>JALXJV020000004.1:35830949-36430949 GCA_024633595.2 Lepomis macrochirus
TGACAATTGTAATAATTGGGAACTCTGCTGGCCTTGTTAGCAAGACTAAAGTAGGGTGGCGAATGTGCTTCAATGCTGTAATTAAATATTTGCAGCAGCAGCAGTGTTTGTGCACGTGCAGATTATGGACACATGCTGTTATCAAGACACATTTTATAAGGCTGACTGAGCCTTATTCCATTACAGACCACATAATTCAGCCTACAGCTTTCTAGTTACGTGGATGCATTTGTTCTAGGATATATCTTTATCTTTATAATAAGTATTGTTATGTACTGTGGCTGAATTTTGATTCGAAATGATCCATTAAGACAAGTGACAAGTGTTTATGCTGCTCACATTTAGTCCCTGTGCAGATAAAATTATCCACCTTGTATAAAACAGGTTTCTTCTGTCTCAGCCCTATAGCACCAGCTGAGCAACAACACATCAACTTAAAAGGTGATGGTGAGTGATCTCTAAGACTAGATGGTGAACATGGTGGAGTATTTAGCAGCTAAAGAGCCCGATATTTCCCTGAGGAGTTGGCAGAGACCAAAAACGGAGCTGAAAGAGAGTGACTATTGGACTTACATTCATCAGGTGGCCAGAATCACAATTCTAAATGAGTGATAATGTTTCTCTGTAAATGCGTAAATAAGCAATGGTTTGCTAACACGTTAGCCATATCAACTCAAAGGTGACAATATATCCGTGTTGTGTTCACAATTCGTTTTTATTCCAAGTGGAGGACAACGCAACTGAATTTCTTTCTGTTGGCCGTGAAGGAAAAACCTTAACAGTGCACCACGCTAGCAATAAACAGAAGTTACTGCGGGACTTTACGACCCACTTTTTAAGCTTATTACTCAGTTTCAGCATCTTCCCCTACAGCTCCATGTCACTTGAATTGCCATCCAGAAACAGGATATCTTCAGTGTTGTTTTTTGCCATTTAAAAAATACAAACCAGGCACAATTTGCATATTTCTCCTCTGAATTTGGCAATTTTTATTTAAAATCAATGACAAAAAGACAATTATTATGAAGTGAGTCTTGGAAACATTTAGCATCTCCATACAGCAGGAAAATACAACATAGATTACATAATGAGGAATATGCAATAAAAATATGATTTAAAGTTGTATACATAAATTACCTTATATACCTGCTGTATCTAATTTGATACACACATTGTACTATAAAATGTTATGAAATATTAAGTAACCATACATTGCTTTAATCCAGTAAATATTCATATTGACCTATCCAAAACAATCTGAATGTGTTTTCTCACCTTAACTTCTTTAAAACTGTCAAAAGTTTCCTTGAAAAACCACCTGTAGGTCACTGATTGGCAACCTCCATGTTGGCTGCCTCAATTGAAGGACCAATGGTGGACGAATTTTGGCCCCCTGGTGGATTATCCGTGCATTGTATACATCAGGTTTTTGGGGAGAAAAATTATCACACTGATGATGTAGAGGTATCTAAAACTCATGTATCATATAAGATTTAACACTTGTTAACTCTGTTAACACTTGGCGTCACAGGGTTAATTCCACTTCAACAATGTAAGCTGTTATAGTCAGCAAAAATAATGCGTTCAAAAATCCCACATGAAAATGATCAGTAGTTTCTGTGGATCCCTGTGATACCTGGTGCCTGCACGGCGGCTAAATCATCTTGTGTCTCCACGAACCTTAAGCAAGTTGTTAATGGTTCACGAACACAGTGTGAGTCTGCTGGTCTGTTCAAACCATTTTGGCAACACAGAGGGGAAAGAGCAACACCGTCTCTAGGGATGGTTTTGGGAGCCAGTGTGTTTTTAATTTTGATAAGGCACAACTACAAAAAGAGAAAAAGAGCAACGGATCTGCAATAGGGGCTGAAAAGGAGGCAAAAAGCATTATAAGCAATACAGTCAGAATGGGCACATACCAAGTCATATAGGATCTGCCAAAATAACATACAACCTCTGTGGTCAAAGCTTTAAATGTTATAGTCTGGTGGTTTTTGTGTAAGAAGAGCTGCCTGTGTCTTGGTTGATAACCTGTATGCTTCAGTCAGCATTAGTAAAAGTGGTCAATATGTGCAGAGGCGTGAATTACATGTTTGGTCTCTCCCTGCAGAGCGACGGATGCCAAATTGGGGGGCTGGCGGCAGATGGTGTGGGGTGTGAGATTAGACTGGCGTTGACACATGGCAGGAGGCTGTGCTGGTGTGAAGTTGCTGTGGGTGAGAGTGGAGTTCAGAGATCTTCTCCATGGGAATTAGCAGTAGCGTTGAGGAGGAGTAGATTTACATACGTGTCTTTATCGCCAGCTCCGCTTCAGACTGTGTTTCTCCAGCACCTCGGGGGAAGAATGTTAAATGCAGCATTTTTTTTCTTTTAGAAGAATCCAAACAGTCAGCACAGTGTACTGTATGCTTTTTATGCTTCAGTTCTCCCTCAGGACTGAACTGTGTGCCAGAAGTTTATATATAACAGGATGAATTACTAAGTAATCACTGACCAGCCCTACTTTGCATACGGCTGCGCTGGGAAAAATTGACTTCTTTATGTTATTGCTACCATAAAGTAGGATGATACTGCTACTGGAGTTCATTAATAACAATCCCGACCCATAACTCTTTAAGAAATATGATAGACTTTATACATACAGACGCACATTGGAACAACTGTATTTTTACTGGGGCAATTAAGGACAAGAACCTTGCTCAAGGGCATGAATAAGAGTGGCTCTTTGGATTCATCTCCCCAGTGTTAAATCACTAGGCTACTGACCCTGTATAATGCCTCCTGCTGACACACTAGAAAAAGGACTTTAATTATATATTCAAGAGAAAATGGTGGGGGAATATAATGGGATACCCCAGTGGCAAGGGGATTTCAAAGTCAAGAGGAGCTTGAAAAGAATATTGAATTAAACAACATCAAATGTTTTGATGGTGAGAGTCCCCTCGACCCCTCTGTGGGCAGGTGTTAAATTATGACATTGATCATTTTCTGGGATATGATTAGGGTGACATAATTTTGCATGCTGAGATGTGGTTGATGAAAAGAAGTGTAAAAACAGCCATTTCAACGCCGTGAGTGTCTATGAAATTGAATCCCAATGGGTTGTGAGGACGTTGGGTTTGCAAGAGGAATGGTTTCAACTGTGCAGGAACAAATGCAGCCAGAGGAGGGCGACTGAGGCATCACAGATGAAAAGAAATAAGGTTTGGCTTTACAATTGTAATTCTCGATACAACATACAGAGGGAAGCAGAGCACAACTTTTACCAGCAGGCTTGTGTTGGAAAAGAAAAGGGCCTGCATGTTGAAATCTTTTCTAGTTTCAGTGGATCTTGTTCCATGAATCCACTTTGTGTCAGTCACTGACCACTGAGGAGACATCTGAGGTTAACTTTCCTCAACAATTCACCTTCTAATTCCCGTTATCTTCTAAGGCATATGAGGATGTTTGGTCAAAGTAGACTGCTAAACATTAATCCCCAAGCACATCACTGATCCTACTACTGATGCAAGGTCGCACTGTGACACAAATTATTAACACGGGGTGGGTACAAATCTACTTATCAAAGCTTGCTTGTTGTTAGAGCAGCCAATCAACTATTCAACACCACAGAGCACATGACCAAAGTAAAAACACAAAAGAGGAGAAGGATTCAAAAGGAGCAGGGAAAATTCATTGTTTTTTCTGTCTTGAAAATAACTCCCAGGCCACATTTATAGAAGAAGAATGAGTTCAGCGTTAATTATATATATAATTAATATAAAAGATGTTACAAAATAAACAAGATTAAGAAAAAAAATAGTAACACATAAAGATAAATGAACAATTTGTGAAATAAATTGCCTGAGTTCTGAGTTCTGTTCTTTTTCATTATAGGAATTTTTATTTTAAAACACCCTTTGTCACATGTCTGTTTTAATTTAAAGTGACATTTTCCCCAATGACACCGTTATTTCATGAATGTCACTTTTCATGACTGTGACGGTGTCACCGCACCCTCGCCTTTCAGCCAATCACATTATATTTAGTCAGCATGCGCCTCTTAGCTAAAACCAGAACAATCCCAAAGATTTTGTTACCATCAGCAGCTAGCTGGTTAAATATTTCCGCCACGTTTTGAATCTAAAGATCTTCCCCAGAGAAAGACTCGCTCAAACCAAAAGGCTCTAGCTAATAATGCTAACACTGTCTCTTCGCTTTGACGCTGAGTTATAATCAGCAGCGCTAGTAATCCACTCTCACAATCCTGGCTAGTTTGTAAGGCAGCTAACTGAATAACAGGAGATGTTGTGTCTGGATACTATGTTTACGATATGTAGAGCAGCAGCTAGTTTATTTTGGATTACTTTGAGCTAACAGGTGCTAACAGCTGGGTCTGGAAGCCTTTTTTTTGTCTTGCTTCATTAAGAGGCAGGGGGCATGTGATTGGCTGAAAGGTGAGAGGGCAGATTAATTGCTGAGCAGCATCTACTGAAAATCAAAGTTTGAAACAGGTAGGTCACCTAAAACCATTAGCAAATTAAACACACATGCTCTAACTTAATTATTGCGCATGCTTTTGTTGCCATCTGTGCAAATACAAGGATTATAACTGTTAAGTTTCATGGTAATTATTCATTCCTGAAGTGTACTGAAGTGGGAAATAAGTAGACACAAACACATTTAGGGGGGTGGTATTCTACACGGAGATTGGAGAACGAGGTTTTGTTGAGGGGTGGGGTGGGGGTGGGGGGCTTCATCAGATCTTCATCTGAACACAAAGAAGCGAGACACAAACTCGATTACTGGGAAATGGAAGTCTCCTGTCGTGTGACAGTGACAGTGCGGGGGGGACTACGACTCACAGATGATACCATCAAAGTCCTCCTTTATTTTGCTTGATGAGGAAGAGATGCCGCATCCCCAGTGCTGCCAGAGGGCATACTGATGTCATGTGCCTGTCACTTACAATGACAGGAAGTCTCGCTGCTGCCGGGAGCTGAGCGTAAATGAATGAATGAATGGACTGTGCTGGTGGATTCATCAGGTCCTAAAATGAAACTAAGGCTCTGATAATGGACAGAGAATGCATTAACATTTTCCCAGATAGCCTACTTGTGACCTGATATGCGCTGTGATATATCCTGTGCTGACGATAAGCCTTTGATGAATCCGTATTGCTTGTTTTCATTAGTGCGATGGGTGCGATGCACACATTGCAATATTAGAAGCTGCTCCTCTGTGCATCTGGAGATTGTTGTGGTGCTGGTGTTGCTCATTGCTCATGCTCCACCCTTGATCCTAAGAGACACAGTGTAGCTGGAATACAGAAAAACAGGAAACCTCTTCAGAGTATTTTTGGAGCCTCATGCAAATCACATCAGGCTAAGTGTGTGTATGTGTCTGTCTTTTGAGGACTTTGTTGCACAGAGAGATTTATCAGCAGGGCCTTTTGTGACGGTCCCCAGCCTCCAGCACCTTTTGCTCCAGCACGGGGAGTGGAGACAAATGTGCGGTCTATCCAGATTATACCTCATTTGAGATCCACAATAGTCGCATTTAGGCATTGAAATGGAGCCCTGAGTCATCAACCTTCACGCTGGAGACAGGTCGCAGATGCACGGATTGTTAACTGGCCGCTGCTCAATGAACAAGACATCCATGAATGCTTATAAGAGAAATTCTCCTTGATAAAAATAAATCCCAAACTCAGCCACTCCCCTCCTGCCAGACAACATTTAATGAGATGCAGCCACATTGCTAATTGACTTCCTGAATTCCACGTTGCCTATATCTCCATGGCAACCTAACCAGCCATCTCTTTTCATACTGGTAGGGAAAGTTTTTTTAAGCCTCCATTCACTCTGTTCTCTTTTCTTTCCTCGAATAATACATTGATGATTACATCTCAACTCTGTCCTCATTCCAAACTATTAACTGTTAATGTTATGAGAGCAATAATGAGGTTAAATCAGCGCAACGCATGATCAAACAGTTTATATCTGTTAGGAGCATGATTATTAATGACTCAGATGTACAAGGCAAGACTTTGAAATGAGCAGACTGTGAGGTAAGGCCATTAAGAGAGATAGCAGCAGAGGGAGGGGAAGAGGGACAGGGCTCGTCGGAGTGTCTGGCTCCCTGCTGACACCAACATGGCCCCCTCTGTTCTCTGTCAAAGTGACATCAACCAGTCCTGAATCACTGCTGCCGGCCTCCTGACGGCGCCTCTGTGAATGCCTCTCCCTCACTGACACTCTGACCCCCCCATAGATCAGATCATGTGTCCACATCAGACGGGTAACAAGATCCAGGATGTCTCGTCCTGCTAGAGGGACACAGGAAATACACTTCGCAGGAACATGCTGTAAATTGCACGAGAGCGCGCTGCAGACACCAGCTCCTCCAAACAAACTCTTGATTTGTTTTAGGTTTGCAGAGCTTGGCTTCCTCTGCTCATGTTGACATCAATGTAAACTTTAAAAAAAAAATACATATTATATTTCGTGCAGAGTTTTTCAACCCTTGTAGGGTCAAAACATTTATGTAGCTGGATTTGTGGGATATTTTAAAGGCTCTATAATAGAAATTATAAAAGGATTTATATTTTTTTTATACCAAAGGGGTACTTTGCTAATTTAATATTGCACTTCCTTGTAGGGGAAAATATCTGTTTTTCAGAAGCTGATTGCTTGACCTGTTGCACGACTTAGCAGCATCTTGTATTTCAGTAATTCTGTGTCTGCACAAATATTAGCTAATGTTACCAGTTATTAGTCCGGAAAAGGACTTAATGCATCAACTGGCCTTCTAAAAAAAAATATCAAGAAGTGTCAGTCAAGCAGCAAATTTATTAAAAATTAAGCTAACATTAACATAAAATCAGGGGCTCTGTATCTGGATGTACTGTTAACAATACTTTCATTGGGCTGTCTTTAATGTTTATATGCTAACAGTAGGTATGAGCGCAGGATAAATGTAGGGTGTCAACCATTTAAATACTCCACTCGATGTTGGCCAGAGGTATATTACTGCATTAAAGTTTATTGTTAGTTGGTAAAGGTAAATCACTACACTTGTAATCGTGTGAACTACTGGGATTTAAAATAGTCGATAAAAAAAAAAGAAGCAATGTCTTCTAATTGCTGAAATTGTTTTTACCACTGGCTGAAAATGCCACTTGTCACACTCATGACAAACCAATGCTCATTATGTCATGTCATGTGCTATATCTGATGCAAATGTCTACGCATAACATACAGACAGCTGCTTGTGAGTAGTCCATGGATGAGGAGGAAGCAAATATAACGTGCATGTGTATGTATGCCAACATATTCTGTGTTTAATTTTTTATCTTTTCTCTTAGCAGACAATAGCACTATTACTCCAGATATTAAAGGAAAAGTGCAATGCCACTGAAGTAAATGTGGAGGTTTATTTCTATTGATTTCCATTGTTTCTTTTTAATTAGCTCCAGGGCTTAAGTCTTGATTAGATGGGGTTCTGGATCTAAAGTTATTGATTTGTTGGTAGGCTCCTTTAAAGCCACTCTGCTGGTTATTACCCATCCCTCCCGCTCCCCTGTGGCAGCGTTTGCCCCTCTTGCGAACATGTAGTCACCCCCTCTGATAGCTCCCGAAGACATTTAATTGAAACAGACAAAATAACACCCCTGTTATCCCGTGGGCTCAATTCTATTACCTTCTTATGCACCTCCCCTGAGAGCAGCCTCAAACCAACACTGGTGCATCACTCCCACCTTCATATCTCGTCTAGGAATGATGATACAGCCTGCAGGCTTGTCCAGGGCATGAGAGATGTTTTCCTTTTGTAATAAAGCCGCTGTATGACATCTTCCTTATCACAAACCTAATGATGTTGTTTATCCTCAGCACGCAATAACACAATAATGAATTCATATACAAACATTGCTGTGTGTAAATGCGAGCTCCCGCTTGTGTTCGCGGAGATCTGATATGGCCACGCCTGACGACCTATCTGCCCAAGTACAAGCGGAAAGGCAATTATTTGCATGATCACACAATCATTGTGTTGCAACCAACCACACAGAAATTTAATTATCTAATGGTAAATTCTTTCACAGGAGAGGAGCGGGGACTCAGGCCCATCTTTTCTTGCTGTAATGCTTTATTTCTTTCGCCTCACAGCATGGTCAGTTGCATTTCCCAGTCAGGTGTATGAAGATAAGCTGCTCCCCATGGGAAGGCCGTGCTGGAAACTCAGGTCTTAGCTTGGTAGTTAAATTGTGTTAATGTTGAGTACACAGCTGTGAAGCGCTGAGCTTCTCCTGTGCTGATTTGTCCGATTTTTATCGATGAAGGATAATAAATTTGCTTACAGATTTGGATTATGGATCCTGCACCACGGTCGAATCAATTGTCCCATTTCTGTGACCACAAAACACTAATCTGTAGCAGTCCACCACGCTCATGCATGCTCGTGAAAACCACACATGCTCACATCTAATGATAACACTTCATCTTTATCAAGTGGTCCAGCAGTTATATTACTGTCGGCGGAGAGGGAAAACTTATTCCCCATTTCCTCCTTTGTTAAATGATTGACGGCCGGTTGGCACCAGTCTCCCATTTCAGCTCAAATTTCATAGCTGCAATATTTGGATTGCTATGGAAACAGCTTTCATACTGTGAGCTCCCCCCCCCGCCGCCGCCTTCATCCAGACACCACCGTATCTCCCAGCCTTTATTGGGTGAGAGGATGCTCCTTGTCGCTCTCATAAAGAGCAAATGATTCCACGAAGGCATATGATGAATCTCTACATGCACAGCAATGCTTTGTCTCTGGGGAGAGCGCCTACGCACAGAGCAATCTGCCGCAGGAAAACGCCCTCACCCAACCTGCTGCTAATATAATTACGAATCGAAAGCTACGGCTGTGCCTCCAGCGGTTCCTGTGTGGTGCTGGGAGGGGCTATGAGGCCGGCTCGACAGGAGCCACAGGGAAGCTACAGATGTTGCTCACACATTGTTGTGGCAGAAAGTGGGAGAGGCTCTTGCTATATTCTGATCTCTTTGCTGCAGGTGGATTGGTAAGAGCCGAGCAACTGGAAGCCTGAACAGAAAGCCTTCATGCAATAAATCACAGCTGCCCTCAATGATCGTACAGCATGTGCTCAGCCAAAGATTGTTCTGAGTCGACTCCCATGATGTATTCCTGCAATATAGCCTACAGCATACTATAAATTAAAAAAAAGTGCTCAGAAACTTCATCGGTGGTAGTTCCTGTAGGAGCATCTTCACAGTATTTGTGAAATAGCGCTATTTCATACAGCAGTCTAATGCCTATAAGGTTAAAATGATGCATTAATAAATAAACTACAGTTGCATATAAGAGGATAATGTATTCTGGGACATCTGCTGTGCAGGGACTCGATGGTATTATTGGATGATGTGGATTCAGTGCCTCCTTATTAATACAATGATGCTTTGGACTACAAAATACAGACTTAAAAGAAAGAGTTTTGGTGAAGATAAAGACCACTTTCTTATCTGTGCTTTGGTTATATAGCAGGAGCTTGGACCTTATTTAGCCTAGCATGTCATAAAGACAAGACCCGGGGGGAAAGAAATAGCTACTCACAGTTATAATATGTGCCTGCCAACACCTCGAAAACCAACTTTTACCGCATGTACCTTGTGTCAATCGGCCCACAAAAATAAATGTAAAAACCATTTGTAGTCTTAGGTGGAGTTACCTGTCACAGCACAGAATCCAACTGAGGTAGCTAAATGGAATCCAGCCATCATTATTTTCATTACTTTTACCACTGTGACATGTTAAATGTCTCGTGTGAAAAAGGACTTTAGTGGCTGCAAACATGGCTCGATTCTCAAAATATGTACTCTATTTATACAGAATAGTTTTTCACGCCTGAAGTCTCATTTCAAAATAAGTCAGCATATAAATTATCATTAACTATCCCACCTTCAACTTTAACCTAATAATTCATTTAAAAGCCCTTTTTTTCTGTGTGATTTCTCTGTGTGTGTATTTTGAACAATTATATTTTTCGGCATGTTTTTATCGGTGTGGTAGCACACATTAGCATTTGTGGACTGGGCTGAGCTGTGTGTAAACAACTTCCAGCTCAGAGCACACACACTTGATAACACACTCTTTCAAAAGGAGATTTGGTTTCCTCTCCAGTGGCTCCGGAGCTGACAAGTGGTGTGTGTGAGTTTTAGTCTCTGCTATGTTGTTCTGGTTCAATTTTTATGGAGAAAGCGGAGAATTTATTTTGTGTTTGGTGTTTGAAGTCAGACTAACAGAGCAACTCCTAATGTCGTAAGGCTTTGCCTTGAAGATCTTCATGAATATTTCAAGGTCGTTATATTACACTCACTGAACACTTTGCCTTCTTAGAGAAGCTGATTACTTAAGAAGCGCCTGTGTGGCCTGTATTATGTATAATAAAGGCACCGACTGTGCTTTAAGAGGCTGGGGGAGGAGCAACATAAGGAGTTGGTGATCAGTAGACCACCACAGCCACACAAGGTTCAATCCCTTTCCCTCTAACATGATAAAAACACATGCTAACCGTTTGTTTGTATGTGAAACGACACTGCAAATGCAGTTTAACACACTGGATCACCACCATCTTATTCACTTAAAATAAATACCAGTAACAAGGATAAAAGCATACAAACAAATGTTCCAAATGGGAATCAATGTACATGTTAAATCCTTTGAAATGGCCTTTGAATTCCGCTTTAGATAAATAAAACAGTGCAGCATTGTTATGGGCTTTTGCCGCCACAATCCATCTTAATTTTTGATGAAAGCCTATGGGCTGACTGGTCTATAGCGGCAAACAGCACACAGCCTGCATATTTACTTCCAGCTCATTTATTCTCATTATGCAGCCCTGCAGACGTCAATGAGGGGATTTCTGCCCCACAGTGATATTCCATGATACAGAAGGAGAGAAGTAAAGAGAGCGAGCGAGAGAGATGGGGGTACACATGAGGAAAAAACAAGACGGAAGCGGAGCGATGGGGGGTGCATTCATTCATGCTCTGCCCGTGAACTTTGACACCTTTGACAACGTAGGGTCTGTTTCCAGAGCCTACGTTGACAGCACCAGCTCATTCTTTTCGCCCTGCTCAGTCTCCAATGGAAATTTCACACTCGCTGTCACGTAATGAGGCCCTGCCCTGTCTAGCTGGGGAGGTGCCGCGATATCTTGGGCTTTCTTCCCTCCAGTAATTATGGTTTATAAGGCCAACAACATCTCACCTGTGAACAGTTGAGTCTGAACGTATTGTTTCTATAGGAAGGAGAAAATAAACAGTTTTTACATGGTAGTTTATAACATGCATTTCAAAAGAGCAGGTTATCCTCCAACCATAATGAATATGCATAACCATTAAAAATGTAAAAAAGCTAAGAAATAACCTGTGTGACCTTTTCTAAGCAAGGTTTTAATTAAATAGTTTTGCTTAACAAGAATATTTTTCTTCACCAACACTGCCATGAGCTCACTTATCAGAAACCACACATTTCTTTTAATGTAGTTTGCATTAACACTGCTGATAACATGGTTTTAAATCGCATTTTGTTTGCTGTGACTGCTTCACAATAAAAGCTGTCCCGTGTTTCACTAGTTGAATGCTTTTAACGTCAAGCCGCGGCGGTTTGAAGTAACAGTACCCTATTACAGCTCTGATACGGCTGAAAACTGTGACACTGATAACCATGAGATCAAATTATTCTGGATTGTCTTGCGTGCCCTGTTTCCTGTGAATCCAGCGCAGGAATGGCGCTCCACCTCTAACAATGAAAACTACTTTGTAAAGAAGTAATTACATTTAAATACACTGAATGGTTATTGCTGAGACATGCAGGCCATGAAAGGGATAGTTTCATTTCATAAAAATCTTGAGGATTGTAATCTTCTTAAGCATTATTTATTCAGAGGTCAACACTCCAAGCAAAATTGATTTTCAGGGCCTTTAAGAAAGAATTTTCAGGACGGCACCATCTGTAAAATAGGTACATAGTGAATCAACTTACACGTAATTCCGGCTTTTAACCTGGGCCTCCGCAGGGTCAGCTGAGAAATGTGCCTTAAGCTACTGTATTACATTTACCACTTATAGATGAGACAGTTCCTGTTGAAAAAAAAGGAGGCAGATGTTCCACCAAATCTAATTTGATTTGATAAGAGCACTCACTGTAACATGGTGCACCTCACAAAGATATCTTGTTCCATTTATTGCTCAGTCAAGCCATTGTGTAATCCATTCAGTGTGATTATGATACCCTAAATCAGGTTATTAGGATTCAAGTCAATCTGTTCATTTCCCTTGTTTGTGTAACAGAGAAGTCTTAGTCTTTCCTATGTGGTGCCAGTTGGATGAAGATGAATCCACCGCGGACAGAACAGGAAAAGGACCTGGCTCAGAACTCAGGTTGTCTGTGACTCTGTTACCCTCATAAGACCCTTCCCTGTGTGAACCAGTTAGCCACGGAACAGTCCCTGTTCTTTATGTTTTGGGGAGATATTTGCAATTGAAACTCTTTCACCTGGGCTACAATATATTCAGCTCCAAATAGTTTAGAATGAGACCATGTAAAGGCATGGATTCAGGGCCATCATTGAGGACATGGAGGTTGTGTCCTCAGTAGTGTTTTAGAAACTCAGAGAGAGTTTAGATTATACAACTAAAACGCTTTATTTGTAGCAAGGTGGAGTGTAAGGGTGATGTGGTTGGGGTGCTGGATTGGGTGCGTAGTGAGCCCGACTTCATTCAGGAGACTGGAGGTTGTGTCCTGTCACAGAATGTAATTCATTTTTGCCTTCTTTTTTTAAAAACTTTTCCTAACCTTAACCAAGTGCCATAGTTGATTTTGCAATGCCCCCAATCCTTCACTAAACTAAGCAGTAGCAGGGAATTCTTTTTATAAATAACTTTTTGGCATATTTGCTGAAACTGTCACTATTTCCTGACTGAAGTACATGAGGCAGATAATCTGCTGCTCATGATGCCGTTTGCAAGAATCCACCACTCCAAACAGCCGATCAGAGCCAGGAGCAGTCTCTAACCCAGTGCCAATCGCTGCTCATGCACATGTTGCGCAGCCCCCCTCCTTGCGCATGCTCTCACAGAGTCAGGCTCAGTATCTTTAGTGCAACTTAAGACGTTTTGCAAACACACTATCTGAGAAACAACAACCAGCAATGAAAGAACTACCCATCCCTTTGCCAACAACAGTGTATAGTACAAAACACTTGTGCGAACATGTCCCAGCTCCACACGGAGCTTCTGGCTCATTATTTTGCCCTGGGCCATGAAGCGTTGGTGGGCCGTCTTTGAGAAGACAAATCGAAGTGAGAGGTACCGGGGTCTTCTGCTGACATGTGAACTTGTGGGTTTTGCATTGTATGTTCAACTGTTGCCGGTTGCAGCTTTAACCATAGCAAAGCTTCTGGTATCAGCAGACATTGTGCAGGTGAGAGTCAACATTAAACGTAATCCAAGGTTATGTAAAATCTTTGCTGGTTGGTATTCCTAAGTATTAGTAGTAATTCATAGTATTCAGTAGTACTTTTGGACTCAATACAAGTGAAGTGACTACTTGTAAGCCAGCAAATATAACAAACAGATCAATTAACTAAACAATTAACTATTTCTCTACCAAATTTTTTTTTCCTGGAAGTGTGGGAGAAGACTCATTATTTCTAACATCAAGGCTGCGGCCCTGAATGGATTAGAACAAGCGGTGGTGTACTCAAAGGAACAACTAACACCACATATGAGGCTGGACAGGTTTCAGGTCTACACTGAAAATCATCACTCAAAATGACCTAATGAGTCAGAAATGACAGAAAGTGATCCTCCGAACATCACTGTAAATGGTTAAAGGCCCTTTCCACTTCATCATTTCTAGGTTGGAAATCCACTCTATTTCTGTCTGTGGGTCTGAGATTATTGGATAAATTGATTTCTAGCTGACCTTTGCTGCCCGCTCCTGTGGTGCAAAGAGTTCTTAATGATCTTGTACTATCAGAGGTGCTGAAATCACAGATCCCTGCAGAGACTATTAGTCTACAATACACAGTCTGGCATTATGATGAAAGGAGTGAACAGTGATGACATTCAGCGGGTTGACACAACAAGATGAAAACTTGTTAATGTAATGCAATCCAATACAAATGCCATGCAGTGAATACTATATTTGTGAAGTCGTTTGTAGAGACCACGCGATGATGTCGATCAAACCTTGTAAATCTTTGAAAGTTGTAATTTCGAATGTGGGCATAATGTATCTACGTTTGATTGTAAGCTGTTTCTATTGTTGCAATATATCTGAAGACATTTAAAAACACTAATCTGTATTTGAATTGTATCCATACAAAATATCTATTGCAGAGAGAAATTCTTAAACGTCATCTAATCGCTTCTGTCTTGGAGCAAATATCAGAATCTATGAATATGCGAATATTCTTTATTTCAAAGGTTTAACTACTGGACAGAAGATGTCTCCTACTTCATTGAAAAGTCTATGGTGAAATATATGCTGGAGATTTTAAGTTTCGGCATCAGTCTTGTTAAAGTTACATACTGGACCACGACTGGCCTATTTTAAGGCAGAAATTTTGACATGTCACAGCAGGAAAATCACAGGTGTAATTTATTAAATTAATGATGGCTGAATTTCGTGTAGCTGCTTCGGTGCATGCTTGCTCACTGTCACACTTGCACGGCTTCCTGGGACACTTAGAACAAAGGCATTGTTAATGTTATTAATAACACTTGTACTTTTCATGCTACAGATACATACAAGTTAAATATGTGAAAATGCCTATTGGCCCCCAAACTAGTCATGATGTCTCTCAGATCTGGGGTTAAACATCTAACTGCAGTAACAATTAGCAAAACATATTTTTGAGTGGAGGGGGGTGGGGTGGGAGTGGGGTATATCCTATAAAAAAAAATATCAGTGTTGGTATTGGCCTCAAAAATGTTCACCTCTAAACTTAACACTCTGAACTTCCAGTCAGAAGTAAACAATGGTGCTTTTGGTCGAATTTTTACAAATTAAATAAATAGCCTACATTTTTAATAAAATCTAAATATGAAATCTAAATAAAAGAAATTGAATTAAAATTGAACTTAAACCAAAACTAATAGGCTAACTGAATGAATAACAATACCAATACGCACAGAATATTAGGTACTGCACCACAGAAGATAATGAACATCAGCTTGCTACTCCGCCTATTTCAGGTTCACCACTGAGAATAAAACACTTGTACATCACGACAACAATTGGACCTACAGGAAAAATGTTCCTTTCTCTCATCCATATTTGAACAGCATCCTCAGCAGCGGAGTATGAGCTCCCCTCTCCTCCTCTGGAGCTTGGGAATAATGTCGCTGTCACTGTTTTGGGGGCTGGGGAGCGCTTTAACCCGGTCACAACGTGGGGAAGTTGCTCACAGTTTTTCTGCGTTGCCATGGCTTTTTTTTTTTTTTGTAAAACCTATTGACTGCGATAGGGTCCCTTCTTTTCTTTGAGTCTGTCTTTGTGGAGGAGGAGGAGGACGAAAGCGCTATTACTTTTTCTTTACAGAGGAGGAGGAGGAGGAGGAGGAGGAGGGGGGAAGCGATAGTAGCATCCAGAGGAGGAGGGAGGTACTTCGGCTCGGAAGCAAAGCGCGTTACGTTAACAGTTAAACCTCCCTCTGCCGTCTGCCAGCGGTGAGAGAATTCAACTTTCTGAACGGCTGCCACGACATGCGATGCTCCTGAAGGTGAGTTTCCACACTTTATGTCTGTTTATCGCCTGAGGGAAAGCAAAAGTCACGTTATATTTTCATTTTGTCTCCCAGTTGAGTGTTATTAGTTGTTGCACTTATTACAAATTGTAGCTAACGTTGGCTTTGACTCTCAAGATTTGAGAGTGTCGGATCACCGGCACCTGTGACGTTATGGCAGGTGGTTGGGAAGTGAAATTAAGAAAAGGGGGATGAAAAGAGAGGATTTGGAAAGGGGAAATGTTAGTCACCACTGGCGTTGTGAAATATTCTTCTTTTCACGAGTGGAATAATAACTAGACTTACAATTCTGTCATGACCAGTGATGTGGGGAATGGACGAGTGGAGGGCTAACCTAGCTTAAACAGGTTTACCCACCTTGCAGAGGGACTTAGCAGAAAATAAATCATCCCTGGTTCACACCGTTTTAAATGAACCACATGGTGCAACTAGAAGAGCTGATAAGTATGAATTAAAGTCATCAAAACATCGTTAAATTTTCTTTTCTGCAAACTGCACGTGATGCCTGATAATAATCACAGACTGGGGGGGATCACACAGCCATCCTTCTTATTTATCACCACACTGCCAATTACACAGTAATGCTCTCTTGCCTGCTTATCACCGGCTCTCATGCTGTACACTGAGCCGCAGAAGTGAATCACACACCTTGTCATCCAATGTGGTGAATGGCATTATCTCATTCTCTATTCATACATTTCATCTTGCATGGGATGAGACAGGCGCAGGGATAGTTATGTTTGTTAGGGGAATAAATGCATGAACAGACATCTGTGCCCAGCTGATGGTTGAACTGCAGTGATATTGTGTGTGCAGATTTGCAGAGAAACCGCATACAATGCCATTTCAGCAGATTTATTGTTGCACTGTGAAAAGGTAAGTGGTGTCATGTGGCACTAGAAACAGAAGTGAAAGTCTGTAAAAGGCTGTTTTACTCTCGAGAATTAGTAACAGAGAATCTGATTTCCCATCTAAGCTGACACCTCTGACAAAGCTCTAACTATGCATTTTTGAGAAGGAAAAAAAAACTGTTGTTTTCAGACTAATTATATCCTCTTTCTTTAATCCTTCTCCACTCTTAAGGATATTCTCTTGCACGAGAGTAAAGCATGAACGGCACAGGATTAGAGTGAATGGTGAGGCTTCAATGAGCGTGATTAAAATCACATTATAGTGACATTTATCAGAAGCCTGGTGTTGTGGTTGGTACCTATAGCTTTGGCAATTGATGTGATGTGGATGGAATAGTTATAGTTGCATAAGCTTGTGTGCTTGCGGCGTTGCATTTATAAACCATATATCTCACATGTTTAACATAGTAACTCCCTCAATATGAATATTCACAGTCTATGCAAATGTTGTACACACTGTGTGGAAGTGCTGCAAATTTTAAAATGCTGGTTTCCTCTGCGCTGTTGTGTATAGTGTCTCATTACAGAGTATGCCTTTGAGGGAATCCCGGGAAACAGAGAAATGTTTCATAGTTTACCCATAATTTGATGTTTGTATTCCTTTTGATGCTTTTCTTTTATTGTTCACAACACGATCAGCCTGGCCTAAATTGTCTGTAACAGTTTGTGGCACATTTTTCCCCACCTAAAAAGAGAAAAAGATTGTGGTAAACACACTCCCACTTCCACTTATATTAGTACTTCTAGTTAGTTAGTACTAGCAGTGCTGCTACTCCCCTAATACAGCTGTTTAACACAAAGACCTTCTGAAGGTCAGGCTGCCATTAGTGAATGTAATCATCTCAAGCTGCTCTTCAAGAATAGCAGATCCTATTTATGTTGTCCCCTGTTCATCCCACATAGCTTCTCCAGTGTTCATAGCCAAAATTATCCCATATCAGGTACGTCGCCTGATTTTAATTTCTAGGCCAAAGACAAGAGCCTCTAATGGCACTTGTCATCACACGTGGTCCCCAGCCTCTCTGTATTCAGGGCAGTGGTGCTTTGTGTCCAGAAGTAGGTCGAATGCTTCTCACCAAACAATTTGAGCGAGAGCCAATAATTGGACAAGCAAAGTGTCGACCACCTCCCAGCTGGTCCATGTCAGCAAGCCCTCTCACCACTTAATATGCAGCTCCGACCTGACGCATTTCATGGACCTTTTTCATCCTTTTAATCATTTAGATTACAAAATGCAGGAAACAGAACATCCTTTGTAGCAGCATTCTTCATGTTAGTGGCTGGAAATTTTGTGATACCCAATATCACAAATCACAAAGGCCTCAAGGGTCTTTACAATCTGAATAGCATACACCATCTATCCTAAGACCATTGGTTTAGATTAGTGGTTCTCAACCTTTTTCATGTCAAGGACCCCTAAACTGACATATTAGACCACGGAACCCAGTATGATAAGATATTGTCCCAGGGTCCCCATCTGATAGAAATTGCTTTTAGAATCATGATCAACTTTATTGCCAAACAGGTTAACAAGGAATTTCCTTTGGAGAATTATAAAGTAAAAAATATAAAGGAATTATAAAGAACATGTAAGAATATGTTTGTACATCTGATATTTATGATATTTACAGTATGTACTGTAAAGGGGTAGGGAGTACAATGGGAGTGTCTGGAACTGTTTGTGTCCGGGGTGGGAGACCACAAGGTCCTGGAGAGGGGGGAAGATTGATTGCTATGTTTGATTGGTTTAGATTGGTAGATGTTTTATTACAGAAAGTGCATGAAACCCATGACCAGATCAGTAATTGTGTTACTTATTGATGGAATAATTGTGAAACAATTACCCTTTGTGCTGGACCCCCTCAAGGACCCCAAAACTCCCCAAAAACCCTGGAAAAACATTAAAAGAAACTCATAGGCTTGTGCTGTGTGTGGGGAGGGATATGTTCAAATTCAAAATTTACAACAGACCAACAGACTTTTTAAAGTAGTTTGCCTTGCCTGCAGAGGGCTCTCTAAAATATCACCCAGCTTGACCTCTTGATTGCCCTCTGGACCACTAAACCAAGCTAGTAATGTTATGTAGTTTGCTGCGGAAATTGGCAATAGATTTCGTACAGAATAGACCAACATACTTTAGTCAGGCTGGGTAGGTACTGTCTTTTAGTATTCTTTGGGCTCTGCGCATGCACCTCACCTCACCAATTTAAATGATGTGAACCAATGATCTTCTGAGCAGATTTTTAGTCTCCTGCTGCAGAGTCCTCCTGCACTTGGTTGTGTACATCCCATGCCAGTTAGTGATGTTTTCTGTCAGGATGCTTTCTATTGCTCCTCTGTAAAAGTTGACAAGAACTTGGCATTGAATAGACCTTCTTAGGCTTCCTTAAGAAATACAGATAGATAAATAAATTTGGAGCTTTCTTCACCAGTGTGGAGATGTGAGATGGCCATGACAGCTTGTCTGTGATGCCGATTCCCAGAAAGCTCAACAATCAGCTCTTTGGTTTTGCTGACGTTGAACAGTAGGTTGTTCTCTGTACACCACTTTGCAAGGCTGTTGATTTCCTCCCGATATGAAGTCTTATCGTTGTTTGGTATCTGGCCGATGAGGACACAGCCTTCGGGGGCTCCGGTGTTGAGCTAGGGCTGGGCGATATGGCAAAAAATGTTATCACGATAAAATTTTTTTATATCTTTTGATATCGATAATTATCACGATAAGTACCAAATTGTCATTTCTTTTAAGTTTAAAGGCTAATTTTGCCAAACAGCGGATCACTTCACAAATCTGAGGTAGAACATTCATAACAATTGTGATAAAATCTTTGTCATCAAATATGCATGAGTAAAATTAGGTTAAAAGCTTTTTTCAGTCCTTTTTCCTCAACAAAATAAACTTCTTAATACAAAATTTAAGTCCTAATTCGTGTATGATTTAAGTGAATTAAATCAAATTATTGAATATTTATGGAACATTTGTTATATTATTATTGAAAAAATTATATCGCAATAATTATTGTTATTGTTTTATTGTCCAGCCCAATGTTGAGCACTAAAGTACCGTGGTCTGCCAATCCAAACTATCTGGCGTCTGTTAGGAAGTCCAGTATCCAGTTGCAGAGTGTGGTACTCAAGCACAGAGTGCCAAGTTTGCCAGTCAATTTCACGGGGGAGATACAAGAGAGAACAACCTTAGAATAGGTGTTGTTTTTTTTAAGGTTTGTGAAGTTGAGGGGGAAGCTGGGATGTGCTGGAAAACCATAAGCCATGTCATTAATGAACTAGGTGATTGGTACAGGTTTTTAGTAAACGGCAAGGAATGTTATCAGGCCCAGCAGCTTTACTCAGGTTCACTCTCAGCAGGACTCTTCTCACATCTGCTGTGGATACTGACAGTGGCCGGTCCTGACTCTTTGTTGAAGAGGTCAAAGCGAGCATAAAAGGTGTTTCATCTGGTAACTAGGGATGGGAAAGCCGGATTTTAGTGATTTACATAATGATTTGCATGTCTCATAAACAATACATTTTTAACATTTAATGTTAAAAATATACATAATATCTTAACCTGCACTTTTTAGTGCAAATCAAGTACTGAGTGGGCAGCCATCTGCCTCGACCGTTTGGGTTAAGGGAAGGGGAGAGAGAAGAGAGAGAGAGAGCGAGAGAGAAATAGAGAAAGTAAGTGAGAGAGCAGGAGGAAAGAGAACATACAGTAGCTCAAGTTCCACAGCATTGTAGGTCCCATCAAACTTCCACATTTCACGCTGTCGAGATCAAACTTCCACCTGCACATCAATGAGGCGTCACGCAGTATGGTGTCTGGCTCTCTTTGCTGCACATGGATTGAAACTCAGTGACAGGCGATAAAAACAGCTGAGCTTACAAGTCGCTGTGTCGTTTTCAACTTCTGCACTTAAGCGTCACAAACTGGTGGCAAAAAGAGGTTGTAAGTGCAGTGAAGATGTTAAAGATAAGAGGCAGACTGATTTTGTCTTTACCTGCTCACAGGTGTGTGTTGCAACAAGTGTTACCTATTATCCTGTGTACACGAGAAAGCTAGGGGTTGAGAAGGCAGAGGAGAGACACGGAGAGCCCTACCTTTGTGCATGTGCTGCATACACCTGGCCTTTAGCAGAGCAAACTGAAAGATGCATCAACAGCTCAGTGATACGTGGGTGCAAGTTGAGGCAGGGAGGACTGGACCCTGAATTCTCCATGTTTCATTTGAAAGGTATCTGATACGTTCCGACTCAAAATTTGTACAATAAAACTGGTTTAAATTGTTTATATGTGTTTTACCTGTGCACGGTCTGTAGTAGATACATCTCTTATCAGCATCAGCAATGTCATTTCTGGCTATAATTCAATCTGTCTGGTGGAATCTGGAGTATCAGATGGCTATTAGGGATTAGAAAAAGCAGCCAAACAACGGTGAGCATGGGTGATTTGCTGTATCAGACTAATCGTCCATTTAAGACGCTCTGTTATCGCCATTTAGAGCGCGTTGTTGGTGGCAGAAAAAATGTGTGTCTCCAGGAAGAGTCTCTTAGCTGTGTGAACAGGTATGCCGAGCCATGAAAACAAAGCGTAAACCCAAACTCTAATAAAGGCAAAGATTGCACTGATACCCAGCTGCGTTGAGATGTTAGTGTTTCCCGAAGGCTTGCAGATGTGAGGGGAAGGTGTTGAGCCTAACAAGTACCCAGGTCCTAATTGAAGTTCTGCTCAGGCTCCAGCCCTACAAGCAATTACAGTGACGACTCATGCTCCCCGTGCTGCAGGCAGAGTTGAGAGTGCCACAGCACCGCCGTACCTGAGCCCTCCTCTTTCATGTCTGTCACCGCTGACAGCGGGAAAGGCACATTCCAGCCAGTATGTTCTGGAAATGTCTTTGGTTACATGAAATATTCATTTCCTTGCCTGCTCTCTGGCAGTGTGAATATTTATTTACCAGATTTTTAATGATACCTGTTCAGGGGAGAGCTAGAGGAATGTCGGAAATGATTCCCTCCACGCAGCCTCTGATGGGGAATGTAGAAGGAGAGGAGATGCAAAAATAAGAGGTGCTGATCATCAGGAATCAAGGTTTATTTCTTATTTAACAGGCCACTGCATCATTGGGGCCACTGGGCGAACATGATCAATGGCTTCTCGCGCTGTACGGACAATTAATCAGTAAAGTGAAGGACAAACCTGCAGTGAGGTCAGTGTTATCTCATATGTTCAGTGCTTCTTTTCCCAGCATGGGGGGAATCAGCAGAGGTCAGTAGCCAACACCGGTGATGTGCTATGCACACGTCCCCGCCTGAAGGTATAGATTGGCCTGTTACTCTGCTTTTTCTGTGGTGCTGAGACTCTTTTCTCAAAGCTGGAACATTTTACCTAGACATATTGTCATTTGCTTCCAGCTGCGTGACTTGCAAGCTTTTCATTTCTCATAATATCTTGTGTTTACATGACATCATTTAGGAAAAATGAGAATGTCTGCTTATTGTTATGTCCAAGCGACAGCATTTACACACATGTTCCACTTGTTGTGTTATCCGTTCCTTCAGGCTGTTTGTCATGGATGTTTTCCATCCTCTTCTGGATTCAGTACAGAGGCAGCGATATGTATTGTTATTCCGCCTCATATGGCTTTAGAATCATATTTTTTTTGTTTGATTAATCAATTTAGATTATGCTCACATGAAAACCATAACCAATAAAGAGATCCAATAAGCGGATATTTTATGAGAAGAATTCTAATCCCAATGTAATTTTCGCCGCTGTTGAATCACAGGGTATTAATCCTTTAAATTCAGTGTTTATGTTAAAAACCCCGGTGAAAAGGGCAACACAACCATAAGATTCTCCAAGGGACAACAAACATGACCGCTTTTCCTCAAAGAGTAAGAAGTTATTGCCCTTAAGTCACTAGGATACAGGGACGATTTCCATTTCAATTGTGGGCTCAATTTGGGATAACTCATGCATACAGAGGTAAGACGAACAAAGAACGTAGTAATAAATGTGACAAATGTGGAGAATGGAACTGAGGAGCCCGGTATCATTGCCTTTTGTGTCCCATGAAGGGTATTGTGCGCGGCTGCGTGGATAAGGTAGCAAGGGGACCCATGGGACAGGGAAGTGAAGGGCACCGAGGATGAGGGAGGACACATGTGACAGGCAGGGGACGTGCCGGGAGAAGTGGAACATGCCTCACACTACGATGCTGTAAAGCTCGTACTGTTTACCACTTTGATGGAAATGTCCATCTCAATTTCTCACACCCCAAATAGTTTGTTTTGTCCAAATAGCAGTCCAAAGCCTCAAAATTGAATTTACTATGATATAAAACAACAGCAGATTCTTAAATTTGATATGCTGGAATCACCACGTTTTAAATTTGACTTGAGGAATGACTTCGATGTTAACAGATTCTTAGATTCTCTGATTAAGTAATTTCATCCCTGAAACGCGCGTGTGGAATTGCATCGAATATCTAATTCAATTGCCTTCAAAAGGAAACTGTTCCTTTCTTTGTTACCATGGTGCTACGTTCATGGAAGCATAACGCTTTTTAGATATCGACCTATAATGGCTGCTTTGCTAATTTTGGTAAATTAAAAAAAAGGGTTCTGTAGAAAAAAAAAACTATGATTATACGAGGGTTTACTTAGGCACAGTGGTGCTGTGAGCTGATCAATGAAAATGCCAGCATGCTGCTGTGTTGCAGGGATAATATTTGCCATGTTAGCATGTTAACATTTCCTAATTAGCACTAAGCATGAAGTACAGCTGAGGCTGAAGGGAGAGCCATTACTCTTCCAATCAAGTAAATGTTTATTTAAGCCAATAGCCCAATAACACAAATCACACATTTGTCTCAAGTCTCTTCACAATCTGCACACCCTCTATTCTTAGACTCTAAAGGCAACAGACGACGGATCCCCCAGGTCGACAGAATAGACTGACATAATACAGTTACAGTACTGGCAATGCAGATGACAAAATTATAAATAGTTTGTAGCATACAGTATAATGAAGAATGGACGTTTAGCAACATCAAGTGTCGCCAAACAGATAGGACCTGAGCCACCTCCACTCCGCAACGGAAACCTGGAAAATGACAGACTACACAAACATTCAGGAGGCAAAACTAAAGCACACAGGTAGGAGAAATGTACAGACACACACAGAGAGAGAGAGAGAGAGGGAGAGAAGATGAGAGGCTGAATTTCCTTAAGAACGAAGATCCAGATCCAAAACATCTGGAAGGAACATCAGTAGGCTTTGTTTTCTGTCACGATTCTCTGTATGAAATTTCATTGTGATGCATTCAGTTTTAGTCTAGGCCAAAGTGGTGGGCTGACAGACTGACTGTACCATCCATTAGGGGTGGAGAATTCATCGATTCTTGATGCATCGCGATGCGCGAGTCGGAAGTTTATAATCGATGCACAAATGGTTTAAAATCGATTATTTAAATGTTAATTGATAGCGTATGTTGATCGAACGCAAAAGCGGAACTCATGAAAGAGCAGTACGTGAATCTGTCTGAGAGCTGACACAACAGAGACCAGTGTTCCCTACATTCGTCACTGCTGTGGAATGAATAGCCACCCCAAATGTCACACAATCATTAATATCAATGCTAGTAATTATTTTAACTCGCACACTGCGAGCATGGTGACGCTCTGCAGCTGTCTGTGTGAGGCCGAAGCGAGTGAGAGAGCGAGCGGCAGAACGTTGACGGTGAAAGTTAGCGTGAAAAATATTAGCAGTAAGTTTCAGTCTGGTAGTAAACGTGCAGTCAGGTCGCTGTGTGACCGTTAATCAAAGTCTGTAGTTTCCCCAACGGCTGGAAAAGTGAAGGCTATTAGCGCGAGCTAACAGCCTGGACACTTTCAAAGATCTACTAACACACAGCTCTTACCCAGGCATTCAGTCCTGAATGACTATTTGTTGTTCTGTTACTGTAACTATGTGTAAAGTGTCCTTGGGTCCCGTGAAAGTTGCTAAAAGATTTATTTATTAATGTAACAGTAGCTAAATTAGTAATGAAGTAATATTAATTATCAGCTGTATGTCATTACTAACTAACCTACTAGTCAAGGGTTGAAAACATCAGGTACAAGCTGAGACTAAACTGTGTGTCAGCTCTGTCCTGTACAAAACTGTACATGCTGATAATTATATTTCAGTTTTCATGAAGTCTGACAACTGGTTGTTAATGCAAATGGACCATGGAGCTGAAGGTTAATAAAAGAAAACTAGGAATGTCTTCAAACTAATCAATTTAAGCTAATTAGCAATTTGTCTGTTGGATTTCAATGATCAAATGAAATGCTTATTGAAACTCATCATTGATCCTGGAACACACAAAGATGGCATGTACTGCAGTGGCATGGATTAGGGCAGGCAGACAGTGTTTTGGGAAGGGGCTCGGCTGTTCATACCTACTCTGAGGAGGTCGCATTCACCCAATTTGAAAACCCTGGTCTAGGCCAAAGTGGTGGGCTGACAGACTGACTGTACCATCCATTGAGCCACGCTGCTATATGTAAGGAATGGAAAATAGTATTGTCTTGGTATTGATATTTAAAGTCGGAAAGGCAAATAGACCTTTTTCACAGCAGACATTTTGATTTGAACTAGCTCACCTAAATAGATTGATCAGTCATGTATAATGTTATTAATCACGCCTGTGCTTTCCCTGTTATAATTTGCCGAAATGCCTGCTGTGGAAAAGGTCAATTAAAGTCAGGCAGCTCACTCTGCTGTCTGTTCACTAAAACCTTACTGTTTCAAAATTCTCTTTGCATATTCAGAAAAAAAAAATGTGACGAACAAATCTGTGCCTGAGATAATGTATCCTCTCAGGGATGTAGTAGTATGTCTAGAAGTAGGTGAGCGGTACGTGTCAGTGTGACAGGGTATGCACGAAGGGCAGCAGTGCTTTATGTCCAGAGGCTTCCCCTGGGACCTCATTACATCGTGTTGGGCTCCATTGGGTGCTGTAAGTGGACTGCTGGGAGCCTCAAGACAGTGCAGCTCCATGTGTGTTGATTTGGTGCGGACATGCGAGCCCAGTGTCTGTTTTGCATAGTAAGAGCCGGTTTACTGGCCTACTGGCCCAGTGAGGCCTGGAGTCAAGCACAGCACTGTCCTCCAAATGGAAGATTAGAGAACAGATCAAGCATGATTAGAATCATCCAACAGAGAAGATGTTCTGCAGCGTGGTCAGTTTGCTAAGTGGGCCAACACATGAGCAAGAAGTATAAGCCCTTTTTTGTTTTCTGTTGCAGCTGTTGCCCCAATTTGTCATTTTGGTTTCGATCATAGCTGGTGAACGTGCAGACAACAAATGACCTTTTCATCCTAACGGGGATACAAGATTGTACAGGCTTTTATTCACAATATAAAACTTGAGAAGAGATAGCCTGGTCTTGCAGCGTTGTTCTGTTATTGGCCATTAGCTACACCGTTGCAGTATTTTGCTGTAAGCGCATAGCGGCTCTTATTATGTGCCAGGACATGATTATTTTAAGCAGTTTTTTAACCTTAGTTAGATAGTTTGTGGAAGTCTTTGCAGTTGTCCTTTAGGGTCTTCTACAAAGAGCCAGAACTCAGCACGTCTGTTTCTTAATGTACTCACCCCCCGACAGAGCAAATGTTGAGTGAAAGAATCTTGCCAAGCTGGTACGTATCCAAATTAATTCATCAGCTTGGGGGAGCTCCACTCTCCATTTTTACAAGCATGACCCGCAGACCACCAGCTATGAACTACAGACCTTCTTGACCTCATTATTTTTACAACTTCAGATTTTTTTTTTTGGCAGAAACCAAGACTTCTTTCTGAGCATGTTTTTATGGCCTCATATCGGATTGCAAACAATCTCACCTTGTAATTTTTTTTTTTTTTTTGCTTTACAGCGTTACAGTGGAGTTCTAATGAGTATCGGGGGATGGGCTTTGTCGGCAAAATGAGACCAGTCACATTGTCTCATTCTGGTCAGGTAGAGCCATTATGATGTTGAGGCTTGGAGAAAATAGCTTGGTGCTAAATTACTATGCATTTTAGTCACAAATTGACTCATTGAAACACACAAGAGGGCAGTGGTCAGGGTAAATACTGTTTAATTGCATTAGCTAATCACTGTAATGCAGGCTTTCCTGAACACAACTACTAGAGGAAGGCTAATTCTGAGTGTAGTGCTCATTATGAAATGCCAACCAGTTTAGCACCCATTTTAATTATTTCCCTTTTAGAAAATAGCATGCAAACACTGTACCGTGGTAGCTTGGAACTCCTTTTCAGATAGTGTAGTAGGTAGATTATAGTATGCTTATAATTTGACTGTTTTTTTGTGAATGCCATATGTTTGTTTCTCTTCCGCAGTATAGTAGAAAATAGATTATAATGGTAAAATGTGCAGTCACAGTTAGAATGACCCAAAGTTCTTACAAGTCTTTTAAGGTTCTCTTGAAATAGCATACAGCTGCAGGGTCTTTCTATCAGCCATGATCCCAAGAGTAAGAAAACAGTTTTGTGTATTTTGTGTTTCTCCAGAGCAGACAGACAAATAGATAACATCGGTAATAAACTAGCACAGAAAACTCAACAAAATGCACAACCTAAGAAGAAAATCTCTTAAAGGGTAGGGTGAAGAAAAAAAAAATGATGACATTGTTCTGTGGCATAGGCAATGCATGATTAACAGCCACATGCTAATTTGCTATGGTGGAGAGTTAAAGAAAAGTGGAAAATAGTGTGTTTCAGTTTAATCCTGTTGATAATGTGAGGAAAAGAGAGGAACGTTTCTACATTCATCATTGTAGAATCCTCTTATCTAGGGTTGCACTTGGATTACTCTGTCTTTCAAATTGTTTTAGGCAGTCTTTGCACGTAATTTTATGCTTTACATTAACAGAATTTTTTTTCCTCAGCAAAGAAAATAAAATTGCCTCTGGTTCTTGTACAACAGCAGACATCTGTAGGTTGTTATTTGAATCTGGTTTGGGTTCATTTCATTGTGCAGTACTCCAGACTCTGGACAGGTTAACACTGTATCCACGTCTGTCTGAGCCAGAATGTTTTAGCTTTATTAAAATTCTTAAGTCTGTGTGTGAACAAACACTACACCATTTCAGTGTGAGAGCTTTGCCAATTTGAAATGGCTTAAAGGCTTGAAGCATTGGCTTTGAGAAACAAAAACAGATCAATAGAGGTGATCTTAGAGAAATCCTACTTTGATATCCGAGGCTTCTGGAAATGCTTCCATCAGTCTTCATGTGACATGGCTTTTTCTGTCTGGATGGATGCTCACTTCTCTGTGGCTTTCCGCTGACCATTTTGGTTTCCTGTAGCGTGTCACACGCCTGAGGCAGCATGTCATCTTCCCGGTGAGGACGTCAGGTTGGTCTTGCCTCTTACGGTTCAACCTCAGCGCCACAAGTCCTTGAGATAAGGTAGTGTACACAATTGCTTGTCTGAAACATTGACATTTGCATTTAAATTGACTTCTTGATTTACTTTCTTGAGAAAGTGTCAAGAGTTTTGTCGCCGGCTTTGCCTCTAATTTTCTTGCATCTGCCACAAGTGTGATAACAGAAGCAGGATTATTATTTGGTGAAATGGTAGTCTAACTTTGTTTCATAGTGTGCTACAGCCACACACCAGCCACAGACTCACACATTCTCTCAAAACAGCAGATTAAATTCTAGTCAGTCATGCATGCTGGATTTTTCTCATGAATTAATTGTAGTAAAGAAAAAATATTTATTCACATTGGAGAGAAAATTCGACTCAAAGAAAATACAGAATGGTGTTCCTTTTTAACTTTGAGCATGGACTTACATCTCTACAGCCAAGATACCTCACTAAAACAGAGCTCTGTCACTATACACTGTGGGTCCCTTTGGACGCTATCTAGCAGATCAACGTGTAATGCAGGTTG
Source organism: Lepomis macrochirus (assembly GCA_024633595.2). Taxonomy (NCBI): domain Eukaryota; kingdom Metazoa; phylum Chordata; class Actinopteri; order Centrarchiformes; family Centrarchidae; genus Lepomis; species Lepomis macrochirus. Next base: position 35,859,608 of record JALXJV020000004.1, read on the forward strand.
CTGTGTTCTAACACGTGTTCCTACTCTAAAACGGCCCTTAAATATACCCTATCTCCAGTGTCACTAAGAGGGGAATAACACCTGCTTTAGTGCTGTGTTTTCATTTGTAAAATACATTTATTAATCTGAAGCTCTTTCAAGTCATGCTGATGTCACTTCGGTAATTTATCCGCCTTTCAAAAACAGTCAAACACGACACTGCCAGCTCTGCAGGGGCCATGATAATTTAGGGGTCCACGGTGCTCGAACGGGTTGACAGTTTGACACAGTGTGTTCGCAGAGATCACCTCAGAAAGCACGTATAATTGACACCATTAGCCTTGAGGTCTGTCAGTTTTCTGACAGCTGATGAATTCACGTGTGCCTTCCCTCGACTACAGATAACAAATTCCTACCTCCTGTTTTTAAACCATTTTACACCTCAGTAATCCCTTTTATAACAGCAACTTGCCCAGCTGAGCCACAGTTTGCACCCTGTGTCATGGATTTGTGATTATCCTTTTCAGAGTGTGAAGTGGGTGAAGCCCTCACCATCATGCCCTCATGAAAGTCTGTCCACAGGTCTGATTCCCCCAGGGTGCGTATTCTTGTCTTCTTGTTGAACCGGTGCTGTATAGGCCCCTCGGCTCTGTGTGGTGTAACTCACCTGCTGTTGAAACATTTGGATCATATCCCTGAGCACTGAGCAGTCCCTGGTTGCCCATTTGCAGTTAAACCAAAGTTACAGATGGCTTTGCTTCCTCCTGTGGTTCACCGGTGGAAGAGGTGTGGCGAGTTTGAAGGTTACGAGCAGGTCTTCCTCTGTTGTTCCCAGCCAAATATCATTACTAACACACAAAGGCCTCTTTAATACTTCTGCCCCTCTTTTTCTTTACCACCTGTAGTGTGATGGGATTTTAGCTGGGGTCGAAAGTGTGCCAGAAGCACTGCTATTAACCCCGTGCATTGTGCCTTTCTATGAAGGGCAGTACTCACTTCCCCTGTTCATAATAGAACAGACTGCATTCCTTCCAGTGAGCCTCGGCATACTTTGCTGGCTCTCAAAGAACCTTCATGCAGATTTTGCAACAGTGGACAGTCTTTCTTCCCATTCACACAACCCTCGTTTTTCAATGCTGTTAAGACCAAAGCTGCTCCTCCTCTGGGTTGGTTTCAGCTATCTCAGTCATGAAGTAAACAACATCCTTCCTCTCATTCGCTGCACGCCCAGAGTGTAAAGAACTGTTCAAATAGAGTGAAAACAATGATCCTTCAAAAGAGGGATTGATGCTCAGTTTGTAAGTTGAAAGAGGCATGTTAGCATTACAGTGAAGAGAGGAGGATTTTCCAGCAATCACAGCAGTGGTATTTTGATCTGCTACGTCAGGGAGATGTGAGTACTACAGGGACGCTGACTGCTGTTCATGTGTGATAGCATTTTATATACCCACTGTGTTAGTGATAACACTTTTGAGAAAAATCTCAGATATATTATTCAAACATGTTGTTGCTGTTCAACAAAAATGTTGACAGGTCAAATTTCCTCAACATGTTTTCTGAATTTTCACCATTCTTTTCACAATATTAGTCTAATGCAGTGGGCCAGAACTGGCCCGCCAGCAATAGTATCTGGCTTGCGGGCCAGATTTCTTTGTTAGCAATAAATGAATAAATAAATAAATTGATAGTGGCTGATGCTGAAATAGAACTCAGTCATGACAGCAACAGTTAAATAATCACTTCCTCCAAAATGATTGTGCCCCAAAATAAAAGGGCGAGAATGTTTTTTACAGCAGTGCTTCATGTTGAGTTTATTGAGAGCTTTTACTTTGAAAAGGACATTCAAAAGAGTCTCTGGCTTACTTGATACACCTTTATATAAGCTGTCAGTAAATGCGGGATGAGATTCCCCCGAATTCATAGGTTTATGAATGTGGATCAAACGCCAGGACGCACACTCACTGCAGAGTATGCTTTAAAGAGGTGGTATCATGCTTTTTGGCTTTTTCCCTCTCCTTTATAGAGTTATATATATTGTTTGTGCAAGTAATAGGTTTGCAAAGTGAAAAAGCTCCAGCCCAAAGGGAGTTCCCATCTCCCACAGAAAACTCTGCTCTGAACTGCCTGAATACAGCTCGTTTGTAGTCCAGCCTTTACTCCCCTTTCTTGTGATGTCACAAGAAAACACGTGTCATAATGCTCACAGAGCGACTAGTCCGACACGCCCTCAAAAACACCGGCGGAAAAACAGTGAGCTTAGTTAAAGCTTAGTTAAAACTTTATGGATGAAAAATACTTTTGTTACAGATTAATAACTCACCACTCTGAAACTCTTGCTCCAGTCCATGTTGCCAAGCTGGTCGGCAACATGCAGCCTACAGCTGAATCGAAGCAGTTTACGGTCTTTTCGCTGACCCGCCTTTCTCTGCTTCTGATTGGCTAGTAATCCTTAACTAGGAAATGCGCATGTGCAACTCCCAACAAAGATCATTTAGAGACAAGATGTATCACTCACTAGCATCAATGTGACAAAAAAAATGTATATGACAAAAAAATATGATGTCTTTTGAAAATTAAACCATGTAAACCTGTTCTGGTACAACTCCTAAATAGGATTTTGAACCTGAAAATGAGCCTAATACCACCTCTTTAACAGGGGAGAAATAAAAAGTCTGTTGGATTTTGGGATCGATCACACAACTCCTGCAACGGGAGTCCCACCACTGAGCATAACATGAGTATAAAAGGGTTTTAAATAATTAGACTAAAATAATGTTCTGGCCTGCCATGTAACGGCTTGAAAAAAATTTGGCCCAAGGTCAGACATATTTGCTGACCCCTTGTCTAATGTATACTGTTGGTGGGTGTTGGAGCTATAATCTAAAATCTCTGCATGTTTTCCTATGACAGATGGTAGAACAGCTCTGCTTGTCAAAAAATTAGTCAAAAAATATGAAATGATACTATGTTTGGACCGTGCTGCATTGTTTTGTGACTGCATGCTTACGGTCCCTGAGTCGGGTGTGATGATATTATTACGTGACGATATTTCTCATTGAGGTGAAACGCGGTCTCACGATATCAGCACGATGGAGTGTGCATGGGTGAAATTAGCCACTTTTAGATTGTTCGTATGGCAGCATTTTGGGTGGAAACAATACGCAAAGGTACGATTTTCCAGTCAAATGTTTGACATTTCTTAAAAATAGTGTTACAATATCGTCTCGTCTCGTGAACCCAATATCGTGTATTGCCTCATGAGCTAAGTTTATCGGCACACCCCTAGAGGTGAGTAATGGATATCTACTGTATAGAGACTGCCAGTGAGGTGATTCATAGTATATGTGGCTGCAGTACAGTTGGTGGGAGTGTGTGTATTGCCAGTGCAGTCACGTCTATCTGTCTGTCTCTTTTCTGTGAATTGTGAAATGGGGGCCAATTCTGATCAAGCCAACCGTAAGCATAGCTCTAGGTAGGGGATTCCATTATGATGCACAGCCTCGAAAGACCCCACACTGGCTCCTACTGGAACCAGAGTGGGGTTTGTTTTGCTGCATAAGTGGCAAAAATGGTATCAAAATGGGGTCTCCCCCTCACACAGAGGCTGATTTATAAGTCTGTATGTCTCCAGTTTCCTGCTGTTGTGTAAAAGCAGGAGGTGGGGCCATTAAACCGATGACATTTCAGTAAACAGCATCCAGTTTAAAGGCTAGGCTGGCCACTCCAGTCTGCAGCTTTGATTTGCTTAATTTTTAGATGTTTTTTTATTTGCACACACTGCTTTCTTTTATAACAAGAGATTTGAGGCTGAGGACTCAAACAGCAGTGTAAAACATTAACATGAAAGAGAGAAAGACAGACAGAAAAAAAAAAATTGTGCCTCAAAGAGTTGTTGTTCTGAGCCATTTGGTTCCCGTCTTGACCCAGTAAATGCAGCAAGTCTGCTATCTACAGAAGAGCATGGTGGAGACTGCTTCCCTGTCTGACCAGAGCCAGGAGCTCTGGTGCCCAGAATGCAGAGCACAGCAAGTCCACAGCCATCATCATTAGAGCTGTACCGCTGTGGACACTAATGGCTGTCCCCGTTCTGCTGCCTCGGCACATTCAGAGTGCTCATGTGAGACTTGAGGGTGTGAACACATGAATTAATTCAAGAGAGATGGATTCACTGTTCCTGTTCCTGCTTTAAAGCAGGATGCAGGATGTAGAAGCCCTTGTAGCTACCACGAGTGCATTAGTGGTGACTCCCCTCTCTCTAACACTCTTGTATCACCAAAGGAGGCTAATTGGAGAGTTTGTCCTCATTTATCTTCATTTAAAGGCTGGAAAAGATGGCGTTGTTTTCTCGTTTCTATATTGAGAAGGGGGGAGGTGGAGACAAACAGTGGTGGCAGTGTTAAAGTGGGGGATGTGGCTGGTGAAATAGATGTATGGCTATGTATATGTGCTATCACTGCATGCTTAATTGCGTTTTCAGATTTCTAATTGCCACCTAAGCATCTTTAAATGGAAAATATTTCTGCATCACAAGGTGGGGTGGTAAATGTCTGAATGCATATTTCGGTGGAATGAAGATTTATCACCTCTATTTCTCAAGAAGGTATTAAATGCAATATTTGAAAATCAATACAGGGTCATGCCAAGGCACATTCATCAAGTTGGATTATTTCTTCAGTCATGGTGAAACGCTTTACATGGCCATCTTTTTCCAATTACAGGCAAAGGCGGACATAGTCTTACCCCCTTTCTGTGGTTTTTCTTAGTGGCAGTATAGATTTTCAGCATTCCAAATGAGCTCTCTACTGAAGAGCCTGCAGTCATTGTGCTTGGCCCTTTCCCTGGTTTTAGGCCCAACCATCCCCTCCTACAAATGTACACTTTACAAATCAATAAGCTCTCACAGTGATTTCACTATGTGGGCCCCTGAGAGCTTGCGGTAAACTCAGTAATTATCATAGGTAGCCAGTGTGGTTGGCCTGTTGTCCTTGTCACTGAACAGGCTGTTTAATTGATGTCTTGGCAGAGACTGGATGTTTTGTTATGGCCTTTTTTATTTGACAGGGTTAGCCAAGTCAGATGCAGAAAGGTGCTCCTTCTTTTTTGCTCGGTTTGGCTGGATTTATCAGGATTTCCCCGCAGATAGTTTGTGATTTATGATTTGACTTCTGTGTCCAAAGAGATTGTGACGAATAGGGCGTCGTTGATGATTAGCCCTAGCCATGGCTGTGCTCACTGCTACCTAACCCGATCAATACTAGTATTGTAGAATATCAATACCCCATATTGAGCAGAGGCTGGGATCCCCAGTGTTGCACTGTGGTTGGAGGTTGGAGAATTAGACTTCTAGGGGCCAATGCAATGTTTTTCAGGGGTTTTGCAAGGACAATATATCATCTGATATTTCTTTAGTTTCGATTATCAAGGAGTAGTGATAAAGACGGTGGTGGAGCAGGCTATTATAGAGCTAAACAATGAACCTATTCTTTATGTCCACATCTGTAATATACTGCTCTGCCAGCTAATTTTAGATTTTTAGCTTATTACCTTTGAATAATGAGGGTAATCTCATTAGTCCTATGGAAATGGCAAAATTAAAAACACAAAATTAGGTGTGCTGGTTGATGTCAGGCAAGGTAGCTCAATGCTTGTTTAACCTTCCTGAATGTCCCCTGACAAACATGTCCTGTGATAGTCTTGCTATGCAGCTCCAAAATAATCACCAAAGATACAGATTCAATGTGTTTTTAGAAGTGCTAGAATTTGTTATTGTGTTGTGGTATTGTAATAAAAGTATAAGGTTGTTCTAAGGGAGCATACTTTTATTCTATCTCTTGATGACAGATGAACAACACTTTCTTCGCCCCCTGCTATTAAGTGACCAGACTGTCACCTCCATAAATCCCTGCTGCACACGTGTCAGTGCTGAATGTGTTTTTTTGTAAAATAGAAAAAAAAGTCACAATTTTTCTACCCAACATGACAAAACGTTTGAAAAACTAAATGCACTGACTCGGGTTTACAAAGGCTTGTTAGAGATGCCGTTTGTAGTTCACTTGCATTTTGATCAATTCTGTTTTTTAATTGACTCACTCTGGATTAGCAGCTGAGCGCTCTGGCACAGGCAGACAAGTGTTGCTGAGATGCAGGGTGCCAGCCATTGTTCATCATTAGACAGGATTGAGGAATATGGATTATGGATGATGTAGTCATACTAAATCTAACACACAGACTGTTAAAGGCTTTGATATGAATGCTCAGCTGTCAGACCGTAAAGAGCCTGCCTCAAACTGACCACAGATCCTGCTGTGACCACAGCATGAGAGAGAATCAGAGATCAATCAAAGCCTTCGTTAATGGAGCCAACGCTGGAGAGGAGTTCTGCTCAGTCTATCACCAGCTTCCTAAAAAGCAACAAGATGGAATCGATTAGGTACTTTTGTCTTTATGATCTTACGGCTGTACTGCTTCTGTCTGTATGTAAAAAAGACAGTGCCAATTGATGTGTAAATGGTAACTATTTAGGATCTGTTAAAGGCACAAATATTTTGTTTTGGATATGTGATCAATGGTGTCCTCTGTCCCAGCTAGAAAAGGTCATAAATGAGCACAGTCTGCTCCTATTGACTTGTTTTATTTGTCACACAGTGACCTTCTAGCGTGCAAACAACCTTTAGCATACAGTATTTGTATCAGCGTCCCATGTTTCCAGCATTGGCAGAAAAAACACATCACACATTTAACTATATATTTTTTGTAAATTTTATAGGTTGCACTTTATATATGAATTGTGCATAATTACAGAATAAAAAACAAAATGTTTTCTTGGAAAATCTACTGTCAAATGGTCTCTCCGTGCTGTCCCAACTTCAATATGTCCAAACAGAGCAATTCCTAAACCTCCCTTTAATAGAGTCTTTCAGGGAGGCACAGGAAGAGGAACAAATGCCTCTATTCAGCAGCGTCCAAAATGCTAATGCCTCCGGCTCTTAACACGTTTATAAGGGTTCCCATGTCACGACATGGCATAGTCCTCCCTAATGGTGGCTGTGGCTGGGGACTGCATGACAAAGCCAGACACATTTCAGAACATGACAAATATGACAACAAGACTGCAGGTTTCCTGGGGAACAGGCCATCTGAAAGATGTAAGCAAGCATGTTCTGTTGTAGTGAACATTGAGGGTTTTTTTTTTCTTCTTCACAATGACTGCAGTCACTGAAACCTCTGTTTGGAGCAGATCATGGCCTTTGACATTTAAAATATCTATAAAAAGTTACTGGCAATGTGTTACTGTAACAGCCTAGCATAGTCAGGGACTTTGTAGACTTGGTAATGGGAAAAAAAAAGAGGCAGGTGCTGTCATTGAAAGTGTAGGCCATTTCAGTGGGTAATATTGAATTCCAGTAACTATGTGCTCCCACATGTAAATGATGGTACCACAAGGTTCTGTATTGGAGAGACTTTCTGCAAGCAAATAAATGAAGGGCGGGCATGGGTTTAGTGATTGCTTGGGAAAGTAATTACTCCTTATCTGTGTGGGTGCAGTCTGCAGAGCCAGGCTCCAGCTTCCAGGCCATTTTGGATTGATAATATGTCATCTGCTCAAAAGGCATTTCTTGAGTGACATTCTGGTCAACCTGTGGAACAATGTCGTATTGAGCGATTTGAATGATTAGACAGCAGAGTACATCAAACTTTTCTCTGAACTCTTAATTCCATTTTCAATATGTCATTTCATGATCCAAAGCATACTGCTGTTTGAAGAGATTTGTTGACAAGGGAAACATTGGACTGACATTATTGAACTGTTCAGAAAATGAGATGGAATCTCTCACGACCACTCAATACAGGGTTTTTCCTGGCTCAAAATGACGCTAGCGGTGGTCCCATCCTGATAACGTGCACATGTACATGTGTACCGTGCCTTCAGCTGGCTCAAATACTTTTTAGATACAACACATTTTAGGAGTTCCAATAATTATATGATTGAAGAAAATGACAATTTTCACATTAAAGCATATTTTATTTTTTAAAAACATTAAACATTAAATGCAACACACAAGCTCATGTGTCAAAGTCAGTAAGTTGTTTATAATGTTAAACCAAATCAAAAAATTTGAATATTAAAAGTTCAGATTTGCTTTTATTGGTATATCATGTTGTCAGATATTGTAATTAATTAATTGTCCCACAGATGTCTGTATTCAAAAAAGGTGAATAGTGTCTTTGTTACCTTACATTTCACTAGCGTAAACAAACACACAGTGGCTTTGTTGCTAGTCACACATGTAGAGGCGCGTAGAGCAGAAACGCACACTACCATTTGCAACAGAATTTTTAAACGCCTGCCGGCAATATAGAACTACATTAAAACACGGAACGGCAGTGAAAAGCAGTTCGGATTTCTTTCGTAATTTCTTTTGTTGTGTGGTAAAGATCTTACCAGCAGAAACAGTGTGGTCCAGCCAAACACACAGCTCTTATCTTCCTCTCTGGACGTTTTGGCAGCATCTGACCCGATGCACTGTGTTTGGGTACAGCGTCACCACGTCAGCGTAATGTCACAACTCCAGTTACAAATGATACAAATCCACAAAGTGCCACGCTTGCTAGAAAATAGAGTTTACCATCAAGACACCTGTCAGAGTTTTTTCAAGAGCTGGAGAAAATTTGACCCCTGCAATATGGCTATCAATGTTTTGTTTTGATGTGGACTTTGAAAAGCTAGGACAACAAAGTGACAAGCCGCCATCAGTGCTACTTTTACAGGAGTGAATTACTTTGGAGTGCTTTTCACAAGTCTTTTCTTGGATCGTTTAAGCAATTCAAAAACCTTAATTACACACACTAGTCAACATTTGTGCTCCAGTGTGTCGAATTCTGTTTCCACTATCAGTTACCATCATTCAGGCTGCCCTCTTTGTCTCTACTTCCACAGTTATCCCTGCCCTCAGGTTACCTTACATAAAAAATAATTCCAATCGTAATAATATATGGAGATGAAACATTTTGGACTGATCAGAAAGGAGAACAGTGAATGCATGATTGGCAGACGGAGATCGTGGCAAGAATCTGATTAGCGAGCTAAAGAGTGAACGCCTGTGGTCAGCTAATTGAGAGCCAGGAAGAGAGAGAGTGAATGAGAGAGAGAGAGAGATTTGAATGAATGAAGACCGTCCTCCTGGTTGCACGTTTCCCACCACGTCTTATGCTGCTATTCAAAGCAATCTTTTACAGCAGTTTGGTCAAACAATTAAGCATTCTGCCATGAACAAATGCACTGCTATTATACAATGACCAAAATCACTTAGCATTGCTTAGTCAACGCTACTTCCTTTTTGATGACCCACCTTTGTTGTCATTGTCCCCCAGTTCTTTTCTAATGTAATACTGAGTGTACACTCCATCTTCTCCATCTCATCATTGACATTGCTTTTAATCTGTTGACATGTGCATCAAAAGCAACGATGAGACTGAGGTCGCTGGTACCTTTCAGCCTACACTTTTGTGCTGTTTGCCTTTGTATGGGCCGTCGAGGAGCTCACAATGCTGTGTGTTCAATCACGAGTTAACCTGATTATCCAGCCAACACATGGAGCTACGGGAGGTCAGCTGTGGGCCCGGCTTGCCATCGGCTAACCTGTTACTGGGATGCGGTCCAAACCACAAAACAAATCTTTACTGCCTTTGTGTTTGAAGTAGCATGCATGATTGCAATACACCTTTCTTGTGCAGGGCTGAGTCTGTACAGATAACATGGCAGCATTAGTGATTTTTATCTACGTTTCCTTCTCTCACACCCTCCTGTTGTACGTTCGATTTTACGGTTCCGCAAATTAGATTTAATCCCACTCAGTGCAGATGCTAGACCGCGGCTTAATGCTGTTGCTGCGTCAGTACTTGAACATATGAGAACCCGAGGATGCTAGTCTCCTTTTGCTCCAACCACTTGATACCTCTTGAGACCTGAATGAACTCCCTCTTTGCTCATTTGATATGTAGAGCTTTTTACCGCTATTGTTTAACCCTTTATGCAACATGTAACCTTAAAAACTACACGCATGTTTTGCCTGGTTTTCCAAAGCTCCGTAGCTTCAATTTGGTATGCTCTAAATTGAGAAAACCTACTTGAACCAAATGAATGTTTGACAAATGGAAAAATGAGAACTGCAGCTAATGTCACCACTCATGACTCATAATCTGGACACAGATTGTTTTGATCGGCCTACAGAGGAGTCCTAGAGCTCCAGAGGTCAATGTCTCTGTGCTGTTGATTATTGAGCTATAAATTGATGTTAACAAGAAGCTAAGGTTTTTTTTTTAATTTATTGGCCCCAAATTCCTATCTGAGCTCTCTAATATTGAGTTAATGGTACTTTTATTTCTTCAATAAACAATCTGAGGGTTTATCTGTGTGTATTTTGAACATAAAAATAGGTGAAAACCGTTGCAAAAACATTTTATTTTAATATATTTTAATGGTTTTACATTATTTTTTGCCTACTACATTGCTATAAGAGGACCGGCTTTTGAAAGTGCAAATCTGCATAAAAATCTGTTTATTACAATTTCTGTAATTCTGGAACTAATTTGAAAAAAAATAGTTGTCAAGCTAAGTCACAGATTGTCGTAATAATAAATGCCAACATGTGGGAAAAATACAGCCATTAGTTCTCCTCTTTGTGACTTTTAGTACAACAAACAGCAGACATCCACCCACACACAGAAAACACAAAGCTGTATTCTGTCTTCAGGCAGCGCTTTTGAAGTTAGCCTGACAAAGGCACCAACTCCAAAAAACCCTTTCACTGGATTTTTTAATGCCCCATGTGTCCTTTCAAGTGTTGAAAAGATAACTTTCTGGGTGTGCCTCGTGTTTCAGTTTGAAGCAGGCATTTGTTTCATTTGTTCCAGCATCCTTTCAAGTGGCACCAGCTCTTAGAAACATTAAGATCAGCACACCTAGATTGTCCTGCGGTCACATTTCCTGTTCTATGATTTTTTTTTTTCCACAGTTCTATCATTGTACTAAACAGAACAATAATGATAGAAACCAGCCATTTTCATGATTTACCAGTCAATATTTCACCCCACAGGAAGACTGCACCTGTTTTGCCTCAAGTCACCAGGTGCATCATTATGCAGCTCATCCAGACACGTCTCAGACGCTCTAAGTTGTCCGTTGTCATTCATGAGATTGTAGGCAAATGTCAGGTTCTTGCTCTTCCTCACCCGGCCTCTCCAGACACAGTGAATAATTTATATACATTTTTACAACCCACTGATCGCTTCACCCCAGGTATCACATGCTGCGCTTGCAACATATATAGCATAAAAACATAACTGCACTGATCCATCAACTGAAGGAATATTTGCGTAGTAGTGCGGTACCCGGTAGAATTGTGCCTGTAGGCTTTTACACCTGACATGGGCTAATTGGCTATCAAGAGAGGCTCTGAGAATAGTAGTGCTACGGGTTTCCCACCACTGGATGCTTCCCGTGGTCAAAAGTAACTAACTAAGACATGTTTGATACTGTAGCAATGTACGTTCTGCCAAATAGATATATTTTCAGGTAAATATTTGAGAGTCAAGGAAGGAGGAAGGCAAAGTAACATCTAGACAGATATCGTCCGCCCACACACACACACACACACACACACACACACTGAAGTAGACCTGCCAGTGTTCTTTTTTATGTGCTCAGTGAATGGCCATGAGCATGACGCTTGAACCGTTTTGTAGAGAGCCCATTGACGTGCATGTCTGCGTAAAAACACACACGGAGACGAGGCCTTGCCCTCAGCCATCCACCCCAAACCTCCACACACGCACACATCTTTAATTCGTCTCAAATATTGGTCTGCCTCCTCATCTCTTACTGTGCGTCCATGTGAGACGGATCCCACCGACATTTTCCACCGCAGGATTAAGTGTGTAGCGCGACGGGCCGCTCTGCCTCAGTGCCCCTGAAGGGCTGACCCCGAGGTGTGTGTGAAGAGGTGGCCAGCAGGACACTCCTTAGAAGGCTATTAGATCCTCACTGCTTATTATGAGTGGGCGTGCAACTAAATTATCTGCCTTGCTTTCCCTTGTCATGGGACTATAGGCGGAAAAAAAGCTTGTTTTCCGGAAATAATTAATCCTACTTGTTGGCATAATATTATTGAGGAGAGCATGTTGCTGGTGCCTTGAGTGTTTCCTGATGAAACCTTTTCTCTGACAGGTGGCCTGCTGCAGATATAGATGATCATCGTCTCATTTAGCTTCCTGCCTGCAGGAACTTTCAATCACATTACAACTGAGCCAGCCTCTCTGGAGAGGGGGATTTGATTCAGGCTAGAGTGTGCATTTGTGTGAGCAGGTCTGTGCATGTGCGAGCGTGCATGTTTGTGCACATTGTGTGTGTGTGTGTGTGTGCCAATATGTGTATGCTGATCCCACCAACTATTTGGAAGGCTGTGTGTCTAGGGTGTATCTCAAAACAGAGCCAGGCCTGGTTGCCATGCCTACACATTTTACTAAGAGACCCTGCATTTATCTTAATGAATTCATTTTCAAGCTTATGTTTGCCTCTGTATTCTCTGACAGCTGAGTACACACTCTAAATAACTATAGAGCAGAGCCGTTTTCCATCGCTAAAAGTGACCGGGGGGGGGAATAGTTTATTGATTCTGGGGGAAATGTGATTAAATTGAGGTCTAAGTGGACACTTCATCTGAACTTGTCTACGAGAGAGAGGGGAGATAAGAAAGTATAGGAGCCATTCTGCTCTTGTCAAGGCTCTGCTCCACACTATTTCCTCTTTGATGTGGTTAAATTAATTGCTTCCTTATTTTTTTAGAAGTAGGCTGCCACATTTTGTTGGCTTTAAGTTCTAAGTAGCTTGAAGTTAAAAAAAAATGGGTGGGGCTGGACAACTTTGGTTAAACAATGTAACAATGTAATGTAAACTCTTGTCACAGTGTAGACTGATTATTTGTCTTGATGATTAAAATAATTTTACTGCACTTCTGAGATCTTGCATAAGAACATGCTAACGTGAAGATGTCCTGCTAATAGCTGCATATTGTTTGTGATGTTTTGCATGGTGATTTGTGCAGCTTGTGTTTGCTTCATTTCACTGTTTGCAAAAGTCGTGTCTGCTCGCTTACTGTAGGTGTTGTGCCGCCAGAGATGGAACAGACGTTGTTGTGCACATTGTGTTCGGTAGGTGGGCTAATCGGGAGTAGAGATCCCCTGATCACTGCCGCGATCGCTGAGCGCACCATCTGTGATTCTCTGATGGCCGGCAGTCTGGCTGAGAGAGCTGGATCTGGTACAGTCTCTGTCCTTGCAGGCTGCAGTCAGCTCTGCCTTCACACTCTCCTGCATGCGTGCTCGTTTACTTGCCTTGAAAGACCTGGAAGCTCGTAACGCTTGATAGCAGACACTTCTTAAGCTACACCACAATGACAATATTAAACATTTTGCATGGTTCAGATAAACCACGTTGTTGATTCATCTGTTTTTAGATATCTATTGTTTGATCGGTTTCTCTGTTGTGTGCCCCACTGAATAAATCAGCTGTCAGCGCGGATCTGGAAATAATTGAGGAGCCTGTTAAAGTGCCACGGATAATGGAGAATTGCGCATAATTGTGGGCAATTTCATTGCTGGAATTTTGTCTGTTTTTCATTTGCAGTCACAGGTCATAAACAGTACCAGCCACATCTCTGGCAATAATCCACGTGTTCTTGCTGAGTTCAAATAGAGTTTGTGATGGAATTCCCAAAGTGTGACCTGAAATAAATGTATAAACACGCTCATGGTAGCATGCTGCACTACCCAGCTCCACAATGCATCAACCCAGGACAACTTTTCATCATTGCCTAAGGGATCAGTATGAAGATAGGGACACCTGTTACCATGACAACTTATAAGAAAACCATACACAGAAATGCACTGGTTTTCATATTGATTCAGAGCTCAGAGAATAAATCACATGGTATCAGCCAAAGACAGGTTGCCCTGCTTTTATCTGCAAGTGCCAGGTTAGAGGCTTATTGACCGTTTTTGACAGATTGAGTAACAGACGACTTTTTGGTGAAATGGGCCGCGTGCCCAAAGTTCAATTAAAAGCCTCACACTGTGTGTAGCCAGCATATTTGCCAAATGGCGGGAAAAAAAAGTTTAAATCGGTCTTCATGCCTCTTCAGCAATCTTATTGTCCTCCATGGACCTTTTTATTGCTTTAACATTTATCTTAACAGGTTGAAAGAGATTTTTAGGCGTCACGTGAGCGCACGCTTTGGAAACACATTTTAAGGTTTTAGTGGGGCCATGAACTGCCGGTGTAACCACCTGCATTTTTCTTTCTCTGCTCTCAAGGCAGACAACGGGGGAGCAACACGGCTTTAGTTCTGAATGGGCCTGGTGCTGTTTGTGCTTCACTCTCATTGGGCCTGGTCTTGCAGCAGGTCAAGAGCACTTTTTTTTTTTTAGTTCTGCTGACACAATGCGGCTGCAGACCTCCATCTTGTAGCGGTCAGATAACGTTTAGTGCTGTTCGAGCGAGATAAGAGACGTGTTCATAAATTAAAGATGTTGTAAACATTTGCAGTGAGAGCGCCGTTGGATTATCTCATTTTAAATTTAATTTCTGAGTGAGTCCTACCCAAGTGAAGTCAGAGTGTATGCTCAAACCATATCAGACTGGGAAATGTGACAAATGACGCATCATGTGCCAGTGAAACATGGTGACAGCAGAAATAAAATTTATTGAGTTGCACGATGTGCTTACGCTTTCTCCCTGACTTCCTTTATGGCGTTTTAACAATTGGTTCAAAGTGTGAATAAATGTTTGCCTTCTTGCCTCTGTAAGTCATGTGCAAACCAATGAATCAACCGAGCTAGAAGTGTGAATGAGCCAAAGGAGCGGAGAGAGAAAGGGGAAGAGGCTTTCCCCGGGGCAGTGCCCAGGACAATGTCAGGTCTGTCTGGCCCGAGTGCATGAACACTAAGCTTTTCGGAACTGGCAGGCCGCCCCGGTACCTACCCATCTCCCCCGGCTTCCAGAGCTGTCCAGCCCCGGAGCACTAAGCATTTGTGCAAAGTTCATAAGGCTTCCCTCTGTTTGTGTGGCCATAATGGCAGCTCCATCCTGTTGTAGCTCAAAGAGTGCTTATGGGCTCTAAGGGCCTTACGCTGGCGCTGCAGAGGCGTGTGAGTGTTCTCAGTTACTGACTTTGGCTGACTGCTCTCATTTTGAAAAGACCAGTGTCCCCCTGACAGCTCTGAAGCTCAGCCTCCATTTATATTCGATATAACAGAAAGTTGTAGTCTGTACATTTTCCCCCCCTGATAAAATTAACATATTTAAATTCTCCCATAACAAGCTGCTAAATGAATAAAGATCTGTCCGGTGCTATAAAGGTAAACAATCTCACCTCCAGCATTTCCCAACTGTCAGCATTTGTGAGGCTCGGCTGATAATAACCTTGTTATTTGTGGCTGCAAGTTCCGTCGCAGCAGCCATGCCTTTGGTTGGTTTTTCACTGCGGTTACGACCCACATCAGCATAATTCAAGCATGACCCTCCTCCCCCCTTTCATTTTCTGCCTTTCTCCCCGTTAAAACCCAAGTCTCATGCTAGGGTCCACACCATACATCATCCAGACTGGGGGTGCTTCCTCCCTTCCCCCCCTTCTGTGTCGTGGGAGAGGGACTGCAGGTTTTTTGTTGGGCCGGTGGAAGGCTTTTACCGAGCACTCTCTGCACTGAGCTCTCCCCTGACATGTCACCCAGCCTCCACTCAAGTCCATCTGTAAAGTCGTGGAATCTGGTCCCCGTTCTCCTGCGTGGAGCAATCAGATCCATTTGAATCCAATTGCATATTAAAAAAAAAAAAAAAAAATCTTAACAGATTCATCAAATCAAATATCCTTTTACAGTAGGACGAGAGGAGTGGGCTTCAAAGCTCCAGCAATGCTGGACTAATGCTGGGCGACAATCTTCAGAAGTATTAGCAATTAAGGAGATTGTCTCTGGCTGACAGAGGGAGATTGCAGCAGGAGCAAAACTCAACAGATTTTCACACAGCAGGTGATCTGCGCTTCCACCTAGTTACTGCTCATATTCTTTCTTCTGCTGATCAGTGCAAACAAACACTTTGCATCGAGCCTTCAGGTGCAGCAAACATCTTTCACGATACTGAAGGGGGGGCGAGATGGAACTTGCATTCCTCCACTCTCCTTTGTACACGCCCGGTGAATAGCCTTTAGATCAGGCTTTGTGAGAGTGATTGTCAGTGGCTTAATGAGCGTCATTGCCAAGCTAGAGGCTTTGGCAACATATGTGACTACAGTGCCTCTGTTCCTCTCTGTCTCCTGCCTGTATGACAGAACACAGAACGGGCTCAGCACTGTCCAATTTTCTGCAAATGTGATTTTACCTAAGACTTGGTTTCCTTTTCTTGTGGATGTTATTACCTGGAAGGGAATGGTTATTCCTCTCATGGGGACCAGCTCTGAGAATGAAGTAAAATCTTGTAAGTATCACATACTATCTAGGGATGTCTATAAAGCTGTTGCAGCGCATTTGGGTTATGCATGTTTTGGTCTTTCCATGTGCAGGAGAAACTCTGGGAGTCATTCAGCAGATGAGATTCACGAGCTTTTCAGTCATGTTATATATGAGCTGAACTGGCATAGCTTGCTTTTATTATTAAATGTACTTTAATATGAAAACTGAGCCTCGTAGCATATAGTAGAGCAACCTGCCATTACAGGTTATTATTAATAATTCATTTTTTATTATAGTAAAGTAAAAAAAAAAATCCCTCGCTTCTTATGTGATTTGCTCTTAAAAGATCTCAGTGCAGAAAGGTCAACAATCGTAAATGTGTACAGTATGACCAAAGTTGCATACAGTACGTGCCAAATTAAAGCATGCTCAACATCCTGAAGCCCCGGTTTTTAGTCTGTTATGCCTGTCCTGTGTAAACAAGCTCAATCTGCACATCAGGAATAATCAGTCTTATGAAGAATGTCTTATAAGCCTTATGGAGAATTACTGATTATTTATTTTAGTTTCTTAGTTTTCAAGTTGTCTAACTACAAAGACAATGGCAGTGAATTAATCTGTGTATTTTAACTATTTAACTATTCCATGTTTAAAAAGCAGCAAGCAGTCACACATTGAGAAAAAAATAAATTAGGTGTAGAAATCATTGCATTGTAGCCTGATGAATCAGAATCGCATTGAATCCTGAAATTCCTACGTCTAAAATAAAGAAAGTTTTTGATGGGACAGTCTTCAAGAAATTCACCTGTATGGTCATTTTGGAGGCTTTTGAGGTTTGTGCCGCTGTTGAACTGTTCAGATCCAATGGGTGGACAAAATAGAAGCACCTGTCAGAATAATACAATACAATTCAAACAGCACTTCAAACTGCAGCCTCCAAAACAATCATACAGTTGAATCAGCCCCTCTCTAGAACGGTTTCTACAGAAAAACAAACATTAGAACCTTTCTAGGATTTATTGATAGACTTTTGTATTAGACTTCAAAGTTTTAGCTGGGTGTACCTAAGACACTGGGAAATGAGTGCATACGTTTTTAACCTGGTAGCATGTGAACCAACTTTGATACGCATCTTTTGAGTCACCGACACTTGATTCTAGAAGTGACTCTAAACAATAGCTGTAAAGTTGCTGCGATTGACGGTTATTTTGTATTTTTAAGAAAAACAATTAGACTCAGTAGTAGATTACCTGACCTTTTAGGATGGGTTTATTGTTGGTGTGTCTGTTGACCATGAGCATCCAATGTGAATAGTAATATTCTTCCTTGTCATATTCTAAAACCTTGAGCTAAAATCTTGAGGGTCTGGTCCTGAGCTCATTCCATTCGATTTGTCTCAACACGACCTCAGCTCAACCCTATTAAGTGATAGAGAGGCACAGGAACTGGGCCGCATATCCGACAGCTGTGTCAAACAGCTTACCCAGAGTAACAGTGTCCAGATGCTCAAGCACGGAACAGGAAATTCAAATGCTGATCTACAGTCATCAGAGAACCTCTCATTTCACAGGCTGAAATTCTGATTTTCACTGTACGCATGTATGTATGTGCCGAGGGATTAAAAAATAGATGAAGCAGCAAAGGTATTTCTTTAAAAATGTGTTTTTGCTGCTGCTCTGTGTGCTGTAGGGACATCAGAAATTCTTGGTTGTTGGCAGAAATAAATTGCTTCGGGGTCTGATGGAGGTAAGGATTTGGGATATAAGAGCCATCGATCATGTCTTGCAGTGGCACAGTTTCGTCTGGGGAAATTGCCAGCATCAGTCAGACGGAGTGAATGAATGTGGAGAGGAGCACGCTGTGTTAGTTCACACAAAATAATATTCCCGTCCCGGCAGTCCAACTTGTGAATTCATCTCTCTGCCGGCTACTCAGCGAGGATCACACACTAATGTGATTATTGTCCTGGGCAAGGCGCACTCCTGTGGGACTTCAAAGAGAACAGATCAGAGGGAAAATGAGAGAAAAAAAAAAAAAGCTGTAAGCTGTGGTGCACACAGGTGCAGCGCACTTTTTGAAACCTTTTTTTTTTTGCTTTAAACATATTAACAGGTTCAAAGTAAGGATCCTGACAGCATCATTGTGTAGTTGTGTAGTCTACATAGCACATACATTCAGTGTGATTTATTGTCATCTCACGTGACATGCTCTGCTTGATCAGATTAAGTGTTTTCATTCAGCATACACACGAGGCAACAGACTAGAATTGAAAAGCATAATCCGAATTCACAAATAATAGATAGCTTCTATAGTGAGGTAGGTTTTCTCATATTTTACGGAAACAAACAGCTTTCAGACACAGAAAAGAACAACTAGATAGATGCTTCAGACTCTCTGAATTGACAGCTTATAGAAAAATCCACATCACCAGCGAGATAAAAGCCTTTAATGGTTAGAATACCTCTTCAGTTCTCTTTTTTTTTAAATGAACTGCTTCATACATTCACTTGTTCCAGGATGTCCAATCCCAGCTGGGGACGTTATTATCCTGCTGCAGTACTGTAGGCGATGTAGTTGCATAAGGCCATGGAGGGTCACTGCAGGTTATACATGGCGTATCCCGTTCCCTCCCTGGTGGGGAGAGTTCATGTGGGTTATTGGGGGTCATTCTTCATTATATGTTCATATAGATCACTGGGGTCACAAACTCCACAGTTGACCAGGGCAGCCGCTCTATATCTTTCTCCAGCTGAGCCTCATTCCTCCACACTTGAGAGCCTCTCCTCATTCCTCCACCCTCAGCCTCGTCCATCCCTCTCCTGTCACTCCTCTGCCCAGCTTTAGCCTCCAGTCCCCTCATCCTGCCAAGGCAACAGACCCCTGAAATATTAATGGTGGAGTAATTGAACTGTCATGTTTTCTGAAGTGCAGTAAAATCGAGCCAAATCTCAATTGGACAAGCATATTATCTGATATTGCTCCCACTTCCTAATCTAATTTACCGTTGTTTCTGTTTTTCTGTTTTTTTTCTCTGCTAATATTTTAATAATAAATGAATTGCATGGCTAAGGTTGTAGTAGAATATGAAAAGTGCGAATCATTGTTAAAGGTCAGAATACAATCTATTTAAATTTCAAAAGAGCAAAGAGGATAAACAGCATCACTGAACACAGAGGAAAATTAATTTTACATAAAAAAAAAGTTCCAAGCTTTGTTTTTCACACAGAGCTTGACAGTGTGTCAGATATGCAAGCTAAATGAGCAATTGATTGGACAAAAAGAATAAAACGAGAACAGAAAAAACTGTGCAGTCATTACACACATCAGAGGCAACTGGAGTCAATTGCCTTCTTAGTGTTAATCAGCTCTGCCTTTGTTTTAATTGTTCTTGAATGATCAAATGGGAATCAGTGTGGAGGCATTATCAGGACTGCGAGAGGGGAGTTTGGAGCTGCTGTCTTTTCCGTCTCAGGTCTTTAGTGAAGAGAATATTTTAATCCAGCCTGACAAGACGAGGATCTGCTTAATCCTATTACAGGCTTGACAATAAACTACAGTAGGCCCACACTTCTCCGCCTGCTGTCTTTGTGTGAGAAAGAAGCAGATGGTGCCAGCTCAAGACCCTACTGTAGTGAACTTTGAATGGTTGGCCTCGGACCCCACCCCGTTACTAAACAACACACCCACAAGTGCGGAGAATGCTCCGGGAAACAACTTGTTGTCGTGGTACTTTTTTCCTTGAAATCTTATCTCCATCATCCTTCCAGCGTGTTTCTTTTTATATATTTGTGTGTTTATGGGTCAGAGTTAATGTGTCAAGAACTACGGACCCTGTCAGTTGTACTGTAGAAGTGTGCCAAAGTCAGTGCAAACTGCACACTTATCTTAGATATAGAAAACAATAGTTTGAGGAAAGAAAGATTCTTGGACCTAACACACTTACAAGAGAAGTGAAATGAAGTAGGACTGGACGATATTGCACACTGGATCAGACAGATCTAAAGGGGGCTAGGCTACAAAAGTCAGGAACAAACTAGAACGTTAGCATCTTATTTCTGTTTTTGTTCTTGCTACTCATATTTTAAAGTGCAGACCATTGCCAAAGTTCAGAATACAGTCTAGCCTATTTCACATTCTAAAGAGCAGAGAGGAAAAACTAAATCTCTGAACTGCCCTATGGGCTGCCAAATCACCCAGCTCTAAGGTGAAGCTTTAAATTCAGCATGTAGCTCCAGGGCTCCAGACTAACGTCTTCCTCTAGCAGCACTGGTGCTCCCAAAATTTAGGGGCACTACTTTAATCAAGATGCAGTGCAACTAGGGTTGGGTGTAATTTAAAATTTTACAATACCAGTCACAAAACCAGTACCCATAGAGTACTTCACAAATTTTTTTTTTTTGGGGGGGGGATTTGAATGATAGAGGAGGAGTGGAACCGTTTAATGACCACATGAGTTGTGGAAAACAAATTTAAGTAAATTTTTCATACATTTGTTGAAAGTCAACCACGGAGAATTATTTTGTAAACTTCCGATTAATAAACTGAAAAGATCTCTGCGAGTGCTCCTTTAGTGGTGAGTCGCAAACCTCCCCTAAAAAAGACGACAGTAAGAAGTAGAAAACAAGTAAGGAGTCGGCCGAACGAGTCGATAAACTACTATCAAGAGTCTAAAGAAGCAAACAGAGGAAAAGAGAGTCTACGCATCCAGCTGAAATCAGCTGATCGCTGCTGCGCCACAAAAGCTATAACTGACGTGATGGAACACAGTGATTGATCGGTGACAAGTCATATGAACAGCAAATACAAATGTACAGAGGATTGTTAAATGATCCCAGAAGAAGAAACCCAACGGAAAGAGTAGAATATTAAATGAAAAAGTATAGTGTTGATATAACAGGAATTAATTATATAATAGTAGTATATTCATCATAATTTCATATAATTTTTACCACAAGTATAACATTAATTCCAGTTTAAGCAGAAATACACAGCCAACATAGGTCTACATGGTGGTTAGTCTCTAAGTGCTAACTTGTCAATAATATAACCAAGAATGCAGAACAATGAGTTCAACATTTATTGTAGCAACTCTTTGAACGTCCCTCCCCATCCAGGCTGATTGGTCGGTTCAGGTAAAGTGGAGCTGACGAGTGCATCGCCTTTATGAAAAGACATGTTTCAACAAAAGGTCGGATGAATGAATAGCCAGCCAGCCAAACCTTGCTTATCTTATCTTCTGTGTTATCTTCTATCTAATGTCTTCTGTCTTACGGCTTCAGCTGTAAAACCTTGACTGGTGTTGAGGATCTTAACTGAAGACGTGGGCTGGTCCGGCGCGGCCGGCCCAGTCCGACTATGGGAAGGTCTGATTGATTTTTTTCTTTTTTTAAAAAGTTCCGAGTTAACTTCATTGTCAACAATGGGCCAAGCAAATGTTAGACACAGACAAACGCATACCAATTCTCGCTGCCTCCTGGTGTTTCACACGAGAAACGATGATGATTTTAAAAACAAAAAACTGGGTGCGTATTTACAAGTTGCACTATTGAATTCAAATTATTTTATTTTTATAGTGCCTGTTCATTACAGAAGTTATCTCATTGCACTTTTCATTGAACAGGTCTAGAGCATTCTCTTCGCACTAGTGTTCCTAGTACAACATTTTGTAGCACTGTCGACTAAATGCGACTAAATGGTTGCAGTCTGGAGCCCTGAGCTCCTGACAGGATTTGGGGTTTGAATTAAATGTTTATTCTGGTGAATTAATGATGATGAGTAGAATTAGGTTACAATGCCTTTGTTATCGAATTGGTCTACATTAGAAAGTGATTTGGTCTTGTAGACAAGAAGAAAGTTTGCCAGTGTGCTACATCTGTCACTCAGAGAGAGCTTTAAAGTACAGAGGCAGATTTTACTTGGCCCACATCTCTTCAGTTCCCTCTCCATGCCCCCTCCACCGCAGAGCGTCTGTCCCCTCAGAGCCTTGGCTAAGTTAGGGTTAGGGTTCATATTGGCCTTCCCACAGTGAGCAGCTTTTAACCTCCTGCCAGCTTCATCAATCTCAGGCTGGTGTGATCGCTGCTGAAAGGGGCGGGGGATTAAGGACAGCCTGCGGTCTGTAAATCAGCCGGGCTTGAGGGGCCCCTCTCATGTGCACCATATAGTTCCAATAGGCACCATACCCTATGACTTCAATGTAGACATCCACACTCGCAGCGGCCCTCCCTCAACCAGATGGCCGAGCTGGTTCTCAATAAATGTTTAACGAGGGGAGAACAAATTAAATCAGAAGGATTTGATCAAGCACAGTGTGAACAAAGTGTAATCCATCTAAGGTGGTGTTAGGTTGGTAAAGATTTTGGCCAGCACAATAGAACAATGGGAAAACTTGTCTTGTGGGTATTGTAGCCCCCCCTCCCACTCCTCTTAACCAGGCCAATCTTACAAACACAAAGCAAAAGCCAATTAGCACAAAGCCCTTACTTTTTGATTTTAATCTGTGTTTAGCAACATAAATCAATGTGTCGGGAAAAGACTGAAACAAAGGGGCCTAAGGCATTTTTCTGGATTACTTATAACTCTTAGTCACCAATCTTCTGTTGGAAATAAAGTCAATAGGCCTGAATTGTGAATAAGTGGGGTGGATGTATATTATGTATAGCAAACTCAGTCTCAAAACCTGTTAGCGATGCTGTAGGTGAGTGGGGGCAGGGGTCACACGTCGGTTCAGAAAGCCAGTATTGAGTCACAGACAGAGTTAATACCATTACCATGAGGTATGGTTAAAAGGTTCAGAGTGCAAACAGACCCGCACCCAATGAATGAAATCGACTCTTTTGTTCCCTGGTCAATTATTCAATTACATCTCTTGAACAAGAGTTTGACCTCAGTGTTTTCTATTGGATTTGTTGAAGTGGAGTTAATGTTTTCCCTTATTTTCTGTCATATATTTAACGTTACAATGTTGGATGTTCATATTAAAAATGAGTGTCATAATAAGTCAATAAGTGTCATAGAATATAATGATATATAATTCTTGCCTGATATCGCTATCTTTCAAGCTAAGTTACTGTAGCGGCGATATGCTGTTGAGCACAATGGCAAGAGGAGAAGGCGGTGCCATGTTTGTTTTTTTTTGTCATTTTGCAGGGTTTATCAATCCCAACAGGGTTGGTATAAGAAAAGGATTTTTTTTGAACTGTGAATCATGCAAAAGCTACTCTAGTGGAGTCTCAGAATAAAATTATCTCGCTGCAAATGAGTATAATAGGCAGCAAGAAATAGCCAGAGCTGGAATCTAGCATTGTTCAGTGTGATCCTCATTGCATGTTAAACCAGTTTTACATGAACACAAGCAGACTCCCTGTAGAGCAACAGCCTTATGATTACACATTTCTCTTAAACTCTAATGTTTTGCTGGTATTTCTCTTTTTGTTATGGTGCGTGTTAGTTCAGCTAATTAGTCCAGCATGACCTACAGAGCTGGGTGACAGCCAACAGGAGGAAGGCTAATGAACTGACACTCCAGAGGGTTTACAAAGCACTGCTACAGACACTAAAATTCCCATACTTTGCTCATTTCCATCCTCCTGCACTCTGGACTGATCATGTGCTCATTATAGTCCAGACTCTGTGCTATTAATGCCTAATGGGACTTTCAGACATTATTATTATTCTAGCGTTATTTCCAATGGCTTGCGCCACGCTAAGGCGCCAACAAACCTTTGGGCGAGCTCACGTTCACGCTGCGGTCAGTAGTTGTAGAACTTTTGGCGCGGACCCCAGCGGTTTTACGCTGAACCCAGCAGCAAGAGAAGCACAAATTGCTTCCTATCTGAAAGGACCTTAACACCCCTTAGGCAGCAATATTTGCTACAATAATAGATAAACGTGTAGCTGCTCTGTTAATCTCTCTGCGTCATTGTTATCAGAAACATGCAGGCGCAGATCAGAACAGCACAGTGATTAAATCGGCTGAACAGTATCTTAACTTTGATGGTAATTTTGATTTCATTCTTGGCTTAGTTTTAGAATAAATGCTTTGCTTTCAGTAATTCTGAACATCTGCCATGCATTAATACATTCACAGGCTCCTTCATTTGTTTATTTTTATATTTATATATTTCCTGTGTCGCATGAAAAATACACTTTCTACTACACACTTCCACAGACATCAAACTACAAAACAATTTGAGTCCCAGGGGAAGGGGATGATAGGAGGCTTTAATGTGAATATTTCTTTGTCACAGCAAAATTTGAACTAGCACAGAACAGAGTCCCTGTTGATGCAAATGAAATGTGTGTTGTGCCTGGTTATGCCTGGCTGAGCAGAGAGCAGTCGGGCTCCCAGTCACGGGGGATTTGTTATGTTTGGGGTTTGCCTTTCTGTCTGCCAGCGCGTGGGTGGATTCATGGGGCCTTCTCCGCCTGTGCTGCTTTCACAGGTACAGCATCTTCAGCGTGCCAGAGAAATGAACTGAGAACGTTGGGGAGAGCACTCGTTTCTTGAGGACATCCAAGATTTACCGTGAAACCATGAGGTTGCAGAGGAGCCTGGGATTGGTCGCCCTGCTGGGCGTGATCACCTGTATTTGTGCCTTTCATATGACTGCAGCTATTGACATCCCCCTGGAGGGTGAGTACTGATTTGTACAATGCAAGAGAGTACACATTTGTTTCATTGCTGCTGCCATAAATGAAGGGGCGGTTCACTCAAAGGGACTTACAGACAGTGTGACTGACCACTGCTCAGTATAGCAGGAGCAGCCATATTGAGCTGGTAGTCAGAGCTAACCAACCATGAGCAGCTGCTGTCAGTCTCTCTGTCCACGCTGGAGCTGTGACACTTATTAGAAAGCTCTCATTTTGTAAAGGTTCCTGTTGCCTCCTGGACGGCCAATATTTACCCACATTTTAATCTTAAAAGTAAATTTTGGACCCTGAATGGCACAATTTCATTGAATATCCAGAGAACCAGGGACACTGTTTTTTGAGTTTTTCAATGTAAACTGTCAAGGCTGTTAGCACCACAAATAAAATTCTATTCACTTCCATTATGTTACACTGTAGGCATAAATCTCAGAGAAAGATATCTCAAAATCTGAGTAAATAAAACCAAAACCATCCAGATAGATGGAGTGATGCAACCCTTTAAATCATTGCAAACTGGTTCAACATAAAAACGCAAGTTCCCTGGCTGCTTTCTAGCTGTGAGCTAGCTGAACTTCTTCACTCAACTCTGAAAATGCGAAAACCAACTGAACACAATTTACTGAGCTTCATTAAATTGATTTAAACTGTATTAAAAGATACACACCACATTTCCATCATGTGTGTTTCCTTTAAATTACAATGTAAATAACAAAGGGTTTCTTGAGAAGTTTAACCCTCAAACAATGCATGCTGGGATGTGCTGATCATGTTTGTTTAGAAACCAAATTTGACAACAGAAAACTACATTCATTTAAATCATCATTTCTAGTGACAAGACTCAAGTCAAAAGACCTCATGTTTCCAGGTTCTGAAATGGCTCTGAAAATCAAAACCAGCTATTTTAACCTGAACATGGTAAAACCTGTGCATTTATATTAAGATTAGTTGTATCTGTTAAATCGATGTTTTGCTGTTTCAAAAATCAGCATGAATCAGCTGAGTTTTGACATAATTGACACTTTACCATTATAAGCTACTTCAAGACAGTTGTTGATGAAGCAAAACAAGGCAAATATTAAGGATAAAGAGTCTTATAATTGTTGATGCGCATCTACAGAGAACTTGTCCTTGGTTTAACTTGAGCTGCTTTTATAGTGTGATTAATTCAGACGCTAATATATCACAGCATAGAGATCTGTTACAGCGTAGCATTCTGTGAATGGAATATATTTACAGCTATTATCTTGTTTGAGTCAGGTTTCTTGTTTCTTTTGAGTTGTGTGGATCCCGGTTTCCTTGGAAACGCATATCAAACCTCTCCCTCTAAATTATTCAGAATCTCTTAAGGGCTTGATACAGAACAGTTCAAGGCAAAAGCACTTTTTGGACTTACTGATGTCAGAATATCGTTTTAATTCAGTCTTTTGCTCGGCATTACTCCTGTGTGTTTATAAAGGTTTATATAGAGAATGCTTGTGACATGAAGGGATTATTCCCTAACTGCTGACTGTTTTTGTTTTGTTTATTTCCCCCCCGGCTGCCATGGATTTTGTAGTTTTAGGTCATGTAAACAGTAAGTTCACTCTGCCATACTGTAGCTAGTATTAGTGACATCCTCGCCTCTCATCTGTTAAGCTCCTGGCTCGCAGTTGAGCAGAGCAGCAGCTTTACTTACAGCCATATGTGTTGGATCTCAATCTCATGTGTCATCAGGCATGCCTCCATAATACTGGTATTCTAGCTTCTAGGACTCATGGCATGTCCTCATTTTCCTTTGCAATTGGTCACTCAGTAAGTACTAACACTCATTGTGTTGCGTTTTTCATTTCAGCAGACAGTTTCCTGCTAGAATTAAAGCTATCTAACTAAATGACTCACGCTACATAATGAATGAAAAATCAGAAACAAGTTACCACACACTGATGTGACTTTACTACATTTATTGTGAGCAACACGCTTCGCTATTCCTTCTTCAGGCTCACATAGTGAAAAGCTCATTGCCTGAACAAGCAATGGGCGAAATGCGTTGCCCACAATAAATGCAGTAAAGTCACATCAGTGTGTTGTTTTTGATTTTTCATAGCCTTATCCTGCTATCTGCCAGGACCTGACTGTTATTGCATGGGGCATCTCTTGCTTTATATAATACATGTTTTAATTATTTTGAGTAAAGTTATTGCCAATATTTTTTGTTGAATAATGTAACTAGGTCCCCATCGTTTCTTATGAAGTACTGGACATGTTAACTACATGAGGCTTCTTGAAATCCTTCAAATTAAACAATGTGAGAATAAAAACTACTTGTGAGCTGAACTTCTCACAGGTACACTACTGTGCAAAGGTTTTATTAGCTCCTGTCTGTTTAACCGTACAGAACAACATGAGTACAAAATCCCTGACTTTGTGCAAGTGTACCTATGAGAATAAATGCTCTTTTGAAGGCAAAGGGTGGTCAGACCAGATATTGATTTGATTTAGCTTTTTTCTGTTCACTTACTTTGCAAGCTTTTTTTTGAAAGCTCTCTTACTATACAGCATTTTTCCACACAACATTTTTGCACAGTCCCTCACTGAGGCCACATAACCTGTGATGAGGGTTCAGAAGCAGACATTGCTTTGTTTGAAGGGTTCACAAGCCACAAAGCTTGGATTCCACTGCCTTAGAATCATGTTTCATATGCAATACTTCTGAATGGAGCTCTGTATAAGGCCTGTGTTGCGTTTCCCACATTCTCACGCTTGTTTGTTTGTTGCCCAGTTGAGCAGCTGCCCACCATCACAGCGCAGTCGCCCAGCTCTCTCATCGCCTTGCCTTTTGATGAGAGCTTCCCCATGACGTGTGAAGCCAAAGGGAATCCCGAGCCAGAGTGAGTACCGAGCCTTGCATTGCTTCAGATGGGAGGAGGAGGAGGAGAGGATGGGGAACTTGTTAGCAGCCAGACAGACATCAATAACAACAACAACAACAACAGTTTGCCATCAATATGGGGTGCTTTGGTTTAGAACTTGAGGAAAATGAGCATGCTGCGGTCTTAGCTGAAGGACTTGACATTTCAATACTGGCTTTCTTTATGTAGATTCAGATGGACGAAGAATGGCCAGGAATTCGACCCCTTTCTAGACCCCCGGCTGATGAAAGAGGAGAATTCTGGGACCTTTGTGATACCCAATAATGGGAACCTTACAGAGTACCAGGGAACCTATCGCTGTTACGCCTCAAACAAAATGGGCACCGCCATATCGAAGGAGATTGAGTTCATTGTGCCCCGTGAGTAACGTACATCTGTGTGTGTGGGGTGCTCTGTTACATTGCTTTCAAAGTGATTCAGGGCCAGCAGTCCTGTGTAATGACTGCACCTCTCCATTGTGAGCTTTTCATTGTATTGGCCGTGGCAGAAAGTCATTGAGGCTCCCGAATGCTCCACCCCTCGCAGCCATCTCATATATAGGTCCGTATTGGAAAGTGCATCGAATGTGATCCAGCCTCTCCATCATTTCCTTCTCTACATTTTTCATTTGGTTCCCAAGCACAGTACATAAATTCCCAGAGAAAATCCACTCCATCGGGGGACTTCGACTATATTTGGCTAGGCTTCAACTACTCAGCAGTCGTGACAAACCACAGACAATAGTAGTAGTGATGTCTGTTTTGTTTCTGCAGGCTAAGAACTGGGGGGAAAAAAGCTCATAGAATTCAATCAGAGCTCGGAAAACACATGCTGTGCCTCCCACTAAATTCATGAATGACATTACTGCCATCTTCTGGAGAGGAAGAGAGCTGCACGATGTATTGTATTCATTCATGCCTGGTTTCATTTACTCACTGTAGGTTTCTGACTTGTTTCTAGATGTTCCAAAGTTTCCTAAAGAGACTCTTGAGCCTGTTGTGGTGGAGGAAGGCCAGGCTTTTACTTTAAAATGTGACCCACCTAAAGGAATCCCTCCTCTGCAGATCTACTGGATGACTATCAGTAAGTGATGCGTCTTAATTTAGTGCAAATTTAAAGGTAATTTAATGATGTATCTCGTTATATTGTTCAGACCCTCAGAACTCTCTGGATCCTGCGGAAATGTGAATAACATAAAGTCTTAATTTGAATATTTTTACTCTTAAACATCTTACAGCTTTAATGAAGAGCTGGAACAAGCTAAAATATACTGTATATCTGATACTGTCACACAACAGTGTGGAATAGGTTTTATTCCAAATGCCAAAAGCCTTCTAATGGCAAGAAGGTTAGAGATTTTACTTAAGTAAAAGTATTATACAAGAGTATAACATAACCCCATTCCAAGTCCCTCATTCAAAATCTTACTTACTTAAAGTACAGGTGCATTACCAGCAAACTGTACATAAAGTATCAAAGTAAAAGTACCCTTTCTACAGAAAAATGTCCCCTGTGTCAACCATTAGTCGATTAATTGTTTAGTTGTATTATTAAATTAATAGCCAACTATTTTCATAATTGATTTATCGTTTTGAGAAAATAAGAAATTCTGATGCCATGTGAACATTGTCTAGTTTCTCTGCTCCTTTATCAATATAAACTGAATATCTTTGTGTTGTGGACCAAACAAGACATTTGAGTGACGACATTTTTCATCATTTTCTGAACACAAAGATATTTTAGTCCAGGGATTTCCAACCTTGTGATCCACAACATGAAATGTAAGGCTCGTGAGATCATTAATGGGGTACAAAAGAAAGAAAAAAACTGTATCCTGCTACACCAAATTCACTATGTTTGGACTTTTCTATGATCTGTATTTGGATCATTTGACCTCTTTGTTCATCAGTTATTTAAATGAAACTATCACATGTGAGAAGTTTGGATGGGGAAAACATTGTTGGATACTCACTGATTTGTGAACCATGTGACAAAGGGCTCAAGGTAGACACTATTTTAACATTTAAAGGCCAAGACTAATAACTTAGCTATTAATATAACTATTGTGGCGTTAAAAAGGAGGTCAGTTATGTTAGACTATCGTAAAGTGATCCCCTTCTATGCTCAGATCTGCAGCACATAGAACAGGATGAGAGGGTGTCTATGGGCCTGAACGGAGACCTTTACTTCTCTCATGCGGAGGAGAAGGACAGCAGGAGAGACTACTGCTGCTTTGCCGCCTTCCCAAGAATACGGACCATCGTTCAGAAGACCGCCATGTCTGTCATCGTCAAGACGAGTAGGTGTCACTCCAGCTTCTTTGTTTTCACTCAAGTGCCGTTTTCCTCTCAAGTCAGAATGATGCAAACTTTGAAATGTTTTCAGAGCGCTCATCTCTTCCAATGAAATGTTCGTTGATGTCCACATTCATAGCTGCACTTCAAACGCCATCCAAGTGTCACGCTGTCTTGTTTACGTGCACCTCCTTGGTTTTGAGTTGCGGTTTTGATCTTGGTGATGTTTGTCATGATGTTTCCACGCTGTCCTCATGTTCATTGTGTTTTTGAGTTTTTTTTTTTTTTTTCTCTCATCCATCTCCATTTCAGAAAAAAGTGACACGAGTCCTGAAGCTGGTAAGTTTAAAGTTTGAAGAGTAAAACACCCTGTGCATTATCTATAGCAAGCACAAGGCAGGTGTGTGAATAGAAATGTATAAAATATATAAGTGCAGCCTTTGGGAAAATACGTTAGATGCTGTAATGTTTTATTCTCTACTATTCATCCATAGCGAATGCAATCCTTCAGAGAAGACCCTCTCTTCTGACTCCCTCTGGTGACAGATCAGAGACACAGCTGGTCAAAGGAGAGGACTTGAAATTGGAGTGTATTGCTGAGGGATTGTAAGTAATGCCGCACTTCTAATAACTGGAGTTCCCCACACAATTCAGGATTGTTTTTTTCCAAAAACAAACAAAGTCTGACGTGAATGTAAAACTGATTGGCTTTAAACATTGTAGATTTCATCTACAGGTAACTTTAGATTCACTCTTTGTCCCCCTTTCTGTTAGTCCAACTCCACAGGTAGAGTGGGTGAAGATGGGCCATCAACTTCCCATTAGAGCAAAACTGGAGAATCACGGGAAATTACTGATTTTGCCAGTAGTTGAACAGGAAGACAGCGGGAAGTACATGTGCAAGGCAAAAAACACACTTGGAGAAGCTGTGCATTACTTCACAGTGACAGTAGAAGGTAACTACAGCGTGCTGTGAAGTTACAGTGGTGTTATCACGTTTTGCTTATTTGAGATCATTTAATCATCATCATTTCAGTGATAGATAGATCCTTCACTTAAAAAAAATGTGTAGAGCAGAATTAGTAGCTCTATTAAAGGAGTAAGATTAAGTTCACTGATGAAAGAAGTGCTTAGATCCTTTAATTACAAATACAATAAGTATTATCAGCTAAATAAAGAAACTATTTAAAGTACTCATTCTACTTAGGGAGACCATTAAATGTAGCATTTATTCCGGCAGGACTCTCGGATTGAATAAAATATATTGCTTAGCTGTGATTGTGTCCTCTCTGTGTATGCTTAGTGATGAGTGTAGAATGACACTCATCAGTTTGATTAGACCGTGCTGACTGTGTCTTCCCAGAGCCTCCAGAGTGGGTGTCTGAGCCTGAGAGTCAGCTCAGTATGATTGGCTCAGATGTGCTCATCAGGTGCTCCGCCAGCGGGACTCCTCAGCCGACTATAACATGGAGGGTGAACGGGATACCTCTGCACGGTCAGTCCTTCAGCAGACTCACTTCACTATTTAAAATCTTACTTCTTCTTAGACGCAGCCCTGACGACCGGGCTACTTCAAATGAACAAGAAGGCTAAATGTTGTTTAGCCTTGCTTTTCTTTTCTTCTTTTTTTTTTAAGTATATATAATACATCACCTAACATATAACATGAGGGGAGAGTTTAGATTTTGATGTAAAATTATGAAAGGAAAATTACCTTTAGCATGTTTTATTAAAGACAAAGTTGAGAGTCTGTTTAGAGGTCTTGAGTACTGCTGCATATTTAAAAAAGAGTTGTATAAAACCATTTGTGGCTCCAGAGGGAGTCAGTGTCGGTTAGGGCTAAGTTTAAAAATAAAATAAAAATATGTGGGTGTGAAGTTAGAAAGAAGTGAGCTTGGCGGACCTCTGTAGCCCGCCTCTCGTTTCTGGTGGAGGCTGCATTGGCTACACACCCGAATCCCTGACCAAACTGTCAGTGCATTGAGTTGCATTGTGGCTAAAATAGGCGTCAGCTTTTGACAAGGAAGAAGAATGCCTGGAATAAAAAATGATGTTATCTTTTGTCCTGCTGCAAAGATTTTGATCTTTTTTATTAAAACTATCCATCGCGAGTCCGACAGTGCTATGGCAGCGCAGAGCAAAATCTGAGGAGCGCTCTTTGATATGGAGTAATAGCCTCAGCAGCAAGGTTGAAATGTTTCAGACTGTGAGAGGAGATAAAATATAGTTTACAGTTTTGCAGACAGCTTAGAACTGCAAATGTTCAGTTAACCAACCAGTAACCATTAACCAACCAAGATAAATAATCAGTTTAGATTGTTGTGAATTCAAAAAGTTATTACGAACTGTCGAGTCGATTAGACAGGATGATCAGGAGGGAGGCAGGGATGTGGCCAGGTCGATGCAGGGAGCGGAGTAGCAGTAGACCAGCAGTTGCCAATCCACATACAATGTAGCACAGATGGTGATGATCTTAAACCTTTGTGTTTACCAAACGTATCTTTGGTCTGTTACAGGGGCCCCTGCAGCCAACCGGAAGGTATTAGGTGATACCATTATTTTACAAAAGGCTAAAGCCACTGACAGTGCCGTCTATCAGTGTGAGGCCTCCAACAGACATGGAACCATTCTGTCCAATGCAAACATCATGATTATGAGTAAGTACAACAGCTTTTAGTTCTGTGAGCCGCTGTTTTCACCAGTTCAGTTTCACCATCACGTTTTCAAACGAACGCATGCCACAACACAAACTAAAGATTTGTTAAAAAAGGGTTTGTGAGTAAGTGTGAGACCTTGCACTGAGTCACTGGGATACTGCTGACTGATGTGTCAAGCTAGAGAGCTGGCACTGATGTTGCCATGTGCCCATAAAGCACTAAGGAGCCCAGGGAAGGAGGGCTGTCTACAAGCTGTACTCCTTCATTCTGGCTAGTGGTTCTCCCCGAGGAGCAACAAGCCCAGTTCCCTGCTATTTGTATGCTAACAAGTTCTCCCTCAATTCCATACTGATTCCAGGGCCATAAGACAAACATGTGGAGGTTTTACAAGTGCAGATAAAAAATGAAAAGACAGAATGTTGCTATTCTGTTGCTCTGCACAAGCGTGGGAAGTTTGTGTCTCTGTGACACAGGAGTTAATACAGCTGGACAGTCTCTGAATGTTAAGTCCCAGCTGCTGTCTTTGTAAACAATTAGGAGAGACAGGCCATTTTAATGGGAGGCTTTGCCTACAACTGATAAGGTGCACACGCTCGGCTCACTCATTATTCTATTGTCGTCTTCTTTGATTTAATTTTCACATTGCCACATTTCTGACAACCTGACAGCTGGATCATTTTTTGACACAAAGGAGCCTACAATTAACGCACAGGGAAGGCAACAGTGTTGTCGCCTCACTTAACTGAATGCCTCATTCCTTCCTGCTTTGTCTGGTTTTAAAGCTGCTAATCTGCAAATTCTATATTGCTCAGTGCTGTTTTTACTGCCTAAAAGTACAGTAGTTAAGGGCCACACCTAGGTACATCTATGGAAAAATTAACCATATAAGGGCATTCCTCTGCTTTTCTATCAGTTGCATATTGATGATAAGAGTCTGCTGCATGGTCTTTATAGATCTGGCCCCCATGATTTTAACCCAGGAGGGGGAGGATTACTCTGCTGTAGAAGGGAAGGGAGTGATGATGCACTGCAAGGTCTTCAGCTCTCCTCCTTCTATAATCACTTGGTAAGTGTGCAGTTTGTTCCTGTCTCCCAAACACCAGCAGAGAGCAGTAGATCTCAACTGGTTGATGCACAGAGTCCTTCTGTATGCAGCGTGTTTCTTTATCTGTGACCTATTTCTTTAAAACACGCCAAAAGTTACCCTGTTGTTCTATCCAGCAACTTTTATCTCTCCTTTTCTGCCACAGTGCAGCGTTTATCCATTTAAACTGCTGCTGTGTCCATGTTTTATTTGACCTGAGAGGACTTCTTTGAGACTTCGACGCTTGTTCTGAATGTTTTACAGGAGCAAAGACGACTCCTCTAAATCCATCGAGGGACCGAGGTTTACTGTTCACGACAATGGCTCGCTGGAGATCTACAGCGTAGAGAAAGACAACATCGGGCAGTACACATGTTTAGCGAAAAACACAGAGGGATCGTCTGCCATCGAAGCCATGCTCTATGTGAAAGGTAAACAGTTTTACCCGTAAAAGCGTTTGCAGTCTGAGTCCTTGAAATTTGACTAATACGGTTGTTTTTATTGAAGATCCCACAAGAATAGTGGTGGCCCCGGAGGACCTGCAGGTCCTAATAGGTACCACAGCCCAGCTCTCATGCCTTGCAGAGTACGACAAGTCCTTCAGCAACGACTTTGAGCTCCTATGGGAAAAAGATGATATGGAGATAGCTCTCAATGACACTGAGAATTCAAGGTAGGATACTGAATTTTTTTTTTTTTATTTTTTTTTTTACAGCATTGCAGACTTTATCCCAGCTGGAAAGTCAGTTTACTTTTCAGTTTCATCAATCAATATTGTGTCTCCATCTTACTGTCAACAGATACTTCGTGGAGGATGGTATTCTTCAGATCATCAATGTAAGCCACAGGGACCAGGGTGTGTACACATGTGTGGCGAGAACTCCAGTGGACCAACACACGGCCTCCACGCTGCTCATGGTGTTAGGTGAGCTAACAAATGAACAATATTTCTGCTCCAGGCCAAAGGATCAGAGACCCTGAGTGCTGCATTAATGTATGACGCATTTCTAAACGGATCAATGTGTCAGGAAGCCAAAGCAGAGCATGAACATGCAGACCATGGCTTTATCAGTGCCTTGCTGTGTCTGACAATCGCCCCTTTGAGATATTGTTGACATCGTAAAGTCTAGAAGAAACAGCGGCAGCCTAAGCAGCGATGCAGGTCGTTCCACATCCTCTGGCTCTCTGGATGATTTGATTGAACGTTTGTCCCCTTAGCCTTTTTTTTTTTTTTTGCTGAGGTGGATGTGTCTGTGATTTTCCAAAGCCATGTCATTGTGATGGTTTTCAGATGTCCCGGATGCACCTGAGTTCCTGGGACTGTCTGATCACAAGAGCAGAAGTGTGAATCTGAAATGGGTCCCTGGGGATGAGCACAACAGCTCAACCACAGGTAAAAGGAGCATCTGTGTGTGTACAGGTGTCAGCACATACATTACAGCACATATTGAATCAGTGTCTCTCGCAGTGAACGGTATTAACATGACATACACACTTTCGGGCATCATTCTGCATGCAAATAGATTTGTTTGATACCATCTTGTACAATATGAATCTATTATTGATTCATCCAAGCATGAATTATTATTATTTGCCTCCCTGAGGAATACACAAGCTCAGAGCAGGGTTTGAGGAGTTTGCTGCACAGCTGGTGGTTAGATAAGCAATCCTTTGGCATGAATCATAGCAGTGAGGGATCGCTCTGATTGTCTTTCTGCCTGTCAACAGAGTTTATTATCGAGTATGAGGAAAGCCAGTGGGAGCCGGGAAACTGGAAGGAGCTGCTCAGAGTACCTGGGAACCACAACTCGGCCGTCCTCAAGCTCCACGGCCACGTCGACTATCGCTTCCGTGTGTCTGGTGTTAATACTGTGGGGAGGGGTCCTCCCAGCGAGCCCACGGAGAGATACAAAACCCCCCCAGCAGGTTTGAGGCGTCCTCCTTTCATTGTTTATGATACTTTTTGATAAGGTCCTCCAGGCTGCCAACGCTGCTGCTCTGTGAACTATAAAATACTCAGACCTGCTACATAATTGATTCCATTTTTGTTGAAAATCTGCTGTCTTGTGTGTCTATTTCACCGGAGGTTTCTTCCACTAACAATGTCGACAAAATCTATATTGCTTCTTTTCAACAGCCCCTGACAAGAACCCTGAAAATATCAAAATCGAAGGTCATTTTCCACATGAAATGGATATCAACTGGGCGGTAAGAGAAAAAATAAGTTTGGTCTTTTATTATCCTCTTACTGCAAAAATTCTGTAATGTTGGCTACCTTTACATAGTGAATTATTCCCATCTGCTTCAAGAGAACACAGATGAATTGTATAAATGTTTCATTTGCAATTACCAATAGGAACTTAAGAAATAGAAATGGCCCTCTTTTGATATTTCATTATGTGGTTCAGATCTTTAGAAAGCCATTTTCAGGGATCACTTGGAATGAGCGTCCATTGAAAGCTCCTTTACTTTGATTAGAAAAAGAAAGGAGAGCTATGACAAAAAAAAAACACACTTTCTTTTAACTCATACAGTAATATATTCAGCTTTATTGTAGAAAGATAAATCTCTTCTTCACTCATTATCTGGTTGCCCTGTCATGGTAACGTAGCCTCGAATCCTGGATTCATGAGCTCTCATACCGTTAATGATTTGCTTTTGTGGATAATGGTATCTCATTCTATTTCTCATGGTCCAGTGTCTGTGAGGAGATAAATCTTTTCATCTATGATGTCTTAGAAAGCCCTATATCAAAGAAGAGCCATGCTGCTAGACCAGGTCAATTGTTCCATTGTTTTATTAGATAGCAGGATAAAACACTGCCAGTTTTTCAAGCACAGTTCACTGGGCTAGCTTGTCATTTTAATCCCACAGAGGCAGTGACATTGAGTGGTGAAATACAAGAAGTGTCTTAT
Organism: Lepomis macrochirus; assembly: GCA_024633595.2. NCBI lineage: Eukaryota > Metazoa > Chordata > Actinopteri > Centrarchiformes > Centrarchidae > Lepomis > Lepomis macrochirus. The sequence goes on from JALXJV020000004.1 coordinate 35,896,580, forward strand.
GCAACTGCGAAAGTCTGAAACCCTTCGCGCCATTGTTTTTCCCTTTTATTTTTTCTTTCCTTTTCCTTACATTATTCAGCCCTTGTTACCCATTGAGCATAATGGCCCAGGTCTGGAGTATAAAGTAAGTTACAGGAGACAGGATGTGGAGGACAGCTGGAAGGAACACATGGTGAAGAGACACTCATTTGTGGTGAAGAACACTCCTACCTTCGTGCCCTATGAGATCAAGATCCAAGCCAGGAACCATCAGGGCTGGGCCCCCGAACCCAAGATAGTCACTGGCTACTCAGGGGAGGACTGTGAGTAGTGAACTTTGTTGACCTGATGTGATGATGTGAAGTTGCACTTAGAACTTTGACTTAGAACAGTTACACAAAAACTTCAGGTTAACCGTGAAACGAGCACGACAATAAAACCTCATTGAAATACACAGCAGTACCTGCACATTACTGTACACTAACTGGGACAAGATTTTTAGAAAATGGTCCAATACTGAGCGAGCGCGCCGCAGTTGGCAGCAGAACAACAGAGCTGCAATGTAACCCCGGAGGGGCCCCGTCAAAGTACGTCCAATAAAGTGCTTGTTTTTGCCACTGATAGGCTGAGCTGTTCAGCTTCTGTGGCGTTCCTCTGCTCCCCAGAAATGGCTAAAATAACTTACTTTTAGTCGTTCACTTAAAAAATACTATAATATTGTTATTTAGAAATGTAATTATGCATGTAAATCAAATCAAATTAAAATACAAAGTGTTTCCTGAAGAGCAACTGCACCATCGAGTGAAAGCGAGACTGCTGAATATTTGCAAGTCTTTTCTTGTTGCTATTTTCAGGAAATGAGATTACAGATTGTTCTGGTGGATAAAACTGATTATGCGTCTGGTGTGTACAGACCTAAAAGTGCATGGTTTCTGGGTATTGAAGTTCACAAACTTTCCAGTCGCCTCTTGCTGCCAAGGAGCAGATATACACTAAAGCTAGCCAGCATAATTATATGAATTTATGCAGAATCCCCCTTTGATATTTTCAGCCACAGTATTCAGGTGGACTGTGTAAAATGATTTATTTATAAGCTTTCTAATTTTGTTGAAATATTTTAGACTTAATTAGACTGTTTTAGAGTTTGACTTTCAGTTTCACACTTGTGCACTACTGTAGCAGTTACAGCTTCTCAAGATAAAAGCAGTCTGTATAGAAGTTTACTGTATTTCCTGTGTTCAGCTTTCTTCTGGACTTGCCCCGAGGAAGTCACCTCAGGTCATGACTCTTCCCCTTGTTGATTAATTAGCTTTTGTGAGTGTAAGTAGAGTCCACTGATATCAGTCCCTGATATCAGTGTTCCTGTAAATAGGTGATCACTTAATGTAGCTAAATGTGTTATTTTTGGTGTTTTATGTCTTTTGTTCGTTTGGTGACTTAGCTTTTTGTGTTGTTTACAGGATGACAGAAAATCATTTACTATTGTGGCAGGTCTGTCCACGCTGCTCTGTTTTTCCTTGACTTCCTTTGAGCTTAATGTAGATTCCAATGTGCATTTGCCTTTGCAGTTCCCTCTGCTGCGCCGGATGATGTAGCTGTGGAGGTGCTGAACAGCACAGTGGTCAAGGTTAGCTGGATGCGTGTACACAAGGACAAGCTACATGGACATCTGGGAGGCTACAGGGTAATACCTCAAAAACAGACCTTTGCTTTTAGACACAGCTTAAAAGGAATGGCCCTGACCTTGCTCTTAACGCTGGCTTCTCTCAGCCCAGCCTGTCTCCTTTACTTGACTAGTTCGCTGTTTTCCTGCACAGACCGCCAGAAAACAAACAGAAGAACTCATTCCGTATTGTCTCACACATATACATATGTATGACGTACAAAGTTTGATGTCATGCAGCTGCTGCTGAGGATGCGTGTGTGTCTCTTTCCTGATGCAGATAAACTGGTGGCGTCTGCGCAGTCTGACGGACTCAAAAAAAAGCCACGGAGATAAACAAACACTAACATTCCCTGGGGACCGGAACCACGCGGCGGTACCGGGACTAACGCCCTTCTCTGAGTACAGCCTCATCGTCATGACCTTTAACGGGCGGGGCAACGGCCCCGGCAGCCATCCCGTCAACTTCAAAACCCCAGAGGGAGGTAGGATTGTGGAAAAACAGCACGGGGTGTATTGATTCACAACTACTGAAGGGAAAATCTAATAATAGCCAAGGAAACTGGGTTGCACAATTCAACTGCTTACTGTGTGTATTACCTTCTGTGCCCCCACAGTCCCCGAGAAAAATCCTGTTTTCAGGGTCACAGATGTACAGAAGCACACTGTCTCTCTGATCTGGGCCCCGCCATTGGAGCCTAATGGGATTCTCACCGGGTACCTCCTCGAGTATCAGCTCAGTACGTATGCCTATGCTCTATGCTTATACTTAACCAACTCAGATATAATGGTGATGCACTTGTGTTGCCACAAGGATATATAGTTTTTTCCTTGTGTTTAGCAGTGTTTTCATCTCTCTATTCCTTCTAAGTGTGTATTTTCTTACAAAAAAAGAAATTTAGTATATACCAATGCACACAGGCTATATATATATTTCAAACAGCCTGAACAGCCTCACTAGTTTAAATACAGATCCTCTACCCACACATTATATTGTATGTACAGAACAATATAGTCGCTTCTTTTACCAAGACATGGTAAAATGATCCACTGCAAGAAAAGGAAAATCATTGTGCTGCTCTAATGGGGCCGGGATCATAATGAGTGTGCCTAGGAAACATGTCAGGGTGATGTCTGTTGGCCTGCATGTCATGATCATGCCTCAGCTAGTGCTGACCAAGGCCACTGTGTCACAGTCTGTTAAGGTCAAGTTTTACTGACCCCCATCCTGTCCGCAGGGGACATCTTCACCGTAGCTCACAGTCCTAGGGGATGCCTTCACTGAACACGTCCCACATGTGCACACACTTTGCTGTCCTTAAACAAAAGTCATAACAAAGCCAATGAGTAACTTCCAACAGCATCTTGGTGCCGCGTCTCCCGGCTAACTGAGTTTGATTTTGCGGTTGCACAAGAGGGCCAAGTGTCATCCAGCATTGCAGGAGAGGATGTTTTCATTGTGCCACAGCAATAAAGCTGATAGACTCTTTGAAGTGTGACTTTTTTTGAAGTGTCCTTGAAGGAAGTCATGTGCGAAATGTTGAGGATAATGTAGCCAGCTGTCAGGGTATCATCAGTGACACAAAGGGAATCTCAAGCTGGTTTTTTTGGAGGGGGGGGGGCTACCCTCATCTTTACAGGAGCCTTTGATAGCTTCGCATCTTACACGTTTCACATAAAGTACTGTTGAACGACATTTAACACACTGAGCATTCACTAATAGGGTGTTTAAATGGTTAAACTGACCAGTTGTGAAATGGCACATTTACTGTGTGAAACCTCATTTGATCACTGTATCAGTGAGTTTATTAGCACACTGGCCTGTTGATAGATGTGGAGGAATACGTCCAGTAGATGTGGACACAATAGAGGTTTTTTATCTGTAACAATACATTGTCGTGACACAAATAGCTGTTCACTAAAAGCTTTTGTCACTATCGGTTCTAAATTACTAAATCAATTCCCAAATGAAAAGGCTGAATGTATCCTTAAGTTCCCCTCCCCGTTGAGTGGGTGGCATGATCACACTGCCCTTAACAGCTGCTAACCCACTCTAAAGCCTGCGGCAGAGGGGACCACTACAGACTAACAACTACTAGTCTGCCTCTCAGGAAGCTAGTCACACCACTTGACAAGGCAAAGATAAGCGTGTCACTAAAGTGAAGCGCTCACACCCGATCCATTCTGTCCTTTCAAATACTTCCTATTTGTTCAGAGCACTTTACTGTTATACGCATAAAAAAAATAATGCAACATGTTGCACAGTAGCTAGTTTACATTTACACTACAGTTTAAATTAAACAATAAATCATTTATGTGAGGTTTCGCTGTCTGCAATTAGTTGTCAGTGCAGATTGATCACATTCATTGGCACATTTTTGAACATGCAAACCTATTCCACACTCAAAGCTACTGTAGCTGCTGTGTTGTTGAAGAGCTGCTAATCAAGAGTGGACCAAGTGAAGTTTGCCCTCCACTCATCTAAAATATCTCTACGAGTGGGAGTTAAAAATGACCTTGATTTCAATACATTCAGTTTTTCCTCCCATTTGAGCTGAACTCATACTCACTGTCGGGTCACTCTCAGATTTCAGTGTTGCTGTGCTTGGCCTGTTTCACCCTACTCAAGGCCAACCATATTTTGCCCAGTAGGGCTGAAGGATATTTGGAAATATTGTTGACTGGAGTCATAAGAGCCAAAGTCTGTAGCCTTCAGCCAGTTCACTCCATAAGATCATGTGCACCAGCTGTCAGGCCTGAGTGTTTCCGCATAAGTGAGAAAGTAGCCATCCACAGGGTAGAAACATGGTGCTTATGGCCCCTTTTCTGTAACAGCCTGGATTGCATAATTGACCAAAAATTGACTGTTTTTATCCCTTGAGACAAAACAAAAGTTTAAAAAAAAACAAGTAAATCATGATGTCTGATAACAGTGGGTGGTGTCCAGGCAAAAAGAGAAGCAGACCAATGCATTCTTGTCATTGTTTCTGTTGCCTCCTACCAGAGAGAAGTAGCACCTCTCTCACAGCAAAGGTCACCTCAACACCTGCTGTGGTTGTTTTTGTAACAAAGAACATAAATGCCACCTCCCCACCTACTGAGCTGCTTTACGTAGTGAAAAATGAAAACTCATCACAATGTAGACAGAGACACACAAATTATTTCTACCTGTAAAAGAGCAGGACAAAATCAGTGTGTGTGTGTGTGTTAAATTAAAAAAAAAACATTTTAAATATTAAGACAAATAATTCAAAAGTGAAATGTCTTGCAATTGTCAATTTTAGTATTTTAGTTTTAGTGTCATTAGTAAAACATAATTTCAGGGCTTAAGTTCTGAGGCGCGGGGCGTTTTATATATTCAACAATCTATAATTATGTCTGTAACGTCATAAAGGCATGTGATGCGCCAGTCATCAGCACAATTGGTGGCTTGGTGTGTACAGGAAAAAAAGGGGACTGTCACCTCCCGACTACGTGGACAATCATTGGCTATTGTGGGCTGTGAACAGGACATGGAAGTTTCTATTGGGTCAACTGCGATGTCACTCAAAAGGTCAACGTGCGGCCGCTTTTTTTGTTTATGTTTAGTAGGCTCTTTAGCTAATATAAAATGATGCAACAGCAGTCCATGCGTATTTATGGTCAGAATAATGCGTCTTGGACTAAATATTTTACAGGGTTTGATCGTCTAGACCTTTGCCAACGTAACAATGCCATTTTTGTCACAATGTAATCCGTTGGTAGACTAGGGCTTCACAGATAAATGGCCTCTATTTTAATTATAGGCAGTGCTTTAATTGGGCCACCGTTGCCACGGTACCTGCCGTCTCCATATCAGGTTCTCTGGGCTACATCTGACGCTCACCTGTTCCTGTTCTCGCCTACCTGCTGATCTCTGTCGGCAGAGACAGAGAAGCTCGGTCCCTTTCATGCTGCTGTGTACATAGAGTTGATCGTCAAAGTCACTTTTCGTGAATCATGAACAAAATAGCACTTCATTTTTCTATTAAGATATTTATTTTGTAAAAGGAAAAGGGACTTTAATTCATTTTACTCATGCACGTGTTGAAAACAGATTTGATCATAATTGTTTTGAAACCACAGATATGTTTTCTACTGTTTTTGAAGTGTTGTGATCATGAAGAATAATTAGTTTTTCTTCAACTTTCACTTACAGTCAAAAACCAGCCTTTAAACTCAAAATAAATAATGATTTGACAGTTATTTTGATTATATTATTATGAATATCAGGAGTGGCAGAATATTTCACAAGAATGCAGTTATTTAAAGATCAAATTTCTCAAGGGGAAGACCCCCAGAGCCCACCATATATTTCCACATTTAACATTTCCACTTTTCAAAACAAAGTTACGCTCTTCCCCCCACCCTCCATCTTTGCCGTAACCCTCGAACACATTTCAGGCACAGAAAATTTTCTTGCTTTAAGCCCAGTCATTTACAACCTCATAATGTACACACACAAACAACAGGTAAGTATATAAGTGGCTAACAACTTCATGGTGTCATTTATTTTGAAATTTCACATCCTTACATAAAATGACTTTGGGACATGACAAACTGGAAGAAAGAAGGGTTTTTATTGATAGCTGTATCTAAAATAGTTAAACAGGTACAAATAAAAATAATTTGTGAAACAGAAATGTAGTGTTCTAATCAAGCGGACAATAAAAACGGGTCATATCATCATATCATCAACGATAAAGAAGCCGAAGCCAAAGCTCTCTTTGTCACACAGACACAAAGTTTATTAAAATTTATTGGACAACCCCCAGCATAAAGAAAAGTGTAGCGAGTTATTCATCACCCACAAACCACAAGTCAAGTTTATTTCTGTTTTTATCATCTTTGTTTGAAAAGCACGCATGAGTCATTCCAGCTGAGCAAACGGCCGTTACCTCCTGGTGACAGTGTAATACCATCAGGACAAATAACTGAAAATGTGGGAGAAAGCTCCCTTATTACAGTGTAAACAGTGGGTATGTGGACTGTAAAATAAAGCTGGCAGTTGTTCATCCCATCGTCAGTGTAATTACAATGTAGGTAGAGGGTAGGAGCTAAGGGAGCTACTCTTGCCTTTACAGTCGCCAACGCAAAATCTCTGGACAAGGATTTGGAAATGTAGGAGAAACGTTCACCTTAAAGAGCAACACACTGTTTTAGCTTCTGTCCCGTGTTATGTGGGTACTCCCGCACACTGTCTAACTTGCAACACAACATTTCGTTACTAGACCTTCTTCAGGCAAATGGTGTTACCTAGTGAGAAGCCATCTTTTATAGGAGTTGACTTATTTTGTCTCCACCAATCACCTACTTCCTCGTCAAATAAGGCAGCCATTGCAAAACATTCATTCGTACTTCCAATAAATGAATGTAGATACCTGTATACTGAATGTACATCAGAATATTATCATAAATGGTCTCATACACCTACATACTCACAAACCTTACTGGTGCCTTATATATCAATAGACACATAATTTAGAGGAAATAGCAAATAAGCATAACACTAGATAATTACATATGACATATGACCCAAAAAACACATAATAGGACCAAAGAAAATAACAATCTCATACTTCAAAAATCACTAAAATTTCTAGAACAAGAGAAAAACATTCTTTTAAAAACTACACAATACCATAAATGTAAAAATCTTCACAGTATTTTACATGTAACAAATTACTTGTAGCAGTGCCTACATATCTGAATGGACACAGTCAACAGGACACAATGTTTAATGGACCTGATAATATGTGTGCATAGCTATACATATCCAGGGCTGTTAAGGGTTGGAAAGGGGGAATTTCAGAAGAATCTGAAGTAAAAAAAAAAAAGGCCTGTATAGACACTAAATGGGTAGCGCCATATTGCAAATATTGCAAGTAGGAATTCATCATTAAGACCCCTTTGGAGCTAATGTTTGTAGGGTATAAATACAGTAAGCTTCACACAGTTTAAGTACCTTATCATGGTCACCGCCCCTAGGTGGTAGGCTGACTTGTTCAATGCCATAGAACCGTAATGAAGCAATATCATGGTGAGCATCATTGAAGTGTGTGGTGATAGATGTGAAAGATTTTCCACAGTTTTGGGAGGATAAGTGGACAGAATTATTGGATTTATTCTGAAAAGAAAAATAACTTCTATTGATATGAACACTATAAAATGGGACCAGGACTGTACAAGCAATTTGCCAACTCATGAAGATTTAATGTCATGTTATTCTCCCTTATTACGATGTGTGTACGGGACCTGCAGTGTGTAAAATGAAACCGTCCCTCCTTTTCCTCGTTCAATATATTTACAACGTAGGTACAAGGTACGAGCTAGGGGAGGAGCTAAGGGAGCTACTGCCAACAAAAACAACCTTACCTGCACCACGCATGCTACCTCAAAGATCATCTGCCTTCAGACCTCCGGGTCTCAGACCACAAACCACAGAGCCATCACACACCTAGTGACACTGATCAACACCTGAATCAACACTTCGCATTGCTGCCATCTGGTCGGGGATACAGGACTTTAAAATGGAGGATAGCTTCAGCAGGAGTTTTCTCACTTCTGCCAAAGCAGCCCCGAACAAACTGCCTCACTGACGCCGTCGTGAGCTGCCGTGTATGAATGCGTACCTGAAGATCTTGTGTGTTGTCTGTATCTGTATGCTTCTATGTTGTACTGGCTGTGAAAACAGATCTCCCTCTGCCACAATAAAAATATCAGTCTTTGAATATGAAGAGGAAGTGGGGTAAACGTGACATTGCCTCATAAAACACGCTGAGGGTGTGTGGTATGAGATATTTCACAGTTTTTTGGTAGGTTAAGTGGACAGAATTATTTGATTTATTCTGGAAAAATAAGGACAACCTCTACTGGAATAAACACTATAAAACAGGACCAGGACAGTACATGCAATTTGCTAACTCATGAAGACTTAATGTCAAGTTACTCTTTAATGACAAGGAGTTAAAAAACACAGGCTAAAGTTCCCTTATTACAGTGTGTGTACAGGACAGGCAGTGTGTAAGATGAAACAGTCGCTGCTTTTCCCGGTTCAATATATTTGCAATTTAGTTACAGGGTATGAGCTAGGAGCTAGTATGAGCTTTCAGTGACAGTACAATACCATCAGGACAAAAAAAAATGAGAATTAGTGAGAAAGCTCTCTTTTTACAGTGTAAAACTGGGCATATGCGCTGTAAAATGTTCCTTGTTTCCCACTTCAATGTCATTACAAAGTAAGTTGTAGGTCTCTGAACTGTCTCACCCTCTAACTCCCTGTACCTCATGCTTTAGGTTCCTGTATGACATCCCTTGCATACAAAATATTTGTGGACTGTAACCCTTTTGTTTTTTGTTAAACTTTTTTTTGACATCTAGTCAATGACACAGAGGAAGTCGCGCCACTGCAGACTGTAGACATCAGCAACCCTGATACCACCAAGTGGATCCTGCGTGACTTGGAGCCTTTGAGCAAATACAAGTTCTACCTGCGCTCCTGCACCACGGTGGGCTGCGGGCCTGTTGTCAGCGAGGAGTGCACCACCACCCTGGAAACAAGTGAGTGATGGGGGGAGCAATTGATTAGGTGGCGTCTGTGCGGATAAGCTCGTGGGAATGTGGGGAGTGCGATGCTTCCTGGTGAAGACGACGAGAACGCAGACGAGCACGGAGGTGCAGAACTGGCTGGGCAAGACTGCAAGCTAAGTGGAGGAGGTGACGGTGGGATATGATGTATGCCTGGGCAGCCAAGCTTTTCATATCTCCATGGAAGTAATTTTTGTGGATAAACAATTTCATAGGGGTGTGGTAGAGGTTTTCATTTGTCACTGTCATGAGAGAGCAAGTGCTCATTGATTGGACGGAGAGCGTGAGCTTTGAAACAATCAGCTAAGAAACTAAATTGCTTTGAGCAGGAGGGAAACTGAAGGTTTTGATACTGAATTGTGTAGTCACGAAAGAGCCGGTGGGTAAGTAATCATAATGAGCCGGCTTCTAGCATGTAATCTTTTCTGTTCAATTACATATCATTGTTGAGGACTGCACGCCATACTTCAGCTGGCTCAAACACAAGCCCAGCTTCTGTGACGGTGGGATGAATGATTGGATGGGAAATGAAACAAGAAGCTGTACTTGGATTCACCCGAGTGTCAGTAATAACGGGCCGCAGCAACAGATACTGTCGGCATAAATAATTGGGTGTTTTTTATACAAATGCGACCCAAATAAATTTAGTGTCATTCAAGTTGAGTTGTGCAAAAACAAAAGCTCAACTTAATGTGGCAACCCTGGTGTTGAATATGCGAGGGATTACTTAGTATTTACTGGAAGAATCCTTACAATCACAGAAAGAGACGTAATTGGCTCTTAGGGGTTGTTTATTTGTATGCTGAAAAACCAGCAAAAATGATTACAGGGAGAAGGACATTTTTGTATTGAATTGCAATTTTGTGGAGCTTTTACATGTGTGTGTGGGAGACTAATGATTTCAGCATAAAAGTTTTTTTTTTTGGCAATTCTTTTCTCTGTGTGTGAATGTGTGTGTGTGTGTGTGTGTATGTCGGTGTTGTTTCTGTTAATTGTCCTCTGCCTGCTTTCGGTTATGCCACTAAAAAGTACATTGCTTTGAGCGTTGCCTTTGATCATACTGTGTGTGAAACGTGTAAATGTCTGCTTAGCGATGCATTGCCTGTGCCTTCTGTCTTTTTCTTCCTTCCTTTCCTTCCACTTTGGCGCCCACTGTTGCCCTCAGCATGTAGATGTGTGTTCATGTAGACACTGCGGCGCGTCATACCTTCACATACACTCTCAAACTGCTCTGTGTTGATGACAATAATACCTCATCTTGGGATTATGCATTACTAAATTTGCTGTATGTTGGAACGACATGTTTAACAGTCATGATAGTTAGTTTAGATAGACAGCGCATGCCTTAACTTTACAAATGCGTGGATGCTAAAGGCCTGAATAAATCATCGGGGTCCAAACAGTTTGACACATTTTTTATTTTTGCCTGCTCAGAATTAAAAAGCTCCAAACACTCGGCTCCTGCAGATAATTGACCTTGTCTGCTGTTTGCCCTTGCCATCAGCAGAGAGCACTCTGATGCCTCCTTTCATTAGAAAAATGTCAACTTCTTCTTAGATAAAGTTTGTGGCTTCCTCTCAAATAGCAATGATAATGAGTAACCTAATTATAAATTCATATTAATCTTGGCTCATTAGCAACTGTAAACGAATATTGACTTTTATCCTAGCAATAGCAGGAGTCAGTGCAACTCGTGTAACTCAAGCTGAGCAAATAAATGATGCCTTAAGAGCCAAACCCAGAAGGAGCATCAGACACGCCAAGACATCCATCTTTCTTCCTTTTAACGACGGAACGAAAATTAATTCACTTCTGAAAGGCGAGATCAAGTCAAATTAAAAATCGTAGCATCTCACCTTGTGTATGTATTGATTCTACGTCGTGTTTTCCCGTAGACATGTAGTCCTGGTGATTAGTTACTAACTTTAGAGTTTAGCTGGAAATAACATGCGCGCTAACAGCAGAACGTAGCGCCCACGAGCTCCATCCCAATTGATAACCACAAGGTCTGTCTTTCTTTTCAGGCAAGTCTGCTTCCCCCTCACCTCCAAGCACTCCAAAGTCCCCAGTGACCAAACCCACTCGATCCACCATAGGTAGAGCTGCAGCACATTCTGACACAACAAGCATCAAACCACAGAGACAACCAAGAGCAGTGAAATAAATATGGAAGAGATACGAATGTTTGTGTTTTGTCAGGACATGTTGCAGTTGTGAGGTAACCTGATGACCCCTGGGCTCACTTGGTTCACTGGTGGCTCGAAGTAATTTGATAACACGAAAACAAAATAACAAAACACGAAAACATACATCTCTATATTGTGTAGACTAATTAGCTTTTTCAGGATTGTTTTTTATAGTCTATGTTTTTTTTCCAGTGGGAACAAGGTTTGGAATATAAAATAACAGTTTCATTTTATTGTTTATTATGAGCCAAGTGCATACTGATGAAAAAAAAATGGTTTTAATTTCTCTGCTGTGCCATGGGGAAATCTAGGATACTAGATCTATATCCACAGTGTAGCTGTAGAGTACAGTCACTTCAATGGGGACAAATATGTCTAATTGCCAGTGATTGATTTGTTGGCCCTCGGCCCCCCCCCCCTGTACACGTCAGTGTATTGACACAGTGTATTGACACAACAGTCACCTGACATTTCCATGTAATCTTCAACTGGATAAACAGCAACACCGCTCTGGGACAAGAAGTTGTCCGAGGCAGCGGCTGAGCTGAGGGAAAATAGTTAGGAGGAACGTCCTCCTGGACCATGTGAGCTCATACTGGGAGGGTGATATTTACAGGACGCACAGATAAGTGGATAAGTGGAAGCTGCTGAAAGCTCCTATATCAGAATATTTTCTGGCTTCTCCTTATAAAAAAGCCTCCTGACTTTGAAGGGGCTTCTTCCAGGACATCAGCTCCCTGCTGGGCGAGCAGCTGCTTTCTGCAGCATTTAATAGCAAGCTGAGGAGCGCAGTGACAAAACGCGGCAGCCAGCCTTGGGATATTTTTAGTTCAGGGGCCTGTGTCATTCGGAGTCATTGTGCAGTTCCAATCATTGAAATTACCATAGTTGCAGACTAATCCATCAACATTAGTCAGAGAGTGTCATTTGCAGTGGTTGGGATGGGCAGCCCTGACGCAGGTGTCCTTGTGTGCTAAATCATCACCTGGGCAAATAATGCACCTGAGCTGGAGACACAGCAGAAGATTTGCATGTTTGCCATGGGGAAATGAAGTGGGCTGTGTCTTGTTGACTAGCTCAGACAGCTGCTGTCAAAGATATTTTTTCTCATACTAATGATGCACATCACTCACCACTTTATTCGATTTTTTCCCTTTCCAGCTGGGTATCAAAAGGCTACATTTCATGATGCGTCTGAGGTAGATGAAGCTTAGTACAGATGAAATGTGCTCCTACTTTCAAAGAAAATAACATAAACAATATGATTGTTAAAGCCCACTTACAATTAGATACCCAGCACAAAAAAGAATACACTCAGGGCTGCAGCTGACCATTGAGGACATTCCTCTGCGTTGCTCTTAAATTATTAATTATTATCTATGGATAAAAAGTTGTTGGCTGTCAGTTGGACGAAACAAGGCATGACGTTTGAGCCTGGGAACATGCGCTGGGCATTTTTCTCCATTTTCAGACATTTCATAGACTAAATGGTTAATCAATTAGGCCTAATAGAAAAAATAATCAATAGATTAAGATAATGAAAATAGTCGTCATTAGTTTGCATACCTGCTTTTTTTACATCTTTAGATTTGACTGTTTTTAGGCAAAACATATCAAACTAACCAGAATAAAATAAAGAATCATTTAGATCATCATGTAAGGAGATTAACAGTACAGGACATTTTTTTATATGACAATAATGTAAAATAAATACAATATAGAGGATTTTTTTTTTCATTTAGCTTTGTGGGCTCCACGTGATTCCATTTTCATATTCATATTACTCTTGTCATGTTTGCTGTTGAGGGATTCACTCGACACCTCCCCCCTCCCCCTCTGTCAGACATAATTGATGCCTCCTTACACCAGCGTTAGGAAGCACAAGAGCACGCTCGCCTCTTCCACAGAAGTGGAGAGCAACATCCTTCACCGCATGAAGACAACACTCCTAACACCTCCACAATGCCTTTGCTCTGCTCTGTCCTTGTACTAACCCTTCTTTGCCATTTCTGTTCTTTTCCCGTCTTCTCTCACTTCTCCGTCAGCCCCGGCCCTGTTGAATGTTAGCTCAGCTGTTAGTGACAGCTTTGCAAATATCAGCTGGATATCTGGAGGAGAGCAAACGGAGTTTTACATTGCATATAGGAACAACCGTAAGCTCACATTACCCTGTTTCTCTGTTAGAGATGCTGCTAGATAGATTCTGTAGGTGAAACATCTAATAACTTTAGACGTGTTGTGTCTGAAATGGTCATCCGTGTCTTTTCATTCCTGTCTTCACTAGATTCAGTAGTTCTGTGTTCTCATGAGTACTAACCCATCCTCCCTCTGCACAGGTGAGGGTCTCTGGAAGATATCAGAGGCCTTAAACACCTCTCAGACTTTCCACATCATCCACGGGCTCGAACCTGCGACTGAGTACACTGTGCGAGTACACAGCTGGGTTGATAATTCTAGTATATTTGAAGATGTTATCACGACCGGGTCTGCAGGTGAGGAGGGAAACAAAATAACTCAAACTAAAACAACAACAACAACAAAAAAAAAGCAACAACAGGCAAAACTAATTGACCTCTCATTGAACAGCCCGTCCTTGAGCAGTGACAGTGTGTGGTCCTTCGCGGTGTCAGTAGGATTTAATTTAGCCGCACGGACTCGCTGAGAGGAATTACATTTGTACAGCGTTCCTTACTTGATTAATTAGACAAGCAAGATTAGCTGTTTAATATTAATATTGGACCGTTTCCATCAGCGGTATGCCCCGCCACCTTCTGCCTTCGCATCGGAAAGGCTTTGTCGATGTAAACATTCAATCAAGTGTCCTGATGAAAGGCCAAGGGGGTGTCAAAGTCAACGTGTATTGTTCTCCTCAGGTCTGGCCAGCATCCACGGAGGAATATCCACCCAGGGCTGGTTTATTGGCCTGATGTGTGCCATCGCTCTCCTCACACTCATTGTGTTGATTGCCTGCTTTGTCAACAGAAATAAAGGAGGGAAGTATTCCGGTAGGTGCTCACTTACATGCATACACATCTCCTTGCTTGAATACTAATTGCTGCTTTGAGCATCATTATATTTCCATTTCGCTGTTTGTTGCTATGGCAAAAATGATCAATCATCCTAGAAGCCATTACAGGGATATGTAAGCTGGCATGTTTTGGTTTTGTTTTAATTTTATTTCAGGCCACAAAATTATTTTAATGCAAATTTATACAGAAAATAGGCTTGTGCATTGATAGGAAAATGAGCCTTTCTAATGCATGTCCAGCATTTGAATTTTGCATTATTTAGACACGCAGCTTTTTCCAGCGACAATTTAAACAAAGTGCAGCCCACAGCGAGACAAAATGCAAATGCTGCGCATGGTGGGGAAGGGAGGGAGGGGGGGTGCTGCAGGGACTGATGACATAAGCTCTGTGGTATCTCAATGTTATTCCTCCTGTTGGGGACATGAGAGTCCTTATCGGCTTTATTATTCCCAGCTAATGGCCATCAGGTTGTCGTCTGGGCAGCGATCGCAACACTCGTCAGCAGAAACAAAGAGCGAGAAGCTGCTCTGTCCTTTGTTTTCTCATTAACTTCTCACTGCCACCCATTGCTTTGAAAACCTTTCTTTCATTTGCCTGAGCCTTGTGGGTTTTTTTTTTCTCTTACATCACATATACAGTTTGATTTGTACCGTATTTAATATTGAAATTATATCATGAATTTAACATTTAGATTTAAAAAATCAAGTTAAATTATATATTACAAGATAAATCTTGATTTTTATACAAAATAAGATGAGTGAATGCTTTGGCAATATTTTCTATGGCTTGCACTGATCTTTCATTCAGTGAATAAGTGCAGGGAATGAGGGACTTTTTCAAACAACGGAACAGTCAGGGGACACAGTGATCTTCATTGGCAGCTGTCTCTTGTGGAAATCACTGATATCTTCACTTCATTTTGTGAGCAGTAAAAGAAAAAGAGGACCTTCATCCAGACGTGGAGTCCCAGGGCATGAATGATGACACATTTTGTGAATACAGGTAAGCGTAACCCTCGGAGAACTATTTCACCACCTCACTGCAATTCACGTGCAATAGTGTATGAATTTCCACCCTCTTCTCTCTGTAATCCTCTCTGCATTCTTCCTCTCGCTGAAAAGACAACCCTGCACACACGAGGTTCAGGTGGAGCCTTACTCTTCTTCTGTTCAAGACATTTGATGGACTGAGTAACTGGAAAGTATGTGATAAACAGTGGTAGCATCCCTGGGCTGTTTACACATCAGTGTGTGTCTGAGTGTTAACATCCTTTTATAGGACATTTTGATCTTAGTAACCGTTGTAGTGTTGGTGTTTGTTGTAGACGCTGCATCATAAATGCAGCATTCAGACGTTGCCATTTTCTGACCGGATGCAGCAAAGCTCCTGGCTGTCCAGCACTCAGTAGGAAGCTAAAAACCAATCAGTGTAATTGAAAGCAGCTCATCTCCAGGGCAGTAATATCTGGGCACGTTTCATTAATCCTTTAGTGGTCCAATTCATAACAGCCTAACGCAGTATGAGCCCCGGTGTAATTCTCCAATCAGTGGGATCCGCACAGCACAACAAACGCTGATGTGATGAAGTCAAAAGTGCCCAGTGTGACACGACTTCATGTTGACTCCAGAAACTGGTTGTCCTTCCTAAGTTTTCAGCAACTACTAGCTAGCTTCAAACTAGTGGTTTTACTAGCTTCACTTGCACCATTAAAACTGAAAAGAATCATCAAACTTAGTGTGAAAGCCAAGCCTGCTTTGTAAATAAGAAGACTGCCCACGCGAGAGTCGCCTCAGCCAGACCCACAGCTGCTCAAGCAGAAAGAAAGTGTTAGTTGTCAAGTAATGCAAAAGTGAATTGTCCCCAATTAAACGGTATTAAAGTATTCCTAAAAGCATATTTGTGTGATACATCACTGATATAATCTTATTTTTACTATTTTCTTATTCAATCGGTGATTCTGTTGTTCATCACATGATTACGAACTCTTTCTGATGACGTGTGCTTCAATCCCAAAACACAGAAAACAGGGAATTTGGGAAGAAATTAAAACCTTACGGGTCGTAGATTAGAAAGCTAACGTTAGCTTTAGTCAGCTTGGTTCGGTTACCTACACAAAAATCAGTGAGCAGAGTAAACGCTAAATAACACGGCTAAGTTAAAATTTAAGAACAGGTGGTCCAAACCAAGTTCATGTCAGAGGCTCTAATGTCACCAGGAAACAAAAACCTTCTTGGGAACTTCATCATATTAATCACATGATAGTCTCACAGTTGAAATTTAATGGTGCCAGCATGCGCAGCCTCGATGTTGAGCACCAGTTTAATGTCCTCCTCTATATCTCATTTCTCTTCCAGCCGTCGTCTTGACATATGCATTGATGCACGTTGTAGCGTAAAGATTAATATTGTCTCAACATGTTCGTCTGTGTGATTATTTCCCTTTGGTCAGCTAGAGGTAGAAGCCGATGTCAGTCACAGAGGCTCGTCGCAGAGGCAGTGATAGCTCGAGCCTGCGCCCTCTCGTCCTCCCCAATAAGCCATAGAGTGAAGCCATGGGTGAAATGAGGTAATTCTAAATCCGCTGCGCTTCTCTTACAGTGACAACGATGAGAAGCCACTGAAGGGCAGCCAACACTCGCTGAGCAGAGAGATCAAAGCGGGGGACAGCGGGGACAGCCTGGTGGACTACGGCGACGAGGACGTTCAGTTCAACGAGGACGGCTCCTTCATCGGCGAGTACGCCGGGCGAAAAGAGAAGAGGGTGTCCACTGAGATCAAAGCCACCGTTCAGACCCCGGCATGAAGAGCAGAACGGCCATCCATCCTCTCCTAGACAACATTTTCATTAAACCTGCTGAGAGGAAGAAATGAAAGAGGAAACAGACATTATCCATACCGAGCACAAGTTTTGTGTCAAGTGTAATGCGTCATTGCCAGCTGCACACAGCCAGCCTCGATTTATAAAGCTCTGTTTTGTCAAGTTGCACCAGAATGACCATTACTGAATACTGTGTATATATAAGTGTATATTGTTTGTCCGGAGTGTCTTTTTTTTTATATAATTATCACATAAAAAATGTAGAGGGCTTGTATTTTCTTTTTTTTTTTTGTATCTCCATTACTTCAGCTGCAGTACTGTTTGTACAAATGTTAGGAAAATTTTACTCTCCATTGCACATCATTATACAGTCTGCAGCTCTGCCTCTGATGTCATCTTGTAGCAGACCACAGATAAGTGGGGGGTATCAAGTTGATATTTTTCAATTGGAGCAAACCTTACTGACCTTTTATATTTGAAATGGATTCATTAAATATGATGTAAGATGTGTATAAAGGTTGCTTATTAACTTATTTTCTTCCAGTGGTTTTATACCTGACAAAATAACAAGGACATTTACATATCATTACATATCATAAGCATTGATTCTTGAGTCATGAATCTCCCTGTGGTGTTAGAAGAAAATATAATTTAGTTATTCTGTCTTGTTTAGCATTTAGATCCATTGGACAGTATAAATTACAAACCTCAGTCTGTGCTTAATATCATTTTAAAACTACAAAGTACAACTGCAGTTGAATCCAGTTCTTAGAATATTTTACTATGCTTTTGCCAATAACTGGTGTTTCAAATGAAGTTTCTCTGAAAACACGATTTAGGTCTTTAAAGGAATGGTTCGACAATTTGGGAAACACTCGCATTTGCTTCCTTTCCGAGAGTTAGATGAGAAAATTGACACGACTCTCGTGTCTGTAAAGTAAATATAAAGCTACGGCAAGCAGGTTAGATATTAACAGAAAGACTGGAAACAGGGAAACAAACTAGTCTGGTTGTTTCCAAAGGTAACAAAATCCTCTTACACCTCTAAAGCTCACTAATAAACACATTATATCTCATTTGTTTAATCTGTATAAATACAGGAGTATAAAGATTCACAGCCCAAAATGACCCTTGTAACTTGTGACTAGCTGTAGCCTGCATTTAGCAAAGAGACGGGAGAGTGGTATTGATAAAATAAACGCATTTTCTAAAACGTTAAACTATTCTTTTAAAGCGGCACTCCAGTGATTTAGTATTGTACTTCCATGATGATGGAGGAATTAAAAAAATAATAATAATGGTAAAACTCAAAGTAGCAGAGGCCAAGCCATCCTGACTTTTAGTCCCAAGTGTGGACCAAAAATGTGAAAACAAAAAAACTTCCCTTGATTGCGAGATGTAAGTATCACGTAAACGGCCAAGTCTCTCAAATTCTATGTCCCCAGTTTGTATTGAAGTAATTGGTAGTCCCCGAGTCCAAGTTGAGATAAAACCCTGGTGACATCACTTTGTCATCATCGGGGATATTTTTTCCAGACTTGCCAAAGCTCCTGCAGAGCCACAAAACAAAATGCATACACCTGTAACTCTTTGATTTCCATGTGTGATTTGCTGAAGTGTCCCTTTAAGAGGACAGTGTATAGTTCCTATAATGTATTATAGACATTTTTGTAATCAGATTACTGTAATCTGGTTGCGTGACATTTGACATTTTCTTACCGTGCTGACATACAATACACTGTAGTCACTGTTCCATCAGTCTTAACAAGCCTTACTCTGTTCACTTCAATATACTGCCAGTCAAAGCGCAATCATTATATTGTTCAGCATTAACATTAGCACCATTATTAAAAAAAATAAATTGCAATGTTTTGTAAAAATCCAGCCATTGCATGTTAAGAATGTTAATTGGTGTTTTTTGATGTCATTAAATTGCTTTACTTTCTTACATCCTGGTTATGGTCTGACTACCTGTTTGGTCCCAGCCATCACTTACGGAATATTCTTAATGTTCTTGATACCTACAGTGCTGTATAATGCAACACTAGATGAATACATGACTGAATAAATCTCTGCCTTTACCTCCAGTCAGCAGTAAAATATGACCTGAGAGAAAGCAGCACCTGGTGAAACATCCTCATTCCCTCTGAATAAAATGAAAGATGTTTGACAAATTGTTCCCATTTGCAATATGACTTTTAACAAATGTCACACCAGGGTCAAGTCTCTGTCTGAGTTGAGTGGCTTGTGTGATTACTTTGGCTGCGGGAGAGAATCATGCGAAATCAAAGGAGTGGGCTCAGACAGGCATTGGATGTCGGAGCGAAGGCTGTAATCATGTCTGATGGTTGATAGTAGGGAGTGGAAAGTGTCAGTGTGAGGGTTCTCACTGCGTGGGCCTCAGATACTCTGTCATCACTCAGCCGGGTTTGCCTTAGCTCCAGCAGTTCAGCTTTCACATATATGACCTTCAGGTGTTGTTTATACACCCTCTGGATGCCATATTGAAGGTCCTTAGTTGTTTGGTTGCAATGTGAAGAGCTGAACGCGTGTGTGCACCAGCGGTTCTCAAACTTTTTCACGTCAAGGACCCCAAAACTGACACAAATTAGGCCCCGGGGCCTCATCTGAGAGGATTTTTGCTTATTTTTTAATTATTTTTTCTTTTATTACAGAAAATGTAGGAAACCATGACCACAATAGTCGAACATTCTGTCACTGTGTTACTTAAGGACGTAATTAAAAAATAAATAGGCGCACACTTACATGGCCACACGTACATCGAAAGAATTACTGTTCGCTGTAAAAATTCCTGCTGGCCACACTGGCTGTGAAATACTCTCCAACAAACTGAGGTAGCGGAGGCAAAACATTTTGTCTAAGTGTATTCTAACTGATATTTACTGAAACTAATGAGGCTTCAACAGCTAAATTCAAAGGCTGCTACAGCATCTTCCAGATTCAGTCTTTGGAAAAGCAGCAGTAAGCCTTTCAACATTCATATACATATATATTCAATAAATTAAGGGAAAACTTAATCATCACAGTATAACATCTTTCCAGTTTAACTTCAGGGACATCAATCTGTCCAGTTGGGAATAATGTCTGCTGTTTTGGTGCAGATGAAATTGATAGCAGGGGCACTGGAGAGGCAACAGCAAGGCAATTCCCAAACAGGGAATGGTTTTGAATGTGGGGGTGGCCATAGACGATTAGTCTCTTCTTATATAAGTCTGTGCTTGCAGTCCATTCAGGTTTCACAGACAGTCCAGGTCCTCCAGGTTGACGTATTCACACGTGCCGTCGCAAGAAGGTTTGTGGTGTCTCACATCACACACACACACTCAATAGCATGGAGGAGATGGACAGTTACACGTGGAGAGCTGGACAGGGCGGGAGAAGTGCATTAACCCAGCAACAGGTTGGTAGTGAAACCAGAGCTCAGGTGCAATGCCATTACAAATACCATGACATAGAGCAAACAACGACACAGCAGGTAATATAAGTTCCGTTAGCTAAGTTGTGGGAAACACTGCTAGAGTTGCCGGTGCAAAGCTGACATGTATAGAGGACGAGATAGTCCCAGAGCCAGAACACCAGCTCCAGACAGCGATACAACTCTCCTGCTACATCACTACAACGGCATGTCTAGGCGAGCTAGAAAATAAACCGAATGTCTGCGGGCGAGTGTCATTTAAAGTTACCTGGCTCACAAAACATGGCTGGAATAGTGTTGGCTGGGTGTGCAAACACAACATTTTCAGCACACAAGCACACACTTAGCTAGCAGACAGCTAGCAGATTGTGAGGAGATATTTTAATGTTGGTAGTTCGCTGCTAAATTTAGAATCCAGATCCTTAGTTTGGACCAATTTAAACAAGCAAAAAAAAAAAAAAAATCTAAAAGTTTTGTCTAAACGATTAAAGCATTGCTCATGCTTAAGACCAAACGTAATCTGAAATCAAAACTGGAGTTTCTAAAATTGAATCTGCTCACTGTGTTTGTATCTTTAAGCCTTGCAATACCAGGTGAACCTTGGGTATGATGACAGATGAATGTTACTACCAACACACACACACATACCTAGCATTGTGTTGTTTGCATTAGGTCACGGGGTCACTTAATAAATGTGCCGATGATGTATTCAGGTTATCTCCCATGCAGCAGCACTTAGGGTAGGGGTGAAATGATTTTACTACTTAGTATGTGAAAGCCATAATGTACAGTAACATATATTTAACCAGTCTTTTATACCCTACATATCATTTCATGACCCCAGTCCATTAAAATTGCAATGTCAAAGACTTAAATAATGCTCTATTGTGTGTCCGTACCTCTAATGGAATTCACAGTGGGGAACAGAAGCAGGCCTCTCTACGGGCATCGCCATTTGTTGAGTGATGAATAGAGGAGAGGGAGGGTCAATGACTTAAAGCACAAGGTGGACTTTTAAGAGCTCCAATGACGTGAAAGAGCCTTTTTCAGACAAAGCGCTCCCACAGTGTTTCATCGAAATCAGAGTTATAAATAATACAAGACTCAAATGAACGTCAGAACTGCCTCGAAGGTCTCGCACTGGAAAAAATAGCTGCATTAAGTAAAGAGGAAAAATGGACTCCTTCCCCTGCCATATAAATTTCTTCCCATGTTGCCAAAAAATGCCGTAAGGCCGACATCACAAAAGCAAATGAAACAGTGGATCCAATTATCATTTCACAGTGTAGGAATGATAAAACGTCTGCATGCTGTTGCCTCATGCCAGATGACTTCATGTTCCTTGATAAAGCAAGACATACTAAGATCTTTTTCATTTTCTAAAGCCACTTACTGGCCTATTGTAGTCTGTATCAGAAATTAGAAGTGGAAATTCAACCAGTAGCGATCTGATTCATACAGTCAGGTAATGAGAAATCCTCGTTGCAGTGGCAGCGCGGGCTCTGCGCCTCTACAGCACTGATTCATCTAGCGAGCCGCTGAATTTCCAGTGCCAGCAGAGGCCTGTGACTCTTTCAAAGTGCTCAGGCGTCCGGGACATCTGAGGGACTGATCTGAACATACCGCACTTGTGCTGCAAATGAATTGGTCCCCCAGGTCTCCAAAGCTGTCAGCAACGCACATTATATGAGAGCTTCATTCATCAACACATTTTCCCTGTGAGCAGCAACTTTTGAAGAAGAAAAGAAAAAAAAAAAAAAAGGTAGCAAATAAATGTAGCAGAACTTTAGAAATACATTTGGAATATGCTGAATATTCCTGTGGTGTTGTAAAACATTTGTGGAACTAAATCATGAACTGGTGCCTGTCGGGTCTCAGGTGAGGTGTAATACAAACGCTCTCACCTAGAGACATCAATTTCCTCTTGAAATAAATGAAAAACAGTACCGTGCATGGTAGAATTTATGCCCCTTGCAAATTTGACTTAATTTGCATTGATGTGTATTTTTAATTTAAAGAAGAAAGATGCATTTGGGTACGTACACTGGGTAACACTGTGTGCTTAATTTCCTGGATACATCTATGTAATTTGTACTAATTATAATTATATTTTAACTGATGGAAAAGCACAATTTAAAGCCCAAATTCCATTTGATTTGAGAAAATGATTGAAATGATTGGATGCGGGTTCAATGTGTTTCATTGCACTGACGTACTTTTACTAAAAGTAAGACCATAAGAAAAATCTGAAATAACTAGATGAGATGAAGATTTCTGCAGTGCAGGGTAAGTCATGGCATCATAGGAAAATATTTATATTGTGGCAGACAAAATGCATCATATCAGGGTCAACCACTGTCATTCAATTTCCTTTTTTTATTTAAGTCAAACAAACGTCATCATACTGTATATTTTCTGAAGAGATTGCAAACCTTATGACTAAAAACAGGTTATACACATCTTTTCTTTTCAGCGTGCTATCAAGCTGCTTTTATCAGTGAAATCCCCCTCTTTCTTTGGAGCTCTGCTAAACAGGCACTTAAATATACACTTCTCTTAAGACAAGGAGCGGTTTCAACGTTTGAGCATTTACATAGCATTTATTTTATGATACTTGAGCGCTGACTTCCTTGTGACCCTACTTGAGAAGCAGTTGTGAGGGTAATGATGATTACACAGCAATGTCAACTGTCTGGGCCCAGCACTTGATGATGTGTAATCCAAACTCTCAAACAACACAGTACTGTCTTTCAGGGGAGGTGATAATTTACTGGAGAGGAAGCCTGGAGTGCAAGAATATCTCAGTATATGTGGAGGGGCTGTGAGCGGGCCTGCACACACACTGATGTATCTAGCACAGATGCTGAATGTGGGCTCGGCTGCAACCGATTTGGGAATGTAGGCTACGGGGGAACACATGGCGGGGCAAAGGTAGCAGCCGACCCATGGGAGGCAGGCAGATGGGCCTATATTAGACATCTCAGAGAGCTCCAGCTTCTCCCTGGACACAGCCCAACACTGTCAGGTCAGAGAGTGAAGCATCGGCCTCTGCAGATCCAGGTGGCTTCGTGTTTGACCTCATTTCTCCATTCATGTGCAGCCACATGTTCACGCCTCGCTCTGCACCGCGTTGATGAGCAAAAAGCAGAGACACCTGCTTTTACTTCTTGCAGCATAGCCAAGTGATACTTTTTGAGTTTGGCTCAATAATGTATTCATTTTTGGATACATTTTGAGCCAACAACTGAACAAGAACAATGGTAAATGTTAAAATGTAGTGTCACGGCCCAGCTCGCAGACTGTAAAAAAAACCCAAAACGGGATAAACTAAATCACAAAGTGATTTATTATTAAAAATAAGCAAAACCAATATGTGGGAAGAATCTGTAAAGTCAGTAGGGGATTGGTGAAAATGTTCTGCATGGATGTTGGCTGTAAAAACAAAGACCAGAAACCAAATAACAACAGAGCAAGCCGTGAGATGAGGAGTTCTGCCAAAGACTGACTGTCGCCTTATATCCATGGGGCACAACGGGCCCAGGTGTGTCCCTGATGCTGATTACCCTGCCAATCAGGCCTGCAGCCCTGGAGACAGAAAGCATATGAACAGCAGTATGAAGCCTGCAGAGGGGCCGTAGTATCACAAGTAGATATTAAGTTGGCGAAAAAATTAGCCACCAGAAGCTACTGGTCATACCAAACTTACTTTAGCAACAAAAATGCTTAGTGTACTGAACTGAATTTTATTTACAGTGTGAACATTTAGACCTTACAGATAAGAAAAAAAAAACTTTAAAAGGGACACCAGGAAGGAAACTCAGGAAGAGTGACCCCTTTCTCAAGATACGTACACAATGGACCAACACAGTAACATTAAAGTAGGGACAATCAGGATGACATTTATAATAGATACAGGATCAACATATGTGAACACTATGGATCATGGAGGATGCCAAGCACATTTTAGGCGGCGCGCCAAACAGACAGGACCTGAGCCACACCACCTCTTCTCCACCTGAGGAGAGGAGGTCTGGAAGAAGCTGTTGTGTTGCTTACGAATTCAGCTTATCATTTTGTAAGATTTTGTCATTTTTCTTCCAATTTTTCTCAGTTTAAAGCTGCATTGACCAACAGCATAGATCGTCTTGACAACAGATGTGCCAGTCAGTCAGAACTGAAGACGGATGAGAGACCGAAACGTCTTTGAGTATCTTCAACCAAGTCCATTTGCTCTTGATTTTAACTTTAGTTGAATAACTAGACCTAGGCCTGAATAACTTCACAGACAGCGCAACCAAATGGCCATGAAATCATTTGACAGCGAGAGTTACTGGATACTTTGCGGATTATGATTTTAAAATTCACATTCTGATTTTATAAAATATGTAGCCAACAGTTTATAAAGTAGTTAAAACTAGTTGCACCTCAAACAGCTAAAACACTGTCACTGCACTTATTGCATGTCAACGTGTTACTTATCAAAAGATCAAATGATGATTAATTCCTATAAAGTTCCTCCACAGTATATATATCCCCCTTATAATACTATAATACTCCCCTTCTCTGTGTAATGTGACCTGTTAGGCAGGGAAAAGGGTAATCCAGGAATTGCCCACGGCGTGTATTCAATAACAATGCAATTTCAGAGCTGCTTCTATTATTTATTGAAGTGATGTTGAGGGCACTGAACACATTTTCTAAATTGTCCAAATGGCTCCTTGCAAATCCCGCTTCACTGTGTTTTGGCTTGACAATTATTACCCTGGATACAACGTCCTCTGCAAAGGACGAATAGACTTCTCAATGTAAGTGTATGGCAATACATATGTTGATATACTGTATCTGTTGTCATAAGCAGATCGGGGCATTAGCCGTTTAATTTACAGGCCATCTGGGGGAGTGCAATGCAGTAGCCAGATTAGTATATGTGGGCTCCTGATGGGTACGTTAGCAATGTTTTATTGCAGTGCAGCAAGGAATGTTGGGAAAAAACATGTTCCAATGATACTTTAATTAACCTGTGTTAGACTTGATTTTTAAACCCGGGCATGGACAGGAGGAAAAGCAGTCTTTGCTAACACTAAAAATGATGCATCAAACTTGCAGGCAAAGCAGGATGAAACGCTGATGTTTAAATAAATCGAGCTAATTGTGCAAAACCGTCTTTGCCTTCTAAGGACAAGAAATAAGTCCAGCACCTTCTCCAGCACATGTGGTCGGCAATTTTACTGTCAGTGTGCCTATACTGTATCATGGGGGCAATCTTGTTCCCATCAGATTAAATGTAGGTGATAGAATGGTCCTTTTAATTTTAGTAATGTATGTTGCTGTAGTGTAATCAATCAGACAAAGCATCTTTCTGACACACTGCTTTGTATGAGGTGAGGTTTTCCCTCGTGGGTCCCGGTCTTAGCTTAGGGTAAGACTAATGACTCTCTGGCTTGAGTGGCCTGAGTTGCGGCCCTTCCCTCTGGCTCCCAGCTGCTTCAGTGCCGTCGAGAAGGCTCCTCCGCCCTGAATCCAATCAGGTGAAGACTTGTGTTATCTGCCGCGTGTTAACCTGCTCCGCCAACCACCTGCACAGGCCACCACACCGGGGGCTGTGGACTGCAGTGGCAGGAACAGGCCTTTCAAAGAGTCGGCCCACATTTTCTCGGCAGTTACTGAGGGATGAGCTCCGAACCAAGCCCCTTAAATGGCTTCTAAAATTCCGTCCTACTTTCAGAGGATTAGAATCAGTCATATATAAATGTAGGCTCTGTTGCTTCTGACCTTCAGGAGAAAAACAAAGTGGATAAGACAGGAAGCAAAGAAATAAGAAAAATGATTTTGCTGACATACCACAAAATCCTCGGAATAAATCTGCAGAGAACAGTAGGGGGATTGAGCCCACAAATGCCACTCAGGAGGTGAGATTTTTAGTTACTCACATTCTTTTACTCTCTCTGTTTCAGAGTAAAATGTCCGCAGGTCCTGGCACCCTTCTTTACCTGACATTAACATGTCACTCTGGTCAAACATTTGCACAGCATCCCCTCTTCCAACATTTGCCAAAGCTGAAGGCGCGTCCATCATTACGAAAGCATGTTAAGCATATAGTTTTGTTTGAACTCACAGAATTTTATTGAAAATTCCAGACTAGATGCCAAGGTTTTACCAAGATCAAATAAGCCACTATGGGGAATGTGTATGAAACGTCCAATATGATATCTGCAATATCGTAATGAGGCATCTTAGAATGTTTTAAAAATGCATTGTCAGTATCATATATCTTCACTTATTTGTGGGGGACAAGTAGATACAGACCACATGCATGTGTTATATCGCAATGTAATTTATACTCGCCCTGATTAATCAGTCGGCCGATTTGATCGGGCGGGTTTCTGGCATTTTGAGATACTTGACATCGGCTGATACCTGCACTCACAAGGCCAATATATCACCCTAAATGACAGCAAATCTAATCTAAAACAGTTAAACTGA
The DNA here is from genome assembly GCA_024633595.2 of Lepomis macrochirus. Classification (NCBI taxonomy): domain Eukaryota; kingdom Metazoa; phylum Chordata; class Actinopteri; order Centrarchiformes; family Centrarchidae; genus Lepomis; species Lepomis macrochirus. Next base: position 35,923,778 of record JALXJV020000004.1, read on the forward strand.
GAATAATGCAGTTTAATCTCATCATGTCTGACAAACTGTACCCCACTCTGCCATATACAGTTACGTTCTGAAATCTACAGAATTACCCAACGTTGTTTTTCTATTTCATTAATAAATAAAAATAAAAACATGTTAGTGGGTAAGACACCCATGTATTAGATTGCACTCTGCATGGAATAATGGAATTACACGTGACTTTTCTTTGTTTTAATATCGGCAATATATATCAGCCGTCCTTTTCTCAAAATTTTGGCATCAGCCATTGAAAAGCCCATATTGGTCGACCACTAGCTTTTAGCCTCCATCAGCTTATTGTTTTGGTTTTCCAGCTTACATCTGACAAACATTTGAGAAAACATGTCTTAGCACTGACCACACACAGAGGGGTTTGCACATGGATTTCTACGTATGCGCTCATAGTGTACTGTGTTGGGTGCACAACGAGTCTGACCGCATTGGACAGCTAATAACACTTCAAAAGAAGGCATAATACACCAGCAGTGGAAATAGGAACCATTATTTTCAGGAATGATGACCTTGTTGACATTGATCTTCTCTGCATGAGAGGAGATGAAAGAAGCTAACAGGTGATGCTGATCTGATGTTGGAGCAGATTATCTGATTTCACTGTCTAACTGACCGGAATCCTGCTGCTCCTGTTTTGCTTCTGCAGAGCTCACATATCTTAACTTGATCTCGATGTAATAATCAATTTGAGGCTTTGTGTTTATTTTGTGCAAATGTAAAAGCTTCATCCATAAAAGTACTGCCTAAAACTAAGCTGCTGACAGAGAAAATATGATTTTACAGACTCATCAGAGCAAAAATATGTTACTTCTTGGTAAGACACCAAGAGGTAACATATTAAATATGAGTTGTATTAGTAAACAAAAAAAAAAATCATGAAACAAGACAAAACAATATTACAATGACTGCTTTGTTGTGAGAATCAAATAAAACACTTTCCTCCAAGAAAGATGAAGTTCCATCTCATTGATGAGGTAATGATGTATGCCATGGGTCAGGCAGGGAGAGGCGATAATGATTATAGTCATTTAACACATTTAGTGGCATACACTGGATTACCATCTGCAATTTTATGGTTGATTTAGAATCACTTTATCCTCTCTTTTATAGCGGAGATTTCAGAATCAAATGTGCATCAGCCATCCTTTTATCATCTCATGTTTGCTGAGCCAGCAAAGACTAGTTTATTGCTGTGGATAAAAAGAGTATTTAATTACATTCCAATACAAATGCTTTTTATCTAAGTATGTTTTTAAAGGGGGGGTGTCCATGTGCGGCTGACCAGTATTCATCATTAGCTTTGGTGATACCCTGCACAGTCTTTGAAAGGCTGTGAGTCAGTTAATCTGAGGGATGATGGATTGAAAATAACCTTTTACTTTTTTTATTATTTCTCACATTTTCTGTCTTAGAGGTACAATGTTGAAGATTTTGCCAGAATTTTAGTGTCAAACATAAAAAAAAAAGATCAATATAATGTGAAGAAGTAACCGTTCTGACGTCAGAGCAAGGACATCTATGTATTGGGCTGCAGATATCTACTGAAATTAGCATGCTATCACGCTAGCCTCATCCTGTTTTGTAATAGCGCTTGAGTCACTGTAGCGTCCAGTGGACCCTCAGTCCGACATGAGAGGGTGACGCAGTAGAGACGCCCCGAGGGCTTGTCGATCGCTGCTGCTGCAAGAGGTGCTTTATCTCCCTCTCCTTCCCCGAACTCTCATTCCTCAGGTACCTGACGTACCACTTAATGCTGTTTCCTGTCAGTGACTGGGAAGACTGCAGGTTAAATCGTTTCATTGAGGCAGAAACGCAGAGCACCACAAAGTGTTGCACGCTTCATTTTGGCGCTCATTGGTATGATATTCCCTAACCAGTCACCAAGATTCAGAATCACCTGAATCAAACGTCTACACTGATGCGTAGCCTTGCCAATATACTGGTTTTGCTTGGGTTTTAGGAATGGAGCGGAGCAAAGTAAAATCAATCTACTTTGATTTATATATTTATATTTAAAAAGCCTCGATGGCAGCGTCTACCTTGTCTAAAGTGGTCTCCATTGTTATTACTTCTCCTTGGATCTGGCGCACAGCTTGGCAGCCTTATCAATGTAGCTAGTCCCGCCTGTGGTGCTGATTTTCTCCCCATCGCTTATTCACAGTTTTAAATAATTAAAAATTACTCCTGTTTTCATTTGCTTTCAAGCTGATGTTTAATTAAGTAGAAATTGTTAATTTGTCTATAGAAAATAGAAAAGATATAAATTCAGGTACGATGTAGGTAAATTAGCGACAACAGGCATAAATGAGAAACCACTGCATGCCAAAGGTTTCCAGGTCCGTATCAAACATGCACAAACAGGCACTGAGGGAACACATTCGCTATCTCATCTGCAGTCTGAAAGCAAGATGCTAATTCGCGACAATCTGTATTAAGGGGTTAACCGAGAAACTGCGGTTTCAAGTCAGGATGCCAGACCAGAATCAGTCAACTTCATGGCCAGTACAAGCAATTTTCTCTCCTGGTGATAAAGAGGAGCTTGACCAATATGTGTGGTGCCAAGGGAATAGTCAACACACAATACATTTAAAATGTAACAAGAAGTGCATTTATTCCACAAGCAAGTGCAGCCACAACAAGAGGTGCAATGCATTTTGCTGTACCTGTGGTGATAGTTTTTCTATTGCAAAAAAAAAATAACTCGGTTAAGTTACATGCGTCCTGCTGTGCATTGGCTATAATGTTACGAAATAAATATCTAACACAACATACGAAATCAAAGGAATATCTACAGTGCAGCCGCAGCGAGAAGTACTGGGTCATGATTTTCATTTTAAACCCACACTCTTCGTCTCGGTTCTGGTGTGGTGGGAGTATGTTTTGAGTGTTTCCTGTTTTAGTTTGCAGATGCCTGCCTCCAGTGTCGTCGTCTTGTCTTACTTCCTGTGGTTGTGGCCTCACTGATTGTCTAGTGATTTCACCCGTGTCTGATTAGTTTCTAAGTGGTTTGCTCCCTTCACTCAGCGCTGGTTCATTGTTTCTCACACCCGTGTCCCTCGTTCTTTTTTCTTCCACGGATTAAAATATTTGTGAGACATTTTAATTTATTTAGATTTTCAATAACTAAAGGGCGCGTCGCCTCACAACAAGAAGGTCATGGGTTCGAACCTTCGTCGTTTCAGGCCTTTCTGTGTGGAGTTTGCATGTTCTCCCCTCGTCTGCGTGGGTTTTCTCCGGGTGCTCCGGCTTCCTCCCACCATCCAAAGACATGTGGACTAGGTCCACCCTGCGACGAACTGGCGACCTGTCCAGGATATACCCCGCCTTTCGCCTGATCTCAGCTGGGATTGGCTCCATTCCCCCGCGGCACTATATGCAAGTGGTTGACGATGGATGGATGGAAAAACTAAAAGGCTTGTTCTAACTGACGACAAGGTTGTTGTGGTTTTGGGTTGGTTGGCTGGGTGGTTTTTCAGTTGTTTCCTGTTTCGATGTGGTTATGGTTGTCACTAGTGTTCTGGGTTTGCTTTCTTTGTAACATTGTTCCTCGTGTGTTTTCTGTGAGCTCCATATTTTCTGTTTTAGTTTGTAGTTTAGTCTGCTCCTAGTGTGTTGTCATGTTTTACTTCCTGTGCTCGTCTCTGTTCGTCTTAGTGGCCTTTCACTGTCTGCCAGTTCACTGTGGATTTTGTTAGTGTTGATTCAGTGTTGCCCCTGTCAGTAGTTTTTTCCAGTGTTTCCAGTGTTGCTCGTGCCCTTGTGGATTTATTTACTTTCAATGGATTTTAGATTTACTTATCCCTTTGTATCTTGGGCTTCCATGCTTAATATGTTTGGACTGCTAACACATCATCACCTGTTAAGTTTCACCGTTTGAGAAATAGAGGAGAAACCTCACCTTCTCAACCATTTCCATCTCTGTCAGCGTGAACTTAAAGTTAGAAGATATCAGAAAGTACAGTAAAGACAGTTAAGCCCATTGTTGTTTTTAAGGTTACACAGGGAAACTTTTTGAGCAATGTTGCTGGGGACCGTTGACAGCTCTAATTTGTCACTCTTCATTCCTTTGCTTCACTTGGCTCTAATTTGACATCTTACATAGTTACCTCTGACACCAATCAGATTGATTTTCATTATTGCCTACCAGCTACTGTTTACAGTAACATACTGTAGGGTTTTGCACAAAAAAGCAAATAGCCTGCTAGCTTTCATGTTGTGGCACACCTTCCCCACCTGTCATGTTATGAGCAGTGTGCACTGTGGTTGTCTTTGAGTGGAACAAAAAACAAAACCTTTTGAATAAACAGGAGCTATGTTTATCCAGATGGCATTTGAACTGACAAATGAGCAAACACCTTTAGCAATGACTAATACAATGTTTGCTGTGAGATAAATATTTTTTTACTATCCTCAGGTTTACACGGGAGCCTAATGCAAACATTCAAAACAAAAGGTCATGATTAAGATTCCAAATCGTATTAAAGGCTTACTCACATCAAAAACTTTAATGCCAACCCAATCAATATAGCCACAATATCACACTTTGCAATACAGTGTGTTCCTGCTGGGCAAACACATGGTATTCTCCCTTGGAAGCCTGACACCATACCTACCTTGTAAATTATCTTTGCCTATTAGTGAATATGTTGTTGCTCAGGACAACTGATGCATTCAGAGCCTTCTTTGTACAGGATTACTGCTTTACCAAACCACATCTCTCCCCCCCTCCCCCATCATCCTCAACACCAGTTCTCACAAGGGATGCGTCCTGAGACCCCTACGGTACACACTGCTAACCTATCAGTTTGTGTGTGTGGGGGGGGGGTCATCATTCACTGCGATGAGTCCAAGTGGAAAGACTGGAGGCCTAGTGCAAACTAACAAAGCTCTCCATCAATGTAAATAAAACAAAGGAGATATATAACAGCGTTTAAGTTTTAGGCAAGTGCGGGACAAACGTCAGGGATTTTGAAGACATATCACCGCGTGTTTGATTAAATAATTCTACCAATGGTATGGGTTGAATGTCGTTGAAACACAATCATCATTACCTGAGCAGCTGTGAAGGAGGTGTATTGGAAATTGTATATTTCCTTGTGGGGAAATGAACAAATAAAGGAGTTATAACAAACAGTTGCCTTTGTGATAATTATTAAAGTAAGAAAAACACAGAAATACTCCAGCTGGGCCAGAGAGCTTAGACCCCCCAAGGGCAATTTAGAGCATCTGACCAAGAGAAACAGATGACTAAATCATTGAACAGTGGAAGATAATTGTGTAGTCTACACGAAGAGCCTTGAGCCAGAGTGGAAACTCCTTCCTCACAGGAAAGGAGTCTGCCTAAGACAAAATAATTTCACAGATGTTTATTAGAGCAAAAACACTGGTACTCATAGTGGACAGTCTAATAACATGTCAGAAGAAAGGAAGTACACAGTAAATATGTATGATTTTCAGAATATATATAGGTTAAAAAAAACAGCAGGAGACATACAACTACTGCAGGTGAGGAACAGCCAAACTCAGCTAAACATGTGAGGTTTGTTGAAGACAGATTACTGTCAAAAGTCATCCACCATGGCAAGACTGAGCACGGCAACAAGACACAAGGTAGTGTGTAATGTACTGCATTTGCAAGGTCACTCCCAGGCAGACATTTCAAGGCAAACAAAAGCAGAATGAACAGGCAACGTTGAGGAAAGTAGATGCGGTGGTTGGCCAAAGAAAGACAAGTAAGACACATCATGCTTACTTCCCTTCTCATTCGGAAGATGTCCAGTGGTGCCATCATCTCAGAACTGGCAGAAAACATTGAGACTCTGGTACCCCGATCTAGCGTCCGAGGAAGTCTGATCAGCAGTGGAAGTCATGGAAGAAAAAGACAAGAAGCCATAGCTCCGACATCGAAACAAGGCCGAGGAACTTTATGCACGGACACATGTGGACTTGGGTGCAGAAAAATGGCAGGTGCTCTGGACTGATGAGTCAAAATGTTAAATATTTGGCAGTAGCAGATGGCAGTTTTTCAGGCAACAGTGAAGCATGGTTCTCTGCAAGTTTGGGCTGCGTTTCTTCAAACGGAGTTGGGTATTTGGTCAGAATTTAATCTCCTCAATGGTGAGAAGTACAGGCAGACATTTATTTATCCATACCGCAGCATGACGACTCCAAACATACAGCAAAAGTCATTTAGAACGATCTCAGAAAAAAAAAAAGGCCTTCCCCCCTTTTTGGGTCTCAAATCTCATCTGAAGTCTCACGGTCTCTCATTTTAAACTGATCTGCCAATCACCCACTTGGAAACATCCACCCACCCCTCCCTCCCTCTCTCTCTCTCTCTGTCTGTCATTCCTCACTGTCTGCCTTTGTTACACACCCACTTCAAATACACACACACTTAGACATTCTGTCTATGTGTTTGCTGAGTGTTGTATGTTGTTGTTTGACTTGACTAATTAGACTGCAGTGGTTTATTACTGTAGTTGTGATTGTTAATCCTGTCATACTATTAAGAAATCAGTATTTATGGTCGATTATGACAGCTGGTTGAGACAGCTATTGTACAGACTCTTTTTAATTATAATGTTCAATTATTTATTATTGATTTATATACACCCCTTTTGAGACTGCTTTACAGTCTGGTTACTGGTCCCTGATTCCAAGGTGGTGCCTTGTATTTACTAATGATGATTCTTAATTTTATAATATTTCTAGAATATCTTTAATATTGAGCTAATGACCATACCTGCCCCTATCTAGATCCCCACCACTATTTTTGAAAGCATTCTTACTTTACAGCATTTTTCCCCCACCTGCTTAAAACTTACTGCACTGTTTACAGTACCAAACTTGTAGACTTCCCTCCACATCAGAGCAACAGCTGTTGAGATGGAATTCCTCTTTAAAGACCTTGTGGGTGCACTTCTCAGATAACCTTACCTGGAGCATAAACATGGCCAGCATAGTGAAGAAGGCCCACCAACACCTTTACCTCTTTGAAGAAGCTGAAGAGCGCTGGCCTTTGCATTTCTGCGCTCGCTCCCTTCTCCAGGTGCGTGGTAGAGAGCAACCTCACTTCCTGAATACCCGTGTGGTATGGTAACTGCTCTGCTGCAGATAGTCACTGCAGTGGGGGGTGAAAACTGCACAGGTGATCATTAGCAGGAGTCTACACACCATCAGTGGTTTACATCAGCAGGTGCGGGGGAAAAATAGCCTCCTGCATCATGAGGGACTCTACCCGCCCTACAAACTGACTGTTGGTCAATCTCCCACCATGCTGAGGCTATACGGCATCAGGGCCAGAACATTTTACAGTCTTATTCTTATCCCCACAGTCTTCTCACTTTATAATTATATATATTTATTTATTAATTATTTCATGGGTGTTTTATTGTGTGCTTCCTTTTCATGGATAACATGTTCTGGAATGACAGACAAATCAAAAACAACATTTTCTAACATCAACATCTTAAGGATTTTAAGAGACACTGTACAAGGTCATAAATTATAAATAGTTTACCATCAAAATGATCCGTCCCACCCTCGCCTGGTTAACATTAGAGGAGTTGGGGGAAATTAGTCTGATCCGGAGGCTAATTGGCAGAATCCTCAATGAGACTTGCAGGAAGTCGGCTACCAAGTCACGAATGTCCCCAAAATACAAAGATTAGGATGGAGTGTAATGCCAAGATCTGTCCCAGGTGTAAATTCCTGATAGATTTGGAGCAGTGTTTCCCACACCATTTTCTTTTGCTTCTGTTTTATGTTCTACACTTCAATTTAACGCTTTTAGCTTATCATGAGGTTTCTATGCATGACATGCAGATAACGAGGAGAGATAGGGTGAATCTTACTTTAAACTGCTGCCTTTGAACAGGATAATTATAGTCACTTACATACCGATTATGTCCTGTCCAAGGTTATTATGGTTTTGGATTTTTCATTAATTTTTATTTTTATTTTGCTTTGAGTTTTTGTTTTCAATTTCAGTTGTTTTAATTAGTTTTTAGCGAAGGTTTGCTAGTTTAGTTTTTATTTTTAGAAAATGTTTATATTAGTTTTTTTAGTTTTAGTCTTAGTTTTTTAGTCTTTGTCGCTGCACGATGCCAAGCTCAGTTTAGTTTATTTGTGAAAACTGACACCCTGTTTTAAGTTATTTGAAGCTTGTACATAGGGGCCAAAACACTGTGTGTGTGTGTGTGTGTATAATTTTTAAGTACTAAAATTGTCTAACTAGATACTAAAAACAATTGAAGCACATGCGATCTACAGTATAATATCTAACCTACATACAGAAAACTCTCGGGCAAACCACCCTCATCCTATTACACAGTAGTCCCAAGAAATTCATTACATCAGTCTCTTAAATAGGTGAAATACAATAAATGGAGGTGAAATACAACTGATGGACAGCTCAGAAATTGGAAGATAGTGGAGGCCCCCCTTGGAGCCACAAACAACAGGTCCCTAGCACCCTGAAGGCAACATGCAGGATGCTAGGCCAGACCATCAGAACGGAACAAAAAAAGGAAAAGAAAATCACCAAGACAGTGGCTGTGTCCGAAATCATCCACTACTCACTATAGAGTGGAATATATAGTGAGCTCGCCATTTTGTAGTGCTTATCGAATGCACAGTGAGAATTATTATACCCTATATAGTATTTAGAAAAGTAGTGTACAACCGATGGTCACTAACCAAGTCCTATATACCATCATGCATTGCGCTGATAGAAAAAACTGATTGTCTGACGGCAATGACGCAATTAATACCGCAGAAATAATGATCGGGGTAGTGTCTGAAAGTGTTGTTTTAATAATGCGAGTGAGCTCACTGTGTAGGGCTCTACATACAACTCTCTACATAAGGGCGAGGGAGTAGTGAATGAGTGGTGGATTTCGGACACAGCCAGTGACTCTGCAACCCAAACTAAACAAAACACAACTCTATACAGTTGTTGCATTCCTATTATTTTGCACACATTTATCTATTAAAGACAATAGAAAGCATGTTGAAATCACACAGACTACACAGCTGATCCCTACCTGGGTCTCCCAGGCTAAGTTGGCCTCCAACGTTACACAGGGCTCTCCCCGTAACAGCGGTCACCACCCTGTGGCCAGAGGCCACCCTGACCCTGGGCTCTCTTAAGGGACACACAGCATGCCAGCTCTTCACACGGAGGATAAAAGCATAACACACCAACAGCTCACCAACAGCTGCCTATCGGCTAATCACCGCACGCACCGCTGAACTGCCGGTAGACAGTAAAATCAGTTTTGGTTATTATCTTGGTTTGGTTGTTTGCTTGTCCAATTTCACGTACAGATGGTCCTCTCTGTTTTCATAGACTAGCAAGAAGAAGAATGTAAGATGTCTGAACACAGGTGAAATTTCTCTTGATTATACCTTGTTTGGTTTTCGTTTAGTTTATATACAGTACACTATAAGGGCCTTCTTCTATGTGCCAGCAGAAGATAGAAAAACTGAGATATTGCAAACCTTACACAAGCTTTGAAACTAAAAGTCACTGACCTTAGGAGGCAGTACTTATCTTGAATTTAGTGAAATGGAGGCTGTAGAGTCCGAGTCATGTAGTTTTCAGCCGTACAATCTTCCGTGTGCCAGCGGGGGATGGAAGCATTGAGATATTGCAAACCTTAAACACCCTTTGAAACCAATGGGCATCGACATAGGAGGCAGGAGTTACCTTGAGTTTAGTAAAATGGAGGATTTCCTCTTTCATTTAGTGTCTTGGCACATATTTGACTGTATGCAGCACCTTTTTCTCTTCATCCACAAGAACGTAAACAATAAATATAACTACAGGTACACCTTTTATTGTGGATGACCTGTGTCATCACACCGCTGAGCCAGGACAAAAACTATATGACCCAAGATGTTTGTAAGCTGAAGACTAAAACACTTTTTTTTTTTTTTTTTAACTTTGTGCACTCAGTCATATTCCCCAGGATAAAACCTTGCCTGTAATAATGGGTAAATTTGCAGCTGCATTAATCAGTATTTTTGTATGAACAATGACTATGTATTAGTCTAGTATGTTTAAATAATAGGTTCTATAGACAAGGCTGATAATGACTACAGATGTTGCTGCTAATGTGACAGTTGCACTTTTCCCTTTTACAACACTGTGATTTTTCAAGCTGCATGATGAATATTTTCACACTAAAAGTGGATCAAAGCTACAGGTCCTTCTCTACAAAACAGTTTAGCGTCTTTCAGCTTATTGTTTTGCTTTTAAGTCCCTCAACCTTGCTGTGGCCTGTACTACGAAGGGAGTTCAACCTACTCAGAGTTAACTCGGGCTTATCAGGCAGACTCAGGGTTGACAAACTCTGACCGCCTACGCTGGTGTTAACCCAGTGTTAACTTAATTGGTGCGTGTTCGCATAAAATGGGTGTGTTCGGCCATGCAGGCAGCGTTTTTTTCGCAACGGCGCATGCTCCGCATTTCTCCAGAGGAATGCACCATAGTGTCAGGAAATTATGAATGTGAAGACACGTTGACGGTTAAATCTGATATTGTGGCGGACGACAAAGCCGGGGAGGCTTGTTGGCTTTGCATTGAGTAAATTAATTATCTTCACAGTGTTCATATTGTAGTTCAAATCTATTAGACTATGTATTTTATGGGCTCTTCTTCACTTCTTCAACTTCACTTTACAAGGCTGCAACATCACACACATCTCTGCCGTGTAGTTGCCTACGCATGCATTGGAAAGTTATATTAAACGTTGCAATCAGATTTAGCAATGAGGAAATACTTGTGAGTTTAGCCCACAATCAGTATATTTTCATGCACCTTAGAGACTTTGCCGTGGATTGGGCGTGTTCAGAAGAAAACACCAGAGTGATCTTCAAATTTTTATGACATTAACTTCAGGGAATTTCTGATTTCTCTTGTAAATTTCACACTTTCATTGAGGATTTTCTTTTCTCAGTTATTAACCCTCACCCTGGCTCCCTACTTTTTGGTACTTATTGTTGGTGAAAACACTTAAGAGAGTTCAATTATAGACTACAGATGGGCTAACATCTAAGACACTACCCCGGTAATTAAGATTTCCTCTCTGAAATCACAGAGGCTGCAGGGCTCGCTGTATGAACGCAATGCTGTTGTGTTCAGAACCGCAGTGAAACAAATCAGGATGAAATCTAAATGCATTTTATCATAAGTGGTGTGTATAAATAGCCTTATTCTCATCATTAACACTGAGTACAGATGTGGTGTACATATATACAGGGTAACCTCGAGGTAACCACAAACAAAACCTGCTCAGAGCAGTTTCGAGATGCGGCGTAAATTGCCATGGCAACAGACCTCAGTTAACACCTATCTACGGGTTAATTGGGAAGTTACACCCGAGTCACGAAATTTCTCCTGAAGTTACCTGGTACTTTCAAATAAAGAGGACATGGCAGGTGGAACGTACGATAGATTTTGTTAAAGAGCCAACATTTTATAGGGGAGATCTTTAACAGAAAATTCCTCTGTTTAGAAATCATAGCTTAATAAAGCCCCTCAGCATTCCACAACACATGTTCTACTGTGCTTACTGCGTTGCCAGTAGTTGCTGCCGTAGAAGCCTATTATTGGTGTTGGTTATGTTCTTCATGTTGTGAAATCTTTAAAAAAAACAAAAAAACTCCAGCCTCAACACTCCTATCAATGTCACGCAAATTTGTTGAAATTATAATTTGAGGGGAAATAATAATATTGCAATTTTATGCCTGGCATATTTGAAGATCATTTATTTGTTAGAAATAACATAACTACTTCTCATTGAAATGATCATTTTGTGTTATGTCTTTTTCTGCGCATGCAGAGAGCTGGGGCAGCAGTGTGGGTCATTTTGAAATTAAGATTTAAATGACAAAGGATGCTCACGCTGGCTGGGACGACGCAACAGCTCTATTCAGTTTTGGGTAATTTACCTCAAAAGTCTTTCATCAGCTTTCGATTTGATGAATGAGAGAGCGGCTGTGTGTGTGTGTGTGTGTGTGTGGGGGGGGGGGTGCTCTACTGTATGCCGATCTATGACAAATGGCTGTGGGCCTGGTGACTACAAAGCACAGTAAACAGAGCCAAAGCTGCAGCCGCTTCACACGTCTGAGCATTCCACAGGGCCTCCTCACACATCATTCATCTCCTTCATGGCTTGATGAAACTGTAGAGAACGCACAATAAGGATGGAGTAATAGTTTATACTGTACGCTGGAAGACACAGTTGTTTTTTCCATCATTTTTGAAATATGGCCCTTGTGCACAGCTGTTTCCTGTCTTAGATCAATACGGAGGGGTTCATATTAGGTAATGTTTCAGGTTATAAGCAGGTAAACAGACAGGAGGATTTATTCATTAAGATTTCAAGCCAAAACTGGACTACAGAAAATGTATTTGAGTTGTTTCTGGCATGTTGATGACTTGTTGCCATTCTTGCCTTTATAGGACTGGACAGATATTTCACGTATTAACATCATGCTCAACCAAAGGGGGAAAAAAGAGATAGTGTGTGCAAAATATGAAAAAGGTTTGCACAACCAAGTCTATTAAACTGCTCTTTTAATTCAGTTCTCTTTCTTTAAAGCTTAGTACAGGGGAGTAGAAAGCAGACATTCAGCCTTCTTCAGTTTGTAATAGTCATTCAGCTTCATGGTTGAGTCTTTTAAACCTTTGACCAAAGAGGAGTGTGAATCAAGCCAATGCTGCAAGTAAGGAATAAGAATCTCAGAACGCAAATCAGTCTTCAGACTTCTATTTTTTAATCATTTTAGAGGATGCAAACATTCTGTGACTCAACTCCAGAGTGTTGGCAGAGGTGGTAATCAAGAAAAGAACTATTTCAGGCCCCGTTTACACGATGGGAAAACACAGATATTTCTCTGCGTTTTGCCCTCTCATTTACACGAAAATGCCGTTTTTATCACAGAAAACGATTATTTCTAAGAACTCCGGGCAAAGTGGAGATTTCTGAAAACGCCGGTTATGTGTTGCCGTGTAAACTGGGAGAAACGGGGTTTTAGGTTCTCAAACATCATTATGCGCCAGAAAATGCTTAACGTCATGTGAGCGCCCTAAGTTTACAGTTTGTTTGGCTAACGTTACTGATAATGGATGCTGTTAAGGTAGTTCTCATTTTTACTTTTGTGCAAACCCTTTTGGCCTGTTTGCATTTGAAAGTACAACTACAGTACTATGTTGAGGAGCAGAGGCGAAGGAGTGCACGGAGGTCAGCATTTTTACTTCAGCTTTCCCCTCCAAGACGTAGATATGTTGCCTGGCAACGTCAACGTCGCCGCCGTTGTTTGTTTTGTTTTGAAAGGAAAAGGAAGTCGCTTCGTGTTTGTTGTCGATTCTGATTGGCTTGCATGGCTTTATCCTTCTCCTACACTGCCGCCCATAGGTTTGGCGGCGTATTTATGCGGGTTGATGTAAACGACAACTTTTTTGAAAACGATGTTGTGTGCACGATGTTATTATTGAAAACGGAGGGGGGGAAATATCCGTTCCACACAGCTCCTAAAATATATACAGTCTACGGTTAAAACGTTTCAATATTCCTCAGAATGTAGAGACAGATAGGCGGTATGAAAACCTTCCAGCTGTGTTTTCCTCTGCTGTTGTTGCTGCAGCGGTCTGTGTGACACGGCGGGAGCAGAGGGCTCTGTGAGCGGGCGGCTGGCCGGACTCACACGCTCCTCCCGCGGGTCGAAGCAGGCTTCCCCCGCCGCCACTTGTGGAGCTCCTCAACTCATATAATATTCAAGCACATTTTTTGTTGCGCCATCACTGTAAAACTGTCAATATTCGAAATCTACACAGCTGATTTCTCACCTCAAAACTTCTCAGAAGTGGATTTAGTGATGAAATTCCATACGAAAACTGTAAAATATAAAACTTTCTGTTGCTGGTCTCTGTCTGGTGCAATGATGATGCAGTGATTATAATATTCTCTCTGTTTTCACGTTACATTGAAACCTCGACGGAGGTGAGGTGATACAAAAAAAAGTACGTGGAAGCAGGTACAGGTCCAACTTTTCTACAATGGAGACACAAACAAAGGCGAGTCGAGCCAAAGGGCATCCGCTCAGACTAGCTTGGTTTGAGGGTGTGCCTGACCCCCGCCAGCCGCTTGGCGAGCTTTGTGACGCATTTTCATTGTAATATCACAAGTAAAGGAAGTGAAGGTCAGGACTTCAAACGAGCTGTTTTCAAGTGGTTCTGAGCACAGCCTTCTGTGGGAGATGGGAACTCCCTTTGGGCTGGACTTTGGGCTTTTTCACTTTGCAAACCTGATACATGCACAAAAAAGAGATATATAACTGACTAAAGGAGAGAGAAAAAGCTGAAAAGCATAATACCACCTCTTAAAGTTCCACAAGAATGAGGCGAAAAGATCCTTAAACTTGTGTTTTAAAGATGTCCTTAATGCTGAGATATGAAAGTGGGCGGTCTGAGAGGACCTCCCCCAGGAGTTTGATCATTAAACACTTCATTTCTTGCATTCTGGTTAACGTTTCTGCACCAATTTAAGGTGCAAATGTTTTTATTTATGTAAAACACAAAATTCAGATAGCATGTGACATTTCAAAATATATAAATATAATAGAATATAAGTCAGTGCAGTTCTCAGTCATTCTGTGCTGCTTTCAGATCTTCAGCAGATCCCTGCTGAGGCGACACGTATGTAGGCATGATTTAGTCTTCCTTCCTCTTTTGTCATGTTCACAGGGAGAAAACCTGGCCAAAAAGAAACCGTGTTAAGAAGTTGTTAAAGTTGCTTCACATTTTTTGGGTCATTTTAAAATCAGTAGCTTGTTTGTTTTTTTTTTAGTTTACGTTACTTTTTTGGACAATGCACATTTATTAATGTGCAAATAAACCTTTCTAAAGGCATTATCATTTGTTATTTAACTGCAAGCTATATTTCAAAACGTTTTTTAAAACAAATTATGCTTTAAAAAAGTGGTGGGGACAAAATCAGCCATTTCAAAAAGTGGTGGGGACATGTCCCCAGCGTCCCCAGTGTAAAGGACGCCTACATAATGTTCCCTCTTGTACTTTTTATTTAAGTTTGTTGTAAGCATTCTGACAAACTTTGGAAAATTCACTTTATAAATACCGTACGTTTGACTGGACCACATTTGTTGCTCAGCAACACTTTTCCAAAGACCTCCAATAATTGTGCGTTTTTCCCAGAATAGACCAACAGAGTTTTTTTATGAATTGGCACATTGACAATTGTATTACAACAGAATGTTATAAAAATATGCCATAGTACATTGTAATTTATACCAGGAAACTATATGCAGTGAAATACCTTTTAAACCATCAAAACTAAGAAAAATGTCATGAAATAATATGAACACACACACACACACACACACACACAGAAAAACAAAGGGAGAGGGGTAACACAAGCAGTACATAAAAAAAAAGAAGAAAAAGAATTACACCGATTTTCTTTGGTTCTAGTCATTGATTACTGACTTGTAAAATTGCTTGTAGATAGTAACATTTTATTGTTACTAGTAAGAATGGAACTTACTCAGGGCAAGTAAGTTTTAAAGAATAAATGTTAAAACGGCTGGCCATGTGCATCAGCTTACTTAAAGCCACAGATATCCCAGACTCATTCCGGTCTGTTCTTCAACTCAGTCAGATGCTGTTTCTGAAAGTGAAGATGAAGTTGGAAGTCTGGAAGTAGTGAGGGTGAAGGTAGTCAGGAAGATGTCTCGAGATTTGGGAGGCAAAAAGTGGCGATTTTGTATTCTGGTAAGCTTTTAGGGCATCTATCTCTCTCTCTCTGATATGTCAACTAGGGCTGTCCTTAAGGATTTATATAATCAAATCAGAATGGTCATGTATTGCTATTCGTCTGATAGTCGAATCTGCACAACCGCATGCACTTTGCGGTTCCTCGCAGGTTTATTCCAAGTGCTATTTAAAAGCTATATCTTTTTCGTTGTGTGGTTCGTCAGTGGTGATAAATGATTCGAACGTCCTGCAAAGTTCACGCACAACTCTCAACTCTGCACAACACCGGCGCTGCAGGTGCTCTGTCTCACTACCTTTTCTACCACATACACACTCTACGCCACACATGCACACTGACGAGACCGTCATGATCAGCAATGCTCCTTCTCTCCTCCAGCAGCATCTGGTTGGTGTTATTCTGTTTCTCTATGTTCTGCTGACAGGTGACACTGTCATGCTGTCTTTTGATGTGGAACTTTTCCTGCAAGAATCTTCCAGCGCTGTCTGGATTATACCCCTGCACAAATGAGAGGATCTTTTGACATCTGTCAGTCATCTTCAGGAATTTTCTGTTTCTTTATTGGAAGAGGTGTGATTGAAATTACACTGTAAATGTTCTTTCTTCTGTAAGCTTTAAAAGAAAATGGGCAACACCAGTCCCTGTGATGTCAAATATGACAATGTTTCCAATTATAATACACATTATTTTATACAGTGCCTTTCACACAGTCTCAAAGCACTTTACAATCAGATTGTAAATTAAATGTACCATTTTCTGTTTTGATTCGGACAGAAATCGCTTTTGATAGGCCACCATTCAGGAGTTGCACACAGTGCCACAAATATGCAAATTCATATTCATATGTAAAACAGGACATCTGTACTGTACTACAGTTTATGCTTTTAATACACAAGTTGTATTCCACTGTAGCTAGCTACTGCACAATATTTGTGTATGCTATGATGAAGTTCAAAAGTATTATCAGCTTGTCAGATGTCTGACTGATGGCTGTACTTTAAACAGCAGGAAACATGTATACTGCAGATAAAGAGAATGTAGAGGAGTTAGGAAAGTTTGTGTGGCTGTTACTTTCTTTTACATTCAAACTGCAACATCAGAGCTGGATACTTCTTTTGCAGATTTATCAGGATTTTCATTGTTTAAAAGGACCAGTGTGTAGGATTTAGTGGTATGTGTGGGTGCAACCAAGTGAATACAACTCAACTCACTCTTCCCTTCCAAGCGTGTAGGAGAACCTATGGTGATCGCCAAGGTGGTGAAAAATGTTAAAGACGAGCATTTGGTTTGTCCGTTTTGGGCTACTGTTGAAACATGGCGGTGAAACATGGCAGTGCAATATGGCTGACTCCATGGACGAGTACTCACTCCCACCTCTGCAGAGATAATGTTGCATTCCATTGACATGAGAAGTTGGAATTTCCGAGTTCAAAGCCGCATATTTCACAGGGAACGCCCCCTTGGAAAGATGGGAGAACCACACTACCCCCGGACTTTGTGATCCATGATGGCTGTCCTATAAACAGTTAGTGAAAGCTGTTCTTTATACTGTTTATTGGAACTTCTGTGTACTTGTGTCTCAGAAATTTTCGTACACAAAGTGCTGTCCAACTGCTGTCTGTGGACATGTTGCTACAGTATTTAGTATGAGTAAATACCGCACAATGCATTTTTCATCAACCGGCATTGCTAACAATGGCTAACTTGGCTAGTTGTAAACAATGGCTGGCCGAGCGAGGTTTTCTGACTTGTAACTGAAACACCTTCAGCTCAGGTGTGGTGTAATTCCCAACTCCGACCTCCAACTTCCAAGATAAATGGAACGCAGCAGTAATTGTTATGAATATTAGATTCTATTTCTGACAGTATCGCCCAGAACCTTTTGAAACCAGCTTTCTGTATTTTAAATAACTTCTTCCGTTTTGTGCTGCAACTTGCCCTTCTGTTTCTAATTGATTTTATATCTGTAGGTGCAGTAAATGGCAGCAAGACTGATAGAACACATCCAGGTTTCTTCAAAATTACTTTGGATATATATTAACAGCATAGTGCGACTCGTGGTCAACCTCCTCTCCTAAAGGGTGGGCTTTCAGATGAAACTAGCTGGCTAAAAACGTTAGCCACTGGCCTAGCTAGCTAGCCAGCCTGCGTAAGTTAACACAACAATGGCAAATGCACTGTTGCGGGAAGAAGTGGATGTTGCTGGTGGTCCACGCCGGTCCACGTGGGCCCATATTCCTCTCAGTCTCTACAGGAAATACACCTGCCACTCCAAATTTGACATTTGTCTTACATTGTGATTCTCAGCAGCTGTCATAACCAGAGCGCACACTGGCTGCACGAAACGTGTGTGTGGTCACAGTGAACAGCACCCAGCGGGATTCATCAGAGCCTACTCTACATATTTAAAAAGTCACGAGTTGTAATTTTAATTTTACATCTGCCGTAGTGTATGTTACGTTGATTAGGGAAAATGGTCATTGACATGCACTTGTTGCTAATGTTGTGCGTTCCGTATATGGTTTTGATATTTAAGACTCGTTAAATTTAGTTGGTTTTGTGTGGTAGGAGGGGTGACTGTCATGTGACAAGCATCAAAGGGCCACAGGCTGGACTCCAACAAGGGCCACTAGGTAAGCAGACGGCACCTCTAGTTTTTTTATTTTTACTTTCTCCAATACTAGCTACCTATTTGGATATTAATGGTGGAGAGAGGGTCATGCATATTCCCTCAGTCACTCAGAGAGGATCAAGGAAACATATTAGTAGCTGTAGGGAGGGTCAAGATAAAAAAAAATAAAAGCAATGTCACCCAGGCACCACCACCTGATAAATAAATAGCAGTCCCTGACAGAAAGAAAAACCCCTACACAATTGTAATATGGCCCTAACAGGTGGGGGCAACATATTTATCCTCTAATAGTGTTCTGTCTTCTACTTGCTTTTTTCATATTTGTTCTAAGCAGTCTGGCAAACTTTGACAAACACACTTTATTAATAAATTTGTCTTGACCACAGCCATTTGTTGCCAAGCAACACTTTTCCAAAGACCACCATTGTGTGTTTTGCCCAAAAGAGACCAACAGACAGACAGTTTGACTGAAACAAACCATGTAATACAAAAACAAACACGGAAAAGTGTTGTGTTCCCTCCATCACAGCCGCTCTCCAAATGAAATGCTTGCCAGGAGGCTTAAGTCAACTCAGCTGGCAGCACAGATGCTGTCCGTTCCCGTCTCACGGTCGCCATGGCAGGAAGCATCAAACTCTCTGTGAAGCCAATTTCAAAATGGGGAGTTGTGATTCCAGCTCAGGCTCCTGCTCGATGGGTGAGATGCCCCAAATTTTGCTCTACACAAACGAAGCCAATGGGATGGTAACAAAGGTTTTATTCTTTATATTTTGCAACTTTTATTTCAATCCCTCCGTACCTTTAGAGTGGGCTCACATTGTGTATAAAACATACAAAACACAATTCATCAAATCTAATGACACATGGAATATCTCAAAAATAACACATAATTATGAGCATAATTGGATAATTACCTCAAGAAAAAGCATAAAAAAACCAAAATAATTCTTCTATAGAACGCTTATTAAACGGGTGTATTCACCAGATAATCACTGCCTGCAGGTTGAATGAAATGAGGTTAATTAGAAGGCCACTGGAGAATGGAAATATAATAAAACAGCAGAACTTGAGAAAAGTCATGACATGTTGTGCAAGTTTGTATAATAGAAAGTTGAACAACTTTAGACAGGCATTTAATTCAGAAAATTTGGTGGAAGATTATGTCTGTTATTGGGCTTCCAGAGCTTTAAAAGTAATGATACCAGTGATGCACGGTCGAATGGTGTGGGGAGCTTACGTTATGGTTGGGCAAAGTCTGTCCCCTGCTGCTTAAGAGTGAGTTGCCATTATTTTTTTTAAGTTATTGACAAAATCAGTCTTTTGTTGTTTGATAAAGTGACCAAAACGGGGTTTGTCACTGATATTTTGCCTTATCAGTAGGATAAAATCACTTTGTTAAAGTTAGGGGAAAATCTTGTTTGTGGCATCATGGTTAATGTCTGGTGAGACTGAAACTACTAAATTACCTAATTAAGGTTAGGAATGAGTAAGGCCAGTGTTAGGCTAAGGAAAAAAAAGGTTGCCTTTGTGGCTTTATGGCTAATGGGAACAACAGTATAAACATATATCAAACATTTCCAAAAGCTTTCACAAATACAAAAGTTTTAAATTGAGATTTAAAACAAGCTAGAGACTCAGTGTCTTAGACTTCAGTGGGCAGAGATTTCCATAGTGTGGGAGTGATAGTTGCAAAACCCTGATCACCCTTTGTCCCAAGCTGAGACCTAGTAGTAACCACCAGGGCTCCATCCACAGATCTCAATGCTCGAGAGGGCTGATACCAGAATAGTTAATCTGATATGTATTTAGGAACAAGACCTTAAAAGGATACTATGCGATTCTGCATTGAGTTTGTTGATAAACAAACTCATGGATGTGCATCGCCATGGTAACCAGTCCTCTTCTGCTGAAATATAGCAGAATCCACAGCGTCTGCTGTCCGAGAGCATGTCAGCCTCAATAAGAGGGCATGTTTTAGCAGTACTGTAGAGGGTGTGACAACAAGCCTGACAATATTTAAATATGTATTGAAGAAAATACTTTTCTAAGACACAGAGTCTAGTTTGTTTATCAGTAGGATTATTGAGAGGAACTTCAATAGTTACAATTAGTGAACAAACATCATCAAACAACTGAAATTGACACAGATCCTCCCCTCGCCTGATCGTATACTTGTTTCACAGTTCCTTAGACCTTTACCTCTGTGACTGTTTCTGAGCCATCTTCACAGCTAAAGTTAAAGCTAAGAAGTCCAGCATGTTTGAATGTACCGCTGTTTGTTTACGTTCTCTCTACCACTGCTTCAAGCACGCCACCGCCACCTGCTGCTCACTCCCGGCAGCTTTGTCTGTGCTCAATTTAAAGACCGAGGGCTGTGTAGGAAAACCAAACTATTTTTTCACGAAAAACAGAGAGCCACCTACCCATGAGGAAATATTAGCTGAATTTAACAAAAAGTGTATCGGATAAGAATCGCAAAGTATCTCTTTAAATGTAAGCAGTAAAATTTTTAAATCAACTCAAAATTAATAATCAAGGTAAAAGATAAAGAGTAAAGAGAAATCTAAAGATAATTTTATCTTTTAAAGATAAAGTAAGTATAAAAGCATGTTTTAGTAAATCAGCAATTAATTAAAATGGCCTAGTTTCATCCTGTGGAAGAAACATGACCAACAACATTTCGGACCTGTCAGACAGGTCATTAGTCACGAGCTGTTTTCAGTACCAGTGCACTAAAACTAAAGACTGGAAACAGTTAAAAATGATCTAAGGACAGCAGGTCCAGATTGTGATCTAAACAGCAAAACTGAAAAGAAAACAAACCTTCAACATGCACACTTTACATGTATGGGCTGATTACCACGGATGTTCTCTTGTCCTATTTTTAGTAGGTCTTGTGGGTGGAAAAAAAGACTTTTTTTTTTTGTCTTTCTGCACCATTTATTTATTCCAACCAGTTATGTTGATCAGCTCCTCCCTTTCTCCACTTTTAGATGAGTGAAGTGAAATGTTTATCGTTCAGTTATGATAATATTAATATTCACATGGACCACAACAGAATAATGCACTAAAAGACACTGTTAGAATTGGCTTTATCAGAAATGATTAAAAGGTAAATATTATTATTATATACTGTGTTATTATACACTCAGATATTCCATTACTATTAATTGATTTTGGTCCAAAATGATTATTAATTTGATTAATAATTATTAGTAAGATTCTAGTGGCTCTAATGACATTTAATGACTTTTTCCCCATGCATCAATTACACTTCAAAAGACATTTGGAAAGTACAGAAGTGCTTTGTAACACATTTTACATCTCCAAGGCTAACTTCGGTATTTTGCAACCTGGAGTCTATGTGACTAATTGGGACAATATTTTTTGAAACTGCTCCAGTATTGAGAGAACGCGCTGCAGTCAGCAGCAGTGAAAAGGGGCTGCAACGTAATTTGTGTGGGCATCCGTGAACCATCACAGTACATCCACTCAAGTGCTTATTTTTGCCACTGACATGCTCAGACAATTATTATGGATCCCTATATCCTAGATACTTTCCACACTTCATTTTTGTTTTACCAGAAACAGTCACTCTAGTCAAAGCCAGACTCCATTAAGAACAATAACAATTTTACCTTCAACAACATTGGATTTGCTCGTCTACCGCTGCCTCAGTTGGTTAGTTTGTTTGTTATCGTGTGACTTTGGCGTTTTAAAGTTTTAAAAATACCAAAGTCACACAATAACACAAACTGACTGATCAAGGCAGCTGTAGACCAGAGGGGTAAAATTACATTTTTTATCAAGGGAGTATGGTGGCTTTAAAGAATCTAGTGACTTTGAAGAGAGTGACATAGGGTGCATTCACACCGACCTTGTTTAGTCCGGTTAAACCAAACCCCGGAGCGTTTACCGCTTTCTGGGTTGGTGTGAACACCGGACTCGAACTCCGGTGTGGACCAAATAAACGCACTCTGGTCTAACTCAAAGTGGTGGTCTCAGACCACTGTCAAGTAGACTCTGGAGCAGTTCATTTCTGCGCCATTCAAACTAATCATGAGAAAGTACCATCGTAGGCATGTGTATTTAAAAATAGTACTAATTTAATATACTATTTAATGTCTTATTGTTATTTATAATATTTTATATTTAACAGAATGGGCGGCGCAGTGGTGCGGTGGTTAGCACTGTCGCCTCACAGCAAGAAGGTCATGGGTTTGTACCTCAGTTGCCCCGGCCTTTCTGTGTGGAGCTTGCATGTTCTCCCCGTGTCCGCGTGGGTTCTCCCTGAGTGCTCCGCCTTCCTCCCACCATCCAAAGACATGCAGGCTAGGTTAATTGGTGACTCTAAATTGTCCTTAGGTGTAGATGTGAGTGTTTGTGGTTGTCTGTGTATGTGTGGCCCTGCGATGGACTGGCAACCTGTCCAGGGTGTACCCCGCCTTTCGCCCGATGTAAGCTGGGATTGGCTCCAGCCCCCTGCGACCCTGTACGGAGGATAAGCGGTTGACGCTGGATATTTAACAGAATACGTTTTATTACCAAGAAGGATTTCACTGCACCAATTTGCATACAGTCCATAACAGCGGTACACCTGTCAACTGGTCTGCAAAATATTATTGATAGATACTAAAAGTACCACTACTATTACAACAATTAACAGTATATATATAACAGTATCAATTGGCTAATTATTATAATATGTAATATTTTTTGTTGATGAAAGACAGCGCCTTACTGAACTTTTTATGAAGTACTACGTGGCATGTAGGGATAAATAGGCATTAATTCATTAATTCAAGGAGACACATTCTGATTCTGTAAACAAAAGCTGGGCCTTTTGCATTGGTTAACTTTTTTTTAGCATGTTAGCAATAACTTCACTGGTCCACTTTGCAAACAAGTCCTGGAATGATCTGTGATAAAACGTCTGATGGAAAGTTACTTCCTCGAAATGCCTGCTTTGTTAAAATATTTAATACCCGCTACCAGACATTCATATGTGAGCCGTGACCCTCTAAAGTCTGTTGATTTGCGCTGCAGATCAACATCAACTTGATGATATCCAAGTAGAAATTTTGATAGTGTTTTTGTTGTCTTTTCCCCCGCCAAATGTATGACCAATAATCAAATGACATTTCCATCACATGGCTTTTGTTTACACTTTGTAGATTGTTTGCCTTTGTGAATGCAAACCAGACCAGAAACGTACTCTGACGGGGCGTAGTTGCTCGCAAGGATTCTGTTACAGCCCTGTGCTTGCTCAATACTGGACCAATTTTAAATAAATTTGTCCCACATAGACACATTAGAAAATTCCAAATTTACCCTTTAAATACACACACTTTGATACATATAGGTATCAGCAGTATTACATACACCATTCCTGTGGAGAAAAAGTCTAAATAAACAATGCTTTGGAGAGAGTTTTTCAGAACAAGAGTGCTCTGCCTCCCCACAGTGTCATTTTTCATTTTTCTTATCTTCTGCACCTTGAAGGCTGCCACAGAGGAGAAGTCTGCAGTGCTGCGCTCCAGGAAGGCTTCAGTGGTCTCCGGAGAAAAAAGTCTTCGTTTAGTATTGAACAGTCCAGTAACCATGTCTTTGAGCTGTGTCTGAGGCCATTGCTTCCTCTCTGAAACTTCCAATTCTAAGTTTTCTGTTGTGGGGAAATGTTATTTTCTCAGAATCTCGGCAGATATCAATGCTTTTTTTTCAACAGTGTCTGGACTTTGAAATGCTTGCCCACAAATGTCATAAAATTGAAATTCTTGAGGATCTGTTGACAGTCAATTTGAGGAAATATATATTTAAAAAAGAGAGATAAAAAGATTCTCCAGAGCTCTTCACTGTTTATCCGACCGACACTGGGGAAATGGGGAAACGCCTTATTTGCTGTAGGGTGGGATTTTGCTCTCGCTGACAATTTTCACAGTTTCGGGTTCTGCACATCTTCGTGAGCCTGAACTACTTAAAAGTAGAAAAGGCATTTGCCATTGTCATCTGCAAAATGGGATGTGTGATATAAAGGCAGCTATTTCTTATTCACTAGTCTCTTAACTTACAGGATGTGTAGCAAAACAGCCCGTTTCATCGGAGTATGACCTCCGTATACCCACATGGTTTTATCTTGTAAACACTTTTTTAGTTTTTCCAGATCACCTCTAACCATTTTTATCAAGTGCGAATGTATAATGCAGCTTTTATATTTCAGTTGTGTCTTGTGAAAAGCCCCAGTGAGTGGCTTTCTGAATTTTAACAAGTAATCTCTGACCCTTTCGGATGGCAGAGGGTAAGAGACGGTAGAAAGAGGAACAAAGACATTTACCTTGAATTGTGTCTTTTCTTTGTGCACTCTTTTCAGCATGGGGAGGAAATACATTTATTATTTGTCTTTTACAAGAACGGACACATAAAGAATACAACTCATTGTCAGATCCTTTGAAGAGCCAATTTCTTTGAAGGAAAGAAGGCAGCTCACTCCACTTCCATTGGAATAGTTACAGTACATCTGCATAAACTGAGAAACTACCTATTGTCTCATTTAGGTATTTAGGAGGACCTAATGTATGAACTCCCCACTTCTGTTTATCCCAAGAAGAATCTTTGTTCCTCCCGTTGGTCTCTTCACTTTTTGTACATCACAGTATTTTTACAGGAAATATGTTAGATGCTGATATGTGTCGTCCAGCAGTAAAAAAAAACCAACCACTGCCTGATTAACCAAGAACGTCTTAGACCTTGCATTCAGTACGCATGAAACCTGAACATCACTGACTTTGATCCCGTTCAGAAAAATTTTACTCATCGCTCACGATGTCAGTCACAGAGACGGTGATGGTCGGAGGGATCTCTGCTGCTGCTGTGTCACTCACAGACTGGCATTCACTCCCTGCAGATTCTCAAATATGGCCTGTGTCCTTTTACATTCATCAAGTAAACCGAAACACAGCACCAAATAAATGCTAATGTTCCTCTGTGCCTGCTACATGCGTCCATGGCGACACACATCCTCCTGAGCCACAGTCACCGTATGGCAGCGTGTGTGTTTACAGCTTTTGCTGCAAACCCCAAGTGGCCAAAAAGTTATTTAAAGTAGTTTTAAAGACACATTGCATGGTTTGTTTGTCAGTCCTTTATGTTTTTTTCTTTAGCCTCCGGAGAGATCCAGAGAGGAAACATGGAGAGAGAGAGAGTGGGACATTTTTGACATGCAAAAAACAGTCCAGGCATGAATCGAATGGTGGCTGTTATGGTTATTTAAACCACGGTCTGGGTGAATAATTGATTCTGATTGGCTGCAGGGTGTCCATTAATGCCTATAAAGTAGTACCACTGAAGCTGAAGCTGTTCACCGTTCTAAATGAATGTGCTGGCTACATAGCATCAGCCTGTAACTAAGATAAGTAAACGTAGCAACAGGGACGCAGTCAAAGTTTCCATTTACAATTTACTGGAACACATTAACAAGCTAACATCTACTTACAAACAATGATTTACAACACTGTACTCCTACTATGCCTCATCCTCTAAACACCACAGAATGACGACTAACACACAAGCTGCAAGAAGTACACTGCCCCGCTAAACTTTCTGATGCTTTGTATCACATAAGCGGCTATCTCACATCCCATTCAGTATTCAAATTGGCCAGGCTGTGGCTAACAGTACTTAAGATAGGCCGTGTGAAAATCTTGATATTGATTTGGGGACAATGACATGGCTAGATAGCTTGCTACTTTTGTTTTTAAACAAATTATATTTACAGTTTGGTTTTGTTTGTTAGCTTTTTGGCTCATGGCTGAGCCAAAGGGTTCTATGAGCTGAATCTTTCCGTTGCACCTTATGTGATGGTAATGATTGTTCCAGGTATTAGTCAAACCTTCAGGTGTGACCAGGGAAACAGTTATTGCTTGTAATAAAAAAACTCTAGAATTTGATACAAAACTCAAAAAATATATATAAAGTAATGGGGAATTAATGTATGACGGGGAGGCTAGAATTGTCCAATGATGTCCACAGCTGTTCCTTACATGGTACGCATCTTAAACCACCAGGGCCCGTATTCATAAAGATTCTAAGAATCCGCCTAGAAAACTCTTAATTTAGTTAAAAAACTTTTACGTTTTTTAGCTAAATTTTTAGCCTTTTACGTACTTTAACTCATTGTCATCTGTTGTCTGCAACACATTTCTTCTCCCTCTTCGTCTTTCTGCCATTTTCTCCTTTACCTAAGAAACTCTTAACCCTCTTAAAAGTCCTCGTCCGTGCTCCTAACAATTCTGACCTTAAGACCTCTTTTAAGGGTTAAGATGCTTTCTGAATTACTTTTTTCTTTACTAGGATTTTTTTCTTTAATTTTAAGAGTGAATGCCCACATTTCTAAGAATTTTCTTAGAATTTTGTCACTAGGAGCTACTCTTAGCCTTAAGATTTTTTATGAACACAGGCCCAGGTCACCAGGATGCTGGAAAGTAGAGGTGCTCCGTTTACAATTTTGCGGGCTGATCACCAATTGCTGAAAGCAGTATTGGCCGATCACCGATCACTGGGTCCATACAGTATGCTGAATATTTATTCAGTTAGTCCTTAAAAACAATGTATTAAGTATTAAAATTAACAGAAAGTATCATGAAATGATCAATATTTATTTCATTGTCAGGAAACAAATTCCACTTTATCTGTCTGAAACCGTAGCAGCCTTTGCCTGGTTACTGCGAACATCTTATAGCTTAACAAATATAGCTTTCCTGTGGAATAAACCACAAAAACAGAACAAACAGCGTCTTTATAAATTTACTTCAACTATAAAAACTGCATCAAAAAAGGCTGTAGCTAGAATATTCAGGAGATAAAGGAGCACAGGCATCCTGAGTCGATGATAAACTTTGAAGTAGCCATTGTCATACTACAAATGTCATTTGTAGTATCAATGACATTTGAAAATAAGGGAAGTTTTAATTAATAAAAGTACATCATTACAGTGGATAGAAAAAGTCTACACACCCCTGTTAAAATGCCAGGTTCTTATGATGTAAAATAATAAGACAAAGATAAATCATGTCAGAACTTTTTCCACCTTTAATGTGACCTATAATGTGAACAATTCAATTGAAAAACAAACTGAAATCTTTCAGGGGGAAAAATGAAAAATAAAAACCCTCAAATAACCTGGTTGCATAAGTGTGCACACCCTTAGACTAATACTTTGTTATAGCACCTTTTGATTTTATTACGGCAGTCAGTCTTTTAGGGTAGGAGTCTATTAGCATGGCCCATCTTGACGTGGCAATATTTGCCCACTCTTCTTTGCAAAAGCGCTCCAAATCTGTCAGATTGCGAGGACATCGTCTGTGCACAGCCCTCTTCAGATCACCCCACAGATGTTCAATTGGATTCAGGTCTGGACTCTGGCTGGGCCATTCCAAAATGTTAATCTTCTTCTGGTGAAGCCATGCTTTTGTGGATTTAACTGTGTGCTTTGGGTCATTGTCGTGCTGAAAGGTGAACTTCCTCTTCATCTTCAGCTTTCTGACAGACGCCTGAAGATTTTGTGCCAAAATTGCCTGGTATTTAGAACTGTTCATAATTCCCTCCCTGACTAAGACCCCAGTTGCAGCTGAAGAAAAACAGCCCCAAAGCCTGATGCTGCCACCACCATGCTTCACTGTGGGCATGCTGTTCCTTGGATGATGTACAGTGTTTTTGCGCCAAACATACCTTTTGGAATTATGGCCAAAAAGTTCTACCTTCGTTTCATCAGACCATAACACATTTTCCCACATGCTTTTGGGGGACTTGATGTTTGTTTTTGCAAACTTCAGCCGTGCTTAGATGTTTTTCTTTGTAAGAAAAGGCTTCCGTCTTGCCACCCCATGGCCCATTCATATGAAGAAAGATAGTCATATGTACCACACGGCCAGTACTTGCTAAGATATTCCTGCAGTTCCTTAAATGTTGCTGTAGGCCTCTTGGAAGCCTCCCTGACCAGTTTTCTTTTCGTCTTTTCATCAATTTTAGAGGGACGTCCAGGTCTTGGTAAATCACAGTTATGCCATATTTTCTTCAAAAAGTCTCCGTTTTAAAACAAAAAACGGAGAGAGTGAGAGGCAGTCAGCTGATTGAGTGGCGCCTCTCTTTGCATCAGGAAACACACAGGATCAGTCTCTCTCTGCCTGATGTGCTGTGGGTCAAGACAATTAAACTCCAGTAGCGGGGTGCGTGTGTGCGAGATGAGCACGACCGTGACAGTCTCACATGATCGCGCCTGCTTGTTGCTCCGCTTGTCTGATTGCTGCTCAACTCTCATTGTGAATGATTAACTGGGCGCATCAATAGCTTCCTGTCTGAAAAAGACTTTGGTGCCTGCTAGCTTTGAAAACTGCTCACACCGCAGAGTGAAACCATTTTAGCTTGAAAATTTGTCTGACGAGTATTGCGAGAATCAGCTGATGGGCTTTTTTTCCCTGATCAGCCTTTTTAGAGAACACCGATCATACTAGTTAAAGCAATTATCTTCCGATTACCGTCGGTGACTGATTAATCGGCGCATCTTTACTGGAAAGTATTTTTTTTGGCCATTACAAAGCATCATTCATTATATCTGAAATTTACTGTGCACTGACAATTTAAGTGCAGAATAGCCTACTACATGAGACAAGTCTCATTTTGGTAGTGGTGGTGGATTGCAGATTAGAGGTTTAGTAAAGCACAATGGTGGTAAAAAAAGGAATGAAATGTTACATTGAATAGAAAAGGTTTGATTACTGCGTCCTCTGCCCCACCAGTGTAATGTTTGTACTTTGTTGTATTTACTAGAAGCATTGAGGTTGGCATTTGCTTCAGTGAAGGTTGCCTGGGGTGGGACCTAATCAATCTAAACAGTGGTTGTGGCATAGAACCTCAGGCAGGCAAGATATTTTGAAAAATTAAACACAGACTTAGTCCTCAGAATCCTTTAGGGGTCAGTAATAAGCATTGTCTTCCCTTAGTCCAGGGATGCTAGTTAAGAATTTATGTTTTTTTAACAGAGACTGTTTGACCACACAGATTAAAACCACATAGATCAACTGCGTTTGACAGGTGTTGATTTGTGATCCTGATTGTGTAATAATGAGATAGAAGCTCAGAGCTCTAATAGTATTGACATCAAGTATCTGTAATCGGTAAAATATTATGTGCCAATTTTCTGAAACAATTCACTTGTTTTAGGGCTTTTCATTGCCTGAAATAACCCTCAAAGTCACTTTGATATTTTGATATAATTGCCATTAACAATTCATACCATCGCGCACTCAACATTTAATTTATTTTTTTTTTTGCCTTCTAATTTGCGTCTGACTCTTCAGACAGCTTTCAGCACTGTGAAAAACATTGTTTGCGCTCTATTGTTTTGCTCACTAAGTGTCATTAGATCACCCAGCAACGGTAATCTTGTGTGTGTCATATGATAATTTCAACTGCTGAACTGAAACCAATTTTGCACAGACCATACGGGCCTTCCAGTAGAATGGATTTCTTTTAGGGATTTGTGTTATTGAAACTGTCAAATACACACTTTCACCAGATGTGGCAACATTTTAGCCACCAGGGACGTGGTTTTGGAATTGCTCAATAAACTGTTTTTAGCTTTTGGAGTGTGCACAGGGAAAGGCTGTCAAAACATACCACTTACTATCACATCGAGTAGACTGAACTTTTGCACATGGCATGACTCAGGTGTTTATGGAAATTCTGTTATAAAGGTTTTGAATCTATTGCCATGCATCATGAAAGTGATGAAAATAATAGCATCTGCCCTTACTGAGACACAAGACCCAGTAGTGATTTTATGTTAAAAAAAAAATGCCTGAGGTTTTGCTCAGATTGATGCTGCTGTGTTTTCTTTTTAGCAAGCTTGGAAATGTTGGTATGCTGTGAAAAACATATGCAAAATGTTGACACATACGGTATTTTACCTGGAATTTACAGCCCAATATCTAGAACTGATCTAAGCATATCCCTTCTCCAAAACAACAGTGTTAACATTTATTTTGTTTTGGCTAGTTTTAAGACTCAAATAAAATAAGTATAAATTTTAAGTATAAGTTTGTCTTTTTCTTCTCTTGGGATTTGTTAAAAACCTGTACAGTCATCTTTCTGCTCTTGCCCCATAGGACTTCTTTTTAGTGGTGCAGTAGAGTCCCCAGATCTCAGTAATTAACCTGGTGAATACACTTTTATTATGACTGAGAAGAATGATGGCCACAACTATAAAAAAAGAAATAAAATGCAAGTTGTACCAACTATAATGTGTAATTTTCTAAAAGTTTCCATGCAACTGACAGGATTAGTGGAATTATTAATTACAAAAAAAGGACTTTTTACAAGAACTTTGAGAATACTATCACATATAGATTCTGAAAAAAAAACATTATTATTATTATTATTATTATTATTATTATTATTATCCTATTTGTTTTGAAGGAGAAATCATTATGTTTTCTCTAAATGTAGCCATTTCTCTACGGTCCTGTGTGTTTGCAAACTCAGTAGCAGTGGCTTGACTTTCATTTTTGCAGTCACAATGACAAATATTGTCATTTATAGTTATTGAAGTTAGTCACGAACCCATGTAATACAAGGGTTAACTAAGCACTAAGTAGCAAGCATTTCGATAAACACAATTAAAGCATCATTAGCACCCTCATTACACAACACACAACTTGCTCAAGTCACAGCTCCATCTGGTATAATTACTTTGATTGACTTCATCATGTCTGCACCGGCTATACATGTATAGTGCAGCAAGTGACAACAAAAAAATCCATTGAATGTTCCAAATATATTCTCATATGTGAGCCTGCAGCTATTTACATCAGTCTTATCATGGTCAAAGAATGCTGGAATTCTCTTTTGCTGCAGTCTATCCATCAGAGAGGACAACAGTCTTTATTTATAGGGCTGCAAGAAGCCAAGCCCAAGGTGAGTTCTCACAGTTTGAGACAGACTGACCCTCATCAATGATTTGTGGCTGCTACAGAGTCCACCATTTTCCCTCCTCACCCCCTGCTTCGGGTTGGTATGCGGTGGCTGGAGGATCTTACGAGGTGGTGACAGCAGCAGTGATGGCCTCTAGGCCATGACGAGAATTAATGAGACATGCATGGGTAATGATATTACAAAGCCATAGCAGGGAAAGCCGGAAAGGAGGATTACCAGGTACACCTGTACGCACAACCTGACCAACATTGACAACAATGCCTGCACGAATGGAAACATGGCAGCTATGGGGACACCCACTACTCCCAGTGGCGTCAGGTTTGCAGCAAGAACAGACATCTGCCAAGCTGTCTCTTCATCTTCTGCAGAGTTTTAAGAAAATCCAAAAAAGGACAGTCTATTGGGAAAAAGAAGACTTTTCCAGATAATCTATTACAAATAAATATCTAAAAATCGGATACCCATATTATATATCATGGTACATATATACACACTGTATTATGAATGACTGTGTGCAGAGACAATGGCCATGACCTCTACATATTGCATCATCAATGCATTAATAATGCATTCTGTAGCACTTTGCTCGGTGCCATTACTATGTTTCATATTGTGAGTCAAAAAACAACAGTTCATTCCTGTGCTTTTGCTTGCCAGCTTTGTCTGTCAACCAGACCTTAAGGGCCAGTTTAAAAATTAATGAGCAGTGCTTACACTGTAAATAACTG
Source organism: Lepomis macrochirus (assembly GCA_024633595.2). Lineage (NCBI taxonomy): Eukaryota > Metazoa > Chordata > Actinopteri > Centrarchiformes > Centrarchidae > Lepomis > Lepomis macrochirus. The sequence continues at coordinate 35,955,949 of JALXJV020000004.1, forward strand.
CTGGTAATGCACCGTGGGTTATTTGAAATGTAAAACCTACTGTCATGCTTTGATTATCTATGTTTCTGCCCTGAGCACGGATCCGAGCACAGAAGCAGTGTTCCTTGCAGTCTGGTTGCTGGCAGACTTATTAAGGCTCGCTGTCACTTGTGAGCATGTTGAACAGTTCCCTTGAGTTGAGAAGCAATGGGGTTACTGCAACACTATTTTAAGAGCACTTTATGTATATACATACAATGTGATGTAATTCTAAAGAGGTAATTAATTTTAGCACTCCAAGGACACTATAGCATACTGCTATTGGGAGAATGTTTCTAAGGAATCTGAACCATCCATTCTTTGATTTCACAGACAAGAAACATGTCTATGGCCAAATTTGTTCATTCTGCTTATATCCCTAATACTGGAAAAGCCTTATCCAGACTCATTCTCAGCAAAAAGCTATATGCAGAGAACAGATAAATAGCTGCAGGACTCTGCTATCAATCAGTGTCGGCCCTCATTAGTTCTGTTCTGGATGTACCCTTAAACAAGCCCAACCTTCTGTCTTATTGTGTGTCTAGCTACTGATACCAGGCCCCTGCCCAGTAAATAATTAACTTGGGTAAATTGTGCTGCTGTAATTTGGATTCCTAGCGTACTAGTCTCATCGTCACCTTTTTTCCATAGCGGACTGGAAGTCTATTTTCTGCTGCATATCAATTTTTCATAGGCAGCCATTTGTCCTTATGGGACAAATGTCACCTCAACACTGGAGTTTTCACGGGTCCCCACGGCATTCCATTGACATTTCCTGGACACTGAACAACAAGATGGAAAAAGACTTGATTGTACTTATTCCTAAAAACATGTCCTACTTCTGTCTTATAGTCCTTTGCTTTGAACATCGCGCTGCTTTGAGCTCGCAAAAATATTTCACCCACGCTGGGGTTTTCAGAGCACACCCATCCTGCATAACAATCATCTTAGAGCTTTTTTTCCCCATTTCATTTCATCCTGTTGCTACATTTCACCAGCGGCCACAATTGACCCTATACAGAGCAACATGAATGAGTTTCGGTGGCACCTGATTATCAACCTGCTTGATGAGTCTGGGCTCTGCCTCCCACCCATACGCAGTTTAGAAAAAACGAGTGAGGCTTGCTCCAGATGGTCATGCCCTTTAGAAGTCTCTCTCTTCCCTGTAATGGAGCAAGTTGGCTCTTATTCCCCAGACTGAGCACTGGGATCAGTCCAGGCAGCTGCTGTTAATGAGCCTCAGTGTTCCCTCCTCTGTCATGCTGGGGTTTCTGGCCCGGCATATACCTCGCTTGTGTTTTATCTGCCCATGTTTCTGTATGGGATCAGACAGGGGGAAATGGGAGGCAGGTTGGCCCCATGAAGCCAGAAGCTTCAGTCTGTCCCATGCATGCTGTAGTAACAGCTGACATGCTAACCTAATTGTGTCTATACACAGCACCACTTGAACGTTGTTCATCTGAAGAGCAGCCAATCTGCAAATTATTTCTAGAATGTTCATGGTGAAATACATATTATCACTGTTTGTTTTGTGTTTACTGTGACTTCTGCTATAACGACACTATAGTCAAACTTGAAAGACATCATTCTTCTCTAATATCTAAATAACTTCAGTTCTTAGATTTACAGGAGGCACTCTATGTGTGTAGTTCACTTACACTGCAGATCCTGTCTCTGAGCATGTGTATACAAATGAAAATAGTTTAATCACAGTTTACTCTTATCACATCCCTCAAATTTAACTCTTAACCAACTTAATGTATCACCATCAATGCAAATTTACTCTGTTCAACTCCACTGTGCAGCTCCACTAAAACTTAAAGAAAGATTATGGCATGATTACTTTACAACCAAGCATGTTTTCTGATGTTGATCTGCACCCTTAAATATACCCTGATTTAACTTATTTAGACGGGACAGAGGTAAGGGAAGAGGTGGTGGAGTCATGGTTTACCTGAAGAATAATATTCAGTGCAGTCAGATTCATTCAGACATTATCTAATCTTAATCTGTACTGTGCTAACCAGCACTCTCTCTTCTCAAATGTCTTTTGTTCTGGTTTTGCTATATCGCCCACCTTCTTCTAACAATAGCTTCTATGATGAATTTAAAAGGTTATTCAAAGAATGTAGCTCACAAAACGAAGTCTCTTGGGTGATTTCAACATAAATTAGGATGCCAAGACAAATAGGACTTCTTTAAAAAGAATTACACATAATATGGATTTTACACAACTAATTAAAGGTCCTACCAGAATAACTATATCCTCACAGACACAAATCGATTTACTTTTCACCAACAGGCCAGAAAGAGTCGAGAAAACATATAACCTCATTACTGGACTAACTGACCATAACCTAATTTTATTCACAAGAAAGCTTATAAATACTAGATTTAGGACAATAAAGAATCATTCTCAGCATCCTAGAATTCCTAAAAGTGAATTTGAGAAGCTATAAATAAAACAAACTGGAAAGAATTTATAACTAGGAGGAATGTAGATGAAGATAATGAGATATTTATGAACACAATTCACTAAGACATCCCCAGGTAAGAAGAATGAAAAGAACTTGGTTAAGTACAGACTTACTGAAACTGATGAAGGAGCAAGCGCATGTTCTAAAAAAATTTCTGAAGTTTAATTTGGAAATTGAAAGACAAAATTTTATAATGCTATGCAACAGGGTTACTTGAGAACTAAGAAAGGCTAAAGCAAACTTTTTTATTATTATTCATGAGTCTAGAGGTAATAGTAAACAAATCTGGGAGCATATTAAGAAATTAATTGGTGTAACAGTGGATCATCAGTGCCTTTCTGTGTGGAGTTTTCATGTTCTCTCCGTGTCTGCGTGGGTTTCCTCCGGGTGCTCCGATTTCCCCCACCATCAAAAACATGTTAGTTCTTCAGTCAGTGCAATTGACCTGGTACTCATAAAGATCTGGACCCGTATTTATCAAGCTTCTCAAAGTGCCATTTTAGTCTTAAGTGCTGAGAATTTATGAAATTTACTCCTACTGTTAAACTTAAGAATAAAAGCAAGTTGTGTTAAGAATCACTCTTACTGCTAGTTACACTGAAAAAAAGTCTGTTGAACTCACATAAAAATAATATGTACTTCGGTTGCACATATTATATTAATTTTTAGTCAAAATGATTCATTTCAGTTTAATATACTGAATTCTTACATGTAAAACCAACATGGTTTGATTATGTTCATTCAAAGTTATTTGTTAATGTTAAATATATTAAATTATTCTGTAAATACCCAACATCATTTGTTTGTGTTAATTTAACATTTCCCTTTAATGTTTAGTGTGTTCAATTATCACTTATTAAAGCAAAATGAGATTTTTATGTAAAGTACATGCAATGTTGTTCTGCTAAATCAACCTGCTAAAGTTAGTCTCATATAGATTCTACATAAATTCTACATGCTAAAAGTATTTCTGTACGCTGATTTCTCTGTAATCTTATCTACAGTTTTATTCATGTAACATATTCAGAACAAATAAGGCATACAGAAAACATTTTTTTGAAACTGTATTGTCAAAAAATAGAGTTACTAACAATACTTGGTTCAGTGCAATGTTAAAAGGCACAAATAAAGGCACAAATAAAGGCATACATATACAAACAATTCTCACATTAAAACAAAGACCTTTTTCCTTACATAGACACTTGGTAGCCAAGTTATCAAGAGTGCACTGTAAACATTCTGCTGCAACCCAAGGCAACACTGCTGGTCATTAAGACAGACATTTGACAAGATTTAATTACCTTTAACGTTACCTTGTGGAGAGCTCTCCAAGCATTGAAGGGCTTTAGCAAAGCTAACCCTCAGACTGACACTTCAGATTTACACTTCACTCAAATTAGGACAATGATGCTTGATAACTAACTTTTAAGCACAGCTTTGAGCCGAGAATTTTTTATTCTTAACCGTTCTTAGCAGTGTTCTGAGAGAGTAATTCGGAGAAGCTTGATAAATACGCACAGCTGCCCACTGCTGCCCACAGAGAATGAATTTCGCCACATGTATGTGTAGGTGACAATAAAGTATCTTCTACTTTTTCTTCTAAAAAAGTTAAAGCTGAATGGTAAAATATCTGAGGATCTGCTTAAAATGGCTGAAGCCTTTAAAAAACACTAGACTCTATAGACTCTGTAGATGAGATTACTCAAAGTTTTACTGGAACAGATGATAACATTTTGGATTGTCTATTCCAAACCCAATTCTGTATAAGTAATGTTTCCAAGCAAGAGGTTGTAAGGATAATTAAAACACTCCAGATTTTCAAAGCTAAGGACTGCTACGGCATGGACTCTATGATGCTCAAGTTGTTAAAGGACTCCTCAGCTCCATCCATTACAGATATTATAAACCTTACAATATCTCAAGGGATTTTTCCAAACACATGGAAAACTGCTATTGTGTCACCAATTTAGGAGATACCCAGATTATCAGTAACTACTGATCTAGTGTTTTGCCTGTTGTATCCAAGGTGATGGAGAAGTGGGTGTCAGAGCTGATAGTCCTTTATTTGAACAACAGTGTCTTGCATCCTATGCGATTTGATTTTAGAGCTAACGACTCAACAGAGACTGCTGCCCATTTCCTTCTGGAAAGCATTAAATCCATGATGGAAAGGGTGGTACTGTGGGGGCAATTTTTTGGACCATAAAAAGGCTTTCAACACTGTGAATCATGGAATATTTATTAACAAATTAACTTCTTTTAATTTTTGCAAAGATGCAATTAAGTGGATTGATTTACACTTAAAGGGAAGTACAAATTATATAAAGGTTCAAAATCATAAATTTACTGCTCATTCAATTAATATAGTGTTCCCCACAGTTCTACACTTGGGCTGCTGTTGTTCAGTTGTTATGTTAATGATTTGCCCTTGGTTTGTCCTGATGTAGAAATCCAGTTATATGCCGATGATGCTGTTATTTATGTACACAGCTGCACAAAGAAGCTTGCTGTTTCAAAACTTACCAGGGCAATGAACTATATTACGTTAAATGTTTGTAAAACGGTTAACATGTTCTTTTCAAAGTGACCATGTAGCACTTTAGACCCAGACATAATGATCTGGATTGGTTCAAATCAGTCTTTTAAAACTTGTGTAAAAAGTATGTGCAAACGAGTTAGATTTAATTTAAGTAACTTTAGATTTGTTAGACAATCACTCAGCTTTGAAACTGCTATGATATACACGAATGCCATGATTATCCTGCATTTTAAACTCTTTATAAAAATACTATCAAAGTTTTAGATAAACATCAAAGTTTTAGATAAGAAATCCTAATAGTTTTCACAGCTGTAAAATTTTAAATTCCCGTAGACTAAGTTTGGAAAACTTGATTAATTATAGTAACCTTTGTCTAGTTCATAAGATTTTGCACAACACAGCCCTACCTCCACTGAAGAGATTTGTTATGCAGGTGGTGGGCACTCATGTTTCCAGAGGTATCAGAAGAGGGGACTGTATCATTCCCATTCGAAGAAACACTTTTAGTCAGAGTTCTCTGTCACAGCATCTAAACAATGGAATCTATTGCCAATGCAGATGAGAGGAGCAAAAACTTATGATTCTCTAACTGGTCAGCTTAAGAAGTGGCTAATTGATAATCAGATATGTGCACATTAGACTGACTACCTACTGAGTTTTGTTGCTTGTTTGTTGTATTTGTCTTTTTTTTCGTTATGCTTTGTCTAATATGTTGTTTTTTACTTACTGTTGTGTGTTGTACCGGCCTGACTATTATTCTGTATATATTGTTATTACGTGTGGACTGTGTCATTTTAAATCTTTGGTCTATGACCTTTTAGTAACTGGCCATGGACAACAGATAAAAATTAGCCTGTTGAGCTAACTCTGGCTCATTTACAGTTAATTTACAGTTAGTTAATGAGCAATGTCAACAAAATGGAATGATAGGTTCAATGAGTTTTTCAGGCAGCCTCATGTCTTGAGGATCTTTTGATGTTTTTTTCTTGAAATCCGTCTGGTTCCACTGAAAACTGTCTGGTTCCATGAGAACATCTCAACGATTCCGTCCCAGAACAGCATCGTTGACAATCTGAATGGTAAATGACTGTGGCTTGATTTCACTGAGAACCAGGGCAGGATGGCAAGTAGCTGCCGTCTTATACATGCATGCATGTGTTACCTCGCGTCTTCACTTGGTTCACAACTTGGTAGGCACTGATGTTACAAGTGGCGGTACAAGCACGGACCAGTAAAGCGCTGAATACAGAGTGCAGATGTTAATTTCAGTTTTCGTCTATCAGCCCAACCCTACAGTCCAGCCCTGCTGAAAACGGTTGCTTTCTATGTCCATTGGTTCTTTTATCTTTGAACCTGATTTGGTCCATAAAAAGATGTGCTGGTGACAGTCAAGCGGCGTTGTGCAGTACACAGTCATGCACTTATAGAAGTCCGCCCCACTGTCCTTGCACTTGCCTTGTGCTGACTTTTCAATTAACCCATTAGGCAATGGGTAGCAAAGACTTTTGTGTGTTGTGTGCACAAAGTCCCACTCTTGAGCAAAGTGCCAGAAACTTGCATTGGATAACTGTGGCCTATTGTCCGTGACTTCACTTGGCACACCATGTCTGGAGAATATGCTCTTCTGTGCAGTTTCTTCACATCGCTCCATGACTTTTCATGCTCATTATTCCACTACCATTCAATTGTCTTTTCAGTTAGCTGTTTCAGGGACGCTAGCTTTTTGTATATGACCTTTACCATGTAGTTTATCATTCCATTCAACCTCTGTAAATCATTCTTGCATTGTGGCATGTTTTCAATTGCTGAGACTTTTCTGGCATCTGATCTGATGCCACTGCTCAAAATGTCTCCCACAAATGTCAGTTCTCAAAGTTGGCTTTTTCTGTAGCTTCCATGAAATTGTTCAGTCTCTCATCATCTATATCTGCCAAATAGACCGAACATGCAGTTTTGAACTTGTGTCGTCCAGCTCCAGTTGCCAAAATCCTGGAGATGCATCTAGCCTGCTGAAGTACTTTGCACTAGGATAGGAAGTTTAAAAAGTTAAAGTTAAAAGTTCTCACCTTATTGTTCTAGACAGAGCCCGTTACCCGCCTGTCCTAATCTTGCCTGTCCTGAATCCTTTGGGCCTCTATGAACTGCAACAGAAGGAGACGTGGTTGTCATGGGTCCCAACGCCATCAGCAGCCTCAGCGCCACAAAGATTGCCTTCTGACACCTGCTCCTGGTCAGCTCTCACGCCACTTGCTGCCCAATACTCCATTTTTTAATATAAAAATATGCATTAGTGCAGCTTTAGCATTCACAATGCTGTAAAAATTAAAAGTTAAACACTCATATCAGCAACACCATCATTATTCAAGCTGTAGCTGCAAACTGTGGGGAGAAAAGGTATTAAAACTTCTTGACCACTAACCGCTTTAGCTCTATGTTGTGGCTACATTAATTGGTTGGGGTGGATACTTTTGCATCTCTATTTAAATTTTAAGTTGCTGGGTTAGGCGCACCCCAAAGCTATGCATACTTGGGACCTAGGCACCTTCATCTCGGTGTGTGTGTGTGTGCAAGAATTGTAAGCCAATTTACATGCTCATCCATTCTTCTGTTATGTTAATGTTATGGTATGGGGTCCTAGCATTAGACTTTGCACAGACAGAGCCTCCTGACTATGATTGGCCAAGAAAGTACATGCAAATATCAGTGTGCTGCTCTGTAAAGAATATCGAAGCCTATAGATTCATTTGCACACCTTCTACACACAGTTTCACTGACAGCAAAAGCATGACGGTTTGCACAATCACAGTCAGGTAAGTGTCCCTTTTGAAAGCTGAAGAGAGCCTATGCTGGAGTAGATGTTGTTTTGCCTTAAAACACAACTATATAATTGGTGATTCTTTTTGGAGAATAAATATTTTAATTATTTTGGTTATCGCATTTGACTGCCCTCCACAGGATAGGTGCCATGGGACATATTTGAAACATGGAAAAATTTCAATGCAGAATTTTCTTCTTTGAGATTTGGAACTGTGTGCAGAGAGATGGAGCATGGAGCTTGAGATGGCTATTAAATCAGGACTACATTTTGTTGAAAAGCCAATTTTAGCCAATGCTAGCTCTGGAGATGGAAGTGTGTTGATTCATCCATTACTTTGGACTACGCTACAATATCTCAACAAGTATATGGAATGCCATGCAATCTTGTGTAGAAATGCATGGTCCAAAGAGCATGGAGCCTGGTGACCATGACTTTTCCTCTAGTGCCATCATATGATTGACAGTTGTGGTTTGTGAAAAGTAAAATGTCCCCAAAACTTGCATGGATTTTCATGAAATTTGGTACAGACAAATACACTTTGGGTTCACTTTACACATGTATAGCTAGTGTGAAACATGACCCAAAGTACATTTTCTTCTGTTTAATACTTGTAATTATAGTGATTGTGGGTTGGGCTATGAGCACTGCCAAAACATGGTTGACCTACAATCAGTACTGTCCCCGAACACATCCAGTGTAGGCAGAGAGAGGACTGAAGCTGCTGCTGCTCTGCAAACATGTTGCTCACGTGCCTCCAGTGTAGTCTTAGTCTTGTTAGTCTAGTTCATACACATCTACATATAAGTGTTGTTTCAAAGGAATTTTGATGGTGGATCCTGGATTAGTGTATAGCGTGGGACAGATTTTGAATGTGCCTTAAAAGTGTTTACAGTTGCATCATGAAAAGCTATTTTTTAGTTGTTAGCATTATTATTACCATTGCAAAGAAAATGCACATATATATAATGAGCTTAAAAGTCCTCAAAACAGTTATCAGGAGTTGTTACCAATTGTTTTTTTTACCTCAAGCTGTTGTGTATGTAGAAGAGATGAGGTCAGTACAAGGATCTGTTTGTGCTTCAGAAGGAACATTAACACTTTATTTGGATTGTCTGCCAGAGTATTTGGAACATTTCAATTTCACTCTGTTTGTAGATGTCAAGAACAGATTATCAAGAGTTTGTGACAATTCATGAACTTACCCTATCCAAGATGTTTTTTTTAATTCCTAAAACTAACCAAAACTAGAAAACAGTTTTCTTTGTGAAACAGCTGAATTGTTGAATCTCAACTAATAAGCTGTCTGAACAGACTAAAAATTTGGGATAATATGAATTATTTCAGGATTCCTGGTTTGAAACTAGAGGTTATGATAGATAAACGTGGTTCAAAAAAGCATGTTTGCTCTGTTCCTTCACACATGAAGAACTGTCTCTCTCTGAAGAGACAATTAGAGGGAGAAACCTGTGTTGCCTCAGCAAGCAAATACAATTTCAGAGATGTAATAAGACAGAAGTGTGTCTTAAGGCAATGGCAGAAGCCACTACAGACACATCACCAAGTGGTTTCTGATTAAAGCTGCAACAGCTATAATAATATGACAAATGGTGGTGGGGTTTCATACTATGAGAGTCATTATGTTCCTTTGCAGCTGCACAGCTGTTTATAGAAAAAACATTCATGTGATCATTGTTGTATGTAGCTTTTACATTTGGGGGAGTTGATGTAAAGGCTCGGAACAGCTTGAAGCTAAAGTAAGTCTGAGAAAGCTCCATCTCTACGGCTTTTATCTTCCAGAAAAGGAAAGACTCGCCTCTGGTCCCCTGTGAAGCAATTTGTTGAGGCAGCACATAAATTACACAGCCAAGCTTGGATGTCACTTATTACAGACAGGTCAGATCCTGATTGAAAGGTCTAGATATAAAAAGCATCTCTGATTTGTCTTGTTCCTCTGAAATGTTACTCACACCGAGTGGGAGGAAACGCTATGAATCATTATTAACAGCCACAGTGTACAGCATGCGGGACCCTGTGTGCACCTTATCAGTGACTTCAGAAAAGGAGGAGGCTGGTAATAGCGCACACACAAAAATCACACACAGGGTTTACACGAACCGGAATAGTCATAGAAAGATACCGACTGTACTTGATAAGCCCTCAGCTGTGTGAGAGCACTTTAAAGTGAGCAGTGACAACAGAGGGGTGGCAGTTATGGGGTTTATTCATTCTACAATTTTTCTAAAAACAGTGAAATTGCTTACATTTTAAAATTAATTAGTGCACTGTAGGCTACAACAAACAAACAACAACATAAAGACATTTAAATAATTTTATTAGGCGTAATGTGGAAGAAGAACATTTAGTAGGCTTCATTAAAACTTAAAGTTGATTTTGCATAATAATGTCTTGTTTTAGTTCCGCTACTGGAAATAGCGCTCATCCCGTTTACTTTCCTTGGACCCCCACCCGGCTAACCTATTCCTGAATAGAACTGAGATAATGGCAAAGTCTACAGTTAGCAGCGGTGCCATGTATAATAATACTGCAGAGATATGTCAATGAATAATGCATCCAAGTGCAGTCAGTTCAGATGTGCGCCAGTAATTGACTTCTGTGTTTCAAGTGAAAAGGTCCATGTTGCAACAATCCCCTGATACTTCCGTCTCAGCCTTAATGACAAGGCGCAACTCCCAAATGGAGTTTGAGGTTGTTGGGTTTTTTTTTTGAAAACTTGGCTGACTAGAGCTCTTCTCATCCACTAAAAGTTTAGTCGACTATTAGGAGGCAGCCCGAACCACTGACCTTCCGGTTAGCGGGTGACCCATCCCGTCTCCTGAACCTAGCCATCCTAGTTCCCGCCCACAGTTGCCAGACTAAAATATCAGAAAGTTGTCAAGCATCTTAGACATGGAGGAAGGGACAAAGACAAAAAATAAAACAGAGATTCCAAGGAGCTGCCCAGAGGAACGTGGCTGACTATACTGTACAGTGTACACGCTGTAACTGTTGCATGAAAAAAGACATGGCACACAAGGCTCTAAGGTCCTGGTTGCCGTGGCTAAATACAATGTAACTGACACTTTCTCAGTCAATGTCCAGTAGTGAACTTGCATTCAGCTGCCATAATACTTTGTTGCCCTTGCATGCAATGTTAGGAACAACACAAGTAAAAGAACCAGCGGTGTGGTACAAATACAAAATAACACGTGCTGAGCACTAGAATACACAGCAATAAACAGAATGCCCATTATTTCCCACAGAAATCACCTCAGTAAAGCTTCTAGTTACAATAACAGTTAGAAACCTATCTCTGCCCATGCACGAGCTGCAAGAAGAGTCCTTCTGGATGGCTACAGCACTGTCGGCACTTCAGACGTGATCCTTCTCTACTTAAAGAAAATGATGAAATCTGTATCATTCTTATGAGATTGTTATGTTGAATTTAACAGTCTCCTTTGGTATCCAAAAATGTGTTGAGCAAACACAAATCAAAAGAGAAAACAAAAGAAACCAGTCCTTCTTGATTGGCGTGTTAAGGCTGTCACCTGGGGAAATAAAGTTCAGCGCTGAAAATTGGTTACCTGTAGCAGCACGTGCAGCGGTGAAAAGGCAAGGAGAGATTGGTGCATTTCATGCATGGTATGGAGACATTAACATATAATTTTTTAATGCTAATGATTTCTGAGTGCATTTAGAGTAGAAATTCGCCATTACAATATTTAGTATAGGTCTATCATGTATATTTTGTGTATGGAACATAATTGGGTTCTAAACAGGTTTTAAGGTGTGGGTTTGAAAAAGTAGTGAGTGAAATACAAATAATGCTATGGCCCTCGCTAGTAAAGCACACCAGACAACATTCTATTAAACTTATTTCATAAATTCATCATTTTAAAAAGCCCAAAGTCCAGCCCAAAGGGAGTTCCCATCTCCCGCAGAAAACTGCTCTGAAGTGCCTGAAAACAGCTCGTTTGTAGTCCAGCTGTTTCCTCCCTGTGACGTCACAGGAACACGGCCGACACGACCTCAAACACTGAGCTGCAGCACACACCTCTCCCCTCCCTTCCAAACACTAGCTACCCTCCAGCAAGTCAATGGACATGAAGTTGTTCCTGTGATGTAGAGACAGAGCTCAAAACTTTTATGGATGGAAAATGCTTTTGTTACAGATTAATAACTCACCACTCTGAAACTCTTGCTACAGTCCATGTTGCCAAGCTGGTCGGAAACACGTAGCCTAAAGCTGAATCAAACTGTTTACGGGCTTCTCGCTGACCCACCCTTCTCTGCTTCTGATTGGCTAGTACACCTTAACTAGGAACTGCACATGTGCAACTCCCAACAAAGATCATTTAGAGACAAGATGTATCACTCCATAGCTAAAACGGAGCCTTGAAGGGTGAAAAGAGGAGCTGCAGCAATGTGAAGTATGAGAAATATGGTGTGTTTTTTTAAATAAAACCATGTAAACCCCTAAATAGGATTTTGAACCTGAAAATGAGTATTATACCACCTCTTTATATTATGGGATTTATTGCAAAAAAAACTCCCTCAAGTTCAGGACGGCAATTGATTTGTTGATTTCTAGATCTAGCAATAACACTACTGAATTGTACTATCTAGTAGGTTTGCAGAGGATTTGTATTAGCCTATATGTAAACACATGTAGATGACTATGTGTATACATAGGCACTGTATATGTGCTAATGTACTGTATGAATTTAAGTTATATGTGTGTATATATGTAAGTGCATGCACGCATATATGTGTGTCAGCAATTATGTGTTCAATATTTATGAATTATTGTATGCTTAAATGTTCACACCCATCAGCCCTTTGAACTAAACCAAGTAATTCCTGAATATAGCTTACAAGTTGCTAGCAAGCTAGCATGAGAAGACAGAGTATGTAAATAAGACAGCTTAGGAGAGAGTATATTCTGCCTCTTTTGTGGGGGTCTTGCTGCCTCCTTTGTAATGTAATTAAACTCGCTTGAACTACTGAAAAAGCCTTAATTCAGTACAGTGGTGAGTTTCTGCTCAACATCTTGTCTAAATTGTAATTTATTCTGATAAAGGTTACTGTATCTTCAATTTATTTTTTGGTCACTTGGGGTCATTGCAACCAGCTGTAAATCCTAACCTTATAAACTTGTTATGGTCAAAGTAATACAAAACAGTTGGCTATTTACACACAGAGCAAAGCAACATCTGTATTAATTTGTTTAATTTTGTTGAAGACAGCTGCCTACTATGGCTGGAGTCAGAGCAGAAAAGAGCAGTAAATCAAATAAGTAAAGACGCAGCCCTTGTCAAAATAAAAACAATGACAATAAAATGACTATACGACAACAATATCACTATACATTACACATAGTTGTTTGACCTATTGTTTATGTGAAAATATTGATTAGTGTAGAGTTTTCAGTATCACAGTGACTACACATACTTTTTTCTAAAATAGATTAATAGATTAGATAGAACAATAAATCATTCATCATCCCAGACAAAATCTCAACCAGTTCAGATCAAATACTCGCAAGTACAACAGATGTTCAGTGAGAGACCACAAGCATGACACAAAGCAGCATGACTCTTACACTGTATTGACGATACCGTAAATTATGATGTGCTGTGGAATATACACAGGGTGATAGGTAGGTCTGCACTTTACAGATTATGTGTTCAGCATATGATGATAGAATAAATTACATGTTTCATTGTGATATCTTTCTTTGTTATGGAACAGTGAGAAAAATATAATGGTGTAAGCTCGTATTGTCGATCAGACATTAAAGTGGTTGAGAGCGAAGGCCATTCATGTTTTCAATTTAACCCTTGTTGAATAAATGTGATTATGCAAATGACAGTGGGACATCAAATAGCAGCTGTCTGATTTTGTCTTCACAGTCAATCAATGAGATTTGCTTGAAATTCAGGACTAAACCATCCACTGTATTGTAACAGCAGCCAACTCAATGGCAAGCTATGGCTTTCTAATATAATAGATCTCTGCCACCACTGAAAGAAAAGCTGACATTTCTCTCTTATGTCTGGTGAACAATAAAGGATTTTTCAAGTCCGATTTTAGAAAACAAATCTTAAACATCAAACATGTTTCATCCAGGATTGTGTCTGTAAACCTGTCACACTATAGGATCATTTGGGCTGATAATTGGTTCTGATTAGCTTCTGCGATTGTCAAGAGGGGTGATTCGGCCCAGTCCTCTAATGTGCGGCCAGCATTATGCTTGTCTGTCTGTCTGTGGTTAATGCCACTGACCTTGGTACAGGTGGTCGTGGGTTCGATTCCCAGTCAGGGAAACTTAGGCAAGGTCCTTAATGCTATCAGCCTACCTCAGGCATGAGTGAAACTACAAATACAAGAGCCATACCAGCATGGACGTCTCCTGGGTTAACAAGGTCTGCATCAGTTGCTAGGGAACCAGGGCAACCTGATGACAAATAGGGTACTGGAACAAGACTTTCATGGACTAGAGCGGAAAATACGGATCTGATGCAATGCTACTATACAAGCAATCCCAGTGAGAGGGGTTATATGCGACTATGGGACATATGGATGCTTCGAAACCCATCATCAACACTGAAAAAGAAACAACTCCTAGCTCAGTAGTCAAACATCTGCAAACGGGTACTCTCATCCAAAGTCTACTCTGTGTCAGGGTAATAACACAAGATCGGACCCCCCCAGGGCTGAGACTAAACAGTACTGGAAGAACATATGGGAGAAAGAGGCATCCCACAACACTAATGCTCAGTGGCAAGTGGATCTAAGAACAGATCACAGCAATCTCCCAGAACAAGATCCAGTAACCATTACAACGGTAGACATCCGAGAAAGAGTGGCGGTATTAAGCGCTGGATAGCGCCAGGCCCTGACATGATCCACACCTACTGGCTGAAGAAACTAACTGCACTCCATGAATGCCTGGCAGTGCAAATGAACCAACTGCTGATGGATGGGACCCACCCAGAAGAGTTAACCAAAGGACGGACAATCCTGATCATGAAGGATCCCCAGAAGGGAACAATCCCATCCAACTACCGGCCAATAACCTGCCTCTGCACAACATGGAAGCTACTGTCAGGTATCATACTGGCTAAGATGAGAAGGCACATGGCTCAATACATGGACAGGGCCCACAAGGGAACGGGCAGTAATACCAGAGGAGCCAAGGACCAGCTACTGGTGGATAAAGCAGTCACTTGAGACTGCAAGACCAGACAGACCAATCTAAGCACTGCCTGGATTGACTACAAGACAGCATACGACTCAATGCCACATACATGGCTACTGGAATGCTTGGAGATGTACAAGATCAACAGGGCACTAATAGCCTTAATCAAGAACTCAATGAGGCTGTGGAAAACAAGTCTGGAAGCCAACTCAAAGCCAATTGCACAAGTCACCATCAAGTGCGGCATATACCAAGGCGATACACCATCCCCGCTGCTGTTCTGCATAGGCCTGTACCCCCTCAGCCAGATCATCACAAAGACTGGCTACGGATCAAGCTGTATGCCAGAAATGAGCAAGACATCGACTCACTGATCCACACTACCATCATCTACAGCAACGACATAGGAATGTCGTTTGGACTGGACAAGTGTGGTCGCATGGTATCAAAAAGAGAGAAGACGATCAGAACCGAGGGGGTTATACTGCCAGAAGGCCACATTGCAGATGTTCAGGACAGCTACAAATACCTTGGGGTGCAACAGGCTAACAGAAACCATGAGGAGGCAGCAAGGAAGACCGCCACATCCAAATACCTACAAAGAGTGAGGCAGGTCCTGAAAAGTCAGCTGAATAAGAAAAACAAGATCCGAGCCATCAACACTTACGCCCTGCCAGTCATCAGATACCCCGCTGGTATAATCAACTGGCCAAAGGAGGAGATAGAGGCTACTGACATAAAGACAAGAAAGCTCCTCACAATGCATGGAGGGTTTCACCCCAAATCCAGCACCCTGAGACTGTACACCAAGCGTAGTGAGGGAGGCCAAGGGCTAGTGAGTGTCAAGACCACTGTCCAGGATGAAATGACGAAGATCCAGGAGTACATCAGAAAGATGGCCCCCAAAGATGAAGGGCTTAGTGAATACCTCAGGCAGCAGAAACCCGAAGGTGAGGACAAGGAATATGAAGAACCGTCATGGAGGGACAAACCGCTGCACGGCGTGTACCACAGACAAATAGAAGAAGTGGCTGATATCAAGAAATCCTACCAGTGGCTGGAAAAGGCTGGACTGAAGGACAGCACAGAAGTACTAATCATGGCAGCACAAGAACAGGCACTCAGTACAAGATCAATAGAGGCTGGGGTCTACCACACCAGGCAGGACCCCAGGTGCAGACTGTGCAAGGATGCCCCTGAGACAGTACAGCACATAACAGCAGGGTGTAAGATGCAGGCAGGAAGTGCGTACATGGAACGCCATAACCAGGTAGCTGTCATAGTGTACAGGAACATCTGCCACGAGTACGGGCTGGAAGTCCCAAGGTCAAAATGGAAGACACCTCCTAAGGTAGTTGAGAATGACCGAGCTAAGATCCTGTGGGACTTCAAGACCCAGACTGACAAACTGGTGATGGCTAACCAACCAGACATCGTGTTGATCGACAAACACCAGAAGAAGGCAGTAGTGATAGATGTGGCAATCTCGAGTAACAGCAACATCAAGAAGAAGGAACACGAGAAGCTTAAGAAATACCAAGGGCTGAAAGAGGAGCTAGAAAAAATGTGGAAAGTAAGAGCAACAGTGGGGCCAGTGGTAATCAAAGCACTGGGTGCTGTGACCCCCAAACTGGGAGAGTGGCTACAGCAGATTCCAGGTAAAATATCAGAGGTCTCTGTCCAAAAGAGTGCAGTCCTAGGAACAGCTAAGATACTGCGCAGAACCCTCAAACTCCCAGGCCTCTGGTAGAGGACCTGAGCTTGAGGATGACACATACCACCCCGCAAAGGGTGAGAGGGGGATTTTTATATATATATATATTTGTGTAAACTTGCTTTAAATGAATAACAACCGCTTACCCGAACTGACAAGTTTCACACTAATATGCCTACCAGCCTGCTGTTTTACCTGGGTGGGAAAATCATATAGCTTAAATGCTGAAAACAGTCATGAAGGACACTTCATGACTGTTATTTCCAAGCCTTTTAGAGTCTCACTATACATGAACTTCTCACCTATGAGAATAGGCCAAAAGAAAACTTTGTTTTTCTTGAAACCTCTTCCTACATTAAGAAAGAAAGCCGAAAGCCGAACCTGCTTCTAATGAAACTGAGAGGCAATGAAAAACACTGAGTTTAAAAGTCATTTTCTCATCCAAACGGATGAGAAAACCATCTAGTATTACTGAGTTCTGCAACACTTGCCCAGGTTGTTCAATATCAGGAAGTTCATAATGTAACACTTGGTGTCCCACCGGGTTAAGCAGTAATTACATGAAATGAATACTTTAATTATGTAGACGCTTCTGATAACTGCATATTTGCCCTTGGTGTAGTTTGTATTCCAGGATCCTGAGCACATTCTCCACAGATCATGAAACTGAAATCTACCCTCGACACTTCCTTTCTATTTTGGGAGGTTGGAAAGGGAGTTGACTGTATTGATAATAATGCATACTGCAGGGGTATGTTCCTCTGGGATTTGTCCTTACATGAATGGTCCCTGGAGTTATCATTTGTAATGATAATGGCTTCTCTATTTTTCTGCTGCTTTACTGGCCAAGGTCCACAGAATGAGGCCAGAAACCAAATTCCTGCTTTCTCTTGTCTGGATAAAGAGAAAGGCACTGCAGGAATGCCACATCTTAGGTTTTTATCATTATTTGCTTCTTTAACCAATTTTTCTGGTACTACAGTAATAGCATTTGACTAATGCAAATGTAGACTTTGAGTCCCATTGGTATTTATGTGTAAATATATTCTATATTTTACCAACATTCTGAACTTAAACCCACACCAAGAAGAACTTGGTCACTGTAAGCTGAGACAACAAAACTAATTTTGATATGATTGTCATCTATGTAGCTCCGTTCTCTTGTGAGCTTAATCTTAGCAGTTGTTTACCATTCAGAACTCATCTTCTTGGTGTCAACACATTATTAAGGACAGCGCCTTCTCTTTCAGTTCTTGTGCATTTTTAATTATGTTTAGTGTTTTCAAATTTACTTGTAATGTTGTTTTGTTTTGTTTTTAAAAACAGAGTGTTTCTTCTCTCAGAACATGAAAATTGTTGAAGCGCAAAATCATATCCTTGGTTTGAAAGAAGGGTCAGAATATTTCTTGAATGATGATTGATTTTTGCAATGTTTTCTTGGCAAAACTATTTCAGCATTTCATTTCCCAGGTTTTCCATGTCCCCCATATCCACACATCTAGGATACTTTAGGAAACTTTATCTCCCAATTTTCCACAAGTGGAACAAAAACTGCTTGTGTACATTTTAATTAATAGAAATTAATAGAGATCTTGTCGTTTTAAGTTGAGTTTGGCAGTTATCTGTGATTCATACCACTACTTATCACCTAATTTTACACAGCGCTATTTTACATTTGACGTTACTTTTTTTTTAGCTCCAGACAATTTGATTTGTTTGCAACTGATAGCAGTCTTACACTACATTTATACTTTGACTTTTATAGTTATGTGAATAAATATCTGCAAACATGGCTTAAAGAAATTTCGCTACTTTTAATAACTAGACAATATTAGCTTGTTAGCTAACATTAGGGATAAACTGCTGCTTTAAAGAGCCTGTCCTCAACAGAAAAACGACCATAGTTTTTGCCACTCAAAATTACTACTCATTTTTACGTTTATTGTGGCAGTGACCTGCAGTGGCTGTCAGGCATTACAGCTAGCTAGAAAGTTGTACTCTGATGGTGATGGGTTTGGTGGAAGGATAGTAATATAGCTGCTTACCCATGAGGCTGGGGTTCAGTTCCCATGTGGAACAAGATTGATTTGTTTATTTAATAAAGCTTATGGGGTTCACCGTCTTTGTGTTGCTGGCCTTTATGTGTGAATGTTGGGTGATGTAGGTCACATGTTTTACAAAATGTAGGTTTTGGGGGCACTATTTTAGGATATAGCTTATATGAGTCCTATTTGGTGGTTGGTTAAAACGACCTATGTTGTCATTTAGGTTGGAGAACTTGTTGGCTTTAAAGCTGCTATAATCGATGGAATTGTCGTCAGATTCTGCATTTCCGCCTGGCTGGGCAGAGCCTCATGGCGAGTTTAAGCTCATTGTCAAGCAAGTTAAACTTTAATGTTTAATTTGACTCTCAGCACTTTCATAGTATTGTTTTCTGCCACAGCAGGCACCTCTTTTCAGTGAAAAGCTCTGAAACCCGCCCTATTACCTGCTCAGCACCAAAGCTGGTGAACATAGTGGAGCATTTAGCAACTTAAAAGTCATATATTTCCCTTGGGATTGATCAAAAATAAATCCAAAAGAGAATAGCCTATTGGAATTACATTGACATATTAAATACAGCTCCAAATGAATGATAAGGTTGCAGGATGTTTAAATAAGTTTGTTCACCACATGTTAAAATCAGCTATTGCAGGTTTAAATAAGCTATGATTTGGATGTTTGATGATGTGATGGTGAAAATGACATATTACAAACGTTTATTATGCGCACTGCTGATTCTAATATTGGACATTGGTTTTATATATATATATATATATATATAAACTCAATATTTTACACACATTTACCTTATAGGCCTATAAAAAATATTGTAAAATGAAAAACGAGATGGAAATTGTTGATATAAAGGGGGGTGGTCTAAATCTCGCTGTCCTTTATTGGCGTGAAGGAAAAGACAGACGCACTTTGGAGTTCACTGCTGGGACGTGTAGCAGCCCTTTCATCCACCTTGCAGGCTGTGTGGCTCAGCGCTCTGTCCGACATCCTCTGTCCTCTGCTTACTGTCGTGTCTCCTCTCCTGAACAGGTAAGGCATCCATCAAAGTTATTGTGCAATGCAATAGTGTGTGATCTTTGGACAGTTCAGTGTGTACCCTGCCTGCCTGCACGTTGCAGGGCGCAGATAATTCACTGCTGACCACGCGTTTGCGCTAGTACCGTGTAACAGTATAGGATGAGCTGATGCCCTGTGATGCTCTTTACCTCCACATATCTTAATTTTTTAAAAGAAAGTTAAGAACGCTGAACACAGTGGCTCTTACATGCGTGTTGCATCGTGATCCTCTGCGCATCCCGCCGGGCTGCAGCGCACAGTTAAAAGTGATTCTTGCATTATGGTAGCCCGCGTGGTTGAGCGAGGCTAATTCACGAATTACTTCGTTTGCAGGATGCACATGAGGTGTGCACATATTTGTGTGAGGACGGTGGTAAATGAGTGCGCTTTTTATTTTCAACATTCTGCCACTATTTAGATGGCCAGGTTAAAGCGCACAGGGCACCTGCAGCGAGAGAGCAGGGATGGTGAACGGAAGCTTTCTCAGAGAATTCTTTCGTGGACTACTCCATTGTTATTCTCATGTGTTATTAAGCGAAATACAACGAGTAATGTGTAGAAGAATTAATTTTTTCCTCAACGAACACTAATTTTGATTCCAAATAGCGCAACTAGTCTCCTAAATATGAATTAAAATGAATTTGTGATAAAGACCTTGTTACATTATTAAAAATGATTTACAAGCGTATCCTTAGGTGACAGAACTGTGCCAACCTACAGTATTTCATATAGTGACTGGGTGTTTGTGTGTCCTGAATGTGCTTGCACTTCATCTTATCTCATATTTGAAGTGCTGCAGCCAATATGTTCCGATGTCTTGAGCCATTAATGTTAGTTTGATTTTTGTGCTGACACACACACACACACACACACACACAAACCCCTTTTCCTTCAAGGAAGGTACTAAAGCGTAATAAACATGCCGTTAGTCATTTTCATTCAAATGCAACCCCCCACCCCTCACCTCAAATTGTACTTAATGATCACACTCCTCTGTCACTTACTCCAGTGAAATGATGATTAATATGCCACTCTGTGGCTTAATTCATAAGCACTGACTTAATAAACCTGCCACGTTCATGTAGCCCTGTCGATTACTCTCAGGAGGGTCATCTAGAGAATACATATGGGCCCCTTCACATCCTCATCACCACATAATGACAGAATCACAGGTTCCTGTGATTCAAAAGACATAGACAATCCAGTGCATCAACATTTCACAACAGCATATATTATTCCTTTTCCATCAGGAATGCAGTGTAGTCTGCATACAATGGAGCTGACACACCAGCATAAAGTTCAGCCTTTCTGTTAATGTTAACTTTCTCAGCGCCTGCAGAATGAACACGTATTTGTGTGTTTCCCAGTTTTCAGGATGCGCTTTAGGCTGTTTAAACTATTAAATTACATTATTGTGTATACTGTATTTATTTTATAGGATGAAGTAAAGGTGTCCTGTACATGTCAGTGTATTACCTCACATTTCAGAACATAAACCTTGTTTTTTTGGGGTTATCACCTCATGTTGTCTGGGTTTTTGCTCAACAGCAGCAGTCTGAACAGGTAGGTAGCACGGGCTGAAGGCTAATCTCCACAGGGGTGATAGAGATAAGAGTGATATATGGAGCGGATGGGGTGGTTTAGCACCCAGAGCTGACTGTTGTCTAGAGGGGTCAGGTCTGTGATACCAGAGTACTAGCTTCAGCCAGCTTCTCTCATGTCTGGGATTTGGCAGTCTTAATAGCTGCAGGTGGATACAAGCAGAAGCTGCCTCTTGTATTCACAGCCTGCAGATGCCTTGATGAATGCTGTGTTGCTGCTCAGGCGTCTGTCAGTTGCTTCTGCTTTCCAAGTAAAGTACTTCCTTGGCCACCAGCCAGACAGGCGATCCGTGGGTACTGTGACGTGTTTACGATGCGTTTAACTGTTAAGTTTCATTGTATAACTGAAAGCTGTTTTATTCCTTAAGGAGAAGCTACCCTTGGAGATTATCTAAGTAGCACAACCACATCTCTGCTTACAGTGTAACTACATGACCACATTTTACACTATTGCACTCTGGATTCATCAATATGTTTAAATGAACTATTTCTTTACCTGTTTTATAACTGTGTAATGTAAAAAGGGTCACTCGTGGCGATGCACTTACGTGGAAATTCAGTCTCACCACTCTCAACAACAAAGTTTACAACAGGTAGCATTTGTTTTCAGCTATAAGCTGCACTAAGCCCACTGTAAGCTAACTGCCCAGCATCAAAAAGCAGACAAATTAAGTCATAAGCACATAAGAATTTAACAGCTATAGAGCCACATATTTGTTCTCATAGTTTAGAAGTTGTTGGAGACCAAAGCTGAGCTAGAAGAGAGTGAATATTGGATTTATTTGCCAGATGGCCTGAAACAGACTCTGAATGAATGCTAATGTTGCTCAGTGTGGGATGTGTGAACTCTGCTGCTTCCACAAAAAAAGCAGCTTTAAGAATATTTATGTGTCGTGTTACTGATTTGAAAAGAGGACAGCTATGAGGATTTATAAAAGCAGATTTTGTATCCAGTACCTTCACCATTTGTTCATAGAGTTTATGGTTGCTTTTTGTGTTGCATGCCTGAGACCAAGTTGTGATACAATATGAGAGTATCACAGCGCATAAACAAAACTGCTGCATCTGCATACTCATTAGATTTCAAATACATCTAAAATGAGCGAGGTTGTTTTTGACAATCCCTGCATTAAAAAAAAAAATCACCTTTCGCAGTCACCAACGCATGGTGAAACCTGCAGTATGAAAAAAGCGGGTGACTGGGCCTGAGAATGTCTCAGATCCTTTCACTGCGAGAGAATGGTGCATGTTCACTGAACGTACACAGTGAACAGTGTACCAGTGATAGACAGGTGCTGAGTCATTCGAGGCCCGCCCCTCTCCCATTCCCTCCCCATCATGTCCTGAAGTCTCAAAGTAGGAAGTATGACCACATATTTCAATTGATAATTAGGTAAAAATGTACATGCTCTACACAATAGCAGCATGTATATTTTTTATATCAGCTATACATAACTCATTTATTAAGTTGCTAATGCCTTTATTTAATTTGGAGCATATTATATTGTAAAGAAACTTAAATTACTGCACATAAATGATGGAATATATTAAACTAGTCTCACGAGTGTACTCTGCAGTACTAATCAGCTGTCTTTGCTAAGAATAATAAAATATTCTTATTCCAGACTAGTGTTGCTTTGTGAATGAGCTGATTTGTGAGATTAAAAATAAATCTAAGTCTATAGTTTGACAATGTCTACTTGGTCTTGTGTCTGTGACACATTGTAGCTTTAAAACTGAACAGAGCTATTACCTTAGAGGTCCTACAGGCTCTGGATTAAAATTCATTTTTCTTTATCAGAAAAAACCTTTTAGTCAAAAAGGCTCTGGCTACTTAATGAAAGAATGCACACCAGAGACAGCAATCAGTATTTGATGTTGTCAGTAATTTAGGATGAATCCAGAGAAGAAGTGTGATTATGGTGTGATTATTGATCAGCTGCACAGCAACGTGCACAGTCCAATGTGTTAGAAGACAGAGAATTTTTATTTTATTTTTTATGAATCAACCTGTTTAATAACTTGGATTTAAATTGTCAGGAGCAAAACAGTGGCTGGACCAGTCCGCTAATCCAAAAGAAAAATGTTTAAATTGCACTTTTTTAGCTTCCTTTTGTTGCTCATTTGATCAGGTGCTTCATGTGGTGCAAGCCATGCGAGTGAGAGAGGCAGTTTATCAAAAGTTACATTAAAAAAAAAGAAAGTATTACAATATTTACTGAATGAGTTTTCTGAACTGAGTGAGTTCTCTTTCTTTCTTCACATAAGACCATAAAAGCTGCAGATCTCACATTTAAGCATTTTTGCTTAAAAGTGGCTCAAACAATAAATTCATTATCAACATATAGCAGATACATTTTCTGTAGATTAACTAATTAATTTATCAACTAATCACTTCAGCCACATTTAATTATGAACCATCAAAACAACCTGTTCAACAGCTGCTGACCCTAGAGCACGCTGATACATACATATATACATTTATACTAAACAAAATATTGTTTCTAAGGCCTTTATAGCCTGACAAGAATTTAATTCTTCAGAAACACTAAATAACTGACTGTAAAGTGAATAATCAGAAGATTTTTGGAATCCGCATCAGTGTTGGATTTGAAAAACCTACCAACTATATATTAATCCAGTCCCGCAATATTGCATCTGCAGCCACAGTAGTCTGGGGAGATTCAGAGGGAGGCTGAAGGTGCAGTGAGGACATGTGGTGGGGCTGCAGGAGGCCAGGTAAGCAGGACAGAGCGGTGACCTTCATTCTCTGATAGAGAGTGACAGAAGCTTGATGGAGGCTGTGCACCTAGAATCATGTTCTGACATATAGCAGCAAGGAACCTTAAAGCCAGGGAGGACCATTTTACACCACAGGAGCCATTTCAGATTTTGTATAGGCTATGAACAAACCATTAGCTCAGTTGCTTGACAGCAAGTTCTACTTGTAAACTGTTGAATCCAGCAGCTAGAGTATCCTGCAAAGTCAGACTATGCAGTGCAACATGGAAACTGTTCACACCTTGGTTTGATTTGTTTTTATTTATTTGCTTTTCTCAGCAGAATTGTTACCTTTGGATGATCTGCCTTTGTCTAATGCTTTCTGGCAGCTTATGAATAAATCAGAGCCCTCACTTTCACTGCTTTGAAGGATAGCGAATGGAATAACCATGTATTGTACCATACTGGACCGGGAGCTGCTTTCTTCTTTTGGGCCATCCCTTGTGCTATAATTAGGCCAACTGCAGCAAAGTGCTGTCTATACATTTTATCGGTAAACGTATACACAATTTCATAAATAATAACTGTTCGTGTAGTTTTTTTTTCCACACCAGTAGTTTTTACAATCAATTATTCATATGAACCTGGCTGTGAACCCATCAGTTACTATATCAGGATTTTGCACAAATTTCAATTACATATCTTTTGTTTAGATGGCTACCTTCACTCAGTGGTCACCCATGATTTAAGCTTAATCTTTTTAGCCATGCAACATATTTGTTTTTGGAAAGCAGGAGATTATTTTCCTGTCAGATATTTTCCAAGAAATATATAATCTGTGAAGTGGGTCATTTTTTTTTTAACGACCAGTTAGCAGATTGTAACTGTACCAGTCATTGTTCTAATAATGTCTACGCCTATCGCTCCAGCCCAGAACATGGCTACCAATGAAGTATTAAAATGAAAACAACTGCGTGCTCACAAAATGATTTCAGGGAAATAAGTTGTATCCGCAGGCTAAATAAAGTAACAGATACTTATCAGAACAAACCACCAATATGCTACGGTGAAGTTTGGAAATTTACAAACAGGCTTTTCAGTCGAACTCTGAAATAAGAGGATAATACATCAGAAAGAAGATGGGAGCCAAGCTCAGTTTCTTCTAACAAATCCCATTGCCCTGGCATCACCAACACATGTGGTCCACGTTTCAAAAACAGACTCCGCTTCAAGTCGACCAACACCTGCACAACACTGATATAAAGCCTGTAATATTAACCTGGCACACAGACACTTAAATAGATGATATTCATAACAGGTGGAATATCAGCTCACCATAAGAATGGAAATGTTAAAAAATGTTTTTGGAGGGATGTATGTCCTCCCAAGTCTTCCAAAAGCATGTTTTATAAGTTGAGTCTTGAGGATTTTTGGAACATAACGGGCTAAAAAAAGACTGCCAGTTGGTTAGTCAGATAAAACCTTGACTTGCATGAAGTGTTGATCCAAACTGAGGAAATACTGGACTGGAGAATGTCATGCACTCTTTAGAGCAGCTTTGTGAGAGCAATGCATTGTATATGCATTATCTGGAATAGGAAGCTTCTGCCTGCGAGGGTAGTGTATATTTTATCCGTCGTCTTCACATGATTTGATCTGCCAAAATCTGCAGTTAGTAGTTACCCATAGAGAATGTCATTCTAACTACATTTACAGGAGCCACTTGACTTCCCAGCAGCTGACATGAGCCATTGTTGGAATTTTTATATATATTATTATTCGTTTGAGAATCAGTTGTCGCATGAAAAGACTATTGGAGTCCTCGGCAGTGATATATCTAGCCATATTGTCACTCTCATTCACCAAGACGTCACTTTGCAGTAATTCTTATTCTTTATGGATCACATGTTATTGCAATTCTAAGCTGAACATGAGAACGTCAGCTAGGAGTGTCCTGTGATGGAGATGGCTTCCTAGAAGTGACAGATTGTGTTTGTCTCTAGGTAGCAGCTTGTGTTGTTTCATTGCTGCGCTACACCTTAACTTCACATCACACAAGCATGGATGTCTCACAGCTGTCAGCCTGCCTCCTCTTATTCTTTTTTTTTATTACAACATGCAATTCAATGTTTCCAGATTTGCCATCAAAACTCTCGTGAATTTTTTAAACAAGGGGTCTGATGTCACACATATTTAGACCTTTATGTCCTCATAAGTAGGTAGCTTGCTAATTAGGCTAACATTGTCTCCATGGGTTAGAGAGTGTCAGAAACTGCTGTGCTAATGAAAAGGATAAAATGTTCTGAACTTTTGTCTTAAATCTGGAGAATTGTGACCCTGGGAGTCTCCTGGAAAAAACTGGGAGGATTGGCATGTATGTCAGTTTGTTCACATAAAATCAAACCCGTTTAATGGGCTGGACTGGCGAAAGTTTTGCATGTACAGTGCCCCGTTGCCACTGTAGGTAGTAAGCTAGTTAGCTATTCTAGCATTTGTATTCCTTACACTTCTGCACTTCTGCACACTATTTTTGGCCTCTTGCCCTTGCATACTGTATATACCACATGTTTATACAACAGTACATACTACAAGCTGTGTAGCACCCCGTTCAACTTTCCTTTGCCTCTTTTTATTCACAGCAGCTAGAATAACTTAGTGGAAATTACTTTCCCTCTGGTACCTCCATCCATCAAATCCTGTCTTAAGTCCTATCTGATGTTGACGAACAACGAGTGTGTGTGATGTTTCAAGAATCCATGTGCTTCTTGACGCTTGATGCATACAGCATAGCAACTTTTCATATACTGTATATATATTCAGCGTTCATCTTCAGCTTGATGGTTACGCTAAAGTTTGACAATGTCAGTTGTCATAGCTTTTGACAATCTGCTTTCTTTGTACATGGCTCATAATGGAAAACTATTTACTGTATCTATTAAGGAAGCATACACCAAGGTATGCGTGGGACGCTTGGAGCTAGTTCTGTGTTCAAGACATGTGAGTGCATTTGTGCTGTTTTTACATTTGTGGTAATACATATAACCTTTTTGTAATTCTGTCTAATTCTGTGTCAGTGTGTGAACATCACCTGGGGGGAGCTTGACTGAGAATCTCGTAATGATATCCATATCTACTGTACAGCAAGCTAGTTCCACAAATGGCACTGTAACATACCTTTAAATTTTGGGAACACAATTCTTAGCTGGCAGAGAAGTCTGAATTTAAATACAAGACAGATTATCTGCGGATTCTGTGCACATACTGTATCAGACAGCTGCTTCTCTATCAAACTTATTTGAGCATGTATGTAACACGACATGCAACACTGAAAAATTGAATGAATACAGATAGTGTAATGAGAGCTTCCTCGCTATTAAGCAGAATTTCCAACACCCCCTCTCTTGTAATCTACAGAGTAGCAAAAATGGTGAACCTTGGCAGCCTGCAGCATGATTAATGCACTGCACACTAAATGGATTTGCAATGAACCAATCCTGTGATGAGCTGCTTATACTCCCAATAAACTGGTACCTCGACAGCAGTGTGGCTCTTCCTTCTCTTTTATGTCAGAATTTTCATGGCCAATAGCCACGTTAGGCTCATTCATGTGAATATGTGAGACCAGAGTGAGTTATCCATCACAAATAGAGGCTTTGGCTTTCTCTCTGCTGTTTGTAGACCATTTGGTGCACTACTCAGTCTCTGGAGCAGGTCAGCTGGTCAAAGGCCTGCTTGTCCTCTTTTGGTTGAATGTCCCCGCAGCATGGCTGTGTTGATTTTGTCTCCTGTGGCGCTCTCAGTCATCTGGCCCTGTGACCTGCACCATTTCCCCCTGACTTAACCAGGCAATAGTCCCAGCCCCAGCCCATCTCTCAGCAAAGCTCCTCAAGAGATCATATATCCAAGGCATCTCATATCCTTTGCACAGTGAAGAATTGCTCCTGACATCTGTGATTATTCTAAACCTTTAAACTGTCTTTTCCTTTTACACTTACTGAGTTGTGATAGATTAAGCTTTATCTTCGCAGCCACATTGCACCTCCTTTTTCTTTGCACTGGCTTGTTTATGTTTGTGCCTGTCCAGAAAAAGCCTCTGCTAGCAGGAATTCATCAGTGCGCTTTGTCCTAATATCAGGGCAGCATAAAAACAGACTGCAAGGTCTAATGGATTAAGTCTGCGGCCATCCTTCAACCCCACTACTGATTGTGATTGTGATTACCCAGAGCAAAGTCTTACACTTTTGTCAGAGCAAAACTGTGTTAAACTAAAATAGCAATTTCCGTTAAATAGAAAACATGTCCTAAAGGTACGAGGGTATTACTGTGTGTATCGTGCTGACATACCTTTATCAGCAAATACAGATAGTTACCTGGCCAAACAATAACTGGACCTCGGTTGTGGCAATCTCTGGTTGAATTTAAGGAAAAGTCATAATATGTTTGTGATAGAAATGCTGTGTGTGGGGTCGACCTGCACAGCTGTGATTGGATTAGATGCATTCCTCCTGTCAGGTGCTTTGCTGGGGTGGGGAGGCCGGGCTGTGCCTTTGATGAGTGAAGCCACTGCCCTGTGTGGTGGTGGAGGATGGATGGCCTCGGAGCACAAGGTCCAAGAGAAATGTGACCACCGTGCCGTTAGGGGATAGGGAGGAGATGATTCATTTTCAGCATCACTTCACCCAGGATGATCTCATTACTTTGTGCGAGTGGACAGTCCCAACGATGAGAACTCGGCAGGTCCGCACAGCCTCCACCTTGAGAGGCGTGTCTTAAGAGGCATTACACGCTCCTCCACTGTTTGTGTATTGATATAGGATATAATAGAAAGGGGAAGACAAAGATAAATCTTGATAAATAAAGACAGGAGGAGCACAAATTTATTCATGGTGTCCTTTCAGATGTAGGTGCTTTAAGAATTGTGGGACTAAGAAGTGAAAATAAAGTTTTCCCACGTCCTTATTCGAAAATATTTCATAGTTTTTAACTTGTTTGCCTTATTTAAATCCTTTTTTTGTTCATAAATATTGAGGGAATCCTATTTATGACCTGCTTTTGATGCATCATTTACACACTAACAAACAAACTTTAAGTCACTGACACCTGTGCATGTTCAGAGATCTGTTAAAAATTATAACTCAGACAGTTGGAATTGACAGTCACTATTCATTTTCTGTGGCCTTATAATGCTTTGTTTACATGCTTAGTGAGCATGTACTGCACGTGCATCATACAGTAGCTTCATAACAAATGCATAGCAAGAGTGCAAGAGAGTGATGATTATCAGTTTGACCTCTTCTCATTTTTTTTTCTGATTCATTCATTACTCTGATGTGTGATAACATATGTTCTAATTATAGTATAAATGGAAGATTAAATGATAATCAGTAAATCCGGAAGCGTCTGTCACTTATGAAGGCTTTGAACACTTAGAATGAAGCTTACCATACCTCTGTGTGCTGTGCACTAATTAAAATGAGGTACATCTTCATATCTGAGTCGCACAGCGGAGCGCCTCATGTTTGAACAGTGTGCAGCGTGGAATCTCACTATGCCTTGTTAAGAAAGATTAAACACAGATATTATGGAGCATTTTAATGAGACATACCTACATTGTAGCCTATAAGAGTGGTTGCTTTTCTCTGGATGTCAATGCAGTATTTAAATTATTACTAGTGGTGAAAGAAGATTTCTAGAAATATCTAGAAAATAAAAACTCCATTACGAGAAAAGGTCACTACTATTTATACTGTTGAGTTGTTTAATTTGAATCTATGCGTCATATTTTATCTTCAAAGTAACTATAGCTGTCAAATAAAAGCAATGATATATATGTGTGTGTACTCTTTTAGTTACTGCAATACAGCTTGGATGAGTGCTGACCATACTAAATTGCAAAAGAATATTATTACTAACTAAACTACCTAAAATATTATAATAATATTAAAATATTACTACAAATTACTTCAAATCCAAGAGCAGTGATCACCTTTGTCTTGCATTTTCTAGAACTAACAAATGAGAGACTTTCCATGAGGGAAAGTTTCTTATGAGTCAAGAGTAAATGTACTTATTTTCCCTTCTTTGTATACACTCAAGATGTGTTAGAGAACAGTCCCGAGTGTAAGGTACCCATGTTTTGGCAGCACCCAGAGCCCAGCACACAATCAATGTTCGACGGAGTGTAAAACTGAAGAAAATAAACCTGAAGCTTAAAAATACACTGAGAGTGTATGGCCCAAGTGGAATGTGAGCCAATGTACAGCCAAAGCTGTATTGTTTAATATAGAAGCATATCTTTTCCAATGGAGGTACGCGAGACGGCCAAAGCAATAACTTACAAGGCAATAATTACAGGCATTCCTTTTATAATTAATAACATAGGTAACAAATTAAGTTTAAAAAAAAACAGCCCACATGTGTAGCCAAGGCACAGACAATATCTACTGATTCTGTCCTGTACCTGGAAAGACTGGGCTTGACTTTTTCTCCAGAAAGTTTGTTTGTTTGTAGTATTTTAAGTAGACTAGATTTTTTTAAACCTCAAAACTACAACAAACACTAACAGCCACTGTGGTGCTAAGCATTAGATTCCAAACATTTTGTTTGATTATTACAATTACAGAGGAGGCTAAGAGTGAATAGGGATGAAGAGAGACTTAAGTGAAACAAATACACAGGGTCAGAACATTTTTGGTCCGTGACCCCACGGTGTAGTAGATATTCCAAAACAGAATTAATGTTGAACTAATATTTAAATACTGTGTTCTCTAATCATCATGAAAACATGGACTGTAGTTACAAAAGTAGCTGAATCACATTGACCTTGTCAAGGTTGACCATAATGCATATATGGCTTGATAGGGATGACGGCCTCTCTGCTGACATTGCCTTTGTCTTTGCCGTGTCTTTAAAGTGACACGAAGTAGAAGGCCAGACTAGACAGCAGGCACTATACTGGTTCTGTTTAGGTAAGGCTGCCCTTTCTTCATGGAACACTTCACCATTTTCTAACCATCTCTCCATATATTGGTCATAGTATTTCAGTCAAGTTAGGCAGGCTGGTGGGCTGTGATTAACTTCAAAGATTATCAGTTCATCACAGCAGACATCATCTTGGCATGTCACAACAGGAGAGTGTAGAGTACATAACATTAATGATGGCATGACTCACTAGAAAACCTAAATGGGACAGAGCCATGATTGATGTTATTAGTTACACTGGTGTGTTTCCAGCTCTAACAAGTATCTGGTGTGAAAAAGACCATGCCAAGATGCTGCACAAATATAACAAATGTAACGAAAATAGAATGAATCATATTGTCAAAATAAATCTGGACATTTAGCAAACTTGAAATTATAATACCGAATAACCTAATGCCCATGTTCTTCCATCTGCAAAATCACTCTGCACACCTTGTCTTCTCTCAGCAACCTGGTACCATGGGAAACAATTTAAGAGAGAAGAAGTGAAGCACAAAGATAAACAAAGGCAGGGTAACATGTTCCATTGGCAGGAAGCCCTAGACAATGCGTCCGTGTCTCATTGTCTTAACTCTTCAGTAAAAGCCGCTACCCAACATCTAGCCAATAAGACTGGAGGACTGAATATTGTCTGTTGAGTCTGCAATTTAGAACAAGACACAAACCAGGTAATCATATTACGCTGAGATTTTCCATTTCCAAACCAACCCAGACACGCGAGCATGGTGTGGTTTATTGACCTTGCCTACCATTCAACTGACGTGTGGCATGTTTTAATGTGAGTGTCGAAACATGGCGCTTTAACTTTAACAAAAATAAATACCTTAAGATGCAGATGACACCTGATCATCCACATTCTTCATGTACATGTTCTTTCAAACACACTTGTGGTATTTAGATAATGAAACAATTTTAAAAATTCGATGACTGTGCCTGCAGAGAAACCTGCCACATTTTTATGCAATATACTGTGCAAAGGTTTTTCAGGTGTGGAAAAAATGCTGTAAAGTAAGAATGCGTTCATAAATAGATATTTTAATAAGTTAATCAAATAACAAAATATAAAGAGACTGAAAAGGAGAGAAATCTAAATCAAGTCAATATTTGGTGTGACCAACCTTTGCCTTGAAAAAAGCATAAATACTTCTATGTACACTTGCACAAATTCAGGGACTTTGTATGCATATCATCAGATGTATCATTAAGCAATCATACCAAACGGGTGATCACCAATTCAAAATGTAGGATGAAAAACAACTGGGTGACAAACCGCCAAACTCAGCTAACAAGGTGAGGTTGCTGAAAACAATTTACTTTCAAAAGTCATACACCATAGTGAGACTGAGCACAGCTGCAAGACACAAGGTAGTTATACTGCATCAGCAAGGTCTCTACCAGGCAGAAATGTCAAGGCAGGGGTTTCTAGATGTGCTATTCAAGCTCTTTTAAAGAAGCACAGAAAATGAAGCTGAATGACACATCATGCTTCCCTTTGCAATTGGAAGATGTCCAGCAGTGCCATTTCAAAAATGACAGTCAACAGTGGTTATATTTGAATTTCTAGATCAAAACAATTGCTAGGGATAATTCAGTAGTCGCTGGAAATTGGTGGACACCATCCCTACTAAACACTTGGCCTAACTCAATGCATACTACATAAACTCATCCCTATGTCTCCATGCAGCTCCATGGCAGGCACTTATGCACCGACTCCCAACCAGAATCTGGCTACCCCAGCTGTAGTTTACTACAAAAAAAAAAAAAAAAAAAAGACAAAACGTGACCCAAAGGCTTGTTGCATGGTATACAGATAAGGACAGCTCAACCAAACAAGAGAAAGGATGTGGTGCAATGGGGGGGTGCCCTTAAATTCATGGTGCAGTTGTTTTCAGGACTGGAGTGCATTTGTTTCTGTACTTTTTAAATTATAGTTGTTTGACCAAGCTTGAAAGTAGTTAATAATCACAGGATTTTGCTTATTGACATTGGTCTGCGTTATCAACCCACAGAGATGGTGAAAACTGCTTATTACTCTGACAATCAAGTGTTCGCTGCACTATGTGTTTTAAGTTGTTCTGTATTTGCAATTTTGACTTATACACTGAGGACAACATATCAGGTTTCACTTGACTGCATTTTCTATTTTATTCTGCCGCAATTTTTTTTTTTTTTACAATTGTCAGTATTGATGCTTAAAGTTCCCTGTCATAGCAGCTTGTTTTGTTTGTCTGTTATGCGTTTGTGCTGCACATGAAAATCAAAGGTTTGTCCTATTGTGGAATAAAATCACCTGACAGTGAAGAAAGATTTATCATATCAGAATCCCCTGATGCAGAGCTTGTTGCAAATGGCTCACACTGACCACCATTCTGTTTACAAATTCCTCAAACCAGACAGACTGCATAAATACACCCTCACCTGAAACGAATGCTTCACTTCAAAGGTGGTTAACTTTTTAATACAGAAAGCGAGCAATGTGATGATGTCCAAAGGCCAGTTCATATTTGAATATGCACATATTGGACTGCATGAGCCAGATGGGATGAGGTGGGATAACATCAAATGAGAAATTGGTGAACTGGCTTAGCTTTCCAACAGCGTTGCTGTAATTCTTTGAGCTGCTGTCAGGTTAGCACAGTGAGATTAAAATGAATCTGCCGAACATGTAGGGAAGGCAAAGCAATAAACTTGATCATCTCACAATGTTTGCAACGAGCCTCGCCTTCATTGCAAATGACACGTTCTCTGGCAAGTCAAAAACAGGCTTACACCTTGCATGCGTTAATGTCCATAGTGTGGTAATCTTTATTTATTCTCCCTCATTCCTCTCAGTATGCCAGATCCCTGCCTTTTGTGTTGTTTCTAGATGCTTGATGCTGTTGATGCTTTGTCTTTTGTGCTCTCTGAGATGATATGACAAGTTCCATTCAAAGCGTGTGGCATTTGAATACTTCCCATACCCAATACCCTCCCAAATATCATCTGCCTCACCAGAACGTGGCACAATTAATATACATTTTGTAAAATAGGTAGGGCGATGGAGGCCGACCCAGCATAACGAGTGACTTCACAGGGTCAGTCAGGTGTCCCAGGGTGGTCCGAGCGAGCATAATAAAGTACTGAATTAATAACCATTGTGCGTATTATGATGCGTAGAGCTGTGTGACGTGACAATATCTATTGTTTGACGAAGGAAAAACATGTCTTGTTTACAGTTATGCTCCATCGTTTATTTCGTTGTATTGCCAATTCCACAATTCACCATGATGCACTGTGGTGAAGTTAGTTTTACGTTGGATATTAGACATCCATCAAACAACCAACGTAAAACTAATAACCAACGTGAGACTAACTTCACAGCTGTCCGTTCTTCCACACGTGACGGTGTTGCAGGGAAGAAATTTGCATTGAAAACACACATATGCAGCAGTTTAACGCTTAATGACTTGCCCATAGACATTCAGCTTACATTCTAGTTCACCAAGACATGCTGTTTTTGTGATATTAGCTGCGGGAGCAGAAGTGTTGTGAGCATTGCTGTCTGGAGCAGCTGGGACCATCTCGTCCTCTCGTATGGATATGTATCATTGGGATATGAAATGACTTATATCGGGATATATATTTTTTGTCATATGATACGTAATCTAGAGCGCTGGATTTCATTTTATTTTGTGATTTTATGTTACTTTGGTTGAGTTAAGCTTTTCCCCACTAGCTAGCAGTGACTCAAAGGGGCCCTCTGCTGGCCAAAGGTTGCTTATTGGCTCTGCATGTGCCCAAAATGTGATCTAATACTAGATGGATACTGTTTTGGTATTGATTCCATTGATGGTGGTATCAGTACGGTAAAATCAATGCTGGAGGGATCGCCTATCCTGAACTGCACAGCTACACACAGGCTTACAGGTAGTGTTTTACACATGCGTCATTCACTTAGTGACCACCAGCAAATTTTTACACAATCTGCTTCGGTTTTTACGTGCATAACTGCATTGATTGTGTACTGGGCCCTGAGCGTTGTCAAACAGAAGGTCACATACGTACCAGTACTGCGCCTGAAAGACCTTGATGGAGGACGCAGGATTTCCCAGTGTTGCACGCACAAAAAGAAGCATTTTTATCTCTTGCTCATTGGATCTGCACATTCCAACTGCTGTACCCAGATTACAACACATCAGGTGTGTGCTCATGGTTGTCGATTCATGTCAATTCAATTCATGTCAAATGGAGCTCAGCATAAGTTCAACCAGGAAGGCTGTCCTACCCGTCACTCATTCACTACTCTCTCCCCTCTCCCTCTCTCCCATAACTCTCTCTTTCCCTGCCCCTCGCAGACTACAGGAGTCTCACTTAGTTTTCCAATCAGGTTTCACCTCGATCAGCTCAGCCAATCATGAAGTCACTATCACACATTAAATCTGTTTTTCCCTCTGCAGACGGCTGTCATTTCAGTACAAATCGCTGCAGCCCTCCCCTACACCATCACCTCCTGTTAACCAGATACAGGCTAGCAGAAGCCTTTCTTTGCATCATTGCCCCAGCATCTTCTCCATCCTCTCATCACACCACCAGTGGCGCCTAGACTCCATAGGGGTGGACTCCATGCATCAGCAGCTCCACCCCCTTTTTCATAATACCTCGTCATCTCGATGGACGTATAACACGGCAATAAAATATCATCTCTCCTGACTGAATTGACACAACTGCATGTGAAGCAATGGTATGTGACTTGTTGCTGTGCTGGTGTGTGTTGCATGTAATCTACATTTCTACAATTCTCTGTATGTAATGCTGCCGGTCTAGTTCTTTGATATATTCTAAACAGAGATGCCACGATAAAGCTGTCATTTCCTGCCCCCAGCAGATTTTTCCCATGGAGCAGCTTTTGATCAGATTTTGAGTCTTTAGAGCAGCAAATGTAAAAGCTTTTATGAACTCAGTGAAGGCAGTAACAAAACAGCAGAATGTCTCAGATTAGAACTTCTATGGCTGCTCTCTGTTATTGGCCGAGATGTTGTAATACTGAACTCAAGTCCAGCTGGACAGTCTGTCTCTGACCCTATCCAGTGTGATCTGGGCTTAGACAGCACCCAGACATCTCCCCTCCTGAGCTCTGGGCAGAAACAGACGGTGAGTGTGAGCCAAGATAGCAGAAGCAACTTTGAGTGGTAGCCTATCAGAGGCAGGCCTGCTGTGGGAGCTGGATGAGATTTAAAGACCTGGCCCTCCATTAATCATATTCAAATCAGCATCCGACTGAACGCTTTCCCCGAAGCTCACCTCACTTCTCACTCAAGCTTATCTTAATATGGACAGATGAAGCCGCAGTCTGGTTTGTCATTTCCATAGTCATTGTAATCATGCTTCCATCAGCCATTATTGATGATGTCAGAATTCTTGATGACTTAAAGTTGTGCAGTCGGCTTGTTTACAAACAGTTAATCAAATTTAACCAGCCGCAATCAACTCTAGCTTTACACTGATTTACATAATGTATGGTTTTAAATGAGCAGATATGATAGTCGTTTCATTATGAATATTGTGAATCATTTGCACTGTCACATTATCTAAATTAACAAAAAGATGAGAAGTCATATTTACTGTTTATATTGTATTTAATGTTAGAGTCTTACTCAATTCGGCATTAGTTAAAAATGAAAAACAGTTTTGATAGATCTATCTCAAATATACAGCTGGTCAAAGAACTCTTAATTCTACCGGGAGCTTACAGAGATCTATGCATGTTTAGAAAGATAAGAATTTCATTATGCACTCAAGGACTATAAATGTCGAATGGGAATTTGTCTCTGATGGTTTGTCTCTGTCTGCATCTCAATGATATATTCAGCACAACACAGAGCTTTGAAAAAGTGTCCTAGTGAACAATGGTTCTGAATGAAGTGATATATTTATTCACTTATAATATTCGAAACACCACTGCAGACTACATTCAAGTCTGACCTTCAGTACTTTGTAGAACATGTCCTGTGTGGACAGGTAGCCACATTAAAGCAACTTAATGGAGCACGGTAAAGTAATCCAAAGTCATTACGGCCTGTAATCTGGTGCTGTTTGTCGATGAATCTCTTTTGAAGAGTCATTTGCACTTGTTTCTGATGATGTGCAAAATTATTTATCACAGGTCCTTTATGCTGCATGCATATAAATACTGATAGTCATATTGCTTGACACCCATCTTGAAATTTCAGTAATTTTATTTATATACAAACAATAATATAATCATTGTTGTCGTGTTTCTGAGCATAAATACAATTTGATTACGCTGTTTGTTGCTGAACAGGCTAATTGCTATAATATTCTCATTTTCATTCAGCACATAATGCTCTAATTATTGACCGAA
The DNA here is from genome assembly GCA_024633595.2 of Lepomis macrochirus. Classification (NCBI taxonomy): domain Eukaryota; kingdom Metazoa; phylum Chordata; class Actinopteri; order Centrarchiformes; family Centrarchidae; genus Lepomis; species Lepomis macrochirus. Next base: position 35,993,491 of record JALXJV020000004.1, read on the forward strand.
CAGACGAATTTTGTTCTCACGGGCTGAAATAAACCTAAATTCTCTTCTGCTGCTCTCTTGTTGTGATATTATTGCTGTTGTTGATGTTGATGTTATGTTAAATCGTTAAATACTGGTTGTAAAAAAGATCCATCTACAAATATTGCCAATATGTTCGATGTCCTCTGGGCAAATGTGATGAATTAAGGAAGCTGGAAAGAGTAAGACTTGGGATTATGTTCCACACCTGTCCAGCAAAACATGATTAGACCACAACTATTAATCCCTAGGCTGAGCCAAGCAACCTCATGTTACCAGCTTCAAATTGTAGCAAAAGGAAACAAAATGTACACTTCTGGAAGCTGAAAATGCACACACCACACTTATTTTGTCAGACTGCTGTGTGATGTAGCAAAGGATTTTAATGAGTCCAGCTTTCTCTGGACTTTTCTCTTGTTTGCTGCAATTGTTAGTTTTGAATTTTGCTTTTGCAATAAGGTTTGATTTATGACTCCTGTGGGTGAAGAACTGAATTTTACACACTTCCACATTTTATTTGGATTAACTGGGTTAAACTATGGGGTCTTTTTAAGTGGGCGCAGGATGCTCTCCTCTGTTGCAGCTGTAAATTAAGATGATAGGATGGGTGAGTTATGGCAAAATTGTTCTTAGTATAGTCTATCTTTAGCTATGATGAAAGAAGTATTCAGATCATTTCCTTAAAAATGCAATATCAACACTTTTTAAAAATTTGATATAACAAACAGGTACTTATTTACAATTGCAGTAGTCAGTCATACATCGATTTACTTGTAGAGCCACATATTGATGTAAAATCCTATTTTAAGCCGTAGAGCCGTAGTATGTGTAGGCTAGGTGTTGCTGCTATTTCACGGTATCTTTATCTAACTACATTCTCAGCTCACTGGTTTAGCCTTCAGGAACGACCGTTCTCAGCCCACTAGTTGGCTTATTTTAAAATTTAAGGTCAGTGAGTTGGCCTACGCAGTCAGAGCTCTGGTGTTCTGCTAGTGTGTGCTACCTATCAAGATGTGCCCCTTAGCAGTTCTGTCCGTGCACATGGTTTAGTGTCAGTTTGAGCCACGGTACATTTTCTGTGGGAGAGCAACTAAAGAAAAGGAGCCTAATTTCTATTCTTCAGTTTGTTTAACACAATTTGAAGCAATGTGGATGTAGCTTATTTACAGTATGTTACTGTTCAGTTATCATTTTTCAGAAAATACAGAGGACCATGACCAGTCTCAACTTGGTGGGGGATACGAGCGGCCCCTCCCAACTTGGACTGATCCTCGTTTTTGCTTAATTCTGATTGGCTCAACGGCGCTGATCAGAGGAGTTTACTTTCAGTTTGGGGCAAGATTAATTCAAAACATTTTGCACCGGCTTGCTACGTTTTATCGGGTCCAGCTCAGCCCAGACTCAGCCCAGACTCAGCCCAGGGTTGTGTGACAAGTGCAACAGAGACCGTAACTATGGTGAAAAGAACGAAAGAAGAAACAGAAATGTGTGGTGGTGGAAAAATTAAGAAGAAAAAAATGTCGGCACAACAGGCAGCTGAATGCGCAGGTGCAGATGAGGCAGGACCCACCAGCAAAAGAAATAGGTGCACAATACAGTAATGCATTTATTATATACTAAAATTCCAGGTTTAGATCTCTTAGAGTAATGATCTCTCTCTCTCTCTGGGTGAACAACAATTAACTTTAACCTATCACTCTGCCAAAACAAAAGTTAAATAAATAAAAAATAAAGAAAGGGCACATTCTGGACAGGTGCATCTACAGCCATATCCCATTAACATTAAAGAGGTCATGTTATGCTTTTTGGCTTTTCCCCTGGCCAGCAGAGGGCCAATTAGAGCTCTCCATATAACACATAATAATAATAAGCACAATGGTTATTCATTTAGTTCTTTATTATGAAAATCAGTTGCCCTGATGGGTCAGCTCACTCGGACCTCCCTGCGACTGACCCTGTGACGTCACTCGTTAAGCAGGGTCAGTCAGGGGCTCTTGTGATGACTCTGAAAAGAGAAGAAAACATTTATCTGGAGGTGAAAATACAAAAAAAAGAGGCTCAAAGAAGAGAGGAGGCAAGAAGATAAATGTATGTAGGTCCATAGGCTCCAATGTCTGTGTTTTTTTTAGATAATCTGCAATAAACAATATACATTAGCCTTAGCCGCGCTGGTATTAACAATGGTACACTAAGACTGGGCAATAAAACAATAATGATAATTATTGCAATATAATTTTCCTCAATAACACTATAACAAATGTTCAATTTATTGTCAATAAATGTTTGATTTAATTCATTTTAATTACCAACAAATTAGCACTTAATTTTTCCATTTACATATTTATTTTGTTGAGGAAAAGGGACGTATTGATTGACGGACTGTCAGTCAATGTGTTTGTCACGTGGCCATAAAGTTGATTCCAGTTTGGAATCATATGAAATGTTTTTATTGTGGTAACATTTTTGGCCGTATCAGGCCCTTGCGCCTGTTTCCATCGTCTGACCGCCCAAGTTTTAATGGGACAAGGGTCTTCTTCAATTTAAGTCATCTAGCTATCTATCGCATTTGGTGTTAATAAAGCATTTAACAGAACAGCATGTACAAAATATGCCCAATTTGGCCTCGGCACAACATTAACATTAACATACTCTTCCCATCTCCTTTCCAGTAGAGAACAGAGTTGGGAGAGGGTAACAGGTGTAAGTAAACACAGCCTCTACTGTTGGTGAGTATAAACGGGGTGTAACGTTACAGTGATAACCTTCAGCATTTTAAAATTTAACTCAATGTTTATTTAATTTCGTTAGTTCGCTGCAGGTCCATCAACCACCTTTACTCCTGCTGTAGAACATGGTCATGTCACCTAAGAAGCTGACACTGCTGGTAAGTTACAGTATGTGTTTTAGTTAAACCTGAAGAGATATAGTGTAAAAGCTTTAGCTTAGTTTTTAAGGACTGATTACTGAGCCACATGATGGAGCCTCCTCTAAAGTTGCTAGTGTTGAAAAGACATCTTATCCAAAGTCATTTTTTAAAAAGGAGATGGCATCCGACTCTTGCAGATTGTCTTGCCTTATAAGATCCTCCAGATTTGGGGCTAAGAAGACAAGTCATTTCAATTCAGTCAATTTATTTTATATTTTTCTTTAATATTTCATAGCAAGTCCATCAACCTCCACCTCTACCTCCATCATTGGTGTCATCCAAGAAGTTCACAGTGCAGTGGGACAAGCAAAGGTTGACAGAGACTTGACATTTCAAGACACTAATGCAGTAGAAGTCTTCGTTATCATTACATGTTTAGATCACTCATAAAGAAGCTGACATATTCAAAGAAAAATGATGCTCCTGTCTACTGGTTTGTAGCTTTGTCGCTTAAAATCTTGTTATTAAAGATTTATCTTTGGTCAGTCTTAATGACTTTATCAAGATTCAATACTTTATTGCCATACAACTCATCAGAACAAAGATGTTGTTTGACGTTTGTCAGATGGGCTTCCAACTAAAATTTGATTAGAGCCCTTGAAGGTCTAGGGTCAGCTCTATGTGCATGTAATAGGTTTGCAAAGTGACCCCCCCCAAAAGGGAGTCGATTGTTGTCCAGCCTTTACTTCCGTAACCTATCTGCGTCACCATGTAATAACACATAGCATTGTTGAACAGTTTCCACTAGTACACCTAAATTTGAAATCAAAACAATCAAAACAATGTTAGATGCACTACAGGCACCAAATGGACATGCAGTTGTTACTGTGATGTAGAGACAGCACAGATAAAATGTTAGATTTGAAAGATACATTTGTATAGATTTATAACTCACCACTCTGAAACGTCTTGCTCCAGTCTAGGTTGCGAAACTTGGTCAGGTTGTTCTTGTCTGAGTTTCGGGATCATAATCAGGCTGGAACATCTACGGCTGAACCGAAGCTTTGGTTACTTTGTTTTTGATCACACTACCTTGCTTGTCGGGACCCGCCCTACTCTGCTTCCGATTGGCTGGTAGTCCTTACCTAGGTACGGTGCATGTGCAACGTTTTACAGAGATCGAATAGAAGTGAGATGCCTCACTTTATACCAAAACACACAGGGTGAAAACAGGATGTGCAGTATGACAAAAAATATGGGGCTTTTTGAAAATTAAAACATGTAAACCTATTTTGGTACAACCCTTCAATCTGCATAATATGACCTCTGATAAGCATTACCGTTATCAGTACATGTGTCAGTCAAATCCTAATGATAGCCAGAAAACTAACAGAAAAACATAACCTACATGAAGTATCAAAAATAAAAGTACTCATTGTGCTATATACTACTATGTACTATAAACTATATAATTACACTGCATATAATGATGGTTTGATCTCTAGCAATGCATCACATTTGATCAGTTGATCATAGGTTTATATTGTAAAATTCTAATCTAAAGTAGCTAATAACTATAGCTAAGAGATAAATGCACTGTAGTTGAGTAACAAGTACAAAGTTTCTTTTTAAAAATGAAGTTAAGGAAAGCCTTAGCATACATTGAAGTACTCACATAAAGTACCTCAAAATTGTTGTTAAGTTTTACTTAACAATACTTGCATGCACTTGTGTTATATTATACCACTGGTGTATAGGACCTGACTTTGAGAATGTGCTGTTGCTGGGATTGGTGAGGACCGGAGAGTAGTCTTATCTATTAATTATTCAGCTGGATAATTAAAAAGTGACCTACTGCCTCACCAAATAGCCACATCAGAGCCCACTGGCTTACACCCCCAGTTAAGTATGATTCCTGTAATAATTCAATGAAATGATGGTGCATTTGTACTTGAATCCAATCCTGAGGAAAAGTGGTAAATAATAAAGTTGTGCTGGCTGCCAGACATACAAAGCGGACCAGCAGCCTTACTTCAACTCCACTAGGTGATGGCTCTAATACTGCCGGTGGGTAACCTTTTGAAAAGGCTACAGGGTACATAACCTTTGGAAACATTTAAACATTCATGTGGTGGCCATTAACTGTGATGCATGTTAAATCCTCTTGAGCTGTGAGAGGTTTCCTGTTAGTTTTTGCAGCCACTGGACAGCTTTAATAATTAATTTTCATAATAGCCCTAGAAATCCCTGAATACATATTCAGATTTTATGGAGGAACCACAGAGGATAAATCTAATTAACTCCTTCCATTTCCAACCTTCCATTATAAATTCAACTTTGATTTGACAAAGTAATAATAACAATAACAATACATTTTGTTTTAATACCACCTTTCATACAAGAAATGCTGCTCACAGTGTTTTAAAACAAAGACATTACATGCAGCGAGTGCTGCACATAAAAAAGACATACAATGAACATAAAACAGGGATAGAATGCCATGATTACTGTAAAATAAGTTGTAGGAAAAGACTTGCATATAATCAAGTAAAATAAATCATTTAGTGCAGCAGGGCGTATGTGTGAAGCGAAGTGCTTTACAGTGCTTCAAAAATATTTATTTTTCAGTACACAGACTAATAAACATGAAATATCTCCAGCCATTTTTACTCAGTATTGTGTTGGTCCTGTTAGCTTTGAACGCTTTTATGTTCTTGCAGTCAATTTATCAGCTGTCTTTCACAAGAGACGACTCATTGGTTTACAAATTACTTGAACTGACCTCTCAGTTGAGTTGTCATCTTGCCTGTCATCAGACTGTCTGAGGACTTAAAGGTGTCAAAGGTTACAAGATCTCCGGTTTAAACAAGCTGGCTCGCAGCAAAGGTCACAGACACCTCAGTGCTACCAAATCCAATTACAACTGGACTAGCAGTGGAATTTAAAACAACCCGCACCTGCTTTCAAAACCAGTGCCTGCAAGCAAAGAATACTGCTGGGAGAGAATAGGATAATTACCACGGAAGATTGCATTTTCACTGAATTACTTAGGAGAGGAAGTTATTTATTTCTCTAAATTGATGTCCATCTATTTCTACATGATGTCTAAATTGACATAATGAACAATATACATGTAGCTTGTTATGAACAACATGGTTTCTTAGATCATAGTTCCCAAATGAATATCAGTCTGTTACTTAGGTCTTAGTTTGGACTACATTGGCAACATGTAATTGACATCGCTTTGAATCTGTTCTGGTGCCTGTTTCTATCGTCTGACCACTTTGACACACTCACTCTTACAATAAGCTAATTCTGTCTTACAATAACATAATTTGTATCTAAAAAGGAACCATAACCGACTCTATAGGCCATGTATCAACATGTATTAAAGTTATAATAGTAACGAGAATGTGAGTAGCCAGCATGTTCCTGTTCATTGCGCTCACCTCTGCCCTGAGCCATTTTCAAAAAAAATATCTGCAGTTAAAAGACATAATTTAGAGCATCTTTAGCCTCAGTAACATGACAGGATATGATGGCGGGATTTAGTTACGAGAGGAATTTAAATCAAATCCTTTAGATGTGGTTGGATCACTCAAACGTGGGCGTGGCTTAGAAAGTACAGCGATGTGACAGAAAGAACTGGAATTATGGAGCAGCAGTGCAGTAATAATGCCTGATTGAAAACAGTGGTACTGTTGTTTATGAAAATGTATGTCACAGTTTGGATTTCTTTATATTAAATAACCAGCATATTGTCATTAGATTATTACGCAACATCACCAGCAGACTGCAACAGAAGGAGAGTATTTAGCAATAACAGAACACTGAGGCAGCGGTGTGTTTCAACCTTGTTTCATTTCTTTCTCAACACTGTGCAGTATGTGCTTGATTGACATTTCTTTTTACCAGGGACAGCTTTGCTTCTTTTTCCGGATCGGGGCGGTTCCATTCCAATAAGCCCTGCCACCAAATTAATTGGGCCTGCTGTAAAACCTCCAATTGTTCAACAGGCTCTGACAGGCAAGAGAAAACAGTGATCGGTACAGTTGTATGTGCTTTATTAAAAGTGTGTGTGGAGTATAACACCATAGACTGTCACAGGTACTGGCGGGAAAAGAACTTTCACCGTCCTGTTTTTGACGACTAGGAAAGGCCCTGACAAGTTGCAGCTGTGTATTTTCTCATGGACTAGTTCCGATGTTCATCTCAAATGTTAATTTAAGAATCAAAGTCACTGACTGAATTGTGCTGTTAACCAAAAATACAACAAAAACGAACAAAAATGACTCTACAAACTGTACTAATACATCTTTACCTGATCATATGGGCCAGGATCTGTGAAAATATACATATTGGAACGATTACATGCAGCATTTTTTTTAAATATGTTCCTTCCCTGACAGTGCTGTACTTAGGTTAATACAAAAGACGCCTTCAGCCTGTCCCCTGTGTCTTAACACCAAAGACCTTCATATTGTGGAGCATATCTTGTTTTCTCCACTGTGCAATTGATCTTTGACTGGAAAGGAAACCTGCCAGCTTTACATAATTGGATTGCAAAAGATTGCTTTTCTCTTTGAGGCTCACATCAATCTCTGACCTATTAGAAGGAATGAAGTAAATCTTATTGTCATTTCAATTGTCTTTTATTGAAGGTATGCATCAGAGGTGTGCATCCTATATGTCATGCTCTCTGGTATTACACTCTCTTCCTAAAAAGAGCAACCATATTCAACAGAATATCAGAATGACTGATTGTTATGAGGTGCCTGCTGCACAGAGGCAGGGTACATTCTCTGTTAGTGTCTGCTTGATATTTTACTTAAAGCCAACTTCATCTAGTACAGCTGAATTAGTATTTATTGAGGGATAAAGTGTTTTAACTGTAGCAATAAATTGAGAAAAGATAGACAGGTGGAGAGTGTGTGCATATATGTTCAGATTTCACAACACCTGCCCCCACCCCAAAACACAAACGCCAAAAAACAATGCCTTTGCTGTTTTAAGCCTCTTTCCCCTTTGCAGCATTTTCACTCCACTTTCTGTCACAGCAGACTGTTGTGTTAGCTGTGATCATTCCCAGTTTCTGTGCGGTTGATAAAACCCTGCTCTGTTCATTACAGTTTGTCACAGGCTGCGAACGCCATGTTCAGTGGACAAAAGCTTTGCATACTAATTTCAGCCTCACTACATTGTCTAAGCAGCAGCAGCAGCAGCACCAGCCAGGTATGGGCATGTCCTGAACAGTGTTTTACCAGACTGTCCCCCGATCACTCTTCCACTTAATGCTGCTTCCCATTATCAAATGCTAAATGTTGGTCCTCATGCAGAGGTGAAGCACAACATTTAATAGGCTGCTATGATTGAACAGGGCAGCTTGCGTTAAAGAACACAAGCGGGAGGTGGCAGAGTGCTCGTGATCTGCTCCTTTCACAAACCTAAACCTAATAGATATTTCTGCGTGAAAATGAAATCCATACATTAACGTAACACCCTTAGAGATTAAAGAAAAATCCCTTGTTTTGTTACATCTGGGGTCTTATTGTGGTAGCTTTGGCCATGTGTGTATTAGCTGTGATAATCACCAAAGTAATGGCAGAGATCTCTGAACATAGTAACATTACAGCAGCCCATTATCCTTAGGAATCATGCCCATATTAGGAAAATCCTTACAATTGTGGAATCATTGCAAAGTCAAATACTAACTTTCAGAGCGTGTGCACAAAGTTGTGTGCGCCTTATGTAGGTGGTGAATGGGCGCGTAGCACATCTGACATTCATGCAGGACACCAGCAATTAATCTTTGTCTTTTTATTAACCATAAACATAATCTTTTATGAAGTAGGGTTTGACTTGCCTAACCTTAACAATAGCTTATAGTTTATTTGTTATAACTGCTATTAATGTTGTATATTTTATTATACTATTAATGTTCCTGCCTGGCGCTAGCGTTAAACCATTGCTACAAAAAAGTCTGACAGGCCAAGAAACACGTACAGTCTGACAGGTGACCTGTTTATTATTATTTTTCTTATACTGTGTTGATCCCTGAGGGGAAATTGTTGTTCTCTGCATTTAACCCATCCTAATAAGGATGCAGTGGGCAGCCATTGTGCAGCGCCCGGGGAGCAGTTAGGGGTTCAGGACCTTGCTCAGGGGCACCTTCGGCAATGGTCTGTGCTGGACTCAAACACTCCGGTTCGCAAGCCAAGTCCCCACAGATAGAGCTAATGCCGCCCCTAAATCTAAACCACTTTGGGACCAGTTAGAATGCTGGGCAGCTAACCCCAGCCAGCTGTCAAATATCGGGCGAATGTCTTGTCAAGAAACAAAAACAGCAGTAGATGAATGTGTGGACTTTACTCTCTGTCTGTGCTGAAAATGATTATTCAAGAGGATGTCTGTTCTATACTTAGTTGAAGCCTCTGCCATGGATATAATTATACCTGCTGTTCTCTCCCAAAGAAATTTGGCTAACCCAGGAGTTTGCTGCTTGTGTTTCTAGTTTCTTCAAATTTCTTTGTAGTGATGCTGCTGCATTCTCAGATCACAGCAATTAACTTGGTAAGTACAGTGTTATTATTACAGATACGTGCAAAACTAGGAAAATAAGACCCACTTTTATGAAACCAAAATTTGTTACTTTTGTAATAAGAAGAAAGAAGGCAAACTGTTGACACACTGATTAGCTGATTGGTTAGCGATGCAATCATTATGACAAAATGTCCATCTAATACTTTACTTTGTGACATACAGCAACAGGTGATCCAGAAAAATATCATTAACTTTGTTTAATGTAACTTTTCAAGCTTATGTTTTCAGTCCAAGAGTCTTATTGTTCTCAGAAACATCTCAGTGTGTGAACGAGCTATGATCTTGGATCACAGACAACAAATCACAGCAGGGGGGTTGGACCGTGTACACACTAAACATGTTGGAAGTTTCAAAACTGAAGTGAAGATTCAATTTGATTTATTTGGCCAGATGAGAACAGTGCCATGTGACTTTATGTGGCACTAAATCTCTAAAATGTTATCCTCCAGGTGATCTGCTGTGAGGTTCATTAAGAATGAAGACATAATCAGGCCAACTGCTTGCCTGGGAACCAGTCGAATCTGCCGAGCTCATGTTTCATCCGCTCTGGCAGATAAGTTTAGCCCCCTTCCCAGTCAAAGAGACTTCCACCTGTCCTGGATCTGGTTTGGCCAATCTCAAGCATTTATCTGATCACTGAGTCAGACATTTCACTGCTGTGATTGGTTGTAGGGTTTGGACCTGCATCCAGTCAGGCTACAAAACTTAGATCAAACTGTCAAACTAGGCAGCGCTGATCCGATATAAATTAAGATTGTTAGTGCACTGCCTCAAATGTTTTCAGAAAAAAACATTTTTGTCTACTGTTTAGCTGTAATGTTAGAAAGTTTGTGACCAGACCGCCATTTTTTCCTACTGCAACCAAGCACTGCCCCAATTGCCACTCAGCAGTACGGCACACGTTTCATTGCCCTGATTGGTTGTCGGCCGATCTTGTTGCATCCAGAGTCTTTTTGCACCTTGGAAAATGAGGTGATGCCAGGAAACCAAACTACAGCAAATGACCACAAAAAATGTCTAATGGTTACAGAGAGGATGAAGCAATAATCATGGATAGTCTTTTCTTCGCATACAATCTGTCATAGTAAGTTGACACTTGCAGTGAAATATGTTTTGGACTCCCTATTAATAAACAACATACTTTATAGATTTATAGAAACAATTGCTATAGTCTGTCCAAACCACAAGCTACTTCTCTGTGCAGAGCAAACCTTACCACTGTGTAAGTAGGGTCACAGCTACACAACAAAACGCTTATGGCATTGGCCAATGACTGAGCAGAGAGAAGTATTACTTTAAACCAAATGTACCAACACATACTCGCTCAACATAGATTTAACTGCTTTACCCAATCAACTTTGCTCTGGCTCATGTTATGCCTACTCCAGTCTGTTTGTTTGCAAGTTTCATTTTTTTCCCCGACAGCTGGAGTTCCTGCTGTGTTGTTGGCAACCCTGTATGCGATCAAGCTTTGGCTTGGGAGCTCAGCAGCCCTCTGCGTCTCAGAACATTTGTCTCTGAAATGCAAAATGGCCTTTGTGGTATTTTGGAGAAGTTTGTAGTGTACTTTGAAACATCTTTGTGGGATGTTATCCAAGACTTTTTGGTATTTATTTGTGATACTCTCTGTACACGGTGGACTACTTTGGGTTGGTGGAAATCTTGGCTGTAAATTGCAGGGTGAATACAAAACATGTAATTTAAATGGAGGGTAGCGTTGGTTAAGCAGAACATTGAAGTTGGGCTTGCGTTAGCTGATTGGCATCAGCTGCTTCATTCATGCCTCACAATCACTGACTCATTCACCAGCTGTTTGGCTACCAGGTGACTACTAACATCCAATCATATTCATGCAGGTGAATAACCCAAGACTTCTTTGTTGTTCTTCTATTACTGCTCACACCAATGTTGTTTGCGACTGCAGCTCCTTCACCTTAAGATTTTATGTTCACGTACGTGTTGCTCTCTGCTTGGACCAAGCAAAGTGCAGATCTGCCAAATCTAACTGTATTACCAATTATTATAAATAGGCAGTTCATTGATGTAATGGTCTATGGAAGTGTGAAAAAGATTTTATTTTACCCAAAAGGTCTCAAAAGATTCCAGCAGCAGAGAAAAAAACAAGACATTATCTGGAATTACTAACACAGCAGGCTGAAGTAAAGTCTGGGGAAAAAAGGAGAAATTCAAAAACCAAGCTAATAACAAACCCCAATGGCACGAGAAGCACTGGCAGAAATACTGACTAAAGCGAACACTGACAACTGAAAGAGGGAAGACACATGGCCTAATACAAAGAGGCTCATTAAATAATAAAAACACAGGTGACACAGAAAACAAATGGAAAAACAAAGACAGGAAGTGGAACAGAACATGACACATAGGGAGAGTGAGCTTTTAACATAAAACAGGAAATAACTAAACTAAAACCCAAAACCACAACAGTTACTGTGGATGGTGTTTGTAATTCAGTCAACTTTGACACTTGAGACCAGGCTTTTTGTCTGATTTCAGATCAGCCCGAAGTGAAATACTGAAAATGTAATGTTGTAGGCCTATGAATCAAAAATTTAATGTGTACGTTGAAAAATTTTAATTTTTATTGGCTGTTTGTACTTATCTGACATATAGCCAAACTACTATTTTATGCACTTAAAACTTAAAAAAAAAGTTTTCTAACCGCTATGATAAAGGAACATTTCCTTTTTAAAAAGGCATGGGCAAAAAAGTTTGCCAATTAATGTACTCTATGATTTAGCTAAATCAAAGTTCTCTTTTGTGAGTTTGTAATCAAGGTGTATAATAAATAAAACAATAGAAAACACTACTGGCTGCACCAGTGATGATTTTGGAGTGCCATCATCATCAAGTGGTTGAGTACAAATGCAATTAGTTATTGAGTGCTGTATATATTATTAATTTAGATATTTTTTTCTTTGATTTTCTTCTGTTGATCATCTAAAAAAACCCTAATTGCATCCACTGTGAAACATGGGAAAGAATTTTCAGTGGTATGCTTTAAAATACATTGGAGAAATTGGCCAAAACAAAGACTAACACGAGTTCCATTCTCTGAAGAATACTGTGGGATACAGTCATAGATCCCGGGAATAGCTAAGTAAGTGGACCTTGTGTTTAGATATTCATCACTTCATCAATATTCTTATCAGGCGAAAGGGTTGAAGATCCTCAGATATGGCTACACTCATTGCTTAAAGTTTAGTTTTTTATTTTCACTTTTGCAGTGCCTTTTCCATTTTACAAGAAGCCTATTCTAAAAAAGACAGTTTATTATTATAAAGATGATTTTCTCCTCCTCTTCTGCTCCTATCTATTAAGACTATTTCTATAACAACTGTTATTTTTGCACCAGCAACTGATATCAAAATTAATGACACATTTGGAGAAAATCCTGCTTTCATTATCATTAAATGAGGTAAGAGAAAAGGCTCAGTGGATGATAAATGACTTTAAACCCCAAAACAGAGCCACCTGCAGTCAGAAGTGCTTTAAGTTGTTAATGATCACCAGTGGCAATTTTGCATCAATTAAAGTGACAGGAGGATGTTAAAGGTGTCTCCATAGGACATCTCTCTTCTACGGCAAAGGACTGACATGGAAGACAAAATGGGGACTGCTGACTGCAGAAACACAGTTCTCCTGTATGTGCCGGATTGTGCCACTGCAATTAAGCTGAGCGGCAACCTGAGAAATATGTTGAGGCCACCAGCGTGAAAGGCTCAATGGTCTGAGCTGTAAAGGCTCTGAGCTTCAACTAGATTTTGAATAAACCTTGTCTTAAATGATGGCTAGCAAATGATGGCTCAAAGTCACAGGACTTTAGCATGGATAAAGAGCACAACTATTTGGGGGAGTTCATGTGGTTCACAGACACAGAGAGATCCATTTTCCACCAACTTGTAATCTCCACGCGCAACGGCTGCAGAGGACTGATGATTACTGCATGAATGTGACAGCATGTTTATGTAGCTGTATGCTATTTGTGTTTGACAACTGTTCTTCCTCTTTGAGTGCTTATTTCCATTTTTCTCATTTTCTTAGGATGTACTCACACTAGGTGATCCGTACCGTGCCTGTTTAACCCCCAAAATTTCTTTGACCGGTGTGATCCATCGCTCCAGTACAGCTAGGCTGGACACCGGCAAAGTACGCATATAGTGTGATTGTGTCTTTTTTTTTTTCACAGAATGAAAGTCGATATTGATTTCCAGCGATGCATAAGAAATTGTATTTTCAGTGTCCATGGTCAGCACAAGAAAAACCGTGGTTATTTTATCTTATTTGGGCACTAATTTCTTATCATAAACCATTACATCTTAATGCCCGTCTTTTAGCCAAGCTAGATAAAAAATGTTGGTTGGTAGCAATGTTAATCTGTCAGTCAGTCAGTTGGTTGTCCACTCAGGCCCAGACTAAAATATCTCAACAACAACTCATTGGATTGCCATGTAAATTGCTACAGAGGTAGATCCTTTGATCCCATGTGTTTTGATTTACTACCACCGGCACGTTAAAAGTTTCACTTGTTCAGTGAAATATCTCAACATCTAAAAGCGGCATAACATTTTGCAAAGACATTCACGATTTCCTAGAGGTCGAATTCTAATGACTTTGATGTTCTCCTGACGTTTCCTTTAGCACCACCACGGGGACCACATTTGAGGTTGTGAGTGAAATGTTTTAACAATTCAATGGATTGCTCTGTCCTTTGGTAGACAATGATGTTCCCCTCAAACTGAATTGTAAGTCTGGTGATCCCTTCACTTTTCATCTAGTGTCTTCATCAGGCCAAATTGGTTGTTTTATCCAGTGTTAGCAAAACTACTAACATTCCCATCAGCCTCATCTGTATTTGTAATAGAGGTAATTAGCCATTGTTAGCATACTGTGATGTTGAAGTGAGCTTTTATGCCCCATGGGACATTGGCTGATGCTCTGTTCCAGAGATTCCATAAAAAATAAGAAATTTCAGCTTATTACCTGAACATAGTGAAAAATCTCATCCACACTGTTCATGAGATTTATTTATCACAGTCTTGTTTAAGAATGTTGATGTTTAAAGAAAGTTGGTTTGTATCTTGTTGGAGCTTTGGTAATAAAAAAAAAGAACAGATCCTACTTGTCATGTGCACATCCACCACCTGAATGTGTGTCCTCACCTTAGCAGTTCAAGACTTATGCCTGGGACACACGGGATGGAAAAGTGTCATGCTTGCTTCCTTTCAGTGCATGTTAACCAATTTTGCTGTTCAGACAGAGCTAGCCGCACCTGGCACTAGTTTACATGCTGATCTATCTATCTGTTATAAATTACTAGTGCTGGGTAGCGATTAAAATGTTTAATCACGATTAATCGCGTGATTTTCTTGCGATTAATTGCATTGTTACGCGCAAAATTGAATTCACATGTCATTGTGGTCACGTGAAACTGTCGCGGTCGTGTTCGCCTCACGCACACGCCCGCCCGCTGCCGAGTTGTCGGCAATGCTGAAGCGTTAACGTGCCCAGCCCTATAAATTAGAAAATATATCATACTCTCCTGGAGTTTCAGTTTCCCTGACAGCTTTCTGTCAGCTTTCGAAATAGGTGCAGTAGGTGTTCTCCATGTACACCCACTTTGTGTACAGACCAATGTTATTAGATTTTCAATATGTAGTTCTGTCAACCCCCTTTTTTTTGCCAGATTAGCTGTCAGTTGAGATTTGACACTTTGTTCATAGGAACTCAAGATCACCTTATGTCTCACTCCAATGCTGAAAACAAACCTTTTCTGACTTTGGCAACTTTATATAACTGAATATTTTATCATTGCTGTACTTTATGTATTTATGTTTTCATGACTGTTGTGTACACTGTCACAGCAATCAAAATAAATGATGGGCTCTGACTGTGGGCCACCACTGAGCAAACAGGCCTTAGAGTTAGGGCTGTGCAATTAATCGAAATTTAATCACGATATTGATTTTGGCTTCCAACGATTATAAAAACAAGTTAATCGAATTAAAACAATTATGGTGGCACGGTGTTCGCAATGACACCCGTTTTGTGTTATAAATCCAGCACCCTCCCCCCTCCTAAAGTTAAAAAAGCATTTTATTTCTATTTCAGGGGCTATTTTATTTTCGTAGCGCGCACAAACAGAAGTCTGCTCCACAACTCAGCACCACAGTGATAAAAACAGAGAATAAGGTACTCCATTACCTAATTCCATCACCTAATTTCTCTCTCTGATCAATATCAGAGTTTAATCTATCTTAACTTCTCATCATGGATCTGGGGAAGTAAGTTAACTAAGCTTTTTTGGCAACAGGGCATTTTAAATACATTTCAAGTGGTTGGGATGTTTTTTTTTTAATGAGGTGTCCCAAAGTGTGTACAGATCAAGTTCAGTTTACTTGTCATAACGGGCGCTACTCTGCCGGTGAAAACAATTGTATAATGTCCTCTGTGGCTCTGGATGAGATTTCTAATGTAGGTGGAAATAATCATGATGATCTCATCAGGCTTATCTTGCCTGTGCATGGAGATTACAAAGCCTGCATTACAAATTGGCAGTGTGCAAACATGCTATAGCAGTCACTGAGGGTCTAATGAAAGATCCAGTTGCATTATGGGAAATATAAGATTGAGAGTTTGGGGTTATATGGGCATCTGCTGCATTGATTTTGACATTTAATTTAATTCATTCATTCATTTAATCTTTTCCTCTCAAGTTCCCCAACTGTATACAGGTGATATCTAAATCACTGTCAAAATATAGTTTTTTCTTTGAGAATGGCCTTTTGCTGAAATAGGTTAAAGCAATAGCTTGACGTTTTGGAAAATAAGCTTATTCACTTTCTTGCTGAGAGTAAGACAAGTCTGCTGAATATGAGGCAGCTTAGTATTGAAACAGCTAGCCTTGTTGTGTGCAAAAGGAACTAAATCCACCTTCCAGTAAGCTCAGTGATTAACACACCATCGAACAATATCTGCACCATCATGAAAAACGATCCACATATCATATTTCTGGCATGTGGCACGTGTTAGTCCCACTAATTTTGAACGCGATACCAAATGAGTGACCCTCACTGCTCATTTAGCCTTCGCAAACAACACTTTGGCATTGGATTATTTAAACACCCATTTATAATTTTTGATGTTTTGAAAAGAAAAACCAGGCCAACCACATCAAGTGGCAGCTCATCAAGGAAAACAGACTTATTCTATAAATGTTTTAATTATCTGTACCGTTATGCATCTTAAGTTTCTTTCAAAATGTTTCCTCAAGCACAAGTTACGCATAGGGTCTGCACACTGTGCTGGTGAGAGAGCATCTGTTCCTGTTTGTGTGGGTGGAGAAGTGGGGTTAAGCAGAAGGATTGCTATCAATTGATGTTGACCGTCTCCTAGACCTCCAAATCCATTGGGCTTTGTTGTGTTAAGAAGCTCTGAAAGACTCTTCAGCCCTACAAATTAAATTCAGACTTGAGCGTTTTGCTCAGGTTGAGGACTGTAATCTTTCCTTTTGACAATCCTTCTCTCTTTTAACAAGTTATAGGTGACACAATATGGTCAATTTCAGGTTCACACCTATATTTACAAGAAACCATGTGCAAGCTGTTAATATTCAAAAACACATTATTTTATCATTCTGAACATTGCTACAACGCCTCATTTCACCCTCGGTCTGGAATACTCCATTTACTGCTTGTCTCTTAAAGACATGAAAAAGATAATAGACATGCAGACAATTGATATTTGCACAATATGAAATGGGCTACTCATAGAAGTGGCATTGTTAAAGACTCCACAACATCAGATATAAATATGATCTATATGTTAGCTCAAAGCTAATCCTTCCTGCAGGCTCTCACTGATACTGACATTTAAAAATCTCCTGAGAGCAGACATGTCTCTTCATCAGGCTTCTTCCAAGAATCTGCCACTGGAACCTCTGAAGAGATTCAACCGTGGAAGCAACAAAATGGCATGAATTTTTTATGTACTTTACTAACAGTATTGTGGGGTTTGTTCTTATGTTCTGGTGCATTTCCTTTCGAAGTCTCTCACTGTGTGCCTCCCAGCTAAAGCAAACTCATTGTAGGCTCATTCCCGGGATGCCAAGGGGGATAATCAGACAACCATGGACATGAGTTCTTCTACAGCAATTCAATGCCTTGTCAAGAAAAGCAGTCACTGTTTATACCCCACCATTACTAAAATTAGTCATTTGCTGTGTGACCTACAGGAGGAGAGATGACAAAATCCCTGTCTCTTGTCTGAAACACCAACGCTGTCTTCCACATTATTCAGGTGACTGACAGCTACAATTGCCTAGCCAGCAAGGCGACGGGGCAGTGTCGACAGAAGCCTGAGCAGCTGTGATGACACTGTATGGTGTGATGATGCCAGTGTTACAGCATCAGCAATTTATGATTGAGCCTTTTTTTCAGTCAGTTTTCTAAAAGTATAGCACAGTCACGGCCGTCACAAGGGCTGTGCATGTGGTGTGACTGCACAGGGCCTCACATTTTATTTTTTTTATTTTTTTTAACTTTTTTTTTGCTAAACATACTTCAAGGCAGACTTTCTGTTTGCCTGGGTAATGAATGTCACATGGTTCTTACTGTCTGGGATTATGCTCTTAAATCCTAGATGACTGTAGTATATTTGAGGGACTATTTTAGTTTGATAGTGGATCAGACCCTCACTCACTCTCTAATCCAGTTTAACCAAATGCAAGAGTTTGACAGTGTGTTTGGATTTACTTTTGATCTGATTGAACTGTGTGAAACCGAAGATATTAATCTGAATAACACAAATCAGCTGGACAACATGGCACAAAATGCATTACTCTCTTTTGATATATTTAACTATACGTTATTATCTGCTTTTATTAATACTATTAATATTTTAGTTATTGTATAACCATTGTTTTCCCCATCTTTTCCGTTACTTATGTCAATTATTGTCCCTGTCTGTCCATATGTTTGAACAAGTTTGGAGGGTGGGCGGAAGATGGTGGTAAGGGGTCGAGGGAAGGGGGGAGGGTATGAGTAGCGACTTCACCATATGTTTGTAAAATGTGCAAAAAACTAAAATTAAAGCAGCAAGCAGCGTTGGATGGGCCCTTGTGCTGTGATGTGTGTCCGTTGAGATTTTGATGATATGCCATGGACACGCCTTTTGATGAACATTCACAGATACCATAACTTTTCATCCTCAATGCCTTTAGATTGGACAGCCAAAATTTGATGGTGATGTGATTAATTCTGTAGGAGGAGCTTGTTAATGTATAGAACCTGTAAAAGGAGAATTTGGGGCTATAATTGCACTTTCAAATCAATATGGGTATAGGCTCCAAGAGGCTTTTTTGTGCATCATCGGATGATACAAGCGCAAAAAGAAGTTTTGTGCATTAAGATGAAACAGGGAGCGCAGGGGCTGCTTCATTGAAGGATAACATCCTGTTACCAGTTGGTGGTACTCTAGGTATGAGTGAATGGTTGCCTATAGATGGATTCAGGGAGTGATATTTATCAAACATGTGAAATTTGGTTCAGATATGAGCATGCACAGTGAAGTTACAACAACTTCCTGTTTCATTGTGAAGCACTGAACTTTGACCAACCTGCTAGGGGAATAACATTGCAGCATAAAACTTGACACTTCTTGTTGCCAATAGGTGGCGCTTTATGTAAATATTGGTGCATGGATCTGTTCAGGGCGGGACTGTTATCGAACATGCTAAATATGGTGCAAATGTGTGCATGTACAGTGAAGTTATAACAACTTCCTGTTTCATGGTGAATTATCAATTTTCCATGCCACACCACAGACGCACCCTTCAATGAAAAAAGTTGATTGAAGTCGATTAGATTAATTCTGCTAGAGGAGTTTGTTAAAGTATGGAAAGTGTAAATCGCCAAAATGACCATAAAATTCAAAATGGTCGACTTCCTGTTGGGTTTAGGGCATTGCTCCCATAGGTTTTTTGTAGGTCTGGACATGATCTGGACATCTGCCACGAAAAATTTGTACATTTCGGAGAAACATTACCTGCTGAATTTGCTGCCATGAAAGCAAGATATTACATGTCATGTAACGCAATTCATTCCATGTATGGTGAGTCTGTCTCATTTATTCACACAACATGATAGGATTCATCATAGTTCTGCCATATTAAAATGTGCCAACAACAGAAAACTTTTCTAGGAGTTGTTATGTCTTTGGCTTTAGACTACCCCAAAGCTCTGCTCACCACTGTGAATTATACTCTTAGGTAGGATAGGCTGCATTTGAGCTTACAGATTAGCCATGCGATGTGCTTACACTATATTTACTTGTACTGACTGGGGACCTGCTCTGGCCACCTGTAGGCTCTGTCATTGGTACACCTTTATATATGGCCATTATTGGTCTGCCTCCATACTAACTATGCACCCTTATCCTGCAGAGAAGTGAAGAAGTCAATACTCTATTGTGTGTATTCTGTACCCTCAGCATACAATACATTGCAAAAAACTACTTAAAACTCAATGAATGCTGTAACTTTTGGTAAATGCTTTTAAATCCAAAATGAAACAATTAGAGGCAGAGTCCTTTAGATGTTAATGTTTTAAATTTACTATGAAGCTGGCTCAAACTTAGCCTTTGGAAATGTGAGAAAAAGAGATTCTTAATCACAATGAGCCTATCCTGGTTAAATAAAGGTTATAATAATCTTCCCCCTCAAATCATGCAGCTTGTCTGTCTGCCACTGGCTTGTTGTAAATCCATTAGCCTACAAAGACTATTTTAGAACCTATAAGGAAGCTCTGAACAGGGCCAAGAATTCATATTACTCTACCAGCATTGCAAAACGACGCGGAAACCCAAAGCCCTTTAACTTACTATCAATAAGCTACTTCAGCCTGCTAAACAATTTCCAAACTATGCTTTGATTTCATGGATTCTTTCCAATGTAAAGTCACTTCATCTACTTCAGTCCATCAGCAGCTACATCAAATGTCCATATTAGAACCACTACCCCCTTAGCTGTTTTTCTACTTTCTACCTTGTCAACTGCCAGTCTGTAACTGAACTTGTCACAAATTCAAGGATGACCAAGTGCCTTATTGACACCATACCAACCCCAATGATTAAATCGTGTCTGCCTGTGCTCTGTCCCCTGCTGACTCAAATCATTAATGCATCCATTCTATCTGTTAGGGTTCAGTCTTCAAATGGCTACTATTAACCAAAGGCTAAAACATGGTTCTGACCCAGAGAAGTTCTGATAAGAACTACAGACCAATTTACAGCCTCCCATTTGCTGACAGACTTATTGAGCAAGTCAGCTCCAAGTCCATATGTCCAATAGCAATCTATGGGAAGAATTTCAGTCTGGTTTCAGGGCAACGCAGTACTGAGACTGATCCTTAACAAGGTCACAAATAATTTGCTTGTAGCTGTTGACTATGGTTACCTTAACATACTCACTCTGTATCTTACTTCTGCTTTTGATACAGCTTGTCATAATATTCTGCTGAACCGGTTGAAATCCCTACTTGGTGTCACTTGCACTCCACTATAATGGCTTAAGACCTATTTCACAGCTAGAAAACAGTTTGTTTCCATTAGCACCTTTAGGTCTCCCACATCCTCTCTTTTCCATGGTGTCCCCTAGTGGTCAGTGAAACATTACTGTTCACTATATTCTCCCACTTAGACATATAATTTGTCAACATGGCCTCAACTTTCACAGGTATGTGGATGACACACAACTCTACATATACACCAAGACTTCAACTATCTTAAAATTAATCTGAATAAATTCCAGACTACCCAGTCTTAAGGTTACATGATCAACAATTGATCAACAATAAACCTGTAACCTCTTTCCAGCCAACGGTAATAATTAACATGATGGCAGCCAGCGGGACGTAAATCATTACATTAATCAACCACCACAAGTTTGCCAAACGCTCATTCATCTGGAGTTGGAGTAAACCTCTCGTAGGTCGTGTTTGGGTCTTGTTGTATAAAGTTTTAAAGCAAAAGATTATGATGAATGGCTCAGCAGCTACCGGTGTTTGTTGTCCTGCGCAGCAGATGCTACGTATTACGTAGGCAGGTTATAGGGAACGGAGGAAGCGGAATAACAGCAAGCTCTTCAGACGTTTCCTAAAAATAAACATTGTTCACAAGTCCCGTACCTCGAGTCCGAGTCGAGTCTGAAGTCTTTTGAGGACGAGTCTCAAGTCGAGTCTGAAGTCACTGTGTGTGCGACTTAAGTCGCACTCGAGGCAGAGTCTCTAACTCGAGTCCCCAACTCTGGTGCTTCATAATATGTATTTTATCAATGTGTTCATATGTATACTCAATGTACTTGATGGCTTGTTTTCTTTTGGGCCTCTTTTGTCTTTTCCTGTATTATCTGGTTTTGTAAAATGTCCTTGGTGGTTTGACAGGCACAGACAGATAAAATCATTTCTATGAAACTGTGCTGCACAATTAAACCTGAACTGGAACAGCTATGTGTGTTGTATTGTTGTTTGTGAGTGTGCATGCCTGCGATAAGCTCAGTACACATGCACATACACACTATAGTCACATGCATAAAAAGGAAGAAAATAGACTGTGGAACAGAGGGTAAAAATACTCTTTATAGCTAAGTAAAACTTGAGCCATTGTGCAGCCTGTGTACACAACTCTATTGATTAAAATAGAAGTGTATTTGTTTCTTCATATGCATGTGAGAAGGGCGATTGAAAAACGTGGCTGATATGCCTCCTGCATAGACAAGCAGTAAAAGATGCCTTACGTGCATAAGCATAATGTGAGAAAATATTAAAGGTGCAGTCATTTATTTATTATTGGCCATGTGGGGGCAGCAGAACAAGCTGAAATCACCATAATGTGGAATGTTGTGTTAGTAGACAGTTGCTTTACACATTCAGTGTCTGGTCGCTTGATGAATGTAAAGCTGTGGTGCAGATAACATTATGATTATATTCCCAGAGCAACTGGGTTCACACTCTTTCATTTACTTTGTGATAGGAGCCACAGTGGGAAGGTCCATCTTGTTTTATGTGTTATGTTCTGAATATGTGATTGTTCTGTATACTTGTCATGTTTACATTATTCTAGCCTCAACATGTAGCTGCCACAGAGACGGTGCAACTCCTTAACACATTAGTATAAATGAAGCTTTAGTCCAATATTTACTCTTCTTTTAACTACTTTTTTGTCTCAACCAACTCCTGCCAGAAATATCTGGCTATTTAGCTGTTACTTGCTCCACTTTGTACACCAGCTAGTTGCTGAGTTTGTCTGTTGGCTTTTTAGTGTTGGACAGGTGCTGCTGCCTAGTTGACAGTGGTGAGACTGAGTAAAGGCAGTAAAGGGGCAAGCTGTAAAACAAAATTATCTTTGAGGGAAGTTCTTTAAAAAATGAACCCCCATATCTTGTAATGAAGGAAAGATATAGCTTAAATGCTGAATGCAACAATCCCACACATAATCTCTGAGTTTATCTGACACAGAAACATTGGGAAAAACTGTCTAATGTACACAACAGAAAATGTATTTGACCTGAAAAACGAATCAATTACACTTTACATAACTGAAAACATTATATGATTGCTACATAAAGTCACTGACTATGCATTACCACCCTAAGCTGGTGATTTATTTCTACAATAAATAATAAATTCCAAATATGAATGCACAAGCCCCACAGGGAGGTGGATGTTTATGCAGATTATGCAAGCAGGGTTCAAATGTCACATATCTGCAGACCAGAGGGCACATTCTGAGGATAACAATGTTACTGTCTCTTACTGTACAAGCAGCTCCAGGTAGAAACTAACTGACATGGTTTCTTGTGGGTGGTTTATTCCTTTAAGCAATATTTACTTTGTGTAGAATATTTTGATGAACGTACAACACACTTGTTGTGATTGACAACTTAGACAAATAACCAAGATTCTGTATCATATCTTTCAACATAAGTAGCAACAAACTCTTATTGTACTGGATTTTTTTTTTTTACAATGATGGGGTCTTGTCACTGAATGGGCTAACTAATGGGCTAAATACACTACTTGTGTTGGAAGCAATGATGAGGAAAGAAAATGTGTGATGTGGAATATTTGGAGGCCTGAAATTTTAAACCATAAATTATTAATTTGTGGCACTTTAATGAATGTGAAAAGAGTTTCCCTATCATTCATAATCTGAACAGCTGCTGTAATGTGACACTCTAGCTGTGGGTACTTAGTGGGGTTTCCAACAGGTCATGTGATACCTGAGCATGGAGAGAAGGGGCTGAAATAAATGTTCAGTGCATGCAGAGATAGAGAAAAACCTGGACCTTTTGAAATATATCTGATACTATTTCTAAATGATTTCCCAAAAATTACACAGAGGGCCAAAAAAAATCAGTTATTGAGATTTTCATCTTGCTCTCCAAAATATGTGTAATATATTCAGCCTGTAGAGAAACAATATCGAATATATTGTCTGGGAGCTCAGGAACAGGGAATCATATATACAGTATATGACTGAACTGAATTAATGCACAGCTTCACATATAGTAATAATTACCTGCTGGACACAAGGAAGGACATAGATGAATGATGAAAAAGTAATGCATCATGATTTGTATTCTGAATTTGTACTAAATCAATAATATTGCCAGGATGGTAACACCCTGCCTTCATACACAAAACTAAAACATTTAATATATTTTCACTTGAGACATTGAAAAGCTAATTTGAATTGTCCTTGATTTATCACTTACTTATTTATTCACTTTCCTCTGTTTATTGGCGTGCTTGTTCCTTTGGTTTGCTTTGCTGATGATTAAATCAGAGTTTTTGTACTTGTCTGGATAGACATGGTGGCTTGTTGTACATGTTAACGACTTGTTGTTGCTGCCAGAGAGACTCACTTGCGTTTGTTTTGATATATTTTGCAATATCTGTAGTTAGTGATTTCAGTCATTTTTCAGTCATAGGCAAGGACTGAAGTCTGGTTTAGACAATTAAGTAACATCATGTGTTAAGCTGAAGACCTTGTGCTGCTAGAAAAAACAATCAAAAAAATAAAGTTTAATCCAAATTCAATATGGTATAAAATCTCATATGGCTTTTTCAGGAATAGGGCACTTGACATTTGTGTAAAGAAACCTAAATAACTTTAGAATATGGGTGTTGAAAAAATAGGTTAATTCATGCATGATAACATCATATCCCAAATATGATCAAATCCAGGGTATGTGCAAACTTACTTCATGTCTGAGTTTCTGGGAAGGAAAGTATTTCATGTATCTTTTCTATTCAGTATGCCTGTTCTGTGGAGCAACAAGGTAAAGTCTAAAATTGTGGCAGGAAAGTTTGGATTGGCCATAGAATGAAGAGCAACTGTGATGTAAGGCGGAACATTTCAAAGATGTTGGATATTGCCACTGCTGACTTGTTTTTCACTGCTTTTCACTGGAGACAGGCAGAGAGGAGGAAGAAAAAATTGTAACAGCAGAGATGAAAGATGATGAAAGGTGTGGGTGGGCTATACATTTTTTCACAACATAGCAGTTAACTAGCCACTCCTGCCAATCACAGAAATAAATTAGTCGACCTGTCTCAGTAAGCCTACATTCTGGTGTTGAAGCTGGTTAATGCTGGTCTTGTTTCATTGTATTAAAGTAATACAGAATCACAAGGTACTGTTGCATGTAGTAGGGCGAAGTGTTTGCGCGATAACACCTTTTATCCACTTATCCACCACAAGGTTTGATTTAGGAACTCTAGCGTATATCCCAAGCAACATTTATGTCACATGTCTTAAAGTTTTCTGGTTGTACGTCTGTACGTGCATCTATCCCATTCTCGTGAATGGGATATCTCCGGATGTCTGGAAGCAATTTTTATAAATTTGGCACAAAAGTCCACTTGGACACAAGGATGAACTGATTAGAATTTGGTCAGGGCCACTGTGACCTCACAAAACATGTTTTTGGCCATAACTCAAGAATTGATAACCAGAACTCAGGAGCAGAAGGGGAGATTATGACCATAATTCACAGTTAGACGCAGACTGACTGACATTTTGACTCAAAGGTCATTGTGACCTCAAAATGGATTTTTAGCCATAATTTAAAAATGAATTGTGCAATTCCACATTTTATACACATGTTGACTGGGATTACGCAATGAGTAAACAATGACTATCAATAAATAACTTGGTATTATCGATATTGTCGTAACTTACCATTTACCAAAAAATACCCTTTTAACCTTTTATTCAATTGCTTACAAGAATTCAGTACATATAGTATGAGTCTGGACAGGCATTGATATAAACTGTAACTTTCCTGGTTGGCAGAAGTGTCTTTACCAGAGTAATCACCTTATTTTGGCTAGCACATTCACATCTATTGTATTTAGTAGAGTAACACTAGCATCTATTTGGAGTTCTATTTGACAAACTTACCTCTTTTTACTTTTAACTTTGTCTGTTTGCAGGTGGGGAGATAGTGTACAGTGGTTTTTAGCAGAGTTTGTTTGAAAGCTGCTGCCTGCTCTGGTTGATGGGAGTCATGAGACTAAAACACAAACTTACCTTGGGATAAAACCAAAACAAGGTTCTTAAAGTGCCAGGTGGGATCAAATGTGGCAACGTGGTAAAAGTGATAGGACCCAGGCACAGACTTGCACCTCAACAAAAACTTACCGCCATGATGAAAGCGGCAGGCAAGGGAAAAACAGGAGAGCAAGCACTCCAACACTTAAAGCAAGCACACAGATACCAGATGTCCCTAAAACAAGGCACAAATTCCAAATCAAAGTCCAACACAAACCAGAGTGGGTGGAGGAAGTTCGGAGGAGGGCTTCAGGACATGGAAAAACCACTGAAATCTAAGTAGGATCAGGAGGATGCAGCAGTTCAAATAGGTCAGGAGTTTGCAGCTCAGCAGGGACAGGAAACCGCTCTTGCTGAGCAGCGGGGAATTGCTGCAGCTTAGCAAAGCTAGGGGTTCCGTGATTGGTTATGGCTGTATTTCAGCAGGGAGAAACTGTGGCTGCAGCACAACATTTTTTGGATGGGCTGGCGACTGGACACAAAGGGCAGGTGTCGGCCATACCACCGACTGGACACGAAAAGCAGGAGTTGATGGAGAACCAGTCTGGACTGGTGTTACGTTTGCGGTACAGAGCCACAATGTCTCTGGGATCCTAACTTGCACTGTCTCTGGAGTGCAACCCAGCTCAGTCTGGAGAGATGAACAGCAAAGTCTCTGGGGAACAGGGAAACAAAGTCTCTGGAGAGCTAGACAGCTGAATCACAGTGAAGCTGGATGAGAAAGTCTCTGTGTTGCCAGACAACTCGTCTGTGTATCTGGCCAGTAAAGTCTTAGAACAGCTGAATCTTCGGGGAGCTGGATAGCAAAGTCTCTGGAGCTTTGATCGGTTGAGTCTCTGGGATGCTAACCGGCTGTTTTTTTTTTTGGTGAGCTGTCGAACAAAGTCTCTGGGGAGCCGGCTAGTTTAGTTTCCAAGGGTCTTCACAGAGCTTCAAAGCTGAAAGTCTGTGAAGCTGGGGAACAAAGTCTGTAAGAAGCTTGCTAGCTTAGTCTTCGAGAACCTGGGCAACAAAGCCTCTGAAGAGCTAGAGTGCTGAAACTCTGTGAAGCTGGGCAACAAAGTCTCTTGATTGCTGGGCAACTCCGTCTCTGTGACGCAGGGCAGCAAGACCTCTACAGCACTGTATAGCGGTGAGGACAAGGGGCTGGACAGCAATGAGGATGAGGAGCTGGGCAGAGGAGGCTCTGGGTATGTCTCCTTCTGTGGCCTCAACAGCGCCAAGTGAAAATGGCCATGCGAGTTCCCTCAAAGAGTTAATAATTTATGTCAGGGTGGCTAACAGAACCAAGGTGCAGGCAGGTTGTCCAGAAAGCAGGCATTCCAGCAGGCTTAAGTATGCTAGCTGGCTGGTTGCTAGAAGGCTGGTTGCTAGTCAGGCTAGCAAGGCTCGTTTACTGATTGCTAGCAGGCAATTCTCAGTAGGTTTGACATTGTAACCTTACTTAGTTATGTTTTCATGTAGTTTGATTAACTGTTCATCCAATAAATCTTAATTATGTGAGCTTTAAGCACCTCTTGCTATGGAAAAACATTGGTAATAACAAATCTTTGAAGAACTAAAAAGTGCGTGCTAATGAAAAATCATCAACAATCAAGTCAACATAGTTTTCAAATATATCAAAGAGTGCTCTGGTTTGCCAGAATCATTCAACTTGAACATGCTAGTGTTAGCATTTTAAAATGTGCTGGTGTAGAACAGTTCAGACAATGTTTCAGTTTAGAATGCGGTCAGTCTTAAATTTCCATACATTTTACTTGAAATGTTTCCAAGTTCTCTGAGGAAGCTGTTTGTAGCACGGTTCTGTTTTCCTCAAGCACAGCTCTTGCACAAGAGACCTTAGACCTGCCACCTATTCTTTCAAAAAAATACTCCTTGATGTAAAAATGTTTGCCAGTTGCTTTTCTTAAGGAAAATATACCTTTTTCTTCTGATGTTTACAGCACAATCTAGTGACTATATTGTTTTTTTATTATGGCCAGTGCAGGCAGGGCTCTATCCACCTGCAGGACCTATCAGTCTTTTTGTGAAAGCTCTGCTGGAGTCTATCTTGCTGGAAACCAAATTACACTGAGTAAATGGCCTCCGTGGTGCAAGTGCAGACATTCAGGTCATTATGATTACTTTTGGTGTGTGTGTGTGTGTGTCTGTGTGTGTGTGTGTGTGTTGAAGTACGTGTTTGTATCTGACATTTTCCCCCTGATAAATGTCATCTCTTTCATATTCAGAAAAGTGGGACTTGTGTTTGTTCCTACAGTACATGTCCTATATAATGTAATGGTTAATCCACTGTATGGACTACCTCGTTTGGGGAGTAGTCATGTGAAGGCTACACCTTTGTAGTCCTCATTCTTCGAAGGAGGCGACTCGAGAAATGGGTCACAGCTGCTGACACAATGAATCCCAATGAAAAGGTAGGGTGCTAAATGAGGAGCTAGAAATTAGCCCATACTAGCCTGTAACTATCTATGTAAGCTAGTTACATACCTTGCTCAGTTATTATGAACACATGGCATAGCTACTTTAATGTTACCTTAAGCCATGTTTCGACCAAAGGAACTATACCCTGGACTAGGAACCTTTGGAAGAACTGCGTTTCCACCAAAGGGACCAGGATCTAAATTTTCTTCTAGGGTCTTTATTTTACCCCCTCAAAAAGTCCCTGCTCGTAATAAAGTTTGTTAAACATCACATTCCTCTGGCACTCAGGCTGACACAGACATGCAGCTAATCTGCAGCTCTTGTCAGCTGTAAATATTTTTAATAACCTTCCAAACTGTCGTGATTTTTTTTTGTGTTCCTTTCTCCGTGCTGGAGTTATTTTAAGAACTTGATGGCTTTATCCAGTTTGTTATATGATTTGTAACAAACATTATTGTGTGTCTCTTCATTATGCTCCCAAACACAAAAAAACTGTTTTTAATTGTCAAGCACAACCTATAGTTTTTCATTATATTCCAGTCAAATTTGATGTTCATTTATAAATTTTGCCCATGGATAGTGGTTACAAATAATGATGCCTTTGTTTGGTGTATAGCCTACGTCAACTGGTTAATTTGCCCAATCTTTGCTGGTCTTAAGACCTTTTAAGTCCCCAGTACTTTTGGTTGAAACCCAGCTTTAGCTTGTAGCTTCCATTGAAGACTAGCTGCAAAAACTACAGTTAAGTTAGTTTCCCTAAACTGGGCTGTTCACCAATAGTGATTTTGTTTTCACCCCTGTCTGTTACTACAGTCTTTACCACAGTTGAACTACTGGAGAAATCAATGATGGACTCCTGCAAATTACAGGGACAGAATGTAAGAAAAATAAGCAGCAGAAAGAGGTAGTGCTTAAAATAATGAGTTGCAGGAGTTATGTGTGTACCAACCATATAGTAAAGGACTGACATTGATATTATGAAACTTTCCATAGTCTAACATAATTTTATTTCAGATCAATAAATCTTCAGCTCACCGATCCGTCAGCCAGCAGAAAAAAATAGATAATTTACATGTTTACATGAGCAGTAACACAGCAGTCAACACTGCAGTCAATATATTAAAAAAAAACACCATTTATGGTAGCCTCAACATTTCTATTTGTTATTCTGTCTATTATGAGTCACATGGGCTGTTGTGGCTCAGGAGGTAGAGCGTGTTGTCTGTTAATCAGAAGATCAGCTGTTCAATCCCTGGTTCCTCCAGGCTGCTTGTCAAAGTGTCCTTGGGCAAGATACTGAACCCCGAATTGCTGTTCCACCAGTGTATGGATGTTAGTTTCTGAGTGCTAAGGCTGAGTGTATGAGTGTATGTATGTTTCTGTCATAGTGGTGTCTGTTCAAACATAGTAGAAGTGAGTCTGTTTCATCCCTTAATAGTGATTGAATGAGTCTATATTCAGATACTGCTTTTGGTTGAAAGATGAATTGTTGGTTTATCCGCCCTGGTGTTAGCAGTAAAATCATAATGTTAGTGAAGTATAATTCATGAACCTGTCCTACACCATTCAAAGACAAAACATTTACTCAGGGGTGTCTACAACCCTGTTTACTTATTTGTTAATGTCCATCATGTGTCATAATTCTTTAATTCATCATTTGCTGAAGAAGCAGCCAAATACCTGGTGCTTTGCAGAGTGCATCATGCTACAGACTAACTAAACTCTGACCGTTTCAATCATCATGTCTTTAGATTATTGTTGCAAAGAATCTCATCACTTTTACCTTTTTCTCTCTCTCTCTCTCTCTCTCTCTCTCTCTCTCTCTCTCTTTTAGCTGACCAAAGGGCTGATTGTGTCTTGGCTGTAAAGGAAAGAGCAAGCAGACTCCACTTACTCTGTGAGTACTCAATCAGTGGAAAACATGCTTGTCTGTTGGGCTTCATGATTTATTACATTCTATAAACGATACGAGCGTAGCTGTAGATGGTGGAGGTAGAGGAGCTGTGGTAGTATACAGTAGTCTCTTTATTGATATGTGTGTGTGGGCAGATATACTGTATGGTGTTTTTTATTCTATTAATTCACAATTGCATGTTGCACTCAAACCCCGAAGTGTTCAATATTAAATAAATGAAAAAGACATCATGAAATAAAAGCATATACACATAAATGAATACATTATGTAAAATAATGTCACTTTGATGCTTAGTCATAAACTAAGCTGCCTCTTAGCTTGTTGTACTCCGTCTAAATGAATTAAAGGATTACTGTTTTTGAAAGGTTGCATTATATAGTGTTGCCAGTTCTTGTGAAACAGAAACAGTACTTTCTGGACTCATAATTGTGCATGTTTTTTACACAGTGATGCTAGTAAAAAAAAATGTATAAGTTTTTAAAAAGTTCTTGCTTACAGAAGCCCTTTACGGTATCACTTGCGATTCTTTTTTTTAATGCTGTTATCTCAAGGTCACAAGTTAACCAAGCTCTTTTTCTTGTTATCTAGAGAAAGCAAATGGCAGATTTCTCGAGATAACGAGGTAATTATAGTCTACTAATGAAGTTAACAATCCCAGCCGGATCACTAAAGTGCACTCACTTGTGAAGTAGCAGCTGGGCTAGTCTTCTCCTTAAATGACCAGGGTTGATCTGAATGTTATCAACAGAAAAACACAATGCAAATTCTGCCTGTGTTAGACCTGGATAGAAGTATGATCTGTTTGAAGAGCACTGACGAGGTATAGCCACACCCTTCTGAAAACTGGAAGGATACATTCAAGCGGCAAAAAAATGAAGCTAACGCAGAACTGCCAAAAAACTGCAGTTGCCGCAGCAACCAGGCTTCATTCAGGTCCGCGTCATTTCCACCAGCGCTCCACCTCTTTGCCCATTTTTGGATTAGCCAGGAGTTAGGCTAGCCAGGCACTGTGAAGATGGCAATGGCTGAAGAAACCCAGTGAGCTTTACAGTCACTCTACCCCTTTCATGCATGAATTATGACAGCCTCTGTCAGGATTTTTTCCTATGTATTTTTTATGGCTTGCAAAATAAAATTTGAATTTTATTTTTTTAAAATACACATTTTTCGAGGAGTTTCTTACATGTCCACTAAGGTGGAAAGTGTGCGCATAAGGTTTTAACTGAAGAAATATTTATTTAACAAACCCATATATGAACTTATATATTATGTGAAACCTATATTTTTCAATGCTGTTAAACAAATGTGGTCACATATTTTAACATATTCTAATACTGTTTAATGCAATGCAAAAGTGCTGAACCTCACTTCTGACTCCTCAGCCTGTCTTTCTCAGCATCCTCAGCTCTACTATTACTGCTGCTAGCATTTGGGGTTTCTCCTATTTCTGGCAGCCATTCATCATCACTGCCCCTACCATTATCCTTACTTGATTCTGTTGGAATTGGCTTCACTATCCTGAATGCCTTTCTATCGGTTGCTGCAACACACTAAATGTTACTCACGTAATAGAACTAATATGCACAAAATGTTTTTGTTTCAAAAACTGCAAGTGTAACATAAATCCATTGATTTACATCCAAAAAAAGTTAGTGCACGTGAATGTATTTTCAAGAAAAACAAAGTCTCAGTAATAGTTAATTGTAGTTGAAATATAGCCAGCAATGCATAAAGTCCAATTTAGTGGACAGTTGATTAATCCTAATTTCCTCCCAACATAAAATCAATACTTGGAAAGTTTAACAATTGTATTACTCCTTAGTTGTTACTAGATGTTACCAAATTTTATTTCCCTGCAGGCATCTCCTGTAATTGGAGGAATGGCAAGATTTACCTGAGCTGTACCATGTTCCCGAAAGTCCGTCGGCCATCTTGGTTTTGATGACTTTAAGTTGCACTTACAACGGCTTACCATTTACTTCATAAGTACATGACTTATGAGTAGCTGGTGGCAGTGTATGGCATGACACACTGGTTTCCACTATAGCGGCTGATGTGCAGCTAGACTATCAGAACCTCTGCCCATTCAAGTAAATGACTTATGAATAGCTGTCCACTGTAGTGACCACTATGCGTAGAAGGGCTAGACTACGTCCATGTTTTACAAAATCAATGGATACAACTCATAAACTGCTCATAGCTTGGCTATAGACCTAACTTTCTCCCAATAAAAGCAGAAGCAGCCAAACTTCATGTAGGGTTCACTTTCCAGTATTGTACTGAACTGACAGGATGTTAGCTCTCATATGCTCCTCCTTGTCTTAGTCAGTGTTTAATTTGCACAGTGAGTAATAGTTTGCCACCTGAGCTGCAGCACTGCTCATGCTCCCCAGTGGCTGGCTGGATATAAGATGGACTGTAATATGAGATCAGGAGGCTTTTCTGGATATTTGTAGCTTTTCGTGATTAAAAAAAGCTGTAAACTGAAACCTGTACAAATAAAACTTGTTTTAATATGAGTTTATTGAGCGAATACTACAGTGAGCAAGGAAATATGTTTTCAGGCTTTGGGGGTTCTGAGCCATGATAATGTGGTATCACGTAGACGTCTTTATGAGTCCCTGTGTGACGCTGAATGTCATGTTTGTCATGTCATGCCCCCACCACCACCACCACCATAAAAAGAAGGAGAAAAGAGCCTTAATTCCCTCACCCAAGGCTGCTAAGTTTTGTGCTATGTTTCTGTACCAACATGTTTAACAAATTACGCAGAGTGTGATGAAGAGGAACTTGGCGCACCAGAGTTCACAGGACACCCTCCACCCCTCTTTTTTAGCCTAGTTTGGCTATTCCAGAGTGGGAAGCGAGACATCGCTAAACATTAAACCAGCACTTCACTCTGGATACATACATTTATCTGTGTCAATATCCATTCCTCGTTTAATCATTTCTCCACAGCTATCTCAATATCACGGGCTAGTGAGAGAGGCGGGGGAAGCACATTATCTATGCTGTGGTGTTACAGTATTAGGGATTATCCCTGACAGATAGTTTCCCTTCCAGGCACCATTAGCTTGGCCTCATCCCATTTGGTATTTCCAACACCTGCGACCACCATCCGCTGGGCACAAGAATTATTACCATTGTATTTTTTCTAGGGTATATAAATTAATCATGGGGATCACAAGCAACTACTTTAAATTTCTGGACTGTGACCAAGAAACACATCCTCCCCAAGGATGCCAAGGACCTATGCATCATTAAAACAGAGTTGTGCTATCTGGCAGAGGAACAGTGCCAGCTCCCTCACTTATATACATTAAGGGATTGTGGCCTCTGCATTTTCGCATAATAGCATAATAGCTACTGTATATGGCTAAATGCAATCAGGGTCCTTCAGTCTGACTTTGAATCTTTAATGAGCAAGGGAGACACGTGTTTGTGAGTAGACGAAATAAAGTTGATCAGCTTGAAAGTGAAAGTAGACAGCTGACTACAGCGAACATAAATTAACATCGATCACTGGGCAGAGCACGTACGCTAATGACTCAAGGCTGCAGGGGCTTGTTAGACAACCTCTGCAATGGACTGTAATGGTTTCCATATCCTCACAGTCCACTAAAAACCAATGCCTGTATTTCCTCATTGAGCATCCTTGTTTGGTAAATGATATGTATTTGACATTTCACATACACATTAAAGTATTATGTGGCTATCAATGTAGATAACACACATTGTACGTGAAATACTGCAATTAGATCCGCCTCATGCTGTGGTGAGGAATAAACACTCATCATTAATAGCTTCTAAATAATTTAAACCTAAATTCAGGCTTAAATGGCAGATTTACAGTATTGATAATTGCAGATAGGCTATTTTGACAAAATGTCTGCAAAACATTTCACATGGATTTAAAGTATGATTCAGATCACAACATTTACTGCATCTTACACATGCAGCGTTGTGTTACTCATTTAGCAGCTATTCATCCGGTATCTTAATCAACATATTTGACTCTATAGTAGACTGGAGAACAGCACAAGGCAGAGCAGTTTATTGAACCAAGAGAATATTTCATAGCTCTGAGTCCCAGTTCTCTCAAAACAATGCAGCTTCTCTTGTTTGATGGATAAAGTTTCTTCATTGGTTTTCTCCAGAACAAACGAATGTATCAACCCAGTGAGTCTCATAAGGAAAGACATCAACCACATCTCCAGTTATTGATCCATCCCTCCATATTTGATTGAGACTCATGACAAGACTGTGGGCAGGATGACAAAAAAGGCAGAAGGTTGAAAAACTGTAAACCAAATCAATAATGATGACCGAAATGATGAAGCTTGGATGATCAGTATTGTGCCCCCTTAAAATAAATAATGCACAGCAGAATAAATCTACTTCACTCCCTACAAAGCTAATGCTTTTTCTCCCTTCTTCCCTCCATGATTAGTGACTCGTTCTGTTTTGTTACATCCATCTGTCGGGGACAATTTACTACAGGAACTGAGACAGAAAACGAGAAAGAAAAGCTGTTGGAAATATGTTTGTAAATATTGTGGTTTTTTAGGAGCGCTCATAAAAGTTTGAGCACATAAAAACTGTTTTATATTTAACATTCACTTCTGTACAAGGCTCAAGTGGTAAGATGCTTGTGGCTCATATGTGGTACACTTTAGCAACTTAATCATTAGGAAATCTAGTATTCTTAGAAAAGCGGGGTCAACTCACCAATATATCCTATCTACATGATAGAATAGAATACTATAGGGGCGCAAGGGCTCTGGCTGTACCTTGTTTTGGGGGTTATGGTTTAGTATGTTTTAGGTAGTGTTTTGGTACAGTTAAAAACACACACAAGGTATAATGGCTTTCATTCATTATACCAACAGCACTTGCCATTCGAGCTATTTGAGCTAAACCTTGCAACCAAGAACTAACCTGATTAGCATGATCAGTACCTGAGGGGGACTTGGGAGAGTCTAAAGGGGGGGTGCGGAGGGAGAGACTTGAGGCAAAGAGGTTTGGTGAAAGAGACAGGTTATGTACATATGTACCAGCGTTCTGAAAACAAGAGGAAGTTAGTTATTGTAGTATGTTGTGCTGGTTTGACCTCTTCTCACCATGGTCAAGAGTTGGGGCAGCTGTTAAATGAGCTGTGACACAGCATAAAATTTGCATAAAAAACTGACAGTGTCAGAAAAGCAATGGTGCATCTAACATACAACAACTGCACCACTAGCAAAACTTTAGAATTGATGTTCTGCATCAATTCTATTTGGTTCACAGGGTGCACCAAACCAAAGTAATTTAACATAACCTGCGGTACTGACGGGTCTAGCGTGAATACATGTACGGTTGCAATGAGTCGCAAAGATGACAGACTGTGTTGTTACATGGTTTAAACCTGTAAGCACAAAACAAAAACTTTTAAGATGATATGGCTCACAAGCAAATGGTTACTTATTTACACAATCAGCATACATGGAGCAACATTAGCATTCATTCGAAGTAATGTTTTAGCCACCTGATGAATGTCCGCTATTGACTCTCCATACAGCTGAGCTGAACGCAGAGTCAGATAAAAATTCTCTGCAGATTCATCACTATCATTGACTCTCTTAACATAAAAATAGTAATAAATATATTGATTACAGAAGCTTTTAAGAATGGGTTTGGAATTAATGTGCAAACACACATGTGTCAGAATGCAGACTGCAGCAAAACAGCAAAAACTATTATAATGTTACTTGTAATGTTATTTGACAAAGGTTGGCCAACTTATAAAAGCTTCATTTTTATCATTTTGGCAGTAGTTCCTGGCATCATGGTCCATGGAAGATGCGATGCTTGTCTGCATTTTTTTAAGTAGTAGTATGATTTGCACACAAAAGGATTATTTGGTGATTCAATTCAAGTTTGTCTGTCTGAATACATTAACATTCCATGTGATATATACTGTACACTTTGCACACACTTCGTAAAAACAGTATATTGAACCAACAGTTTTCAGAAAGCTTATAGCATTACCTTTGGCAGGATGCTCTGCTCCTCTTGCTACTGAT
This sequence comes from Lepomis macrochirus, assembly GCA_024633595.2. Classification (NCBI taxonomy): domain Eukaryota; kingdom Metazoa; phylum Chordata; class Actinopteri; order Centrarchiformes; family Centrarchidae; genus Lepomis; species Lepomis macrochirus. The sequence continues at coordinate 36,030,002 of JALXJV020000004.1, forward strand.
GCAAACATTCAAACTTTTTTTTTTGCTCCTGGGAGATAGTGTAGCCAGCAGTATGTATACACTAAATATCAGCTCTGCAGTATCAGCTGCTAGCTGGCCCTTCGGCATGAGATCTTGGCTCTGCTTATTTGGTTGAATGAATTATTAATGTCTCACCAATTTTCCACAGCTTCCAGCCTGTTTTTTTTTTTTTTTTATTTTTTTATCCAGGCTTGATGTACTGTGCATCTCCCCATCTCCATCACTCTCTCTCTCTCTCTCTTCCAGAGCCAAACGGAGGAGCATTTGCACAGGAAATATTCTCCACTCTCTGGCAACTGGATGGGAAGAAGGAGAATCTTTGACCTTGGAAAATGAAGATGTTGTTGCCATGGGAACTGTTAATCCTTCTGTCACTCAAAGACTGCCTGGCTGGTGAGACGCCAAGTCAAGCCGCCTTTCATGACACACCTGATATGCATACATCTCTAATAGGGAGATTTTGCCTTTTTCTCTTATATGTTTAGGTTATCATTTAATGTGAAAGAGACTGATAGCATTCTCAGAAGGGATCATCATTTTTGTAGCTTTTGCATTTGAGCAAAAGCTGCTTCTAGTTTGTAAAATATATATATATATATATATATATATATTTTTTTTTTAGTAAAACATGGCCAAATCTGTAGATTTCAAAGGGCTTAGCAATGCATTTCAGTGCAAATAAGAACCACAGAGCCAGACATTTGAATTTAGTGGTGTAGTTTTTGTTAATTAACAGGATGAAGGTGTCACAAGGTAAAAAAAATACTGCCTTGTGTCATTCTAAAGACTGCTATATTGTAGAGATGGGCGTTTCATGTAGAAATACTATTCTAAAGTCACTGTTGCAACTAATTGATCATTCTTTTAAGATCGTGACTCAATGTTAGATTTACATTTGAAGAGAGACAACATATGTATAGGAGAGAATTCACTCTCTGGTGTTTTTATGCCTCCCTATTTTATTATGCAATTTTCTTGCTTTATGTCCAACTGCTGCCACTTAAAAAAAATGTGGCAAGCATTATAAAAATCCACGCTAACTCTTTCCCTAACACTAATTTATTCTACACACCGTTCTCAGCAACATACATCCACAGTGTGCCGAGGTGCTCCTCTTCACTGAGAGAAAAGGAGAGAAACACAATCCTTCACTTCCGTAATACCTGTATGAGCTACAGCTAAGGTGTTAAAATCTCTCCAAGAGCTCTCACTTTATGTTTGGAGATGGTAACGTGTGAAGCCTAGACGACTGAGTGAGATTTAATGTCGTCAGTCACATTTGACAGGTATACTGTGTACAGAACTTAAGTCAACCATTTACAAGTCATCAAACAAATACATTTACATTTATACAGCATATGGAGAGGGGTCCATTGTGTTGTTATTTATGCTTCCATTTCCATTGATTTAGCATCTCATCTCACGTCAGCAGTTTCACTGGGGTACATCTGTGCAGCATGCAAACACAAGACAACAGAATGAAGAGTTGTGCAATGGGAGGCACATGCTGTTCTTTACATACATATGCATGCTACTGAGCGCACATTCATTCCCATGAAAACTAATTAAGTGTGTGTGTGTGTGTGTGTGTGTGTGTGTGTGTGTGTGTGTGTGTGTGTGTGTGTTCATGTGTGCTAATGGTCAGTCCAGTTAGTGTGTTTACTGGGCAGGCCTGTTCTCAAGCATACACACAAACCACACGGCCATTTCCCAGGTGAACTAGCGCAGCTATTAAAGGTTCATTAATTTGTTTAATTTAAAGGACATCGCAACCAGGGTAAAAATGAAGCACCTCCCTCAGAGGCTGGGGAAACAAGGCCCTTACCTGAGGCAAAGACTCCCACTCTCATTAGGATGATGATGATGATGATGATGTGGGAGGGAGCACTCTTTGTCCTATTCAAGGTTAGAGATATGTAGAAAAGCATCTCATCCTCTCAAGTGCACAGAAAGAAAAATGATACGTTATGCAAGAGCAACACTAATATGCAGCTCTGTGTATCACACACAGTGTCAGAGGGAAGAGAGGGTGGACACCAATGCTCCAGTATCCTTTGTGAAATGTTAGATTTCACAGGAGTAATTAGTACAACGGTTAATTACTCCTGTGTATTGATCGTTTGGCTGGAGCTAACCAAAACAACAAGCTCGACTGAGCAGATACACACGCCCAAACAACATGCATAAAGATGACAGTTTAGCAGACTCTAATAATTAAATTACTGCCAGAGTAAGGCGACACCTTAACCAAGTTATCCTGCTTGCATTAAGATCATAATGAAATAAATCATAATTCAATTAGCCAGTTGTGTTACTTGTCAATCTTTTCAATTACTCTTGACATGTAATAAAGCTTGGACCGGTTGTGCTTTGATTCTGTGCATGACAGTTCACAGAGTGAACCAGATGCCAAGTGTGAGTTTAAACAGAGGAACAGATGTAGCTCTCAGTGACACACATTTTGACAATGCTTATTACTACAAGTAATTGACCTTGTACCAAAGTGTTCTGTGAATTGACCATTTGCTAACCCCCGACACCAAACAGCAACTGTCCAATCACAGCTTAGCATCCATAAACAGAAGGCTACACCAGGCCTGTCAATCTTCGGATTTTATACACATAACAGTTTATGGAGTGGGGACTTTTTATCCAAAACTAAAAACACAAGACTAAAACTGTAAGGAATGAGTGAAGTCTACAACACATTCTCGCTCCCAACTCGTCGCATATTGACCCTTTTGCATCTTTTTTTAGACGTTTGGGGCTCCGCGGTCAAGTTAGCAGTGCTTGGCAACAATAAATATGCATCATCCAGTCCCACTTGATACACTGCCATTTTCAAATGGCACGTTGTTAAAGTTGTGAAATGTTGCAATTTTGTTTAGTACTTAAGTTTAGAAAAAGATCATGGTTTGGGTTATGCAACTTGCCTAACTTAAATGAGGTTCTGGCCCTCCATCCACCCCAACCACCTCCTTATTCAGTCTTTTCTGCTAAATATCATAGACCTACCTCTACTGTCAAAAACCGACGCTACAGGGCTTCCTCCACTGCGTTGAACTATGACAGGGATCCCTAGTGTGTTACAAACTGACGCTGATGGGTCTTGACCATGCGTCCATATGTTATGAGTCGGGGATTGAGAACAGTTTTGCAATTGTTAGCATGACTGGCTAATTTACTTAGTAACTACAATAGTAACCTAACCCAGCATTACTTATTACAACGCCAAGGAGAGCTACATTAACTAAATTAATTACAGGTTTGGTTTAAAAAAAAAATGTTGAGCTTAATTAGCAAGCTAGCTATTTGATAAAATCATCTCAGTTTGCTAAATTGGCAGTCCCCAGCTAGAAATGAGAAACCAGTATTTGTCTACCTCTGTCTGAAAACAAGGACCGCTTGCTTTTTTAACAAAAACTGAGAATTGGGAATGTTATATCTGCTACTGGTATCTGAACAGTAAACTGATAAAGTGTTGTGTGAGAATGGAAAGCTTGGGCAGCGTTTAACGAATGGTAAATTTCTCAGTGACACGATAATGACGTTCTTTTTTTTTTTTACATTTCCTGTAACTTTTCATTTTCATTTCAACAGTAAATTGAAAATGATGAAGAAACATGAACTCTGTTACTGGTGAAGTCAGGTTATTGTAAACCATGTATGCTTAAACTGAACTATTTCCTTGATCTGGGCTTCTACAGAACACTGATAAATTACTTACTGTGCACATAAACATCCTGACTGTGAATGAGGGTGGGGAACAAAAAACTCATGTGTTGAAGGCTGCATAGAATATGCCAGTTAACCAGTATGCTACAGGGTTATCTCTAGTTAATTGCTCTCTCATCGCAGTGCATTATCTGCCTTGTGACATGTGCACAAGAGTGTTTATTAAATGCTGAATCCACTCAAAGAGTTGGCAGCTAATTATATGGGCGTTTTCTGAGCACTGGGTGATTTATTTTTGCAGTTATTCAGTGTCACTTGCTCAGCACCATTGCACAGCTAATTTTAAATTTTTTCATTACAGAGAATACACGCCATGGTCCTGTCTTCACCCAGGAGCCTAGTGACGGTATTTTCCCACTGAGCACGGATGATAAGCAGGTGTTTATTAATTGCAAAGCTAAAGGAAACCCTCCTCCACATTATAGGTAAGTGTTTTACCTGCGTTTGACTATCTGTGAGGTTTGACAGTGTGTAGCATCGGTGAATGTTTAGTACAAAGTGCTCTGTTGAGATGTTTAGGACACCGGGCTGTGTTACTATAGTGGCTGCATTTTTACATTTCAGTGTAGTAATTCATTAGCGGTTGGAAGGTAATTACGTTTTAACCATATGTGTCCTTGTGGGATGTTTTCTGGATGTTTTCCAAATATATAAGTAAAAGATGAAACTGAAAGTTTCTCCGACAGATGTTAGCAGACGTGGGCGTAGTTGTGAATTGGCCTGTCACTTGTGTCTGATGATTATTATTTTGTAATTTATCTACAGGTGGAATGTGGATGGTAGAGATATAAACACAGAGTCGGATCCAAACTACAGCCTTGTAGAGGGGAACCTGTTGATCAATAATCCTCATGTCATCAATCATGGAGGAATCTATCAGTGCATCGCCACCAACACATTTGGGACCGTTGTCAGCAGAGAGGCAAAGGTCCAGTTTGCATGTGAGTGGAGGCTTATGCTAATTTTTGTATCTACCTTTCTGTACAATTGTTTTAGAATAGGGCTGCAGCTAATTATTTTAATCATCATTTTTTTAAATTGGTCTAAGAAATATCAGAAAATTGTGAAAAATCTTCATCAGGTTCTCGGACCTCAAATATCATTATGTCATACCAACAGTGACATGATACTACATTTGTACATTTGTGCATTTGTTCTTCTGAAGCTAACCTAAAGATATTCAGTGTAATGCAATAGCAGACCCAGAGGATGTTTATTCTTGTTGATTATTCAAAATTGCTGCATTTTCTGTTTATCAGCCAATGAAATACTGTAATTGATTTATCATTGCAGAGCTAATTGAGATAAAGAACACAAACTACTTTTGTAGTCATAATAATGATGTATGGTTCTAGGATTGGCACTGTTGGTCATTCTGTCATTCCACCACTTTGGCCCAGAGTGAAATATCTGGACAGTGTTTGGCTTCACGGCCAACAAATTTGGTTTGATTTGGTCTGATGTTTTATCTAGCATCAAAAGCCGGGTATCAACAGGTAAGGTGTTCAACTTGTGTAGTATTGTATGACAGGACACCTCTAAAACTGTGTCAGACAGGAGACCAGAGAGGAGCAAGTTTTGTCGGTAACATTATAAATCCTCGAGCATTTGTTCTTCTGAAGCTGGAAGTTTCATTTTTTTCTCAGCCCTGGAACTCAAACCATTTTCTGATGCCCCCAAAATTTACATTTAAATAATTAAAATATGCTACAACTTATCAACTTAACAACTTGATCTAAGAACTACTACTAGAAAAGGAAAGTATTTAGTCGGGCACAGCCCTAAATACAATACAACAAGAAAAAACTGCAATTATAATTCAACGTTCGATTTGATTTAATACACTATTGTGGTATTTAACTGCAGATGGCTATTGTGTGGATCACTTGCTACGTTCACACTGCAGGCCTTAATGCTCAATTCCAATTTATTTCCCAGATCCAATTTTTTTGATTGATTGTTATATGTGTTTTCTAAATGTGGCCTGCTTCAGACTCACAGTCTGAACTGGCCACAGCCTGAAAGAGACCCGCATGCACAACAGAATAATACGACATCACAAGCAGCACGCTATCGACTGAAGTAAACATAACCTTCCGATTTATATGGGAGACTCCTGTTTTTTTTATGACACATGTTCACAACTTTATTTCCAGTTTTTACAGTTTCTGGCACTGTACAGTGTAAATAAGCCCTACTCTCTCTCTACAGTTTCTGTCCGGACAAGAAAAAGAGACATCACCTGCTTTTAACTGCTGTATAATCATATATATATATGTGCTGCACGTCACGGATGACAGTAAGTTTCCTCTGAGGAACAGAGAGAGAGCCCTTTGTTTAAAGAAGATGAAAGTAATGAATATGATGATGCCATGACTGTCACAGTCTATAAAGCACCAATAGTGTATGATAATGTATTCTCCTGATCCAACCCTGTATCCAAATGTGCAACATGTGAGCTGCCAAGGAGGCCTGTCCACGGAAATGCAGAAAGTGCATTTGACACCCCCATCATGGCACACTTGACTGTGATCTGCACCATGCCGCTGGGTTCACAAAAACAGATCCTTTAGTGTCCTATTAAGTTCACTTGTTTCCCTGAATCATTTTTTTTTTACATATAATATTCAAATATTTGCTTTGTGCGCTATTGAACTGACTTTTGTGATAACAAAAACAAAATAGCCTCTCAAAGATGTGCAGGGTTTTCCGCGCTGAAAATTTTCTGATGTAGGAAGAGTTTTTTCTGAAATTTTCCCCAATTGAATGTCAATTGCCATGTCTGACATTGTGTTGATTTTTATACTAGTCTGTAGCACCAGTGGAATATATGAATGAATAAGGACTGTGTGTCATGATTTGGGTGAGTTTTAATCAGTTGAGTTTTGATTTGACCACTGCTGATATTTGCTTGAACCCTCCCGGGACTTGGTTGGTATTTCTAAGACTTTGGGATTGACATGTCTTCCCGCTGTTTATTCTACCGCACAGCACATCAGCATTTAATTAAAGGTGAAAGTAATCTCTCAAACAGGATTGGTGATGATCACTTTGCTGCCCCCTCGACCTGAATTCCTGTGCTTGCTGTGATATTAACTCTCAGGTTTGACTTGTAAGCAATGTGAGCAGACAGGGAAATATTCTGCAGAATGAAATGCCCTTTCCCGGATGTCACCTGTAGGTAAAGTTATTACCTATTAGCTGCAAAAGCCTAAAAAAGTTGTCTTTTTTTAATTTTATATTCAACAGTTCTACAGAACTTCAGCAGGAAGTCAAGGAATACGGTGTCGGTGAGGGAGGGTCAAGCCGTGGTTCTGCTTTGTGGCCCTCCACCCCATTACGGAGGTACAGCGCTCTGTCCTAACTCTTCTGCATTGTCTGCTGTAGTCTCACCCTCCTGCTTGCCTCAGCAATCTTTATTGTTCCCCACTCTGCTGCTTATTATCTCCCTGTAACACTGCTGTGTCTCTTTTGTTTTTATACCTTACCACCTTCTCTCTTTGCTGCTCTTCGTTTCAAACCCTCGGCACACTGTCTCCCTAGTCTTTATCTGTCAGACAGGGAACTTTTTATGATCAGCCACCGCTCTACCTGCCCAGACCCATGCCTTCACATCTATAGTTCATAGCCTCACACTTCTTAACCTTGAGCTCACTCTTCTCGCCCATATGATCTGTGACTGTGCTGTCATCTATAAAGTCTCCAGTGCTCCACATCCCCAACTGTCAATTTCTTTTCCTCGATGTGGGCAGGTTATCTGCGGGTAATAAAGGCTGGTGGTGGCTGCTGTGGCCGGGGGAGCGTTTATCCCGTGGCACAGCTGTGAGTCGGCTCATGCGTCTGTGTGCTGCTGATTAGCAGACCCTCAAAGTGGTCCGTACTCCTGCAGCCATTCCGTGCCCACCAGCACAATTTCACGCCAGTGTACCAGCCTTTCTCCGCTCTCTGTTGCCAGCTGAATCCTGCAGCCACATGGGATTCCACACTTTAGCAATTTGCCCTCCAGCCTCTCCTCCCTCCCCTTTTAAAAGCCTTCATATCTTTATGTTTCCTCTTAAACAGAGCATAGTCACACATTTGATGGGATTTGCGCTACACAATAATGCTAGCTTGAGGTGATTTAAAATTGAAAAATGGTGCAAAAAGCTGTTATTTTGCCACAAGTTTTAAATTATGTCAAAGCTTCTTTAATGCTTGTTGATGCACAACTTGACGAGTGAGGTGATGCACTTTACTGTAATAAAAAATAAATTGTATGAAGCTTTTTTGAGCAATCAATAGGTAAGTAGTCTAAAAGGAGCCGAGCTGAGGGTTAAACTCTGTCAGAGGACATGAAATTATGTGCCTGCAAGTCCTCTGTTGCTGTGAGACTGTAGCTCTTAAACAGACCCAGTCTCTGATAGTCTCTAATCATGAAAGGTCTGTCAGTTTCTGCCCTGACTTTCCCTGTAATAATTTTAATTCACTGTTTTCCCTCAAGGAAATGAGTGGGACTTCTTACCGTCTAACCAGTCAAAAGGACTGACTGCAGCATGTCAGGTTTCTGATACAGGAGGGCTGCAATAATAGACAAGTTCACTCTGCTAGCTGCTTTGCTATGATGCATTCATATTTTTCCTTTCATTCTTAATTTGACATGAATCCTCCTTGTTAACCTGTGTGACAAGAGTTGTAGATCAACTAAATTGATATTTCCTGTAAATATAATACAGTTGTGCACATCTGTAGTGAATCCCATGTTTTACTGTGATACCAGTCTTGGTTTATATTCAAAAGATAAGGGAGGAATTATTCTATGTTTTTCTTATTGTTAGCAAATAACAAGAAAAGACCAGTGACACAATGAAATACGATTCAGGAAAGCAGGTTTGACTAAAAGTCCATAGGTTTAATGGCTTATAAGATGCCACAACACTCTACAGTGGTTTATAATTCCACAACTTTGGACAAGTTATCATGGTGAAAATCATTTGATTCTGTTACAAAGTAATCTACTATTTACTTGCACATTTAATTGCCAGAGGATGTTGCATTGTGTTGCTGCAAAAGGTGAGCTGGAATTTTCTCTACAGGAGAACACTGCACACCATTGGAGCGTCCCCGTGTTGACACCTCCACTGACCAGAGGGCTGTGTCACAAAACCAAGATAAGGGATTAAGCCGGGATTTTCCAGATATCCTGGCTGAATTAAGCCTGGACTCGGTTTCACGAAAGTAGAAGCACATAAGTTACCATGGTGATTTATTCTGTGCAGCTAGCCTGCCCCAGACCAGGCTAACAGCCAGGCTTAGTTAATCCTGGTGCCTTATCTGTTCAGTCAGCAGTCACACCGATCAGAAAAGTGTTTTTTTCAGTCATTCCATGTTCTTATGTAGGCCTGTGTGTTCTGCATATTTTTCAGTAGCCTGTATTAAAATAGTAGGTCGTGGTTATTAGGTTTCATAACTAGAGAAGATGCGTCCACCATACTTTGCACACAATGGCATTAGCGAGTAAGTTAGGTTTATGTGGAATGAAAGCACTTGTAAAAAATAAAAAATAAAAAGGATCAATAAAAGAAAAAAGTAACACGGGTACAGCAATAAACCAAGCGGAAGAAAGTGGCAGCCAATTGTTGACCGACTGAATGTGTGAGAAGCTAAAAATATCACAGCTCTTAACTGAAACTGTCATAATTATGTTATATTGTGCCTTAAAAGTGAGCAGCGGACATTATATGTCACTCAAGAAACTCACACACACTATGTAGGATTCCTATGTCATTTTATAATACTCTCAAATTATAGTCCCTACTTCAATAAGGAGGATATATTGTGCAGTTTATTCATGAAACAACTGCGTGTTTGGGAGAGAAAACAATGATTACCGCAATACACTGTGTTACAGCTTGGCTTACAGTCTACTTCTAGTTCACTAAATCACTAAATCACTTCTCTTTGCAGTTGCTGGTTTTCTAATATCTTAAGTGCTTCTTTTTATCTCCATATCTAAGTCTGTTTTTTTATTTTGTTAATTTTTTCAAGTGTGTGCAGTTCAGACATATGACAGTAAAACTCAGTCAGCACAGCAGGAAGTCTTCACCTATGGATGTGCTGTAGGACTACAGCCTCAGGGTCAACTTACAGATATCATACAGTATTTTCTATGAGCACCACAACACTGACTTTTTATCTATTATCCATATTGACTAAACAAGTACACCATTTTCACACAAAATTGACAGACCTCCAGCCTCTCTGCCAAGCCTACTATATATATATATATACACACACTTTTTAAAAGTATTTGTCAAATATGTTGCTTGCACTAAAAAATGGTAAATAACTGAAAAGGCTTTAAGAAAGGTTAATAAGAAAACATGCAGTGCAAACATAGAAGAAAGGTATGTGCATTGTCCAAAAATGAAACTTAAGCTAATTGAACAAGCTGCTGATACTGCATTATATTTTTTATATTTTGAATTGTCACCTGCCAGCTGAATTTTGTTTCCTTTTATATAAATAAAATTTATATAAAATAATTTCCACCATAAATTGGTGTAGAATATTTCTTCAGACATCAGAAAATTAAGTGTTTAATGCTCAAAAACATCTGGGGAGGACCCCAGACTCCCCACTCAGATATCTCAGCATTACATATTATTTCAAAATAGGGTTAAATGGGCAATACTAGTACAAGTACTAGTAGTAATGCTGCCAGAAAAGAAATACTTTTGTTGTGAACTGTCACTATATAAATAAAATTGAATTGAATAGACAGTATGTTGATTAGTGGTTGTAATTAATACATTTGCTGAGTGACATATTAAGGTCCGGTGCTTACTTGTAGGTGTGACATAGCGTTACTATTCATGGTAGCGTTATAATTAACAGTTTCAGCTGGGAGCAGTGATTCTTTTAGCAACTTACTAATTAAGTATTGTATATAAGTATTGTCTGCCACACTTTTCTCGCTGTTTTAATACTTTTCTTTCTTTCTTTTTTATATTATGTGCATTTTTTCATCAAAACCTTTTTTACACTCGTTGAGGAACAGCAAATAAAGTATGCTGCACACGTCTTTTCCATTTCAGCATCAATGAATCTGTGATCGACAGCGTGGTCTCTTGAAAAAAGTTGTTGACGCCCATTTATCTGAATTACTTACACCTGGCTTGACCTAGTTGCACCTTCTGAGCCTGGTTTGGCCTTTGTGAAACTGATAAAGCCAGGATGCACTGATCACACTAGGTCAAGCCTAGCTTTATCTCTTATCCTGGATTTCTAAATTCTACTTTTGTGAAACAGCCCTCTGCACAGTGGCCCAATTCAAAAGAATGAGGGGGCTGCATTATTTCACACTGTGCTATTGTCTATCTGAACTCGACCTTATTGTGTGTTCACATAGGCTACAATGCGAATTTAATCCCTACAACGCTTTGCTATTGGGGGTTTTATCACAACTGGCAAGTGGTCACCCACAACGCGATAACGCAAATAAACACAACCTGCGACTACTACAGAGGGCTGGTTCACAAAAGCAGAATTTAGAAATCCAGGATATGAGATAAAGCTAGGCTTGACATAGTCCGATCAGTGCATCCTGGCTTTTAGTTTCACAAAGGCCAAACCAGGTTCAGAAGGTGCAACTAAGTCAAGCCAGGTGTTAGTAATTCAGATAAATGGGCGTCAACAACTTTCTTCAAGAGACCACACTGTCGATCACAGATTCATTGATGCTGAATTAAAATTAATTACAACCACTAATCAACATACTGTCTATTCAATTCCATTTTATTTATATAGCAGTTCACAACAAAAGTATTTCTTTTTCTCATAGTATTACCCATTTAACCCTATTTTTAAATAATATTCAATGCTGAGATATCTGAGTGGGGAGTCTGGGGGGTCCTCCCCCAGACGTTTTTCAGCATTAAACACTTAATTTTCTGACGTATGAAGAAATATTATACACCAATTTATGGTGGAAATTATTTTATATAAATTTTATTTATATAAAAAGGAAACACAAAATTCAGCTGGCAGGTGACAATTCAAAATATAAAAATATAATGCTGTATCAGCAGCTTGTTCATTTAGCTTAAGTTTCTATTTTGGACAATGCACATACCTGTCTTCTATGTTTGCACTGCATGTTTTCTTATTAACCTTTCTTAAAGCCTTTTCAGTTTACCATTTTTTATTGCAAGCAACATTTTTGACAAATACTTTTTTCAAAAGTGTGTATTTATATAGTAGGCTTGGCAGAGAGGCTGGAAGTCTGTCAGTTTTGTGTGAAAATGGTGTACTTGTTTAGTCAATATGGATAATAGATAAAAAGTCAGTGTTGTGGTGCTCATAGAAAATACTGTATGATATCTGTAAGTTGACCCTGAGGCTGTAGTCCTACAGTCTGACAGCCAGTCTGCCAATGTAGTAAGTATAAGCACATCCACAGGTGAACACTGCCTGCTGTGCTAACTGTTATGTGTTTTACTGTCAGATGTCTGAACTGCACACACTTGAAAAAATTAACATAAAAAACAGGACTTGGACTTAGATATGGATATAAAAAGAAGCACTGAGGACATTGGAAATCCAGCAACTACAAAGAGAAGTGATTTAGTGAAGTCTAACTGTAGCACAATGTATTGCAGTAATCATTATTTTCTCTCCCAAACACGCAGTTGTTTCATGAATAAACAGTGCACAATATATCCTCCTTACTGAAGTAGGACTATAATTTGAGAGTATTATAAAATGACATAGGAATCCTACATAGTGTGTGTCAGTTTCTTGAGTGACATATAATGTCCGGTGCTCACTTTTAAGGCACTTTATAACAATATAATTATGACAGTTTCAGTTAAGAGCTGTGATATTTTTAGCTTCTCACACATTCAGTCAGTCCTCTGTTGGCTGCCACTTTCTTTCGCTGGTTTATTGCTGTACCAGCGTTACTTTTTCATTTATTTATCTTTTTTTATTATTTTTATTTTTTACAAGTGCTTTCATTCCACATAAACCTACTCGCTGCTGCTCATTGTGTGCAAAGTATGGTGCATGGATCTTCTCTAGTTATGAAACCTAATAACCCCAACCTACTATTTTAATACAGGCTACTGAAGAATATGCAAAACACACAGGCCTACATAAGAACGTGGAATGACACTTTGGTTTCTGATCGGCGTGACGCTGACTGAACAGATAAAGCACCAGGATTAACTAAGCGTGGCTGTTAGCCTGGTCTGGAGCAGGATAGCTGCACAGAATAAATCGCCATGGTAACTTATGTGCTACTGCTTTCGCGAAAACGGTCAAGGCTTAATTCAGCCAGGATAACTGGAAAATCCCAGCTTAATCCCTTATCTTGCTTTTGTGAAACAGCCCTCAGGTCTATCAGCAAGTCAGCAGGACAACAATTTTTAAATTGTTTATTTTCTGAATGGAGTTTGGATCGATCAGAGCAACGCTATGCTAACTTGTTCACAGTACAACGACAGTCCCAAACCAATTAATTCCTTCGGAAGACATAGTTTACATCTTCAAAAATAAGTCACAAATATATAGCTAGAGGTAAAGCTGAGCTTGACCATTAGTCTGCAGGTCGTAGTAGCTAGCAGAATGGTATCGTGGATCTGAAATGACAGTTGGAAAAAACATGGTTGATTATGTAGCTAAAGAAGCTTTGGACCCTGCAAATTACATTTTGGTGGGCCTTTAAATAGGCAGGCTTTGGCTATGCAGGATATACCTTATACACTAATTTCTTTGATGGTTTTGGTCTTTTCATGGGATTTGTTAACAAAAAATATAAAGTTATTGTATAATGTCACGTCTATATTTTTTGCTCAAAAATCTCCTGATCTCTAGAAATTTTTTTCTAGAGATCAAATATTCATGGGTTTTCAACGGACAGCTTGGCTTCCTGCAGCAGGACGCCCGTCGTTTCATCTCTCAGAGGACGGGCAACTTGTACATAGCCAAAGTTGAAGCCTCAGATGCTGGGAACTACACGTGTGCAGTGAGAAACATGATGACCAACACCACTGTGTTCAGCTCTCCAACCCCTGTGGTGGTGCGGAGGGACGGTAAGCATCCACAGTTCGCCTCTGCTGCCTCCTGGTTATCTTGCGCGCTGAACTGACGCTCGCTGACGGAGGGAAGGGCGAGCCTAGGAGATAAATCGCTTGTCTTGAGCGTGACACTGTTTTTGCTTCTGCTTACGAGCAAAGTATTTGCACCATCCCAAAGCCTCTGAACTATACAGGGTTATGTATGAGAGAAACCCTCCCTGTCTGCATGAAGGCACATATTTACATAACCAGAAATGCAGTCTGCACTGACAAAAATGCGAGCAGGCACACACACAGCAAGGAGCTTGCCACACATACTAAACCCCATCAGGGCCATTTATGTGTACCACTTGAGATTTGAGCTGAGGCAGATATGTAATCCAAACTCATCCATCCGCTAAGCCAAATGCTGTTGTATATGGCGTCAACACGCACGCTCGCTCTCTGCCGGTGTCATTCGCACCACGGCTCTCACATCCAATATGAATTACAGGAAACTTCATGTCCTTGTTTTGTGTTTTGACTGATGTGATTTGCTTTTATTCTTTGTGCAGTAGTGATGGGTGAATACGAGCCAAAAATTGAGGTTCAGTTTCCTGACACCCTCCAAGTCTCTAAAGGATCATCAGTGAAGTTGGAATGCTTTGCCTTAGGAAAGTAAGTGTCAGAGACATTATCACAGTGCAGCTTCTCTCCGCACACTGCATTGTCAGATTTGGGAAGTAGCCAGACATCCTGTATTACAAAAAAAAAAAACAGACTGACAGACACGGCAGCAGTCCTTCTGTGTGAGCAGGAGCATGTGGCCAACTTGACCTGTTGTGTGTGACCTCTGCAGCCCTGTGCCTTCCATCTCATGGCGACGAGCTGATGGAAATCCACTCCCTGGCAAGATTAAAATCAACCACTCCAGTGGGGTTCTGGAAATTCCATATTTTCGCCCGGAGGATGCCGGTGTGTATGAGTGTGTAGTCGAAAACAGCAGAGGACAAAATGTTGCCAGAGGGCAACTTATATTCCACAGTAAGAATCTTGTTTACTTTTGCTTCCTGTTTCATGGAGATGATGTCTAATCTTTTTCTCCTTTATCAGTACTATTTAATATCCATCACTTTACTTTGTATTTGCAGTTTTTGGAAAAAGTGCCTTATTATTTGTTCTATTATCTATAAAGTAATTTAATTATTGTCTCAGTATGTAATAGTCTTATAATGCCAGGCTAATCTGGAGTTAATTAGTTCTCATTATCTGTGCTTTTTTGTGATCGCGATGTTAAAGATCTCCTACGGCATAGTGAATATTTCTTTTTAACCAGTGGCCTGAAGTAGAAAATGAGATTACTCATATGTCAGGAGAAGTCTACCACCTCCATAGAATCAAAAGGAGCCGGCTGTCAAACTGCAAGCTTTGAAATGAGTCATTTGTATGTCGTAGGAATGCACGGTCTTTGTGAGAGAATATTCACAACTGTCTTCTGTAGAGAGCCTCCGCTGTTACTGTCAGTGGACGTGTTGATAAGGAACTAGAAAAGATGGATCAGTCTGTAAATTGGTTAGTTTAGAACTTGTGTGCCTACTGTTTTGATTGCAGGGCATATAGTTTGACATCATTTGTGCTGATCATTAAGACAAGTTTGTTCATGTAGCACATCTCATATTCAGATGCAGTTCAACGCGCTTTTCATAATGGATTTTTAAAAAATGCTATAGAATCATTAAAATACAAATTTAAAAGACAGACAGCTTTAATAATGGATTAAAAATATAAAATCTTAATTAAATAAATTAAAGTACAAGGTGAAAAAAAGTGAGTACCGATGGTTCAATCAAAGGCAGTGGAGAATAGGAAACAACTTGGATTTAAAGTCTGGCCAAGTTCTGTATCTTCTGGAAGTTTGATCCCAGTGAAGTAACAAAATGCTCGTTGTTCAATTTGGACGTTGGACCTGAGAGTCCGAGAACATTCGTTTAGTAAAAGACAGACAGGGATGTATTTATGTCTTACTGAGAGACTTATTGACAAGTGATTCAAACTGTATTCTATGACACACTGGAAGACACTGCAGCAACCTGAGAATTGGCGTGTTTTCTTTGTCTTTTGTCTGTTGTTTTGTCTTAGCAGCAGCTTTCTGAATTAGTTAATGCCGCCTGAGAATTCCTTTTCTAAATCAAGACATTTTCTCATCTAGAGAAATAATGCACACGGGTTTAGTTTTTTGGTTTTCAAAGACAAGACGTTGAGAGGAGCACGAATTCTCAGCTTTACTTCTTTTGAGCCAAAGACAGTTATTTCAGTCATGTATGTGTTTAGCTGAAGGAACTTGAGGCACATCCAATCATCACCTTTATTTCAAGGTGTCATCTACAAAATGTTGTGATTTTATTGTTTAATATAATTTGGTTTAATACAAACATGTACAAGATAAATGTGGACATGTAGCAGTATTGCTAAAGCTTATTCAATATTGAATGAAGACTATGCCGATAGATAATGTAGTGGTTATTCATTCTTAGAGATAATTTGTGCAAAAACACGTGTACTCAAATTTCGTTATTATTAGATTTTTATGACAGATGTCATGGTGGAGAGAGCACTGCTTGTAAAATGAATCCGAGAAGCCAGTGTGATTGTCCTTGATTGTTACCCATAACACACTGATAATGTATGGCAATTCATTGTTTAGAAGCCTGGTTCCCTGTGTGCCCCACTTGACTGACGTGACCTGTTTGTGGCCCACAGCCACAGCAGCCTATAAAGGACAGTTTGGTTGCCATCTGAGGCACTCTCTGTTTGTCAGCGGGAAAATGCACTTAACTCCTTAATGTTTAGTCTACGCATTAAAGGCCAGATCATGCAAAGAACAGGAGTTACATGTGGTTGATTGTGCATTCAGATTTTGCAGGGGAAATTCAGCATTTCTGAAGGTTAATAATTTGAAATAAATATTGCTGTGTATTGAAAAATGAAGGTGTGCTGGCAATTAGAAATGTTTTATATAAATAGGCATTATGACCCCTGTTCCTGTAATAATACATGGAGGCAGACAGATCAGGCTACATTTGACCTTAATGAGTAATAGAAATGTTTTCTTCAGTGGATACAGCCAAGTGAATAGAATAAATGGAACTCTGGAATCTTGTTATTTCCCTTTGGAATTTGCAGCATAACATATTTTCATTTCTGCTCTGAACTTAGTGATCTCCAATCCATGAACTGCACCTACTGCACAATGCTGCAACAGGTCACTACCGGGCTAATTACACACATATTACAGTCGCAAATTGGATGAAAGTAGTGCAAATTTGCCACAGCCTTTCATGTATGCAAATCTGACCCGAAGACTGCAGAACCTCTCCAGCTATAAAAATTAGATACAATATTGAGTGTTTTCCCATTAAGAGAAAACACTCAGCTCCCCAAATTGTAAAAAAAAAAAAAAAAACTTTTGGGAAACAACTGCTAAAATTAACCTTTTACAGCAATCCATTTTTATCAACAATATTCCATAATATTGCCACAAAAAAGTGGTTACAAAAAGTCATTACAAGGCAATCAGATATTAGTAAAACTAAATATATCTGCAACAAAATGACAGTTTTGTCAAAAGATATTCATATTCCTGGGTATTTTTCACAGATGTTGAACATCTGCATTGGGTCCAGACACTGAAAGATGCTCATATGGCCATTGATGCTAATCTGCAGTGGGAATGTAAAGCCGCCGGTAAGCCTAGGCCTACATACAAATGGCTGAAGAACGGTCAGCTGCTAACAGCAGAGGTAAGACACCACATGTAACACTGACATTTGATATTTATAAATAAATGTTAGGCACTCATTGTGACTTCTCAAATGGGACTGCAAAAGTCTCTTTTGAGAAGTAATTCTGTAACAAATCTTACTCAGGCTTAGCTAATGCTAAACTGAAAATCTTGCGTAAATCTCACAAATGAATGTAAATAAATCAGTGAACGATGTTAGTTAACAGTAATCAGCCGGCCTGATTTGCAGGGGAGGACCTATGTGGAAGCGGGAAAACTTACCATATCCAGGATTAGTCTGTCGGACTCTGGAATGTATCAGTGTGTAGCAGAGAATGAACATGGAGCTGTCTATGCCAGCGCTGAGCTTAAGGTTATAGGTAAGCAGTTAGTTTGACCTGCGTCATTTACAGTGAATTTAACCAAAGTGAACTGTATGTTCATGTGTTGTTCTTTTTATACAATGAGCCACTCTGTTGGTGAAAGATATTGCTAGTTGCTGGTGATGTACTTGCTATTTTTGCTGATGCACAGCTGTTGCTCATACACAATGCAAAACAAATTGCCTTTGCACGGCGCTGTTCCTCAGCTTCCCCACCTGACTTCACCCGGCGGCCCGTGAAGAAGTCCACAGTGATCCAGAGGGGGGGTGAAGTAGTCTTAGAGTGTCGCCCCCATGCTTCCCCCAAGGCCACAATCTTGTGGTGGAGAGGGGACGAGCTCCTGAAGGACAGCGAGAGGTAGGGTATGCACCTCTGCTCATGCTATTGTTGGCATCTGTTAACGGATTTTCACATGTGGTCATTTTCATTTGTAGGACTCAATGTTATTTATGTCTCTGCTCAATGGGACTTTAGAAGTCAGCATTATGTGGGCTAAAAAGGTGTCATTTTTAGACACTTAAAGAAGAGGTAAAGATTCATGTAGGCTCACAAAAACGGGCTGGGCTGAGTAACTGCTGGAAAGGTCCAGAAAGTGAAGACACTCAAACAATTTCCAGAAAACATCTAGCATTTATCACAGTGAACAGTGAAGATCACTCTCTAGCGTGAATCCCCTTGCAGCACTTTGGGATTGATTAAGACCATCTTAGACATGCTTTAAACGGAAACTCTACTGGTCCCACTGTTGACATCCTGATTTTTACCAAATGACATAATATTGGAGCATTTATGTAATTTCTTAAGGGAAGGAAAGACAGTATCCTGGTGTTTCCTCCTTAAGCCATTGTTCAGCAGGCCCACATATCATCACACACGCAATTGAAAGCAAGTCTTTTGTGTAGAAGACCATCAGAAAGCATTGTCAGTCTTAAGTCATATAACTACCTTAATAGTGTTCATTATCTTTGAGAGCCTTGCTTCTTTGTTCTGTTCAGGCAGCAACTTAAGAACTTGTCTGAAACCTGTAGTTTTTGACCACAAATGGGAAACATAAAATGTAATTTTCTCTCTCCAATTCTAAGTTTAACAGACTTTCTTTTTTTTATTGCATCTTGAATTTTGTCTACAAAAACAGTTTCTCACTTATACCATTCTAAGAAGCTCCAAAAATAACAGGCATACTGACAAAAGTCATCAGTCAAAGGCATCACAGTGTGCATTAGCAAATAAATGTGAAATGATTTCTAGAATGCATGTGTTGAGCATCAGCTTGTTTATTAATAGTTATGACAAGGCTGCAAATGGTGGCAGAACCAATCACACTGTTATATATTAACAATGTCATTGCTTCTGCTATAATTACATATATTAATTTACACTGTACCGTTTGATGAAACCTAAAGGTTTGGTTGGAACTTATAATGTAGTAGTTCACTTAAATTTGCTGGCAGGAGACCTGAGCAAAGTGTCCAATAATTTGCTTAATGCAGTTCATGCTCATTCATTCTGATGAACATTAGGACGCTGTTGAATAATCAGAAACATGTAATAATCAGAAATATAGTATTTATGTGGGTTCAGGTTTCAATTGGATAATAAAAGGGACTTTTTCCTCAGTTATGATTATCTCACTTGGCGAAAACTGGTGCTATGTAATTTGTAACAACTGTCCATTCTCAGAAATGGCATACAGAGGAAATGTAAATTTTTAAAGTACACTGGTTTAAATATCATCATGTCCTACCAAGTTTGCTATGAAGTAGCAAACTCCAGATGCTAAAAATATTGCAGGAAAAAAAAGAGAGAGTCATAGCAATCTGTTTAATGAGTTGATTTAACACAAAGGCATTATGCTGACTATTTTTTGTAGTTTTCATCTGCATGCCAAATGTGTCAAATGAGGAGTAAGTGTATAGCTGCTCTCTTGTTGTTTTTCCTGTCCTTTTATTTTGGGCTCTGGCTCAGATCAATGTGTACAGAAATATTCCCATAGCCTTCCTGTAGCTCACTGGACCTGCTTCAACATGGGAGCCGTGGGATCATGTTTTCCATGCCATCAGGAAAGCATAAAGAAAATATCCAGGCATTGCCCAGGCAGCATAGGAAAAGAATAGGAAGTCACAGCATGGAATGGAGTTTGTCTACAAAGCAGATAGTTCTTTACGTTTCTATTTGTTTTGCAGCTCATTGCCCCTCAGGTCATGTTCTCAGTGTGCCTCCATCACTCAGCGTTTGATATTTTTGTCAATAAATCAGTGCAAAACACCCTGTGCCAGACATGCTCTCTGGGTCTCAGCTTGGCTAGAGTGAATACATATTTATTCTCGGGATTCAATGTGAAATTGTTTGATTTTTGAGCTGGCTGCTCACAACATTTCTGTTTGATTTGCAGAATCCAAAGGTCACAACAGGAGAGCATTATCTGCTTCATTTATGCATATGTTTACATACTTTCCAACTTGTATGTGTAAAACCAAGGCGCCAAAATGTCTGATTGAGGACGTGGGGGAATGTCCTGCTCACTTTTTAAAATCTGTTTTTGTCTCCTCACTTTTATTGTTTCAGGTTGAGGTCTCTCTTCTGAGTTTATAAAAATACTGATACACTCGTCTGAGATGCCCTCAATTGTTTCAACTCTGGCGCTCAAAGTAATAAGCTTAAAGACATGTAGTGAGTGGTGTGGTGCTGCAAACAATTGGACTTTATTGCCCTCAGTTTTGCCTGCTCAGGCTACATACAGTGTCACCTTGGAATAAATATGTATATAAATAATATTTTCACACTTTCACAAATTTAATGTAAGTACACTGGATAAATGTTATAGCAATGGGGAATGTAGTTAATGAAAGTCAACAAGGGGGTCAATATTTCTGTGTGCAGTTGTTGTTTTAGTCATGTTTCTCTAAAGCACTGTCATCAGATTCCCACTTTATTTCTCCCATGAGACCAGCCATTTATTCAAGTGAGTGCTTCTGTATGTATGTCTCCATGTTATTACTTTTCAGAAATGGCTTATAGTATGTTGATACTATCTCCATGTGTTGTAGAGCGATAAGGCTGCAGCTAAAGATCCCATTCAAATTGCCTCTCTCCAGTGCTGCTCTCCTCTACCTATCGCGTCCTCCCCGGCCCTGGTGACCTGTTGTGTACCCAATTATTATGTGCATTTAAGCTACTGTGCTGTCAATACTATGTTGACCCTTCTGCAAATATGTTCTGCTTCAGCTAAGATAATTGTTTTCTTCTGAGGCGTGTAAATAGTCTTTTGGAACACACTCTTAAGCCTTCATTCAAAATGAAATAAATGGGAACATTTTTCATTCACATCATCACTTTTCATTCAATTAACGACTAAAGGATTTAGAACCAAATGAGAGATATGAACTCACAATGAGCTGTTTTTATCTCTTCAGACACACTATCATGAAAGATGGGACTCTACGTATCACCAACATCTCCAAATCTGATGGAGGCAAGTACACATGTGTGGCCAGAAACCATTTTGGAACATCCAGCAGTACGGGGACGCTCACGGTGAAAGGTATTTCTTCCTTTTGAAGAGGTTTTTACTACTGTACCTTTTTTTTGTTAAGGGAAAAACATACTAGTTCAAGCATGAAATTGATAATGAAATATATAGCCGTTTTATGTTCTCGGCGGTTTGACAGACGTATAAGTCATCCATGGTTTTGTCAGCTGTGAGTTATTGTTCATGTAGCGGAGTAGGGCAAACCACCGCCGTCTATTGCTGTGAGGAATATTATGTCTCCTGCATTTAATTTAAAA
The DNA here is from genome assembly GCA_024633595.2 of Lepomis macrochirus. Classification (NCBI taxonomy): domain Eukaryota; kingdom Metazoa; phylum Chordata; class Actinopteri; order Centrarchiformes; family Centrarchidae; genus Lepomis; species Lepomis macrochirus. Next base: position 36,051,742 of record JALXJV020000004.1, read on the forward strand.
AGGGCTGCTTATAGCATTTTCAGATTTGGGTTTTTAAATAATGATGATTATAGAGTGAGAGTTCTTTTTTTCTTTCTGGTTGACATTGTGATTGCAGTGTGTTTAATTATTCATTACTGAGTTATGGGAGGCATTTGCTTCCTAAGTGAAGTTATTTAAGGTCACTTAATTACACTGTTAGAGCAGACCCTGCCTCACTATTCTGGGCAAATTAAGCTTTATTACCTTCTTCATTTGGCTGTATTTTATAGAGATACAGTGACGAAATACATACAGTAACAAATGAATCTTGCTTTTTCCTTTCATAATACTGTAGATCCTACCAAGATTATAGTTCCACCTTTGAGTTTGGATGCCACCGTGGGACAGAGCCTTGTGTTGCCATGCGAAGTGTCCAGTGATTCTTCCCTGAGTCCCATCTTCAAGTGGTTTTTCAACGGAAAGGCTATTGATTTCAACAGGCAGGAGCACTTTGAGATGATTGGAGGGGTATGTATAATGTTGTGTTGTAGTTGAAATTGAAGTTGAGATTGAAACTAAGAGTTGTGATTTTCTACAAGCCTACCAGTCTGCGATGGTCTATGATATTCACATGAAAAGCATACTTTCAGTGTACAACTATCTAATTCTAATTCTCAAAACCTGAATAATATATGTATTTAGTGGTAACAGGCTGTGTAATACCAGGAGTGCTCTTGCATCTATTCAGTGATTGTGAAACTTTAGGAAACCTTACTTACAGCATGATCGTATATACTATGTCTTTCCTCCTTTTCTTATTCATTAAAGTTGCAGTCGACAACAGTTCAACATTAGAATTTTCTCTTGATCTCGAAAGGATCGGAACGTTTCTTAATGTTGGTTTTACCACGGTTTTCTGTGTCAGTGGTTTGCTCATTTGGTAGAACACAGTAGTCATACTCTAAGGGTTGTATGTTTGATCCTGATGGAAGAGTAACTTTTTATCTTTTTCGTAATCCTCTTCAAAGTTCTTATGAAGAGACTGTTCACATGCTCACAATAAAGCACGTGCTGGATTGTGCGTATCCCAGCGATTGGTAGACATTCATCAACCGATGGACTTTTCATTTCACCATCATTCCCAGGCAGAGGAAATTCATTCGCTTCTCATTCAGGGGAATCCATTTAACATTACACATTTCCTGATGGGTACTTCAGATCCTTTGAAATAGTCATCGCAAAATGTGGGATTGGATTCCCCTGAATCTCTTCATATCAACTTTGTTGTTATAACCTAAACCTACAACACACAAAAGAAGGAAAAAAGTTGCTAAGAGCAGGAGTCAAACCCACTATACAAGTCCTGCACTCAACCAACTGAGCTCACCAGTGACACTGCAGTCTTGGCGGAAATTATCCTAAAGAAATGCACCTGCCGACTCCTGTATTCAGCTATGGTTTGTTATCTTGAGATCACAAGATAATGATCCCTTTATCAAGGGAAAAAAAAACTGAATCGATGGCCACTTAGAGCTTCCATACAAAACGTCTGAAGCCGCACGCTAAACATACTGAGCTTGACTGAGTGAGAACAAGCGAGAGGAGGGGGGCTGCGCAGCATGTGCATGAACAGTGATTGACACTGCGTTACAGACTGCTCCTGGCTCTTATTGGTTGTTTTGACTCAGGAGCGGTGGATTCTTGCAAATGGCATCATGAGCAGAAGGAGGAGCTAAAGGGAACCTGATTTTTTTTCCCCCCATAGATTATCTGTCTCATGTACTACTATCAGGATATAATGACAGTTTCAGCAAATATGCCAAAAAGTTATTTTTATAAAAGTTAAATACTGAACACTTACGGATTAGTTTGACATTTTTGGAAATATGCTTATTTGCTTTCTTGCACTTGCTGTTTTCATAACTCCCTATAAATAACAAATTGTTGTTACGTTACTGTTTGTTAGAGATTAAACACAGAGAATTGAAAGATGAGAAGATTGATACAGCTCTCATGTCTGCCAGTTAGCTTCTTAGGGGATATGTACCCGACTGTTCTTGGCTCTGAGCACCAGAGACTCCAGGAAGTTACTGTTCCCAGCAAAGAACTAATCTGGCACATAACGCTGCATAAAATGTTTAACTATTTGGTTTCTTTACAGATTACATAAATAAGATACATTGTGTTGATTAGAGGTTGAATAGGCTAGCTATTCCTGTCTTTCCAATGCTAAGCTAAGCTAAGCTGCTGGTGGCTGTAGCTTTATATTTAATGGACAGACAAACATGTCGAACTATTTCTTTTATTAGTGAGCTTCAGAAGTGCTGGTAATTGAATATTTAATTGCCTCAAATATATATATATACCATGGGTCCAACAGTGACCTTGATGCCCCATCACACTGTCCCAGCTGATTGATCCGGTTTTCTCCTCTGCCTCTGTCCTGTCAATACAGGTTGTTTTTTAAGCCTTTATTTAACGAGATAATCTCATTGAGATTTAAAACCTCCTTTTCAAGAGAGACCTGGCCAAAACTGCAGCATTTTGACAGAGCACAGTTACAAATACCAACACCAAGCACACCCACAATAACAAATGACAATCGACACCAGTGTCTTTTGGGGAGAATCTGAATTCTTATTGGGCAACATCAAGTGAAATGCTGTTCACTTAACCTGTGGTGGCTTTGATTTATAACCTGGTGTAAACCTCTGGAAAAATGGGTTATTTTTGACGATAGTTTGACACATACTTAGCAATGGCAAACCAGGTGTCTTAATCAAATTCATCCTGATGTGCCAATGCAGCAAGGCTGTGACCGAGAGAAGAGAACAGACTGAGCTGGGGTATGTACATTTGAAAAATTAGCCAATAAGGCAATAAACCATATTTGGACTCCCTGGCTGGCTATGTACCTTTATTGCCTTATGTTCAACATGTTCAACATTTCATAAAGTCGATGCCCTCGTCGATGTCGCTTTTCGTGAATCGACCAATCACAGCCTGGATGGAGTGGGATGTTAAAAAAAGTTAAACTTTCTCATTGTTATGTATGGATTTCTATAATTATTGAAAAGTTAGTACTTACGTTTAACAAAGTCAAAAGTAATTAAACACCATTATTAGTTAAATTCAGAATTTCCATGAATTAAAATTACTGGTTGATACCCATGCTACCTTGGGATTTGGCCTTTTGCCCTCGAAAATCTTACCACACCCAAGGCCAAGTGACCTTGCCCCTAAAATGATGAATTTCAAGGGCTGGTCCCCAGTCTTTATGCAAAGCAAGGCTCACTGTGTCCTGGCTCTACTGCTGCAACGTACAGACACGAGAGTGGTATCTATCTTCTTCTCAATTGAATTCTCTGCAAGACAGTGTATTTCATTTTACTGAAACTGTATTTCTCACAATGCCAAACTATCACATTTATCACAGATGAAACTGATTCAATGAGAACATAAAGGTACCAGGGGGATTCTTGTTTTAAGGTGGGTTTGGCTTTAACCCCACGTGTCAGAAACTGTGTTCACTTTGATCAGAGATGCCCGCAGATGTTACTGTGAATTGTGTTTGAGGGTAAAACCTGTAAACGGGTAAAACATTTCTCCAAGCCGGACATGAATTTCTTTAATTACGAAATTTATGCTCCTTCTTGTTGAACACGTCAGACCCACTGAAGCTGTTTACAGTTAACATAATCACAGCAGTTATTTAACTTGCCTTCACTTTTTGGACAAAGGGACAGATTTCTGAGGCCCTGTATTTTGTTTTGAAAATCATGTGTGTGCATGACAGTACAGTGCAAGAAATATCTTAGTGGAGCCATTCAGCTGTGCTGTAATGGTTAATATAAACAAAACAAACACTGATTCAAAGAACAGTTTCAAAACAACTGTCATGTCATTTTTCTTGCAGTCTTGGGATGAATTATTCCGAGAGTCATATATGTAGCATTTACTGCATATGACTGAGAAAAAACCTGAATGTGTTCCGAAGGTTTTCTATATATCTTTTTTAAAATTTCAACTTTGCTACTTTTGGTGTATTTCTTCCTCTCCAAGGTTTTATACAAATGTGTCATTGCCATTAGGGATTTGCAGGTGACCTGATGGTGAGGAACATTCAGCTAAAGCATTCTGGGAAGTATGTGTGTATGGTACACTCTGAAGTTGACACTGTTTCAGCAGCAGCAGACTTAATTGTCAAAGGTATGTCTCTTCCTCCTTTCTTACAGTGCTTGTCATTTTGTAGAAGTCTCTGTGGAGGTTTTCAATGTCTTGTTTTTTTTTTCCAGGGTGAGTGTGTTCCTTAGGATTAACACACACATATTTCACTGCTGTCAGATAAGAGCTTTATCACCAAGTTGTCAGTTTTCAGAGATTCAGAGAAAACCAGTTTTAATAGACTTTCAGAGTGACAACCAAGAATGTTTTGAAATTACAGAATCATTCTGTTTTTAACCCATGGGCTCTGTGATCAGTAACTTTAAGAGATACAGGTAAGTAACACCAAAAGCTTCAGGGCTTTGTAAAAGCTCAGAGTCCAGCTTCATTCAAAATAAAAGGACAGTCTAAACTAAGTTTTTCTGTAGTGGACAAATTTAATGTTAAAACTAGTATCTTAAATAACTTTATGCGCATATTTGAGTTGGATGTGCTAAGCATCAGTGATTCATTTAATTCAAGGGTTCAACGTGACGTTTGAGACATCCTTTTGTATTTCTGGCGTTTCACAGTTATTGATGAGTATTATGTAGGGTTGTGACGAGAACTCACGCCAAATTAAATTATGACGTGAATTCTCATCAGGTAAAAAGCTGACTCGAGAAACCCAAATTACATTTTTTACACGCTGTCAAGCCACACGTTAATTTTCTCACACAGTGCAATACTAAAAACTGAAGTGCAGACTGTACGGGAAGCTAACGTGGTGAGATTTCTGCCTGTTCAAGTGCTTAATTACCTTTCAGTTTCACATGCAACATGCAGTCCCAAATTGTGTCAATCAAACGGTCTGAAAGGGATAAGGTTACTACCAGTGGACCAATAACGTAATGCACGGCAGAGTAAATGGAAGACAGACTTGTCATCAAATGATGTTATTTTCGTTATGTTCTGCCATGAGCAGAAAATCTGCTGAAACACAGGAGCTATTAAAGTCCAGGAGTTTATAACAAAATTAAACCGTCACCTGCCACCTGAATTTTGTTTCTCTTTATATAAATAAAGTAAAAAATCACCATAAACTGGTGTAGAAAAAATCATCACAATGCAGGAAATAAAGTGTAATTCTCAAAATTTTCAGATAATTTAACATTAAAGATTTATTAAAAATAGTGTGAAAATCTCGTCACGCCCTAGTATTATGTGATCCTTACTCAAAAAGTCCATACTCAACTACCTGTTTAACATGAGCAAAATAGCTGTCACTTCTGTTTATTCCTGATGATTTATTTTCAAGTTTTTTGACATGAGAACAAGTGAACAGGTTTTTCATCTATGAAAACAGGTTTGTTGTTGTAAACACTCATGTTGACTACAAGAGCTGAAGTGCACCACTACCATAAGACTAAAAGCATTCATATTCAATTTCTCCATGAGCTCTAAACGCAAACTATTGTGTGTTAATACTTTATAAAACATAACTGTAATGTCTTTCTTGAAGAAATGAATTGCATTTTAATCAGTAATAATCTGACACATTCACCAAAGTATTTCAACAACAAACACGTGACAAAAAAAGTTTCACCTGTTTTTTCTCCGGTTTTCATGGGCAAACATTTTTTAAAGAAATTTAGAAATAATATTGTGGAAAAAACAGACTTAGAAAATGTATCATCAGAATGTTTTTCTCTCAGGGCTTTTGTAGTTTTTTTTAATGTATAAAATGCATAAAAAATTGAGTGGAAATGCCAGAAAAAATCACAAAGTCAAAATGTCACAGAAAATGTGACAAAGTGGGTTGTAAACAAAGTCAGTAAGGAAAATACCAGCAGACGATGTCTCTGATCTGTATGATCTTTAACAATCTCCAAATCACTACAAAACAAACACAAATGTCATATTTCTGTCATGTTTTTTACGTGGTTTTCCACTGTTTGACGTTTGACTGGTACTCTTTTAATTATCTTGTTGGGCCACTTTTCCTGCAGTGGTTTAATGGCACCTCACTAAGAATCTTAATTGCCCCTAACTTTTAATATTTGCACAACAGTAGTGGATGGAAACATACATTAATTCTGATTTTCTTTTGTAGAAACCTGACTTTAATCAGCTGACTTTATTCAGTTTTTTAAATCTGTGGTGTTGATTCTAAAATGTGTTCACACTTTACTTGTCAGGTGATTTGGTGTCATGATTACTTTCTCAGCACGGCTCACTAGTCTACTCCATTTTGTCTTAGCAAAGACAAAAATAATAGCTTTGTTTTCAGGATATGTAATAGATCAAACAGACAATTCATATTAGAAATGCACTCCCACAAGAGTTCAAGGCACAGCCTGTTGCTCTTATACACTGTAACTTCTGAATTTGAAATTGGTCATTACCAGTCAAATGTTTTTTTTCCCATTAAAAGATTAACGACACCGATTTCCTCAAGTTAAATGGTAGGATTTTAATGGCCGATACAATATTTGGACTTATGTTGTAATCACAAAAACCTTTTAAGGAGGAGGTCGCATATGCAAAGACAACTGCCACATTCAAGGACACCTGGTTTCTTTCAGAGAGGCACAATGGCCCACAGTATGCTCCAAAAGGATCATGGCATAGAAATTGTTGTGGTGATTAATTATTATGTTCTCAGCCAGTCCCGCTTTTGTGTCAGTCACACCCATGAATGAAATACATAACCATATGGTGAGGGGAGTCCAGGCTGGCCTCACCAAGCAGTAGAATAATACTGTTGTCTGGGAGGTTCAGATTGGCAAAGCATGACATCAAGAGGCTGTAGCTTTTACATACGGATTGTATGTTTCTGTATGCATAATCTGAATCCAAGCATTGTTGATACCCAGTGATCTTCTTCTAGCAGCAGCTTGTCCCGCTGAGGGCTCAGTGCTACTTTTGCAGATTTGTGAGCTTAGCAGGAAATCTCTTGTCAGTTATCCAAGTCCCAGCCTGTTTGTTTGATCTCATGCTGCTGCTTTCACTAATTTCAGTGAGATCCCAATGGAAAATTGGGCTTCCTTGTCTTTCCAAATCCGTGGTCATAAATTGTCTCTCTATGCTATTGTTAAATAATGATCTCTCTTCTTTTGGTTGTCGTGTTTGGGCAGTCACTTGTATCTCCCCTAGCTGTAACTTCAGGTTGTTAGCTATGAATCACTGAACACCTGGGGTGGGATTTGGCATGCTTACCTGAAACCATGTCATTTATTTTGGCTGCTGAGTGACGCTGATGCAGGTGTGTGTCCTTGTTTCCGGGTGCTGCAGGACCTCCTGGTGCTCCGGAGGGCCTGGTGGTGACTGACATTACAGACACCACTGTGCAACTGTCCTGGGGCTCTGGACCTGATAACCGCAGTCCTATTACCATGTATATGGTCCAGGCCAGGACCCCCTTCTCTATAGGGTGGCAGACTGTGAGAACAGGTAACAGATGCACCACCATGACACATTTTTTTCTCAATTAATGCAAGTCAGTACTGAGGAAGTACACTGTAATATGTGACTATTGTCATTGAGGAGATGCTACTCTCTCTCTTTCGGCGAGAAAAGCTGATAGATCGTCCTATGACTGACACCCTGGAAAAACTTTGCAAGCTATTTACTGAGCGGTCATGTTCCAAAAACATTGGATCCTTAAAGTCTTTTTTTTAGACCCTCCCTACCTGGGTTATATCCACATCTTTCAAACTCCACTCCCTAAGCACACAATACAGTCTTCCTGAGATAACCCTGATGACAGGATTCTTTTCTCTGGGTTATTTTCTCAGAAACAGAAGGCTCACTCAAGGACAATATGTCGGTGAAAACAAGGGAGGGGAAATAGAGAAACAGTTAACTTCATTTCCTTACAGTACTTCAATGCAACAACTCTTCCTGCAACAACTCTCCCTCTGGCGAGATTTCACAGCGAGAATTGTCTTTCAGTGAGACTTCTGTTTCCTGTTAAAAACAAAGAGTGCCTCCATAAAAAGTAATATTACTTTACTTTTTACTGGGTGATGAAAGTAACTAGTTATGTTACTTGTTAAGGGGTGGGGGGGTTGCTAAAGTGGACAACCCACTATAACTTTGGACAGGTTTGTGCAGCGGTGTTCATGAGAGAGAGAGAGAGGGAGCGAGCGAGCAAGAGGAGATGCTGCATGAATATATGCTCCTCAATCAAATACAATTTTAAATACGCCTAGTAAAAAAAATAGAAAATCAATATGTGGTAGTCAGCAGTGATAATTATCCCATACATTGATTTATTTTCCTGCAAATAAATCAATGTATAATAAATCAATGTAATTAATCAGTGTATCGGAAACACTTCACTAACGCCCCTCTTCATCCCCAAACAAAGCAGTCTCTCCTGACTTTTTAACCAATATCATAACAGCAGCAAGGAGTGTTTTTTACAAAACATATAGGCTAACGTGTCTTTACGCCACCGGCTGAAATAAAATTAAAAAAGCAAGAAAATCCCAATTTTTGAACAGCTGTTTCTGCACATGTCGCCTCTTTATAAGAGCAGTATTCAGTATTTGTGCAAGAACATTACGTTAACTCTGTAGCGGCCAGAGTTTCAGTAGCTACTTACAGCTGTGGAAAGAACGCCTCTCTCCCTCGTTCTCCATTCTTCCTTTAGTTTTTATCCAACCGCTGACATGCACAAAGTCTGGTGCCGCTGAGCTGCCGCACAGACTCGAATTCACGTCAAGGATGAAGCGTTCAGTAACGAGTAATGCAGCGTTACTTGGATTAGTAATTGTAATAATATTACATTATTACAGTAACTCATTACTGAGTAACCCATTACTGCCCAACACTGCGCATAGGGATCCTTTCCATGATGTTGTCAGACACCTCATGCAACAGTCTGTCTTTCAGTCATTTCAACACCATAATATGTGAAAATAGGGCCCTGGTTTAAAAATACCCAAATTAAGTTTGTTAATGCATATCACAAGCAAAGTTTGGATTTTTAACTTACATAAAGTCAGTTTGAGAATATACCAAGCTATCAGCCTTTCCTTCATGTTTTGTATACTCTATAATACTTACATTTGGCAGAAATAATCATTATCATTAAATGCCTCCCTCATCTTTACATTAACTTCATCCTTCACCTCAACTCAGTTATATTTAATATTACAAAATCTGAAAGACGCTGGTTTAAAACATAACAAGCCGATTAAAGGAAGATGTTTCGCTCTGTAATGTCAGCAGTGTTAACTGTAGCGACCTCATCTAACAGCTTATTATATAATTTCATTTATGTGTAAAATTGCATTGTGAGATGGAGGCATTGATGTGCAATATCCACAGAAATTAAAGAACATGTAGAGTTGGTGGACCAGTTGCACCCTGAACGTCCTGTAATTGGAATAGTATTAAAAGATTTACATATGTCACCGTTTCGTTTTGATTTACTTCACTGGTTTGTGAAATGTTTTAATATTTGTTGAAGACAAAATGTGAAATGTGCCTCAGTGAAACAATAAAAAGACGAAACACATCTCAATTCTGAATTCTTTCATCCTAGTTCCTGATTCCGTGCCTGGGCAGATGATGCATGCACAAGTAAAAGATTTGAACCCCTGGGTGGATTATGAATTCAGGGTGGTGGCAATCAACAGTGTTGGTGTCGGAGAACCCAGCACACCATCAAAACAGATTCGAACCAAAGCAGCAGGTATCCTCTCAGTTTGTTTTTTCTCTTGATAACAAATTAATCTGTCCCACTAGGAAAATGTCATTTAACAGTGTCCTTCAGTTCTCTGTGTGATGCTACTCATTTCAAATCTGTTGTCCGCTTTTTATGCCAGTAAGTGGACATTTAATAACACTTTTAAGGAAAAAACACTAAGCTTGTGTGTGTCAGCGCTCTGGAACTTGTGCCATGATTAATTAATAGTTGCATCAACAGAAAATGTGACCTATCCGCACATGTCATGAAGCAACTACATGAAAGCGTCTATTTTGAGCTGAGTAATTCCATCCTGCTGGTTGAATCACAATCAAACTAGTTTCCAGTTGGCCCATTGGGCTGACATGAATGGTGATGCCACTGTCAACAAAAACTTAATTCCTCTGCTGTGTGATTACCCATTTTGTGTAAATAAGAAGCTTTACAGAGTGGCTGTCATCTCATTCAAAGCTACGTGGTTTAACAGAATCCTCTGCACCTGCCTTAGACATGACAGTCCAAACTGAGGGATGATTAAGTTTCCTTTGTGCCTGTTTAGTTCCCAAGGTTGCACCAGTTAATGTGAGTGGAGGCGGAGGAGCTCGAGGAGAACTTGTCATCATGTGGGAGGTAAGAGGATCATAGGCATTTTTCAGTGGGCATTCATTGTGACAGAGCATTCTTTGGATCTTTTAAAGAGAATGGACTTCTGGCAGAGTTACTGTGTCTGCAGTGGTCTGGCTTCAGTGCAAAGGCTTTCAATTAAAGGCAGAGCTTTTCTGATTTGCTACCTGCTGACTCCCCCTGTTGTGTAAATCAAAATGGAGATACGGAGCTAGTGCAAATTTCATATGTGTAAATCTAGAATAGGTGACAACTTTACATTTTTTGGACGTGGTTCAAAGCACAAAAAAAGATGCTGTATGTGCAGAATAGTTTGTTGGACATAAAACACTATTTCTACTTTCCTTTTTTACAACGCCCTAATTAAATTCCTGCTTACAGTTGTTTGGGTCAAAGGCATAACTTTTCTGTCCCTATCTCAGCCGGTTCCAGAAGAACAGCAGAGTGGAGAGGACTTTGGCTATGTTGTGGCTTTCCGTCCAATTGGCAGCAGCACCTGGATCCAGACAGTGCTGGCATCACCTGATGCATCGAGATATATTTACAGAAATGACAGTATCGCACCCCTGTCCCAGTTTGAAGTGAAAGTGGGAGTCTACAACAGCATGGGAGAGGGACTATTCAGCCGTGTCGTCAGAGTGTTTTCTGCGGAAGAAGGTGACATAGTCACCTGTTATTTCAAAAAAATTATGCTTTCACTCATTGCAAATATGCATAATTCATAATCTCTCCTATTTAGAGCCCTCTGACGCGCCATCAAGAGTATGGGCCCGTGCTGTGTCAGCCTCTGAGATTGAGGTGTACTGGGAGCCAATTCCCCCCAGGTCCAACAGTGCGAAGATCATTGCATATGAGGTATGAAAAAGAAAAGTTAAAATAATAGTGCTTCAAGCAATATTCAAACAAGGACTCAACATTAATCCCTGAACAACTGACAGTACAATAAGCTGGCATTCATTTAAAAATAACAGAAATATTCTGACTTTAAAATACTGCAGGTGTTGGAGCAGCAGATGTTTCACAAGCTAATCTAGGGGGTGAAGAGGTCTGTTGGCAACTGTTCCGGTCTCCAAAAGACCTCAATACCAAGGCTGTCTGAGAGCTGCTATTCAAAAAATAAAAAAATCACCATTCTCTACAACAAACTCTCTCCTGGGATTTGGCTGTGCAAAACCTAGATAAAAATAACATTGTCTTCTAAACCCCAGATATTTTACATGGTAGGGTATGTCCAGGTGTCCTGAGAAGCTTTGAGGTCGTTGCTTTGTCACGTGTTTGGCGCACACCTTGTTATGAGACAGGGGGTTTGGAGCACCATGGTGACAATTTTGGTAGCTAGAAAGAGCACCTGTACCTGAGCTAATGTGTACATAAATATTCATGCTAAACATAGGGAAACACATTTTACAGATTTTGCTCTAATATAAAAATATAAAGCTCCGTAACAATATAAATGCATTTGAACAACATTTTAAGAAAGATAAGAAACAAACCAGCTTAAACTGACAAGTGTGTCTTCAGCATGTGGGTAGATATTAATTCAAATTGTCACAATTTTGACAACATGTTCCTTTATTTATCTGATATAAGCTTAAATTGCCTGTAAATGGGAAACAAACGGAGTGGCTTAGACCGAGTCACACAATACTGTTCCAGCCCACCAGCAACAGGGAGCGTTCATACTCGTGCCTGTTGTTCCCCCGTCTTCCACAGCCTCACCCATGATGAGCCATTCACCTCATAATGTTGCGGATACATAGGCTAAGCTACTTCTCAACTTAGACTTTGGCTTAAACAAGTATTTTGCCGCGCCTTTTTAAATATTGACAGGTCTATTGTCACACTTGCTACAATACCACAAAAACATGACACCTGTATTTTAATCATTATACATACAACTTACCATAAGGCAGCTGTTGCTCAGGATTCCGCTAATATTTCTGTTTTGATCAGCTAGGCTGATTGTTAGTGCCATGTTGCCTTGGCAACCTGTTCCCTGAGTTTCAGGGGCGAAGCTTCTGAAGGAGCACTGAATGGAAGGGTGTATTTATTTGGCTGTTTATAGTATCACAACTCTTTCTCCAGACTTTCCAGTAATGGAACGGGTAATTACTCTACTGCTCGGTCCAAGTTACTGATTGATGGTACAATCATGATGATGATTTTTAGATTTTTAATTGTCACCTGCTGCCTGAATGTGTTTCCCTTTACATAAATAAATACAGAAAAAGTGCATCGAAAAAGTGACGGTATACCAGTGGGCATAATGATGTATGTTTTAATGTGGGACTTGAGCCATGGGAGGAAAGACATCCAGAAAAATATCTGACAATGTTGTTTTTTTTATGCACATTATCAAAAAATTAGGCCACTTAAATTACAGGCACTTACAGTTTTGACAGTCTTTTTTAGACTCTTCGAAACCAGGTTCAATACTTGGTGGTCTGATGCACTTTCCTGCCACTGTCTCTATAATAAGACTTTAAGATACAGCATGGCAGCTTAAGTCTCCTTAGATCGTTCTCTTTCATCCTTCTTTGAGCATATGTTTAGATTCTCAGCAGAAGTGGTGTTAAAAGCTGCAAACTTCTTTTGCTCAGGTATTTTAGGTATTTTCCCAAGTGCTGGGAAAACTGCTACAATTAAATTGCCAGTGGGGGGGGGGAATCATCCTAGATGCATCTGTTATCAGCAACCCCAGGCTCTGTCGCTAATCTGCCTTTCCCTAGCAAGATCTGTGAAAACCCGTGTGCAGCCAATTGAATAAGTACCTACTCTCAAACCATCTGTTGGACTGTCTGGTTTTCCTGTCTCGTGTTAGGGTCATAAATGATCTCCCTATGACTACGGATTCTGACAAGGTCCTTATCCTTGTACCCCTCACTCCCAGTGTTGCTTTTGGTATTGCTGATTGTCAGATACACTATCGCTTAGTAGTTTAAAATGTGGGTTGGACTGCTTCAGGACCTACAGTAGCTGAGCTGATAGCTTATTACATTTTCATATCTTAAGTTAGGTCCTGTAGAATCACTGCTTCAGCGTATTAATGACTTAAACCTAAATAACCCCAAATTGTGTTAAGTCAAAACAGAAGCCCCAAAATGAGAAGAAAAATAGTGTAGCTCTGTGTAAACCATGTGTCTTTGGTCCAGGTTCTCTTTTGGGAGAAAGGATCTCAGCAGAGTGAAGCAGAGAGAGTGAGGGTTATCAACACCACAGCTCTGCTTTCTGGTTTGAAGGGCAGCGCAGTATATCTGATCTCAGTCAGAGCCCAAAACAGTGCTGGACTTGGACCCTGCAGCCCTGCTCTTAACATCACCACCAAGAAACCACGTGAGTCCACACACACACAGGAAACAAAATGTGCTTTATTTCCTCTTTGTCAGCCTTTTTCTTGACCTTTGACCTTTATTTTCTTGACTGACTTGTATTTCCTAAATGATACGGTGAGTTCCATTCTAATACAAGTAGTACAGTGCTGGTTCACATCGGCCAGTTTGATGGCTCCCTTGCTTTTTGTTCGTTTTACCTACGGCAGCAGTCGGCAATAGGCAGCACGCAGGCCAAATAAATAAATACATAAATAAATAAATACTTTGACAGCGGCTGGTGCTGAAATAGATCTCAGTCATGAGAGCAACATTTACTTCATTTACACAATCACTTCCTCTTAAGTGATTGTGCCAACAAAATAAAAGCGAGAGAAAGTTTTTTGTTTTATTTCGAATTGAATTGAAAGCTTTTACTTTGAAAAGGCATGCAAGACATTCAAAAAAGAGCTTAGAAGCCCCCTCCATGCGAGTGCTCCCTGCTCTTGCTGTTGCAGAGCTAAGCAGCATAAGCCCCGCCCGCACGAGGCACGACAGCTCTGCTGTGCCCCCGCAAGCGTTTCCCACCGTTGCTGTATATTTATTCATTCTGAACGTGTCGCGTGTCCAAATTGCACCAAACACGACACTTCACTCCCCTTGGTCCGCAGCAACACATCCGGCATATTTGAAGTTAACTGGATAAAAGGTTCCTGACATGAGCAAAATACAAACACACGGACAGACACACACAGATTCCTTCCTTCATTAGAGAGATACTCAAATGCCTTACTGAATATATAAAAGATTTATTGGTCACTGTAGTGATTTCTGTTGTCTATGCTGGGAATGAAGCCAGGGACGCAGATACCTCAGAGGCCATGTCTTAGACCCTACATGGCCATGACCGTCTAATATTTGTAGGACTTCAATGACAGGAAAGTAAGTTTATATAATACAATTACACACATATTATGGATTATTGTTATTAGTTTAAAGAAGATTATAATGTTGAGAGTGAAAAGTTTATTCTTATTGTTTAAAAAAAAACAATATACAATAAAATAAAATTAATGTAATATTGAAATACCTGGCGGTGTAGAAAATGCTTTGAAATCAAATCTATTTTAAAGAGTTACATGAATGAATACATTTTACATAATCTGAATGTTTTATTGGTTGGCAGCTATTCAAAACTTTAGGTGGGAGATCTTATCATTTCTAGAATCCTGGCCTGTGTGAAGTGATCCCCTCCTAATGTCACTCCAATGTCAGAGACAGGTCAGTAGTCTGCTGCAGTAAGTCAGAGCAAGTGAATTTCTACAAATGGTACAGATTTTTTGTGCAAAATTACGAAACTCTATACTATACAGTATTTTTTTTGTTCCTATTGTTATTTTCTTATTGCGAATGATAAATGGTAATGTTTGAACTTCTTTTATCTGATTACAAAACACGTCTTCACTTCCCAAGTGGGAGGCAGCTGCCACTGCTGATATGCCATCTGACATTGTAACACTGCCCACACTCCAACCATCAGTTAAACACAAACTGAAATTTCAAATGCTTTTAATCATTTACACTTCAACTAACACTTTGACATCTTTCCTTTTTACCCTTTAATTGAGAGTTCAACTGCTTTAATATTTTTCATTCAACTTTAAATCACTGTCCAACTGCTTTCACTTCTTACTAATCAGCTTCAGCTCTTATCCTTCCACTGTTAGTTCACCTACTTTCCGTATTTACATATATACTGACAAATAAACTGCCTACGCGCGTGATTAAACTGAGATTTCAAATTCTTTCAGCTCTAACACAAATGACACCTCAGCTTCTTCGCATGCTTAAGCTTCAACTTGCACTTCAAACTATTTCAGAAATGTAACGCAACTGACACCTCAACCCATTAAATGCTTCAACCTGCTGTAAACTGCGACTCCCTGTTATATTACCATGTGAGTCAATACAACAGAAATTGGCTTGAATCTGCACTCAGTGTCTGGTGTTTTGCTAAATGTTTGGCAAATCATGCATGTGATTGTTGTGTGAAAGCAAAAGAGAACTGTGTGTAAAGAACCAGAAATCATTAAAGGACGGGTTCGGTTCAGTGCAATTTCAAATCTGAGGCCAGTCCTTCAGTACAATACATTATTTATTCATTCATTGATTCATTTATTTTATTCAATTATTTATTGTCTTCCCCATGGTTGGACTACTCTCTAGCAAGCTTGTCAATTCCTCTGCTACTTCAGCTATCATACAATTTCGTGTCATATTCTGTGTTGACATTGTTATAGTTGTAATAGCTGTCAGTCTGTTGTTCTGTTGTTTTGCACTAATAAATTAAATAAAAAAAGCAGCCACACTGCCTAAATCAGAACCATTCCCAACCACTGAAGCTGTTCATTGAAATATAATACCGTAAAGACTTTTCTGCTGCTTCAGGGTGAACTTTTCATTTCATCCTTGTTAGCTGTGTTTTCACACACATAAATGGAAAGGTAATTAAAACGTGTACATTGTCTATTTTTTCTTGACCTCTATTTTTCTCCAGTGTGATCCAGAAAGATGAAGAATGTATAATAAGTGTTGCATAAATGCATTCTGCTACAACACCAGATGATTGCCGCAGAGTTAGTTTAGAGAACACTATTGATGACATTGGTTTGCGCATTCATCTGTGAACCATGTGTCTGTATAATTACATATCTTGCAGCTCCAAGTCAGCCTCCAGGGAATATCGAGTGGAACTTGACCAACTCTAAGATCTTTCTAAATTGGGAGCATGTCAAGGCGATGGAAAATGAGTCTGAGGTGACAGGATACAAGGTGGGTTTGTCAGAATAATAGCAGAAACTCCAGAACTAGGGAAACAAATGGAGCCTCAGCAGCTGTCATCCCAATAAATGGCTTTCTCATTGCAGTGGAAAGATAGACCTCAGCGTTCCAGTGCTACATTATGGATTGGCCCTGTCTGGCTTTTCAAAATTAAAAGATCTGTTCCAGGTGATAAAATCAAAGGCGTCATGCCACAGAAGAATTTCAGCTTCTTCAGCCAGTACAACAATGAATCATATATGATCGCTTAGCATTCTTTTTGTTGTTTGTAATATATATATATATATATATATATATATATATATATAGATATATAGATATATATATATATAGATATATATATATATATATAATATGAGAGTGAGAGAGGGAAGAGAGAGAGTCTCGAAAGATATTATGCAGACCTAGTAATTTAATGATAACTTTTGTGAAGCTCTGTAAGGGAGCGTGCAGTGCATGTAGACAGGAATAGTTGCAGAGGCAATACCGTGAATTAAAAGTGAAAATGTCTTGCATATTTAACATGTTTTTGCAACTTAATTCACAGTTTGACTCAGCTGAGTGCATGTCACATGTTTCTTGGTGGAACTGTGAAATAAAATATTGCTGCATTCTGATGAAGACGAACATACATGACGAAATGTGCAGCACCTCGCAAGACATTCAGAATTCATTACCGTCTCTAGAGTGGGACCAAAATTGCCTGCACACACGTCTCCTGCTTTTGAGTTTATGCTTTGTTTTTCATACACTAACTTACATTGAGTGAAGTCATATATGTCATTGCTCAGGGGTCATAATGGTTATTTCTGACTGTGATGAAGAATGAATTGACCCTAGCATCCACATTCTCCTCCAGGTTGTTCATCGCCAGAACTGGCATGGCAGGACTACTATATTGGAAACCAATAAGACCAGTGTGGAGCTGCAAATTCCGTCTGGAGAGGACTACCTTATTGAGATCAAAGCACTGACTGAAGGGGGCGATGGCACCAGCAGTGGCCCCATCTGCATACCAAAGATGTCCAGTAAGTTTCAAATACTCTCCAGCATGCAAATGATTAGAGCTGGAATTAAGCAGAAAAGCATTGGGATGGGTGCACTCTCTGTAACTAATCCCCTGTGTGACAGATACTATTTATCAGCTTTACCATAGCTTGAACAAAGCTTCCAGAATACACATAGAAATTGCAATAAGACTACAGCATAGAACTAGGAAGTCAAGACAAAAAAACATTCGTAGTGAACTAAAGGTTGTGTTTTCGGTCCAATTCTAAAAAAAATTCAGTGACCTTGGGCAAAATGTTCTGCCATGGGCTGTGGTGTTTTTGTTTTACATGGCCTATGGCAAAACCTGTTTTTCACCAGCAATAATACAAATGTCATCTAATATTCATGAAATTTGTTATATGATGTAGTGAGAAAAGTGAGATTGCAGCCAAATGTAGATGACACACGTACATATAAACTCCAATAGATGCACTAGGTTTTGGTGGCATTTGGCCTGTGTGTGACATTACAGCAACTTGATATTGAAATTACCATGACATTGTGTCTTTAATAAATCTGACTTTTGCACAATGTCCAAATAGCCCCATGGATTTAGGTGTTGTCCAAAAATCAGAGAGAGAACCAATCATTGTGTGTACTTTGATGCCTATCTGCACCCAGATCCAGATAATAAAAAATGTACATGATGTATTTTCAAACTTTTCAAATGTAATTTGTAATGCAAAGTTTTGTACCATCTATGTTCAAATTTTTTTAAACTCTTAAAAAGCCCAATATGCTTTCCATGGTTAATGTTTCTTTTCTTTTTTTCCTAGGTCTTAACTCAAAAGGATATGTGTGTCCAGTTCACAATGAAGATTTGCTGTTTTATGTTTTTTGTATTTTCTATGTTCATTTAGTAGCTTCTAATGACTTTATATTTAGCTCTGGACATTAGAATGAATTTAGTTTGCGATTATTTTATACATATTTGTGGGATAAACAGCTAACGAGAGAGTTTATTAACAGCTGGTTTGCAAACCAAAACCGGATGAGAGAAGTGTTTTCAAATGCCCACAAATCTGTGGCTGCACCGTTACTCATAGGCAACAGCACTGTTACAAAACATTTTCATCTGCTTATTTTCAGGACCACTTCAATCCTGCGTTTGATAAAAATGATAATTGGTTCATTTTGAATTGAACCTGAGCATCCGGTTTCCAAATTCCATTGTCTGTTTCGACCTAATTTTGCAACAACTCTAAAGTTATTTATTGGCTAGTAGGCCTACCTCTTACTAAATAACCTAAACACACATCACAGTTTGCTTAGTTTGTTCCTAAATTAATTAGCTCAGCTCCTTATCCTAACCTCCAAACAAACTGGCGGTTTTCTCCTTAAAAGTGTATTCCACTGACTTAGCATTGCACTCCTATAAAATTGCTGGAGTCAGGGTGTGTTGTGCTAGTAGCAGCTAATGTAGCCTTGAGCCCAGTGGTTCTTATACTTTTTCTGTCACAACCCCCTTCAGAAGGCAAAAAAAAAAAATGACTGCATTTCATCTACTGTAGATTTTCAATTCAGCCCTGGTATTGTGCATGTTGGCTCAATGGCATTGTTTGATGACGCACCTAAATAGAACAAAGCCATCATTATTTTGTCTCTGAAGGTTCTCAGTCATTCAGGTTGTATTATACAAGGAAAGTTAAAGTCAAGGGCAACTGGATTTGGTTGCAGATTCTTGAAGATGTTTTGTCTCTCAACCAATAGACTTCTTCAGTTCTCACTGAGGCCAAATCCACACTACTATGTTTTTGTTTAAAAACGGGCGAAACGAAAACGATCTCCGTCCACGGCAGCGTTTCAGATGCGTTTCAGAGTCGATCTATATTAAAACGACTGAAAACTCACATCTAGTGGCCGGTCACGTGCACCGGACATGTGCGTGCCGGTGTAAACAGGAAGCAGATGGTCTTCTCCGCAGTTGCAGAAAATTTGCGGAAGAATAAAATAATACAGACGAAGAACCATACCAGATTTTTTTTGCATTTGCATCAACAATGAGCTGGAACTGTTACTGAAAGTAATATGAGAGTACAAAAGCGACTGTGGCAGGAAAACAAAGTAAATAAGGCGAAATGCACAGTACAAGTGTAGGGTATAAGTGTTATTTGCACGGTACAAAATATTTTAATAAAAATAACTAAACTAAAACTAAACATCTGTCAGTAGCATTGTGCTTTTGCTTTGTATGACTTATAAGACCCAATCAGAGAGCCAATCGTGAGGGTCTGCGTCATTGATTTAAAAGTCCTCCGTTTTCACCTGTCTGCACTAAAACGCTACTCCGGAGTTTTTTTTTCTTTTAGGTCTTCAGATTTGCTGTTTTAGTCTGGATGGGAGGTGCAAATGTGGTAAAAGGTCTGCATTTTAAAACGAAAACGTAGTGGTGTGGATGGGTCATAACTGGTATGGAAACTCTATTATTAAACTATTTAACCTCTGTGGGGTCATCAATACCACTGGTTTGTTAGTGCTCCTGGTTGTTAGGGTTAGGGTTAGTTGTTATATGGTTGTTGGAGTCACCCGAGGCCAGACCACTGTTGGCATCCTCACCGGAGGCCAAAAGTTAACAGTGCTTTAGTTTCCTGGAAAGTGATAAAAGCGGGGGCTAAGTGGTGTTGCAGACCCCCTCCCATGTTAAGCAATGGCTAACAGGGGAGGAGAAGGAATTAATTTGAATTATATTGCTTGTTATTAATAACATCTGTGCTGTTCCTACTATGACAAGTCAAAATAACCCCTTAGAGCAAGGCCGCATGTTAATGAGAAGCTCCCCATATTAGTTAATAATGCTGCCCATGCTAGTTTGTTTGGGGTTCTAGCTGTACATATGCTTCTAATATATGTCAGACTGCCTCAACAGTCAAAATCCCATTTAAGTTGTGTGCAAACTGATGTGACGCCCAGTCACCAGAGGTGTCGCCAGATCCATTAAAACAGACAATCTTGAGGATTCACACATTAATAGCACACTCATTCACAGAGTTGTGGCAGCCGGTGTTGATTTGTGCTGCTTAAATGTGTTGGGAACAGATGCCAGCCCAGTTTAGATCAAGGGATTTATTGCAGGGGAGATGAAATGATGGCATGACTACACTTACCATGTAAATGTTTCACACCCCCAAAACTGATAACCAAGTATAACAGATCTGCTGAACCTCTCTTTTGCTGTCACCTCATTTTGCTTTGTGCATTTAGTGTGCTTTTCATAAAAAACAGACATTAGCATCCACCATCGGCAAGTAGATCTCATCTTGTTGCACACGTATGAGTCGATCAAAGAAACGTTTGTCTTTGAAGGTTCTCAGTCATGCTCATTTTGAACAGACCTGATCCAGTTGTCCAACATTTTTGAACAACATCCTTCATGTCTTGCTAATTAACAACTTAAGTACACTGCAGGATATCACTACATTACTGATACAGGTGATTTACATTTAGCATTGTCTGATATGATGAAGAAAACATAATCTCCATTAATGCATTATTACATGTAATCCAAGAAATATTTCCCTGATACAAAATAGTTGTAGATGAACATAAACGTAGGAGACAATAACACATACATTTTGTCCTGAAGAAGAGTTGCTTGTTGAAATGAAACACTCAAAGTGTATATTTTTCTCTCAAGGTTGATTTTAATGCATTATTTTTTATTTTGATGACTGAAGTGTTTTGTTGACCGAAGTTTCTTTTGCTGGAATATCTGATCTAATATGATGTCTAAAATATGTATTTATGAATTTGTTCCCTCTTTCATTTCTGATTAATCTGCTTATTTAACTGAATCTACAATTTGTTTCTTAAGAAATGTAATACCATTGTATTAATACAATAAGATATCTCTGTGAGATGACAAGAAGACTCAATAAAATGTTCACATTGAAACCTTTAATCAGTGTTTAAGCGCGTGTGATTCATGAACCTGACTGGGAGTCTTTGTAGGACTGGTCTCAGGAGATTTCTTCTGTACCACAGAGTATGCAGCGGAGAATCACAGCAAATATGGTAAGTAAGTATACTAGGATCCTCATCCTGAAAGGGCAACAAATCCCACTTAATCACCAGTGTACTACACATTACATTTTAGTAGTTTATTTTAAATATAAATATTCCTTCAGGACCAAAAACAAATTAGCAAAAAGATTAGTTTCCACAAGGTTTCTATAGCAAAGGCATGATTTTTCTAGTTTTGTATTTTAGAATGGACTTTTGGCAGTTCTTGATATTGCACAGGATAAGAAGTGTATACACCAGTGTTATGACCTGGCTTAAAAGGCCACAACAAAAGGGAGACACACCATGGCAAACAGTTAACTTATGTTTATTAAACGAAAAAAACAACAAATTAATAGTTATTACAAATTAACATAATTAAAGTATGAGGTATGTAGTCTGTGGTTTCAGTAGTGTCTCTGCAGGATGATGGTTGCATGAATGTATGTGTGAAGGTGTTGCAACATCTAAAAACAAGATAAATACCACAAAGCAATAGTCCAACCAGGGGAGGTCTAGAAGGCAGTGCCAAATACTCTACAGGGCAATTAGCCCAGGTGCCCAGAGTTACTACAATCAGCTCTTCCTCTACAAGAGGAGAGAGAGACAGGCCACACCCACTCATGACCCCTACAGGGCGTCACAACCAGACACAAACAAATTAAAATAAATTACACTTTAGAAAAAGCACTTTGTTTATCTGAAAGATTTCAAGAGCACTGATGCTAATATAGGTCGTCGAAATGGGTGGGGGTGGGACTGATTACCCAGGTCCCCAATGGGGCAAGGGCCCTTGAAAATCCTGGAATGAAGAGTTTGTTTTTGTTTGTAATGTTTTATTTCTAAGCAAGTACTTTCATGACTAACATTGGCTGAATTGAATTGGCTGAAATAAATCGATTGAGAGACTGATGTCTGTTAGCTTTTAGGCCTACATGCCTTTGAACCATTAACTTAAACTGAAATTTTAGATGCAGTCATGTAAAGGCTATCATTTATTTGAAAGCTGATTCGTTTTGTCCTCTTGTTCTTGCAAATGAAACATAACTCTAGTGAAATGTGGTCCATTTGTCTTTTATTATGCAGTACAGTAAGCACTTTCTCAATACAGGGCTATATGACAACTAAGATGGTACTTTTTTTTTAGCATGGTCTTATACCATAGGAATGATGAACGTTTCAATAAACATAAAGAAACCAATGTTTTCTTAAGCATGATACTCCAAGCAAACCACAGTATCGTAACTGTAGGATACAGTGTGAAAAGAAAAGAGGGTTATACTGTGCAGACTGAAGCACAAACAGATTATTATTATGCATAGGTGTAATTTGTACTTGGGGACATGCCCTCGCCACATTTTGAAATGGCAGATTTTTTTCCGCTTCACTTTTTGAAAGCATTTCTTAAAAATGTTCAGAAAAATTGCTTGCACCAAGAAATGTTAACAAATGAAAATGCTTTGAGAGAGGTTTATTTGCACAATAAGAAAACATGCAATGCAATGAAAATATAGAAGAAACAAATGTGCGTTTCCAAAAAAGTAACTTAAGCTAAAAAAAACAAGCTACTGATTACTGCATGTTATATTTTTATATTTGTAAATTGTCACCCACCAGCTGTTTTTTATTGTTTCCCTTTTTATAAAAAAAGACATTTCCCCGTAAACGGAGCAGAAAATGTCTCCTGAATGCAGGAAAATAAGTGTTTAATGCTCATATTTTCTCGGGGATGAGCTCAAGACCAGTGTTGGGCACGTTACTTCCAAAATGTAACACATTATAGATTACCGTCATTTGAGAGTAATTAGTTATACTACAATATTACTGTCTCCGAATTGTAATGCTTTACACTACTATTGTGTTACTTTTGAGTTATTTTAACTGCTATTTAATGGGCACATTATTCGGATGCTGCATAGGCAACCGCATAGGTGGATTCCAGTGATGTGCATTTATCTGAGAATTGGTCGGGTTTTGCTCGTCTTAAGAAAAGCATCTTAACAAAGACGCTGTGCTCATTCATGCACGAAGTACAGCAGTATAACGTCATTGATTAATTGATTATCTCCCAACACTCCGACAGGATCGGTCAGGATGAACTGATAGCATTCTCTCTAATCATGAAAGTAAATCATTAATTATTTATTTTTTATTTACATATTTAGACATGATCCATCAGGGGAGCTACTGTCTCATTAAGAGGAGCTGAGCTTCCCCGTAGTTTGCACCCTGCCTACAATCTCGACCATCAGATCCCCGCAACAGGAAATAACGTTAATCTTTTACTCATGGATTTGTTTTTCTGCTGCCGAAATGGTTCGCGGTGTTGGTGAATAACTCAATAAACAAAACACCACTTAATTTAGGCTTAAAATTCATTGTAACATTCGTTACTGAGATTGTAGCGGGTATAATATTACCAAATTTTATTTAGTTATGCGTTATATTACCGTGTTAAAGCAAAAAGGAATAATTACTGTAATTGCGTTACTTTTGTAATGCATTACTCTCAATACTGCTGAAGTCTAGCTGCTTATATTTTTAACTAATTCATATTTCTTCAAAATAGTGTTAAAAATCTGCTTGTCTGCATCGTCACGTCTCGTGACCCAAGTGTATCATCACGCCTCGTGATCCCCATCACTTTTTAACACAAAGTGACGCCCTTTTTGTTACTTGTTTAAATATGGTAAAAACAGTTTATTAGTGACTACCTTAATCACCACCACAGTTTAACGTGTGCAGTTATTAGCTCAATTATTTTTTCAACGTTTTACAAAAGATATGTGAGAGACAGGGACCAAGAGAGGAAGGGGGCCCACAGAGGCCGCTTGAATTTTGTGCTACACCCCTGCACATCAGCATGATGATGCAAGTTAATAAGTTATTAATATTATAAGTTATAATATTCTTCGCAAATCACTAAAACAGATGCTTTGTCAGTCTCATAATATCAACGGGTATTTAGAGAGGTAGAATACTTAATTTATTTGCACACACTCATTAAGGTTGATCAGTAACAAAAATCTTGGTTGAGACAATTAAATGTGTGATGGATTATGCAGTTATCCCTGGCATTAGTCTTGGAAGATAAAATCAACATCTTCACTCAGAGCTCAACAGAAGCTTTCTGATCTTAGCGCATAATCTCTGTGTCCTAAATAAACTGATTTACTGTAAATATGTCCAATGTGGCAGGATATATTTGACTTTTTAAAGTTTATAAGACTGCAACTAATGATTCCCAGTCACAAATGGACAAGGGGAGAATCAAAGTTAAATTCTGTAATGTGCAAACATAGAACCTTTTAGAACTGTAATATGCCTATCCAACCCACCTTGTCTGACACATCATTTAAACTGGAGACCTGATAAGGCACGCATGTCGAGAATTTCAGGAACTCATTCCCACTGTACAAAACTCAGCACAATCTTCTTTGACTTTAAGCTGCCTGTTCTGCTGGTGCAAAATTCGGCCTTAAATATGTAAAGCAACTGAAAGAACCAGAGCTTGACTCACAGCTTGTAGCTAATCCTTTATTCATGGAAATCTCCAGAGAATGGCAGCTTGCGAGGAGTGGCTTCTTTACCTTTGCTGGGCTGTGCATGTTGTGCTGCTTTGAATCCACCTCCACTCATTATTATCAACATGCGACGCCTCATGTGGGACAATCCCAAGAAACTGCTTGGGTCACCTGATAAGCACAGAGTGATCTGTCATGAACTAAATCCAGAGCTCTTATTTTATTCTACACATGGTTTTATCTCCATCACACACATACACGCTGCTGGGAAAAGTTAAATATGGAGTGGATTGGTGTGCGGAGGTAGGCAGAAGGCTCTGTTCCTACATCCAGTTTGAAAATATGATTTGTTGTTCATATTGAAAGTAAGTTGGGGGTGGGGAGAAGCTGACAATATTTTCTGGTATTGCCGAGGTGTAGGCTGCAAGATATGTCAGAAAGTGACAGTGTGTGGACCTGAGCGGAGCTCTAAAGTAGGGATAAAGTGGTGTGATGGACAGAAGATTGGCTGGGAATTAAAAAGACCATGAGCCCTCTCCAAGCACCATGGGACAGCTGACAGGCAGTCTGTAGAGCTCTCCTCCCAGGTTCACTGGGAAAAAACTCTGTTCAGACTGACAAACTGCAGTCGTCACTCATTCTTCACTGTGGTCTGATGATTCAAACTTTTCTGATCCTGACACTATGGGAGAAAACACTAATTTCTATAGATGTTAAAAAGTGTTAGAACTATCAATCCAATAGTTATAGGGACGTCTCACTCAAAACCACAAGTCATTAGGATTCATTGGTGAAGAAGTAAAAATCTCATACATCTACAAAATGTACCAATCAATCCAGTTATTCATTTCAGCTGTTTAATGTTGTTAATCTAAATAATAATATCATCCTAAAAAAATAAGCATTTTATTAATGTTAGTCCAAAGTTTTATGTTTCCATTAAGATCTTTTTAAGCTTATTTTAGATTATATACTTATTTTGTGGGATTTTATTCAGTTTTATTCATTTTATATGCAACATTTGGGGACATCCTCTGTAAACAGATGCACCAGTCACGCTGGTTGTGTTATAGTCTTTGGTTTTCTATTTGTGGCTGCTTATTATGCCAACATGCAATGGAACTGTTATTACTGCTTGTCTTTAATATCCAGCTTTCACTGGTGTGACAAACATGCATATCAAGATCGGAGTTTAAGTTTAAAAATATTTACATAGTATTAATGGAAGTTAATATTAATATTTTTTGTCAATAGTACTATTTACATGATAAAAATAATTAACATTGCATTACTAAGGCTATGTTTGAGTCGCTTATCATACTTTCCCAGATCATTTTGACATTTAACTTGAGCAAACAAGAACAAATTTAGCGAGTTATAATTTCAGTCTTTATGCTAATGCTACAAGTCTCTGTGTATTTGAATAATGTTGTGCTGTATGTAAAGCTTTTCTTTAAATCATGGGCTTCTTTAAACTACAATGCCCACACATTTGTGGTACAAATTGGGCGGGAATAAGTATGGACATGTGCAGAACGGACCATGCAGAAAGGTGCTGCGGCTACAGTCAATCATTACACGTTGTATACCGCGAGGGGGCGTGGCGAGGGCGTGGTGTGAGTGGTGCTGCAGTCCGCAGCCGGACGTTATCAATGCATTTGATCTCAATCCATTCAATGCCATGTTTTAGTCGTTGGTCGCTCCCGGCCTTTCTGCGTGGAGTTCGCATGTTCTCCCTGTGTCTGCACGGGTTCTCTCCGGGTGCTCTGGCTTCGCCCCACCATCCAAAGACATGCAGGTTGGGTGAATTAGTAACGCTAAATTGTCTGTGAGTGTGAGTTGTTGTGTGGCCCTGTGAAGGACTGGTGACCTGTCCAGGGTGTACCCTGCCTTTTGCCCGATGTAAGCTGGGATTGACTTCAAACCCCCACCCCCCATCCCGCGACCCTGTACACAGGATAAGCGGTTGTTCATAGATGGAAAGTGGTGGACTGAAATATGCTAGCATGGCTAAACATATTAGTTACTTTAAATTTAATTGTAGAATGTAGTGAACTATCCAAATAAATTCTCCTGTTTTACATTATTCAATATTCATGTAATAATGAATATTGAATAATGCAAAAACAGCACCAACGTTACACTAATGTTGGTGCTATAGCAGCTGGGTTCAACAAGGAGTTTCTGTCCTGAAGGCCAATAAAAACAACAGTGGAAAGGAAGTCGATTCATGGCTTGACTGATACTTAGGGAGAAGCCTCAATTCAAGTCAAAAATAGAGGGCAAGCATCAAAATCAGAATGTGTTCAAAACAAGCTGCAGACATGTGACATCTTTTGTTACTGTCACTCTTCACACAAGTCTTTTCAACGTGGTTGTCAGTTCATATTGGAGTGAGATATTGGTTACATCCTAGAATAGATATGAAGAAAACATCCAAAAAAAAAAAAAAAGTCAAATTTGAGCATGAAGGTCTGCGTTGTGAATGTGGCCTATTTTACACATCTGTGACTATATGAATTCTGGTACTAATGATGCTCATTTTACAGTTTTAAATGTAACCTATGTCTAATCCTCTGTCCTATAGTACAGCATGTCTTCTCTGCATTGTATATGATCCTGGTAAGTATATTCAGTACCTATGTGTCAGTCTTCCATTATTGATTACTTGCTGCAGGACTTTGGCACTAACAACAAATAATTATCTCATGAATCCACCATCAAACATCCATTTTACTTGAAGCTAATTTAACATGTTTTGCACTTGTCACTGATCTGTCTTTTCATCTGACCTCCATCGCTTTTTTATTCCTAAGGCACACTGCATGATCTGTCATTCAGTGCAGAACAATAATGTCTTCTTATCTGTTATACCCTGACCTTTAGCATTTCAGCCCATTAATGCATGTATGCCATTAACCTTGGAAGTCCCCTGGGATCTGGACATTGCGGTGTCAATCACTCCTTTGCAAATTATTGATGTGCAATCATTTGTTGCCTGTATGTCATCTTACTTGTCCAGGAGCTTAAGGAACAGGTGATTGACACAGTTGGAGTTACAGTGGCACATGCAGCTTCCTCTATTTTACGCTGATTCCTTAAGCCTAACTAACAGTGATTCTACTGTATCTATTCTCAATTCTACCGTGAAAAATGCACAGTGCAATGGATGCATATTTTTGTACAAATTAATTCTTGGCTATTATCTAAAATACGTATCTTACAATTACCATAAAGCCATGTGGTTAAAACAGTATCAATTTTCTCCACAACCCCCCCATTGACACAGTAATAAGCAAATGAATGCAGGTGCGCCGGGGGACATACGAGAGACATACAAAGAGAGTGTATCATTATTGCGAATGTCCCTGATTTAGATAAGTAAAGTTGTTGATTATTTTGTTATTAATGGAGAATGTTAATGACTTACCATATATAAGCTAAACTCCCCAGCCTGCGCTTGCCATGGAAATTCTGCTTTATTTCAACTTGACATATTTCCCATAAATATGTCTATTGTGACTCTATCGGTCGGGCTACCGTTACAATTTCGCCATCTCCATTACGGAGATTTGATAAAATGAGGACTCTAAACTCAAAAAAATGTGAATTACGGGAAGCTGCTGGGGCCTCCAACAGCTAAAAACACCTAGTCAAACTGAAAGCAAGCACAGAAAGTAGCAATGTAATCCCACCAGTTCCTTTAATTTTTGCATTGACAAGCAAATAGAACAGAATAGGAATTAATACATGTGTCTGATAAATATATGCCTGATGAGCAGTGACTTCATTTAGGACGCTAGCTCTATCTGAGGCTCTCAGTGCTGGCTTAGTGTTTGTGGTACCTTCTTCCTGACTGCAGCAGGGAAACCTTTTTTTGCACTTCCTGGTGTAAATATCCTTTAGGTATGGTAGAGCACTGCCTATTGTATGTTCAGCCGAACAGACCACTCTTTGCAGGGTCTGGAGGTCATGTTCAGTGCTTTTTCCTTACCCGGCAGTGGTGTTCGATCTTGGACTCTCCATGGTGCAGGAATAGATGTTTCTCAGTATTTGAAGGAATTAGGCTGCTCCTTTCCAGACCTCAGCCCTACGTTGTAGGCTGCGGTGCATGTGTTTATGACATCCCTGATGGTTGGGAGGATTTAACTGTAGTTTTGGGTACAGCTGCGTCTGTTGTTTTACAAATTAAACCCACCACAGCCTCAAAACCTGACCTGACCTGACCTGACCATGGTGCAATGTACTTTCTTCACGTTTCCCTCAGCAAGAAAGCCGCATGGCCATTCTTCCTGACACAGGGAGCGATTCGCTCTGTGGCTGTTTTTTAATTTTATGTAGCAGTGGTTCAGATGATGATATAGCTCTGTAAAGCTGAGGGGAGATGCAGATTTAGGTTACAATTATCTGCAGGCTAATTTCTATGAGGAGCCCCTTTCAGATTGTCACATTTTCATTTGATACTTTGTTATTTAAAAAACACTGATCATAGCAGGTTTAGGATTGGTGCGCTCATTGGTGTGTGTAGCTGTTGACTTTTAACTCATTTTGTCAGCAGTAAATGAGAAATCCAAATGCTTTGGAAAAGAACAGTGCCCTCAAAGTGACCTAAAATAGCATTTAAAAAATATTAGCATCTAACACATAATCAAACATGAAACAGGACACTTGTGAACTCTTTTGAAGGTAACCCTATTCCCATCTCCCCACTGGAAAGTTACACCAACCATATGGTGAACATAAACAAGTGAAATGTCTTCCTAAACCCTCGGGGAGCCTGTAGCTCTTACGAGCCGTGTTCATTAGCCTCAAATGAACTTTGAAGGTGAGAGGGAACAGTGAGGAGGACACCGCAGCTGTGTATGGGGTTTCATTTGTATGTTACAGTGTTGCAACCATCATGGAAGTTAATAATTGTTTTCCTAATTATAGATGTGGTGAAACCACAGTTAAGGCCACAGTCTGTTTCTCTCTCCTTGGAGAAAATTGAGTAATTGAGTGTAGCGCTGAACAGATTAATGACATGGTGTTTGCAACTTGGCAACTAGTACTAATTATTGTTGGCAAAGGAGGATTGCTACATATTGTGTATAAACACTGATATGATTTGATGAAATGATCCCAGTTTTCCCACTTCACTACTAGGTCTCTGAAGAAAAATGGGCTCATTTGTTGTCTACCAGCTTGTCTTCTTATCCTGTGGGCAAATCATCCTCCAAAGAAAATTACAGTGAAAGGAGAGGATATACCAGAGGCTTGACCCCAATTAACATTGTCATCTTCTGTGTGAATAGTGCTCAACCTTTGGTGATCGCAAACAGCCCAAAATCTGTCGTCGGTCCTGTCCTTCCTTTCTTCACTTACTGATTTTCCCTCTACAGTCTTCCTGCCAACACTTACACTTTTATGGCCTGGTCATAAAAAGACCAGATCTGAGTCACAAATGGACAAAAAAATTAGATTTGGGTTACATTGACCTGTAGTCCGAATGCAGCCTTCATCAACAGCTATTTGATGCAATGATATTTCAAGGACTCCATGTCAATCAAAACTGTACTTTTATAAACTGGCATGTCAAAGACAAACTCTGTCTGAGTGCGGACTTACATGCACACAAGCATCAGGATTCTGTCTATTAGGTTTCAGTGTGTAAGATTCATGCGTTTCTTTGTGGTTGATTGAAGATGGAAATGCAGCAAAGCCTTCACAAGCGTTTGATTGACAGATGTTCCTCCGAGGCATCCGTCTCCCGAGAGTGACTGCTCAGTGGTCAGGAGAGCCTGGTAGATCGACTTGATGATGATAGATGATGCCAATGGGACAAGCCTACCTCGTGGATCAAACATAAAGAAATCTGACATTGAATAATAGCTTGACTGAAAAGTTTTATTTGATCGAGTGGTCCAGGATTAGGCTCATCATCTCTCTCATGGGGAAAGCACGAGAGTTGCTACGTGAGTGAGCTTTCTGGCTTCACTAGAAATAGCAAAGCAGGTATGTGGGATGCAAAATGTTGAAAATGACTAATCGTGTCATATTAACCTGAGGAATGCATCCAGAGACTATTATATAGAAATGTACATGCATTCACTTTTTGTGATGTGTTCAGCAGCCTCTGTTCATATTTGCTAGTGTTCTAGAAATAAATATACTCCTCTCCCCGAGATATTTGTAATACTAACACAACTGAAGACAACGAACTAAGTTACAGTTAAAAGCAGCTCCGATTTGACAATGTTCCTCCAGGCTATAGGAGAGCAGCCATCTGCGAGGGTTGTAAATGCTATTGAAGCATCACTGAGCAAATACATCCAAGTCAGAGCTATTTTATTCAAAGAAAAACCGTCCACGCATCACCAACAATCACACAATATACACTGCTCAAAAAAATTAAGGGAACACTTAATCATCACAGTATAACATCAAATCAATTAAGCTTGAGCGCTATCAATCTGCCCAGTTAGGAAGCATAAGCAATTGTGAATTAATGTCGCCTGTTTTGGTGCAAAGGAAAGTAACAACAGGTGCACTGGACAGGGAACAGCAAAATGACCTTCAGTGGGCTACTGGTGTGCATGTTTATGACCAAACTGTCAGAAACAGACTCCGTGAGGGCAGCACGAGGGCCCGACGTCCTCTAGTGGGATCAGTACTCACAGCCCAGCGCTGTGCAGCTCGATTGGCATTCGCCAGAGAGCACCAGAATTGGCGCCCTGTTCTCTTTATAGATGACAGCAGGTTCACACTGAGCACATGTGACAGACGTGAGTCTGGAGATGCCATGGTGAATCTTATGCTGCCTGCAATATCATCCAGCATGACCTGTGTGGCAGTGGGTCAGTGATGGTCTGGGGAGGAATATCTTTGGAGGGTCGCACAGACCTTTACGTGCTGACCAACAGTACTCTGACTGCTTGTTAGGTATGTGGCCATAGCGAAACAGTTTTTTTCGAACATGTTCTGACGTAGCGAACATGTAATTATTGAATGGTCTCATAGTTCGCGGAGACATGGCCGGTAGCAACTTGCCCGCTAGAAACACATTTCTGAGAACCTCTCCATTTTTCTCAGAACCATGGTCCTCAGGCCCATGCAACTGGTTTTGTTTCTGGTTTGCAACCCATACTTCTTGTTTATTACAGTCATGTGTAGCGTCAGCTACTGACCTAACTACGCTTGCTGTAGCCGAGTTTTTCGCTCCAAACCAGGTTATGGAAATGCACCAAATTAGAATTTTCTCTTTTGTTTCCACTTTTTTTCTTTTTTGCAAGATTTCAAAACTCCACCTAGCACAATGAAGTGTGCTCTGCCTGCAACAGAAAATTAAACCAATTGTAGCTCTGCAGTAGCCTGATCTGTGACATTTCTATTTTTATTTGCTCTACAAATGATAATTGAAATGTTTTTAAAAATATATACTTAAAATTGCTCGACTGGTGATCACTGATCATTGGTAATCATTGATCTAGAGGTTAATGAATAGTACATTACTCCACTGAGCAGCAGCTTCAGTGCTATGTCTGTGTATACACAGGAAGTGTTCAGGCTGTCTTAACCAAGCTCAGAAGACAATTGGCTGACAGCGTAGGTCTGTAAGCTGATTTAGCTGATTTAGCTTACCTGGTAAGTGTATCTGTTCTATCCGACTCATGTGAAACAGACTCTGAAAAAGCAGATGAAACACCACCCGTGTAGACACCTACTTGTGTGTGTGTGTGTGTGTGTGTGTGTGTGTGTGTGTGTGTGTGTGTGTGTGTGTGTGTGTGTGTGTGTGTGTGTGTGTGTGTGTGTGTGTGCTGCGATAGTCAGTGATGGTCACATAACTCAAGCACCACAAGTGCTTCATGTTCAAACTCTCTCAAAGCCTGATCAGCATTTTTAGACAACTTCAACAAATGTGAGGCAAAGAATCTGTGGTGAGAGTAAACTTTTCCTAACCTTCCTGTTCACAAGACACACAGGTCTCAGAGACACGTCTGGCTTTCACAGACCCAGAAACGATCTGATAAAGGACTTCACTTCCACAACTGGGTGTTTCTCTGTGTCTCATGACAAACAACCCATGCAATCAGGGAACAAATAACAAAGGAACTTATAATACAAAATAGAATGTATGCTAATTGATATGGTATGTATAATTAACAATTTAGGAAAAGTAAGAAGTTTTGATTCAACATGCCGATACTGATGCAAGAACAATATATACTGACAGATATATGGACATATATAAAACTTGATAGCTTAATCAGACACTCTCCTCTTACCCTGATGTGGGCCCATTTGTGCTCAGGACACCTCTCTTCCTGGGATGTGTTGGAAAATATTTGTGCAAATCTCTGAGGAGAGCTGCAGGAATTGGCGCTGCCAGAAAGATGGTAGATTATCAATGCCACTTTAGTACCCTTCCGATTTTCCCGTGAGACTACTGTCTTTCATTGCCCAGGTTTCCTCGCGGGTTCTCAGATCTCCCAATTTCCTGTAATTTCCTTTTAAAAGTGTATTTGTCTGGTATATTAAAAAAACACCCAAAACATCCAAAATGATTTAATAAAATGTTTTTTTATTTCAGATTCATGCATTGTTGTCATATTTGAGACACATCTCTCTCCTTCATTTCCAGTTCTACTTGGAGGATCTTCATTTTCATTTCGTGTTTCTCCTTAAGGTACTTCAACTTGTGTTCATGAAATTCAATAGCCAGCTTTTCGTTGATTGTAACTTTTGTTTTGGTGACCAGTACTGGCAGACACTGCCACCCTAGCTTCTGAGGATGTGGAAGGTAAATGACCTTGCAGTGATTCCGTTATGTCCCTTTGACTTTCTCCTTAAAACAAGAACAGTTTATATATACCAAAGAAATGCACATTAAATAAAGAAATGTTTCACATCAAATGAAAGAAACAGCAAGAAATAAAAGTTTGAAGGGAGTGTAAGAAATGCCAAAATATACCCATTGTAGTATGTGTGTGTGATCCCTCATCTGAACTGTCTAGATGGTCATCATCTGGTATCTCCTCCAAAGGTTGCTGGTTCTCCATTATTCCTGTCAGTAAGTCAACCAATGGATCAGTATCTTTATTTGCAGGTCCTCCACCAGTCTTAAACCTCTCTCTTCGGGCTTCTGCAGCAGTTTTTTTAAGGCTGATTTTTGCATTCTTCCACAAAACCTCTATTGGATATAATACTGTAGTGTCAACACATTGATATCACAAAACAGTGATAAAATACAGCTATCAAGGCAATAAAAGTTGACAATTCATACTTGAAGCTGTTGTATTGTTTTTGTGGATGTTTGTTCATTTTCATTAAATTCACTACAGATTTCTATGCATTTCTTTTCTTTGATTCCACAGCAGATGTTTGCCATTTGTCTTCAATGACCGGGTGTCTTGATACTATTGCCTTTAAAAGAGTTTTCTCATGCCCACTGAAGTTTTTTGATAGCAGTCTTTTTTCTGTTTCCATTGTTTTCCCTGAATTTACTTCTGCAGTTCCTTATGTTTTAAGCTTTCTGGGTCCAGTCCATGTTTTATAGGCAACCTCAATCCAGCTAATTCAGACTACCACAGGTGGTCTTAAATTAATCTTGTTTACTTTTAATTCCAGACTTCATAGTCCAGGTGTTCTTAATTAATCCATTAGTCTGTGTTTCAGAAAGCCATTTATTGAGCAGTGATTAACTATTATAGATTAAGGCCTAGTCTTGGCCTAATTTAAACACTGTCTGGGAAAACGCCCCTATAAGTTCAGGACTGTTGGCTTACATGAAGAAAACCACATACGACACGTTACCAAGCCCAGGCAACCTGTGTATGTGTTAGGGCTCAGAGGAAAGGTGCCAGCTTTGCAATGACCACAACCCAAGCCTGCAGCACATTCTGGCCACATGTAAGACAGCACTGGTGCAAGGTTGATGTTGATGATGTCATAATCAAGTACTCAGAAAACTGGCAGAGGTTCTAGAAGTAATTGGATCCTCCAACAATATCTGATTCAATTTGTCAGGCAAGGTGGAGCAGCAAATGCTACCACTCTGAGAGGGAAAGCAGCCCTGATCCATGGGAGCAGTACACGTGGGATCGCTATGGTCCGCATGGCGGAAATATCTTCATCGGAGCGGGTGCGCATAGGCTCTGTGCAGTTGTCCGCATGCCTCCCATTTTTTTATGACCAACTACGTTACCAGGGCACCTACCTATCTACAGCGCATGTGAGTAGAGTCAACCAAGTAGACTTCAGAAAGTAATATAAAGAAGTAGTACGCATCAGCGGTTTCCGCAGCTGTTCGTGTGTGCGTCCACTCCAGAGTATTTTCGAGGCTTAAGGATAGGATAGGTACTCAGAGCTGGCAGCTGAGTGCAGAGAAGCTGGATGGGGAGCAGCCACCTTTCTCATTTAAATTGTCTGTAGAGGGTTTGTGGGATTATCCACCGAATGCTTCCTGGAGACCATGGGTATCAAGGGGCCAAAGTTGAGGAAGTTCATGAGGGAGCTGGCTGAGGAAGCAGAGTAGAGGAGTTTCTGGCTTTGGCTGTGGGGGAAAGATAAGGTGTGTGGTAGGCAAGAGTCTTAGGCATACTAGGGACAGTTGCAGAGGGTAGCATGGGGACGTCCCTGCTGTTGCTCCACCATCTCAAGATGTTCTGGGAATAATATGGAGCGAAACATCAAAGAAGGGTGGTTCCCAGCTGGGTGAGGCATGCAGTTTTGTCATGCAAGTGCCCCTGTGCTGCTATATGAATTAAATATCACTAAGAATTAAAGTAAAAATTACTTTCCCCTTTCAACTATTTTAAATAAGTAAAATTATCACAAACCACACGATACTTTAAATGCAAATAATGAATTTCGTTTTAAACCTCTTGTAGGAAAATATAGAAAATTCCTCAAAAGGAAAGAAAGGTGGATACATGCCAACCCGCAACACAAGGTTATAGGTTAGCATACTCATTTCAGTTGCAGCTGTGAAGGTAACATGCAGAGACACCAGCTCCAAACAGTGATACTCACAACTCTCCTTTTACTATAGCTAACATCACAACAACAGCATGTCTTGGCAATCTAGAAAGTAGGCTGAATATCTGTGGGCAAGACATTTAACGTTGCCTGATACACAAATCATGGCTGGAACGGTGGCAGGATGCGGGCCATTTTGTATCCCATTTACACAGCCAGGGCTGAGTATAAAGACCCACACTTATGGAGGACGGATTCTGACAGATTCAGAAATAAATAAATGCTCCATAAATAAATAAACAACTGATTAAATGCATAAAAATACAGTAAATAATCAAATGTAGTCAGTTATTAAATTATGCAATGAGAGAAATAATGTATATATTTCTTTTAATTAGCTTCTTTATTTATTCACCTTTGTAGTAATTACCTATTTATTTGTCCATTGTAATCTTAAACTTTATTTATTAATTACTTCTTTTTTAAATGTTTTATTTGACGTGTTTGTTTTAATATTTTTGTATAATATATTCTTCCTTTGCATTTCTACCCTATTTATTTCCCCAATGGTATTTATTTCTCACTCCCCATTTTAGAGGAGGTCATTACGTTAGCACTCACGCTGCTGGTGATGTGCTGGATGAAGATGCAGCAAACGGGTTTGCTGGTAAAAAACAAAACAAAACAAAAAAATGATGACAGCAAAGCCAAACTCAGTTCAGCTGAAGCGGTAAGCGCCTGTAACAAATACAACATCAGTAAGAAATAGGAATTAATGGACAGAAAGACTGTAAACTGGCTAGCGAAAACATCCTGTGGCGCCATCTTGGTATTGCACACTACCTCTAAGCTCTATATCATGGCTTAGTTGCTACGTTGAGACTAGCTTAGCCGTGGTAATTCTGCCATGTACACATGACATGATACAACCAATGTTTGAAGACTTTAAGCCTTTTCAAGTTCAATCCAGTATTGAATGTTGTCGAATGTTTGAGAGAGAATGTGTGAGAGTTGTTTATTTTTTTATTTTTATACAGAGTTTAATTTAATGTAATGCAATAAAAATGTAAAAGTGCTTAAAGTGTGTAATACTGTCACAGTCACCCTTAGGCTATGTTCAGAATGCAGGCCTTAATGCTCAAATTCTGATTTTTTTCCCAGATCCATTTTTTTTGTTTGACAGTTTGACACATTGTAGTTTAAGTGTGGACCATATCAGTTCCAGTGTGAACTGTTCACGGCCTGAAAGTGACCCGCATGCGCAGAAGAATAACATGACGTCATACGCAGCAGCATGCTGTTGCAAGCTACAGAAGTAAAAAAAAAACAAACAAAAAAACCCCTACAGAATTAAACAAAGAGCAACATAGCTCCGGTTACCTCGCGGGAGACCGTTTTTCATTGTCCTCTCCCGGGTCACATTTCTCCTGAATTATGACAAGTGTTCACAACTTTCTGTTCTTTACAGTTTCTGGCGCTGGACAACGCATCTGCCCCACAACTCACTCACTCACTCTCTCTCTCTCTCCCCACTGTGTCCGCTGGGACAAGTAGTAGGCTATACATTTAACTCAGAAGAGAACTCAAATCAAATCTGAATCACATATAGGCAAAAAAATCGGATTTGGGTCACATTGGCCTGCAGTCTGAGCGTAGCCATGGTCACATGTCTTCCTTTGTTCTGTTTTCCAGGCACTCATCTGTTTCCATGGTTTCTGTCATTTAGTTCATCTGCATCACCTGTGTTTAGTTAATTACCATCATCATCATCATCATCATCATCTGTTCCACCTGTGTTCTGTTAATCAATGTTCATGTGTGCTGGTATTTAGTACCTTCAGTTCAGTCTGTCTTTGGCCCTTCCACTTTGTAGTCTTGTTTAGTGCCTTGCCTGCACCAGAGTGTAACAGATATAATGTAAAACTGAAATAAGGCCTACTGGCATAGTAACCCATGTTAGGTTATTTTTGACCCAACTCCTTGGTTAAAAAGGGACCAACTAATTTCTGGGTTATTTCAACCCAGATATTGGGGTTGTTCTTTTGACCCAGAAGTTGGGTTATATTAACTACAATGTTGGGGTTTTTTTAACCCAAGATTTTGGTATTTAGGTATTTAACCCAGAAGTTTGGTCAAAAATAATAACCCAATTTTCTGGTTTGAAATAACCCAGAAATTAGTTGGTCCCTTTCCAAATCAGGGGTCTGTAAGATGTTATGTACTTATGGTATTGGCCTGTAAAGCATGGGGGTTCTTTGGTCGTTGGCATTTATCAATATTTACTGTTTTAAAAGCTGTTATTTGTTATTTGTGATAATAATAATAATAATAATAATAATAATAATAATAATAATAATAATAATAATAATAATAATAATAATAATAATAATAATAATTTTTATTTGGACAGAAATAGTGTTTTGAAGAAAACTCCCAATAAAACTGAACATGTAAACAGGCTAAATATGCCCAAACATAGACATTTTCCTGGTAAATGTTTAAAAAATTGGCCAATAACTGTTGAAACTATACAAGTTTCTTTTCATCAAATTTACAGTTGCAGTTGTATTCCAGGTATATTACAAGATATTCTGTTGCATATTGCTTAGTTATTTTATTCATATCCAGGTTGATGATAAGTCCAGTCCAGTTTCAGTGGAAGAGAGAGTCAGGAAAAGCCAGGATGCCAGACCAGCTTTTGATTATATCAAGACCCAAGTCAGAAGACCTGAATTTTTTTTTAGTTTCCACCCTATGCAGGAATCAAAAAAACTGGTACAGATGGCACCAATCAAAAATGGCTGTCATACAATAAAGAAAGCCAATTTGTGTGGCATTTGAGAAGCCTACTGACAGCAGTAATTTTATGAGTGGAATGACAGATTGGAAACGTGTTCACCAAAGGGTAGAAGAGCATGAGAAGAGCAACATGCACAGAAGTAGTGATAGTATGCTGAGGCATACTTTTTAAGGTCCTACAAAGCAGATAGTCAAAGGCAACTCTTTGGCAGTCAGGTAGCTGAGAAAAGCAAGATCTTACATCAGTCTGGAGCAAGAGGCAGAGGGTCACTAATCACTCTTCTCTCAAATAATACACAGTCACACAATAGCCCTTAGAAAATGTTTGCTTTGATTTAATAGCCAACCAACTGTTGACAATTTGCAGTGTGAGATGAAGACCCTCGCTTTACAGTGAAAAAGACTGAAAAGTTCAGGATTGGAGGAAAACCTGACCAGGACTGTGGAGGATGGCCCTGATGGAAATGAAGATGTGGTGGATATAAAGAATAAATGCTGCTCATCATGCCAAGAATGTCCACTGTGTTGTTACCAGATGCTGAGACAGTATAACCTGCTGACTCATATCATATCCTTGGCCTTGGATATATGTTCTTACTCACTCTCTCAGTTACCCAGGTAGCTTGTGAGCGAAGTTTGTGTACCTTGAAGTTTCTCAAAAGCAGACTCTCTCTCACAAGAACAGCTACAGGCTTTCAAGCTGATGGCCACTGAGAAGGACACCCTAATGGCCCTGGACACTGACATGGTGATCGATAGAGGTGCAGCAAAAAGCGAGCTGTTGAAAAAATTGCTCCTCCGATAAGGTAGTTGTGATATATTTCCTGTAACCTGCTTAATTACTAGGATTTTGCTCCTACATTTCTAATGTTTCTTTGCTGTCTGTAATATTGCTGTCCAGTACATTGACAGAGTGAAGCTGGCCAGCATTTAGACAGTTCTATGTCTCAGTGAGTATTGTGGATAATATAGGATCTCTTTTTTACTCTAGGCGTCGTCTGCTGTGATGTAGTTCATCATGACAAATTCAGTGTGTGTTCTGCAGCATTTTTAAAGTAGTACTGCAATAGTGATCAATAGTTGTGATGCAGTGTACGTGCGTGCATTAGCACTGCGGCCATGGTGGAGGTAGGTGGGCACTGCAAGTGGTAGTCGGCAAGGATTGGCCAATGAGGGAGTAGAATATTCCATAAAGGCAGGTATCTGTGGATGTTAAAAGCACTGTGCCTATTTTTGGGTGTATTTTTAGGAAAACATTTGGGAGTGAAGTTTAAGTATTTCTGTTTTGTTTGTTTTTTCTTAATTGTATTTCTTTATTTGGTTACTTGATTTCTAATTATTGCTTTGTTTATTGATTTAAGTTGAATGAGATTCTGTTAAATTAGTTTATTTCTTTATTGTGTTATTTCAAATTCTGGTTTTGTACTGTAATTACAATTCCGTCTTTTGGTTATTTTGGGAGGGGTTTCCTAATTATATTTTTCTGTCTCCCTGTGCTGGTACCCACCGTTGGGTATAAGACCAAGACAAAGAGAGGGAAAGACCGAGTCAAGTCCAGGACCAGATAATATGATAAAATGTGAAACATGCAAATCATATGCTCTCTCATAGAAACACACACATACAAACACTAAGTGCAATGTGCCTATGGCCAAACCGAGCAACCTGTTTAAAGGGATACTAAGCAATTCTGCAAAAAAAAAAGATTGTTGATCTTTGAACTCAACTGCCAAACAAATACAACCTTCCCCTGTGTCAGATGCAAAGAGAACAAGGAACGCAATGTCTCCAGCAATATTAGGCTACCTAGTGTGCATTTTATGAATCAACCCAAATATTCACACTAAAACCATAAAACCATAAAACCATTCACAAACGTTTTACAGAAAAATACATGTAATGTCACAGTAAACACAAACACACAGCAAGTAATACAATAACTCTCAGCTAAGGTTGAACACCTCGGGAGCAACTAGGGATTAAGTGCCTTGCTCAAGGACACCTTGGTAGGGTAGATGGGTCACAGTGGGGAATTGCCTCTCACACCAAAGGCATGTGTTTTATCCACTGCTCCATCACCACCCTTATATTATTGATATAATTATTCATGATTGTAGACCCATTTTTCAAACTCTTTGCAGCAGCATTCCTAAAGGTAATCCAGAACAAAAGGAGATCCTCCACCCAACCAGTATTCACCCAGGGCATGCTAACATTTTGCTGAGATGAGTCTTTTGACACACATGGAATGACAGCAAAACAATGCTGGTTGCATAGGTGCAAAAGGGAATAGTGGAGTTGAAATAAAAAGTGTAAATTAGTCTAACAAGATCTTCTGTAATGGCCACCTCTGTGCAGTATGTCTTAACTTAAATCTCACACACTCACATGGTTACTGTTTTCTTCTAGCATAAAGTGAAACTTTAAAATTAACAGGAAATGCATGCAACTGTCCCCATTATGTCATTAAAATCTCACAGTTTGAGTGTTCCTCTGGCTTTCTCCAGGGCTTCTATCTGTTTTATTGGGGCTTCTGTCTTTGCATTTCTGCACAGGGAACCATCACTTTGGTTTCCAAGTATCACAACCTATTGTCAGACTTACAACCAGGGAGTCATCTCGTCTTCACAGCCTCACTCTATGCTCCACAAGAGGCGAATACTGGGCAGATGAAAGCAGGGGGCAATTTCTCGGATGTGGCTCTCAGAAGAAATGTACACTTCTAATGCTGCAAGATGTAGTGAGGCATTTTTATTCACCTTAACACCTCGCGAGTATTGTAGCTTGATGTTGCTGAGGCATGTGTTTTTTTGCCCAGCTATTGCATTAAGTGCTGGTGTGAGCCATGTTTACCCTTTGCCTTTGAGGATGCCT
Source organism: Lepomis macrochirus (assembly GCA_024633595.2). NCBI lineage: Eukaryota > Metazoa > Chordata > Actinopteri > Centrarchiformes > Centrarchidae > Lepomis > Lepomis macrochirus. The sequence continues at coordinate 36,093,519 of JALXJV020000004.1, forward strand.
TGTAGGTGGTGTCTGCATCACTCATGGCAATATACGAGAGGTGGTTGGAGGGGTTGTAGAACGCCTGTCTGAATGAAAGAATAGGCCAGGGAGGTTTATAAATAAAATTGACGGCAGGCACCTTACTGAACCATGACTTGAATGTTTAAAGGGTGGCAGCTTTTTTGTGAGAGGCTAGGGAAATCTCTTGCACAAAAGCGCAGCGAAGTACACCATCTCCTCACTAGGTATAAATATGAAATAGGCTGTTCCCTTTGGAGAAGCCCTCTGTGGAATTACATGATGTTGTAGTTTGTGTCAAAAAGGTGTGGTGGATGTTGAGGGGGAAGGGGCGTGTCTATTTGCGGGCACACATGTTGAAGATATGCTGATATTTAGGATTCATTTCCTTAGCTCAAACCAGAAGTCGACTTCAGCAGAAATGCTCTTCAGAGGACGGTGACAAGAATAAAACATGGTCACTGCTGAGACACTTTGTTTTTCTCAACTCCTATGTTAGCTTTCATTTTTAAGTATCAAATGATGGATAGCCTTATCTCGAACAAATAACGGTTATGTCAAACACTTCTGATGTACAATATGTATGAGAGTCTCATATTACTTGTTTAAATCGATACTTATCAAATCCTGTTATCACCTTGAGACCCCATATAAAATGTTTGTGTGTGTGTGTGTTTCATTAAATGCAGAGTGAATCTGCTGCTGGGGCACATTTCTGCACAGGAATTATATTTGGAAGACAGATCAGTCTGCTTCTTTTCATCAGCAACAATGCCTGGGGTCACCAAGTAGGTGTAACCAGGGACCGCGTTTAGAGGAAATACAGCTGCAGGTTTTTAGCATTACAGTGAGAATTTACACTGTATTTTTAATTTGAACATGGTTTTTCCTGCCTCGCTGTCACATCTGCAAAGCAATAAAATCCCCATCCTCCATCAGTAGTACAAATTTAAGTACATTAATGTAGCTCAGTGTTAAGTTCAACCAGGTAGACTATCTTTAGCCGTTCATTCATTTACTCACTCTTTCTCTCTCATACACTCACTCTCTTCCCAATTCTCTAATCAGCTATTCACTCTGTAGTTAAAACAACCAGATTTGGCCATGATCGCCTTCAACCAATCATGCAGTCACTGTCAAACTTTAAATCTGTTCTCCTCTCTGCTGCTGTCAGCTATCATATCAATGTGAAATCACTGCGGATGTCAATGTTCACATCACCTTTCTCAGTTTCTTCTAGTCATAGGCTAGCAAGCTGATGTCTGATTCCTTGACCTTAGAGTAGAAACGTTTTTTTTTCTGCACTCCGCTACTTGGTAGTCCGGGACGTTCTGCTGCCGACACTCTGATCGCCACATTGCATTCTCTGGCTAATTCTATCCAAGCTATCCTTCTGCATTCCTTCAGTCCCCAGGAAACTTTTCAGCCCATCAGCACCCTTCTTCATTACCAGGCCATCATGTTGCATCCTGACTCTGTGTTCAACAGCTCATTCAAACCGCTCACCACTATCTGGCCTCCACCGCCTCATCTCTCACAAACACTGAAACACTGGCATTGCTGGAGGTTCCCAAGCATTTCCTAGTTTACTAGTTTTAGTTTGACTCTTCTCCCGCTCACTTTCCTCTTATCCTTCTCCAACGCTTACTCCAACTGGTCCGTTTGTTTTGACTAGGGATGCCGTGGCTAGTTATCAGTTCCAGGCCCGCTGCACACAGTCTGGTCCCCGCACCCCCCATTCATATATTGATTAATGTATTTCTGTTATAGGTGGTCATAATTTGACATGTTTCTGTAAAAAAAGGAGGAGGAAAAAACAGATTAAAAACACAAATGTAGTGAAAATTAAGTGAGCTACTGGTCGCTGCCTGTACAGACAGTTGCAAATTGCAGTTACACACGTTTGTAATTCTCATTTTATTCTGTGTACGAATGTGAAACCTGTGTATGCCCCTCTTATGTAAACTTACTTTATTAAATTAAGACTCAGCGAAGTTCTATCTAAGCAACCAAATGTGTTGTTAGTTGCTTAATGAAGTTAAAACCAATTAAGACCACAGAAGAAGAAAATGGCTGATTCTGCTTCCCTCATTAAGCTGCAAAATTACTTTTGTTTTGCTGCTTAAATGCCTCGCGATATTTCCTCTGACTTTACTGTGCACATGGAAACGTTTAACATGACTGAAAGCAGCCTCTCTAATCATGAAAGTAAATTGTTAAAAAAAAATACATCAATAGAACAAAATAAAAAAGAGAGCTTTGACCCATGACCAGTTTATCATAGTTAATAATAATGCAGGAAAGTAATCTTTCATTGTTTGTTCAGTATCGCTGTTTTAGTTTTATGCTTTTTTCACTTCTTTTCTGAGTTTATAATGGGTGTGTATTGCGTGAGTTAGAGTATGTGACAGCATCCATAGAGTGGTTAAGAGGCCTTGGAAAGTCATCTTAAAATTTTGTTTTTTAATCGCTGGCTTAACAGTTTTCACTTTTCATGCATTATTTTACTCCAGAAATGTAGTAAATCTGCATGGTCCAATGGTTGTGGTGTCTTGGTTGTGACTTTTAGATGCACAAACTGGTTTTGCCATCTTTGTGGAAACGTCCACACACACAAACTAGCTTTGCAACCTTTGGGAGGACTTGTACACACAAAACATGGCTGCACCATCTGTTTTGCTACCCGATAGATAAAGTTCATCAGAACAGCATCAGATTTTCCACTTCTTCCAAATGTTATTGGTTTTATTCAAGCCAGCAATCCAGTTTAGTGCCAGCCTTCAACAGCCAGCATTCACGCCACAGCTACTCCAGAAATTGCATTCTATAGTTAGTAAAGTTGCCTCAAACTTCTGACAGAACAAAACAAATAAATCAGGGTGGTGCCTGCGGCTGTTTACAACTTGCTTGTATGCAACATATTAATCTAATAGTCTTGCCATAGATACCATGTATTAATAACTTCACATTCATCTTTATCTTCAGAAATACTATTTACAAAATCTCATTGTCCTAAAAACTAAATGAAAAATGAATTACCTAACAAATATACTTTCATGTTAACCTTCAATGGGTAAAAAGGATGGATAGTAAAGTAAATAAAATCTGCATTCAACCTAATTACTCAGATTAACTTTTCAAAAGACGGTGAATTATCTCCATTACTTTAGTTAACGTTTACAAATAAAGCCAACTAATGTCAAAATCTACCTACATTTGAACTTTCCACATCCATCCAAGAACTACAGTTTCAATTGAAACCCTGCTAATGGAGAACAAATATAATCCAGTAGACTCAAATGGCAGACATGGCTTCAAGTCTAATTCCTCATTTAACCCCCATGGGCTTAAAGTGTCTGTTTTTGAATTAAAAATGATTCAATCTTAAGATCCAACTTCTCCAAATCTCCCCCTCTCTTTGATTAACATACCTTCTGAGTTTCCGAGAGACTAGTTGATTTAGTTCCATAAAATGTACTGCAATCGATGTCTATTTTGCATATGGTACTTTTTTGTTCTGCTATTCTTTCTTTTAGTTCTCTTGATGTATATCCTAAAAAGCCTTTTCCACAAGGACATGTTATTAAGTGAATGAGCCTTTGTACTGCGTGGGATTACTCCTCTGATTTGTAGCAAGGTGATAGCAACATGAAGCAGCAGCACCATGTGTTTCTATCTCTGAATCTCCGTTGTGAGTATTGATCAACACCATAAATCCTGTATAAAACACATGATTTACAGGATGCGAAAAACTGATTCACATTCTTCTATTTGCTTTGTTTATTTAAAAAGTGTTTTACCTCAGTACCTTCATTTCTTTGTTCCAGCATGCAGAGCAGGAATGGGGTTTAGAAATCCACTCAGTACAGACATGTTACCATTTAAGTGAACCCCCGGGAGATAATAACGCTGCCCATTCCCTGTCTGCTAAAGACATGGCAGTATTACTCATAGAGGGACCTACTTGCTCCCTCTATTCCTAAGACACCAGAGGTCAACGTAGTCCTCCTTTTAAAATGTTCTACCCCCCCCCCCTTTGTTACTGTCAAATGATTAGTACATAGTGTCTCAGCCCACTTATTACACTGCCAGCCGGAGGGATACGCTCCAATAATTCCTTAGTCGGAATTGGGTGAATCTTGTGCATTCCAACCACCTCTGCTTTTCTTCCTAGTGTGCTTTTCTGAGTTCAAAAAAGGACACGCTAATTTAAAAATACGAGTTGAGCACATCCACTTTGCTTCAAGGCAATTGAAAGCCTAAAAATGGATCGGCAACCTTAGGTCATTTATTTGATTGACACAATAGAGCGACATACAAAGTGTACTCTTTCAACAAAAATGAAATTTCATCCATGTTTGCAAGTTTGAGTATATAGTTTTAGGGGGCATAAGCGGCGGAAGAAAGCACTTCTGTTTAACAGAGTCAATAACTTGCACAACTGCTATGGCACCTTAGTGTAACATCACACCACCTGAAAAAACATAAGTGGATATTTATTGAATAGCTGTCACTAGCTCCTGTTCCTGTTGAAAGTATAATGGAAAGAGCATGAAAAAACATAAAAATGGCCTGAAGATACGTATATGTCCAAACTGCCTATTACTAAACAAGAGCTTGTACAGAACATTACAGTCATCCTTTTTAATGGATTTGACCTCAGTGACTGAAGAATAATAAAAATCTGAATGTCATCCACACGACAGCATCATCTCCACGGAAAGATGATCTCTCGAGGGAGCTGATTAGGTGAGAGTTGAGAGAAGAGTTGGTCACCTGGTTCCCAGTTGGAGAACACTTACACTGGCCATAATGAATAGAGCTGGACAGGATATTTGAATGTCATCTCTACCTCCAGAGACACTTCCAATTTGGCACTGTGTAATAATAATGTCAGGGTATAGTCATGAACTTGTGGGGTGTTATCACAAGGAAGGCAGAGCAGGGGTTTTATAGATCTCTGGGGCAAAAGGAAAAGAATGAGTGAGGACACTAAATACCTTTTTTACTGCCAAGACAGTGATGTCAAGTACTGTCATTTCAGGAAATAGTCAACATTCTTTGTCTTCAGCTTGTTAGAACTTTAAATGAGCATATGGACCCTGCTTTAAGAATTCCTAAAAAATCTAAGATTTACATTATATTCCACGAAGAAGGCAGTTTGTGCACCTCCATATCATCTTATTTGGCTCGGATACTCTGACAGGCAGTGCCTCATTGGCTGTCAGGCAGTCTATTGTCAAAGATATCATTATGAAACCTCTTTTGAGCCCCGACACGTCTTTCATTATAGATTTCAACTCCCTGCTTCTAGGAATGTGGCCCTGTCACCTTAGGGCTGATCACCCAGCCAGTCGACTTTTTAGTCCATGTCACAGTGTAGCATTGACCTGTTAATGGCTTTTCTCCTCATATACAGAATGTAGACAGGCCCGTTAACAATATGACAACTTGATGGCTGGAACATTTTTTTTTTCAGGTAGGTACAATAACACAATTATGTGTGGGTGCTTTCTGAATCTGAGCCTGAGGATTATATTGACTTTAAAAATAAACTTTTAGTCAATGGACACGTTATTGGGGAATAATGTGCTATAGCATATATAGCAAAAGTGCACTTGTGGACTGGTGTGATATAGATGTACGTGGAAGAAGTTACTTCATCTTCTCAAAAAAAAAAAGTCCAGCATGTGACTGCCTGAGTCTATTAGTGCACATTTCTCGCCCATGCTGTATGGCAGGTCGGGGGAACATGATGTATAGCCTTGCTGTCTCAAGGAAAGCCCTGGACCACAAGAGTGTTATTGCACAAGAATCCTGTAAGAGAGAAAAGTGAAACAATATATTTGATTTTGCGCGAATAATGTTCTGCATACAAAATGTCTTGCTGGTTATTATAGTGGTTGAAAATTAATGAAAATAATTAATAATAACAGGTTAAGTTTTGTTGGTCTATTTATATACTTAGCAATTCTCCTAACTTTGCAGAGCTTTATAGGGTATTTCAGCTCATTGTTTTGGATAAATAGCCCACAACTTTGCTTTTTGCTTAAGTCTCGTCTCATAAAATCATATTCAGCAGCAGCTGGTTTTAGCCAAAAGCTCTAACAACCCACTGTACACTACATACTCAGCACCAAACAACAGGAAGGCAGTATTAGTGGCTACCTGGTGAGCATGCTGCATTTATCTACTAAAGAGACAGATATTATTTTCAAGAGTTACTCAGAAATTGTAATAAGTTACTAGTTACGTATTCCTCCTTAAAAAAAAAGTAATGTTACTTTACTTATTACTGAGTAGTAAAAGTTACTAGTTATGTTACTTTTTATGTTAATGTATTACTTTCATTACCACCCCTCCCACCCCCAAACAAAGGAGTCTCTAACGACTTTTTAACCAATTGCATATTCAAATAAAAAAAATAAAGTAAGTAAATCTGGACTTTTAAACTACTGTACTCTGCACATGTATTCATAAGAGCAGAATTCAGTTGTTTTTACAAAACATAAAACGCTGCTTAACACCACTCTCTCTCAAGGAGTGCTGCCTAGAGGTCGCTGTCACAAAAAACGTAAACATGAATCGTGATTTTGTGTGGCTAAAACAAGCCATATGGTCGATTTTCTGTGGCAGACAGGCTCTAAACTCTCACTGCAAAATTACAGTAATAGTTCATCAACTTGACGTTGAACTAATCCATGCCAGTCGCACGATAACGTTACACTGACTGCATTTAGCCAACATGATATGTTGGCATTACCTTACCTGCCAATAACTATTTGTGTATCTTTCACCAGAGAGGCTCAGCAATGTCAGCGTAGCTGAATGTATTGTATGATAATACAATAGAGCTGGAATGAATATTATAATATTCTCGCTGCACTTTATAATATTTCGACTGAGATGGGTGAAGAAGAACAAGTATTGGTAAAATGCCAATAAATCTAAATTGAATGTTAAAAAGCAAACAACGGCAGGTATGTGCTAAGGTTAGCTGGCTGCCCTGCCTTGGATCGGTATAGGCAAGGAAAAACAAATGGCTCCACATTGCTTTGTACTGAAAAAGCCAACTTGGTGTTGTTTTTGTCAGTCCCAAAACAAATCTTTCTGAGGGCTTTGTTTTCACCCGACCTAGATCTGATTCGTGTTTGTCCTGACGGGCTCCAGCACATAAAACTTTATTGCTGGTTTTTATCCTTACATGGAGTTTGTGTTGGTGTCTGTGTTGTGCTGGGAGCCGGTCAGTAACAATTATGGCTGTCTACCCTGTGTTAGTTTATTTGCCCGTTTCGATGTTTGATTTTTGTCACTCTTTGTTCTGTGATCCTGGTTTCAGTCTGTTTCCATAGCTTGTTAGGTTGTGGTCTGTGTTCAGTTATTTAGTCTGCTTAGTCTGTTCTGTTTCTAGGTTCTCTGCCGATTTCCTGTTCTGTTTAGTTTTCATCTATCTGGTTGTTTAGCTTGTGTTTCTGCATTTAGGTCTGGCTCTGTTTGTTTCCCTTGACTGGTAAAAAAGTCTATAACGACAAAAAGGACACAAAGACACCGGCTAGAGCAATGATACATGGGCAATTTTCTGTTTGTCTCATACAAGTTGTCCATATTTACATCACCATTACTTGTATCTCTCTGATGATGATCATCACCATCATTTTATCAGGTTATAACTGTAGATATTGTGTCCCTATCCCCAGGCAGTACTGCTGTACAGTTTACATGCAGGTTGTCTGTTGAGCGTAAGACATTATGGGTAGGCACATCAGGAAGCACTTATACTATCTCATCCTTGATTATTTTCTGGCAAGCAGGGCCGGTGCATATGCTGTGGAAAAGAATATTTTTTTTATATATAATATAACACACCTCACCATCATAGCAACCTCATAGCCAACATTGTGGTTAAAATGTGGGGCTGACTAGAAAAGCCTGAAGAGAATGGAAATTAGGCAGTTTACAACCTGTACATGTAAGAAGAGGCAATGTATATGGAATAAGTTAAACCTATTTTTTCTTGTATTTTGTGACATATTCAGGCAATGTTGCCACCCTGTGACTAAGAAGTGCCATCAGCCACTGACGGCACAGAATATTCAAATACAGTAAATACTTAGTTTAATTAAATACTCACTTCTACACCAAGCTAAGAGAGAGCTTTACTCTGTTTTGAAAATAATTTTCACTCTACAGACTCGCCTCAACATAGCATACTGAACTCCGTCATATTGCCAGGAATGTCATCCTCTGGTCTAAAATAAGTGCAGCACACGACTGTGTTTTCCGTTACAGATGCAGCATTAGTCGTGTCTCTTCACCTGCACAACATGCACCTGGTATAAGTGCTAGCGCCTTTCCTTTTCTTGTTAGTAAAACAGTGAACTGGACATCCTGACAGGCTGGAGTTTGTGCAGCCTGCGCAAAATAAAATAATTCATGACAAAAAAATCTGAAATGCTAAAATTCAAGGTACAGACTGACTAAATCCCAACTGCTCAGACCCACTACCACCTACTACAGCATGCTGAGCTGAGGCAGAGAGAGTCAAGGAAAATGACTCCCTTTGTTTTGCATTATGACACGCAGAGAAAACATTTTTAAGAGCACAGCCTTTAAAAACATATAAAAAAATCTGTATTAACATTTTTATAAATGACCTTTCTTTGAAATGAAGATTTCAGAAAAGGCTTAGGTATACATTCATTAAAAAATTCAACCTGCAAGTTGCTCTTTAACTTCCAAATTGATTTCCTCGTCTGTAATTGTGGTGCTCACAGCATCGAATATAATCTGCAGTGTCTTTCAAGAAAAAAATTCTCAGTTACTATGGATGATCCACAGACCTTACAGTGATTGCTTTCCACTTGAATTACTTAGTCCCCAAGAAATCTGTTGCCAACAATGCCTGTGGTTTATCTTGATCATCCAAACATGGACAAAATATGGAAAAATATGTTGATGTTGATTTTTTCAAACATAGTTTTTAATGCTGTGAGCACCATGAACAAAAATGTTATTCCCCTTAACTGAACCTGAACTACAACAAAAAATCAGTTTATGATTTCTCAAAATCTGAACATATCAGCCCTAACTAACTGCATGGCGAGATACCACTAGATGTAAGTGTATGTAAATATGTTTTTTTCACTTAATTCTTTTATTAATTCTAATATGACACAGCAACTGTAAGATCCAAGCTGCCTAATGAAACACAGTTCTATAAAGCATTCAAAATGCAATTTCAATATATATTTGTTTGCATGCTAACTGATTTTTACATTGAGGTAGGATTCTGGGGCAACTATTTCAGTCTGAACAGAACTGACACATTGTGGGATTGTCAGATGTGCTTATTAGCAAGCTCACAGTAGTGAATCATCTATCTTTCACTGTCACACATACAGTATACGTATGCAAGTTGATGCACTCACATTCACACTTGTTTGCTGACTGTGAAAATACAGCTTCTCAAAGCTGTGTCACTGTGTCAAAAGCAGTCCAAACCAAGAAGCTTTACTCAAAGTGTTGACCAAACTTGGGAGTCTACAGCTTCTAGTGACATCAAAACATTCCAGCAAGCAAATATCTAGTGAAATCTTAATACGTGAAAAATCCACGACAATTCAAATTAAACCCGCAGCCTCTATTTCAGTACATGTTCCATTTTAATGGAGTCTGTCTGACACCAGTGCTCTTCCCTTAATTTCACAGCAAACACATAAAATAATTCAAAAACTGTGAGTTTTGTTCATGTTGTTTTAAAAAGGCATGGTGTTCTTATAAAATGTCTGTGTATTGACATATGGGGAAAAAACACACTCTGACCACTTTCAAAGTAGTTTAATTAGACCACCAGTTTTGTTTCAGCTGGTTCTTATCTTCAAATGTAGCTCTTCTTGGTAATTACACTGTCAGACATCACCCAATTTAACTTGAATGAAGATTTAGTTTTCATTGTAGATTGATTGACAGTTTTCTTTTCTGATCTTATAAAAATGGTGGAGGGAATATTTTTATTATAAACAATGTGCACATTTTGTGTAGGAATCTGTGTCACATCACCTGAATCCTCACGCATGTGCGTCCTTGTGCATCAAAATGCAGATCCACTTGTTAAGAATGTCACTAAAGCACTCTTATTGGTAATTGGATATCTTTCAGTTTCCGTATTCTAAGTGTAGTGAATATGTGTGTGATGTGGCTCTTTAAAACAGCATGGCTGTTGCCGACTCAGTCTGTTAGAATAAAGCAGATATCAGCTGCAACTCTACTGGCTGGCTCTCAAACCAGAATCAAGGTGCAGGATCTGAGCAGGTGGTGGGAGCAATCCTTTCATTTTTAAAATATTTTCTGATGATGATTTTGACTCTTGGGCAACGGCTTTCAGCATGAAGGCTTCAGATACGCGGATGATGGATATCGGGTTCGAGGCTTCCTCTTCCATGTGACCATGCAGTATTGGTTTACATTCCAATTAGTATTCCCTGAACCTTTCGGCTATTGACTGATAACAACTTAAATGCAGATCATAAAATGCTAATATATAGGGTTCTGAGATTGAAAAAAAAAAAAGCAAAATCATCATCAGACAATAGCCAGTCCCTTCCGGGAACATTCCTGAATGTAACCAAAGCCTCCTTAAACTTGATTAGCCACTACTACGCATGCTACAAAAGGACCTTGGACCTTGGCTACAGATTACATATCTGTTTATAGAGATTAATATAGGTCCAATATTCACTCTCCTTTTTTTGAAAAAAGCCAGGTTCTGCTGGAAACAAGTTGGACACGAAAACCAAAACAATTGTTAAAATGCTCTATCGAGCTTCGGGAAACCGCTTACATCGGTGGCGATGCTTTTCGAGGTTGTTACAGTGAGTTACCCCATTTCAATTACACATAGTAATTTGATCTGTTGTCAGTATTGATTAGTGCCACTTCAATATCTGCACCACTGCAAAATGCGTATTATTACAATAGCATGTCTTTAAATTCTACATTGAAGACACGTTTATGTTCAGCATGGACAGATGCAAAGCCATTACTGACATTCAGCAGCGAGGGAAACAATACTTGGAATGGTAAAACAAGCACTGAGCAGAAGTTGAAGTAGAGCAGCTATGTTTGCTATACTGCATGGGGAATTTTCAATGATGCAGAGCCACTGCTTTCAAGATAGGCCATCCCATCGGAACCACCTCACAGACCATGCTACTTCCTGTCAACTTATTCAATATGAGATAAGAGCCTATCTCCTCACAGCAGATACAGAGGTAATTTAGCCTACAAGGCAAGAAGTAAAAGAAATTTCTTGTCTACTGGATCATTGAGGTGGAGAAATGTGAATTTGGTATTTGTTTCTCTTGTGTCACAGGTGTTCAATGTGGGTATATTGTGCACGTCTTAAAATATCTCAGCAGAGTTACATTCAAAGCATCCATTAGCAGGGCTTCTGCAGTAACTCAGTGTGATCTGCAATCACTAAGCAGGGACAAATTGCTTTTAACATTGAAATACTGAGAGAGTAATGCAAACGGTGAAGCCAGTAAAATGCAGGGTTCAATCTGAGCCAGTCACTGGCTCTCTGGGTTTCACATCAACATATGGTTATACAGATTAAACCTTTTTATATTGCATTTTCAACTATGTGTTCAGCTTTGTGTTGGTGCAAATGTATGTGCGCCATTAGTGTAGCTTTTTACCTTTGACTTAGTATGATTGGCTCAAATGAAAATGCAAATGAAAAAAGACTAATGACATGAACTTTGGCAAAAATCAAACACTGAACACAAATGAGACAATTGTTAACTCTGCTGGCTTCTGGCAGCCACAAGAACATTGCATTGCAATGCAGCCTCTAACATTTTTGTACTTTTCCTCTCACCAAAGTAATTGTGGATATCTGGGAACATGCTAAAAGTAAGCCTGATGACAGAAAAACACCAGCAGTCACACGTTCAGACAAGTTGAAAAGAAGCAAATTGTTTTGTTCAAATTATCTAAACCGCTCTATTCTGAGGTAAAACTGAAAGGGAGGACTGACAAAATATCAATTATAATCCCTCAATGCAAAGTGAAACTGAGTACACTTTACTGTAGCTTCTTACTATAACTTCTTTATTATATCATCATCATTTTTTTGCTTTAGGCAGTAGAAACTTCAAATCAAATAGGTGACTGTAGCTTTAAGACACTCCTCTCTTCAGACAATGAGCCACTGATGGATGACTGAGCCCTGTGTGGCTCTAAAGGTATATAATTAGTCAGTGTTAGCAGCTGTTGGTCTTAATGCAGCCTGTGTCGCATATTGAATGGATTTTTTCCCGACAAAACTCTAAGGTTCTACTTGCACATTTAACCATCAAGTTGACTCTTTAACAAAGAGACCCTGGGGCTGGTTATTTTTATTTACAGTAATAATAATATTTCCATGGGTAAAATTACCAAGGTGGCAGTGTGGAACCTTATTAAGCTAAAACAGTAAATGACTAACTATACCGACAAAGTTGCTAATAGGTAAGAGTGGTGTACTGCATAAAAATTACATTCTTCCTCATACAAATAAAAATTCTTATTCATATATTTACCACCAATCTTAGACAGTACACTAAGGGATTTTGCTGCTACAGCCATTCTTGGATATGACCAGTACTACTGACTCTGTCTCTTCTCTAATAATGCTACTGTTATATTATGTTACCAGTATCTGCTGTTCAGCAAAAATTACAGTGTTTCACTTTAAATCAAGCTGCTTTTGGGCCTCACATCCATGACAACGAAAATGGGCCTGCAGGTCACTGAGGAGCCTGGCCATGCAGCTTGTCTACGCAAAGGGGATCAGAGAAAGATGGAAGGCCCAGACGGCCCCGGTCAGTTAATTCACACCTACCTGTGAACTCTTAACTTTTAAAACCAAACCAAAGGATTGTATTGGCTGAAGCTTTCAGGGGGCAGAGTAATCCGGTATAAATCCCAACACCTCCGAACCCTCATCGCCATTCCCAGTTCTTCACGGGACTGTAAGGAGGTAAACCAAACCCTGTCTTTCCAAGACTGCACAAGCTGTGATATGAAACGCAATTTTCTTGGCGCTGAACTTTCTTTGTTACCGAATAAGACTTCACTCGCTGGACAAGTAACTCTGTTTTGGATCCCTACTCAAACTGTATACACAAGATAACATTTCCGTCCTGCAAAAGAAGATAGACAAACTCTGTGCTTAACTGAGAAGATCACCTCCATGTTCTACCTTCTTAACCTAAGCCGACTTCACTGATTCCTGTTGCTGCCACCAAAGAATCAGCTTCAGTAAGAGACTTTAGTATGTCTGGGCAGCAGATAGTTATATAACTTTGTTATTGTAACTTACTTATACAAGCTTCATGCGGTGAATTTCTGTTAAGAAACTCCAAGGGATATTTAAAGACCACCGCGTCTTGTTTTATTGCTGTGTGTTTTCCGTGCCATGCACGTTGACGGTTGCAAAACATTGCAGGCAAAACTCGCAGGCAAAACATCCGTATAATCGGAATAAAAGTGAAAGCCGAGAACGGCAGGCCACGGAGTTTGTCACCAAGTTAGTTACCAGAACTACACGGGGGAGGAGCACTTTGAACATCCGTGGATGTGGACCGTGCCCACCAAAGCGCAGCGCCAGTGAAAGACGGGAAACTGAGAGCTATCATCACCAGGCTGCACCGCTTCCAAGTGAAGGAGCTTGTGCTAAGGCTCGCGAGGGAGAAGGCTCTGCTACAATACGACGGCCGTCCTGTATTCATCTTTCCTGACCTAACATCAGCTACAAAGTGGATGGCTTTCCAAAACATCAAGGAGAAGTGCAGAGCCAAGAAAATTTGGTGTAGCTTTAGACAACCGCCAAGGTTTGTGGTCACCGTTAACAACAACACGGGCACCTTCAGCACCCCGGCAGAAGCCAAAAAATTCCTGAGTGGAGAGGCTCATGACTGGGACACGGATATCTGATCGGGTCTCGATATGTACTGACCGACAGTTGCATTGTAATTTGGGTGAGGATGAATGCCTTATTATCTCGTGAACCTTTAATGGTGGTTTGCTCCACTATAGCTTGGGAGAAAAGTAGTTACATGCTAAATTGGGCCTTAACTCGGCTCCAATGTTTAGCTTTGACTTTCAGTTTGGGGTATGGATACACCGTTTGTGGTTTTTGGTTTCCCCCTGGGTGCATTCTTATGTTCGGTTTAGGGTTAGTAGTCAGTCCCTCATGGGCATCTCATGTCTTCCAATCAAACTTTGGCTACAAAGCAAGAGGAGTGGCAATCCTTATTAAGAAAAATACTCCTACCTGTAACCTTGATAAATGGATATGGCCCAAAGTAGTGGATTGCACTTATCACAATATTCTCATTTCAGATCATGCACCTGTCTCCTTAAAACTCAATCTGAATCTTAAACGGCGAGAATATAACTGGCGATTAAATACAGGTGAAACTTGAAAAATTAGCGTATCATACAAAAGTTCGTTTATTTCAGTAATTCAACTTAAAAGGTGAAATTAATATATTATAAAGACTCATTGCATGCAAAGTGAGATATTTCAAGCCTTTGATATAATTTGATGATTATTGCGTACAGCTTATGAAAACCCCAAATTCAAAATGTCAGAAAATTAGAATGTTACATGAAATCAATAAAAAATGATTTTAAATACAGAAATGTCAGCCCTCTGAAAAGTATAATCAAGCATATGTACTTGGTACTTGGTTTGGGCCCCTTTTGCATGAATTACTGCCTCAATGCAGCGTGGCATGGATGCTATCAGCCTGTGGCACTGCTGAGGTGTTATGGAAGACCAGGATGCTTCAACAGCGGCCTTCAGCTCTTCTGCGTGTTGTTCTTCTTTTGGTCTCATGTCTTTAATTTTTCTCTTGGCAATGCCCCATAGATTCTCTATGGGGTTCAGGTCAGGCGAGTTTGCTGGCCAATCAAGCACAGTAATCTCTTGGTCATTGAACCAGGTTTTGGTAAATGAAGTGAGCATCTCCATAAAGTTCGTCTGCAAAAGGAAGTGCTCTAAAATGTCCTGGTAGACGGCTGTGCTGCTTAATAAAGAACAGTGGACCAACACCAGCAGATGACATGGCTCCCCAAACCAACACAGACTCTGGAAACCTCACACTGGACTTCAAGCATCTTGGATTTTGTGCCTCTCCATTCTTCCTTCAGACTCTGGGACCTTGGTTTCCAAATGAGAATCAGAAAAGAGGACTTTGGACCGCTGAGAAACAGACCAGTTCTTTTTTTCTTTAGCCCAAGTAGGACGCTTCTGACGTTGTTTGTTGTTCAGGAGCGGCTTGACAAGAGGAGTACGACATTTGAAGCCCATGTCCAGGACCCGTCTATGTGTGGTGGCTCTTGATGCAGTAACTCCAGCCTCAGTCCTTGTGAAGCCCCCCCCACACATTTGAATGGCCTTTTCCTGACAATCCTCTCCAGGCTACGGTCCTCCCTGCTGCTTGGGCACCTTTTTCTTCCACACTTTTCCCTTCCACTTAACTTTCTATTAATGTGCCTTGATACTGCACTTTGAGAACATCCAACTTCTTTTGCAATTAACTTTTGAGGCTTTCCCTCCTTGTGGAGGGTGTCAATGATGGTTTTCTGCACAACTGTCAGGTCAGCAGTCTTCCCCATGATTGTAAATTCCACTG
Source organism: Lepomis macrochirus (assembly GCA_024633595.2). Classification (NCBI taxonomy): domain Eukaryota; kingdom Metazoa; phylum Chordata; class Actinopteri; order Centrarchiformes; family Centrarchidae; genus Lepomis; species Lepomis macrochirus. The sequence continues at coordinate 36,109,205 of JALXJV020000004.1, forward strand.
AACCAGACTGAGAGACCAATGAAAGGCTCATTAGAGTGTGACACTTTGAGGCTACAATACTGAACCTTTTCACAATATTCAAATTTTATTATGAATTTGGGGGTTTCATAAGCTGTAAGCCATAATCATCAAAATTATATCAAATAAAGGCTTGAAATATCTCACTTTGCATGTAATGAGTCTATATAATATATTAGTTTCACCTTTTAAGTTGAATTACTGAAATAAATGAACTTTTGCACGATATTCTAATTTTTCGACTTACACCTGTATATTTTTTCAGTTCAATTCAATTAACATCTATATCTCCACAAGCCTTTCTTAAAACACTGGTGAAACTGCAGTGATATTCAGTATCTTGCTGTAACTTGTACAGTATGAACATTTTCTTTCTAACTCAGTTTTTGATCAAATGCCACCAAAATAATTAACAACACACCCAGCAGAATGATGTGTGATTTTTTTCCATAATTATTTCACCTACATCTTCACTGTTGTAAGCGTAAGTTTAAACTGACAAAACTATCCAGCTCTGGCACATGTGACATCACCACCTAAACTTGTGAGAAGGTATGGGAAAACAGGCTCTCACCACTAGTCTCCTGCTCTGGAGATCTGCAGATCCAGGATCCAAATCCCCGTTTGACCGAGTCAGACTCTGTGACCTTCTCTTCTAATTTTTCTCAGCTTAAAAGTGTTTCTGCGGCTTAAATTTAAATCTTGGAAACACAAAATGTCGCAGGTGGGTTGAACATTTCACCCAGTAGTCAGGTACACATAATGACACTCTCTGATCTCAAGGATATGCTGTAAAAATCAAGTTTGCGTTTCCGCAATTATATCAAGTCTAAATTCTTTCATCTCCTTCATCTCTTTAGTAGTCTGCGTCTGCTCTTCTCCTCTGAAAATGTCAAATGTTGGGTTTTTCGCGACTGGCTTGGATCCCGATGACTGCCGCTCGCAGCTATATTTAGGATTTATTTTTGGTGTTGGCTTCTGTTGTCTGAGAACAGATACAATTACACATTCTATCTAATCCAAAGCCAGCAACCGCTGCTGAATGAATCATTCACTGCTGATGGTTGTAGGATGGACTGAGGTTTATTGTATATAGTTTCTCTTTGCCTTTCTCTCCTCCTTCTGCTGACTAACCCCACATGCACACACCACATGGTCTCTGAAACTAACCAGACCTGTGACCCACAGCAGGCTAGCATCAGAGGTCTCTCAGATTTTTTTCAGTTTTCCGCCATCTTGATCGTAAATCACATGGTCTGAACTGCCATCTTGAACCAGATCTGCGACCACCCATGTGGTCAAATCCACCCCCTCTTAAGCATGATTTATACCATGTAGGGTCTATGTGCATAGCTAGGCCGTAGGCTATGCACATAGCCAGGCATCTTATACGTCCATGTGTCCATCGATCTACAATTACAATCCCAAACGCTAGTCGGCGGTAGCGCTATAGAGTCCACTGTGTTGACTTTTGACGGCCGAGCAGGCGAACCTCTGGTTTAGCCCTCTACTAACGAGAATGGGGGTAAAATTGTAAACGTGCAGCTGGTATAGCCTTTTCAAATGTTATCAACCGAATGGATCACATTCTGATAATGAAACAAGTCAAAATCATTTTGCTCGGGTTGTGATGGTCAAATATATTCATCCAGCATGCACCGTACAGCTGCCGTTTTGACCGCTAGTAAAAGTTACTTCAAAGCACGGGCACTTCCTGTCGGCTCAGAGGCATTGCGTGGCTACCCAGCCAACCAATCGCAGAGCTTACGGTTCGCGTCAACTCGACGCATAGTCACATTTTTTTAGGAGGTGCATGTCAGGCTTCACGTACGGCATAGTGGCTATGCCGTATGTGAAGCCGTAGGGTAGGGGGCTATGCAGAGGCTACGCCGTCGATTTGACACCAAAGTATAAATTGCACTTCAGTCTCTCCCCCTCCTTTGTTCTCACACACACACACATGCTTGCTGGTTTGTTGTATGTTTTTGTATGATTTGTTTATTGGCTTTATTTCATTTTGCTTAGATTAGTTTATAGTGATTTACTAGCTAAAGTTATTGATCATTGATCTATATCTGATATATCTCTAGCCCAATTGACCCTTCGCTAAAAAGACAATGATATTAAGGATCAACACTGTTCCTGTAAAGCTGGGTAGGCCTTTATTCATTATTACATTAAGCAGCACAGTAGGGATTTAACGGATGCTTTTACAGTACCACAAGGATGAGGGTCCACCTTCCCAGAACAACTAAACAATCTGTGTTGAACTTCAGTACTACACTCACAGTTCTCATTCATTCATTCATTCATTCTGATTGTCCATCTTATCTGTTCCTAGCTGCTCCTAGTTTGTCGCTCAAAAGTGAGTGACTACAGTCTTCACTGGAAGTGGTGTTTTTACTGGGAAAGCGTTTCAGTGTGTTGTTACTGATGGCTCTTCCACCTTAGAGGTCAGCAGGGTGGAAAAGCTGGTCACCCAAGGTTGGTAATTTGTTTGGCAAAGTGTCACTCCTATGATTGTGGCAATATGTGGAGGGCATGTGCCATGATGGGACATGACTGGCTGGGGGTCAGCGTGAGCCTGCACAGATTCGAAACCAGGCCCTGAGCAAGCTGATGGTCATCTCAACACTAGCTGGTTTATATACAATATACTATTTGCAATTCTATTGCTCATTTTAGACAATAAATAAATGTCTCATGGACAGAGCCTGGCCACTTCAAGATAATTCACCCTTCACTAAGCCATGCCCCGAATATGCAAGCTGGCCAATCACAGCGCAGTATAGGACTGGCACTAACTAAAGTTCGACAATTGTGACAATGGATACAAAGAGAGAAGGAAAATAGGATTTATTCCCTTTCCAAAACCTAAAACAAATCCAGAAAAATGTAGGCTGGGTTTTGTTTCTAATGTAATGTTAGTTAGCTAACGCTAGCTAATGCACTACTGAATGTAACGTTATATAACCCTATTGTTTTTGTTTTTTAAAGACTGTAATAGTCAATAGTGACCTAACCAGCTGTACAGGAACAGTGTTAAACCCTAATATCGGTGTCCTTTGTCTCAATTGTCAGGTGATGTGGTGGTTCATTTTTTTTACTCTGTGATCGGTAGACTGTAGCTTTAATCTTGATTTTGTCAGTTTGACAGCCCGAACACAACCTTCAAATGCATAATGTAAACCTTTCTGTCTGCTTCTTTCTTGGAACAGTTTTACGTTTTTCCAAAAGTTTGACAATGTTTCTCCAGGGAGTGCTTGTCGGACTTAAGAACAGTAACTAATAGGGCGTTGCTTCAACTGATAATTTGGGCTGCGTCACATGATGTTTGCAGAACAGAGAAGATGGTAAATGGCTGCAGACCATTAGCTTTTGTAAAGCCTTTCAAGGACAATAGTCCAATACTCCAGTTTACCTGCTCAGTTATGACCTATTGTCACATTCAATATCTTATTCACATAGGCTTGTTCTGATGGAGGTATTTTATTACTACTCTACATGTGTTTGTTTAAACCTACTGCTTATTAATTTGTTAATTGACAATAAGAATTTGTGTCTTTTAAAGTCAGTCACATCATCAATGCTGTCTGGGTGCAAGTTAGTGTTCTACTTGGCTTTTGTGGAGAACAAACATGGGTTTTTATCATATTTGTACTGTTTTCAATCTAAGATTTTCTGACTGCATTTGTTAGGAATTGGAAATTACAGTGAGAGTACAGTAGTAAAGGCTGAATTTCAACCTTGTGTATTTATAGCATTATTTTCTTTTCTAGTATTTACAGTATTTCTATTCTAGTATTGCTGATTTTTTTTATCCTAAATGTGTACAAATTCCACAAAAAGGATTGCTTTTCATTTGACCTGAATGATTTTATTGCACCTGTCCAGCGTGTACCCAGCCACTCACCCAGTGTCAGCTGAGATTGGCACCAACATAGGTGTTCATTGTCTTTTGTCCTGGTGAGTGTTCTCTGTTAATTGTTTTAGTTGGCACTTGTTGTTTGTTAAGGATTTGACTCACTGTAGTGGGTTCTGTTGCATAATTTAATTAAAAATATGGCATTAAATACACTGACACTTTTGTTTTTGCCCCAATTCCTCATGAACTGAAAACAAAGATCTAAGACTTTCTCTATGTACACAAAAGGCCTATTTCTCTCAAATGTGTTTCACAAATCTATTACTGAGCACTTCTCTTTTGCAGAGATAATCCATCCACCTCCGGGTGTGACATATCAAGATACATCAGACAGACAGCATGGGTATTGCGCAGGTGAGGACTTTGAGCATGCAGATGAGCTTCTCTGAGACGGTTCCTGACAGTTTCTGCAGAAATTCTTTGGTTATGCAAGCCGACTGTTGCAGCAGCTGTTCGTGTGGCTGGTCTCAGACGATCTTGGAGGTAAAGATGCTGGATGTGGAGGTCCTGGGCTGGTGTGGTTACCGATGGTCTGCAGTTTTGATGCCGGTTGGATGTTCTGCCAAACTCTCTGAAACACCTTTGGAGACGGCCTATGGCAGAGAAATGAACATTGAATTCATGGGCAACAGCTCTGGTGTCGATTCCTGCAATCAGCATGCCAATTGCACGTTCCCACAAAACTTGCAACATCTGTGGCATTGTGCTGTGTGATGGAACTGCACATTTTCAAGTGGTCTTTTATTGTGGCCAGCCTAAGGCACACCTGTGCAATACCCATGCTGTCTGATCAGCATTTTGATATGCCACACCTGTGAGGTGGATGGATTATCTCCACAAAGAAGTGCTCACTTTTTTTGACAGATTTGTGAACAATATTTGACAGAAATAGGCCTTTTGTGTACATAGAGAAAGTCTTAGATCTTTGAGTTTAGCTTATGATGAATGGGGGCAAAATCAAGAGTGCTGCATTTATAATTTTGTTCAGTGTGTGTTCATTTCTTCGTTGTGATTGTGTCCCAAATAGATACATGTGTGAGATGACTGGGTGAAGACTGATTGTCTTGTTCAAAACACCATATAAAAGCCCAAAGGTGTCACCAAAGACATATCATCTAACTGCAATGCTTGAATCTGGTATGGAACCTTTGTGTCTTCTCACATACCCTCTCTCCACCATGTGACAAACCATGAATTGTGAAACAAAGCTCTCTAAAAATAACTTTTCAAAAGCCTTGTTTCCCTGAGTGCTAAGGGCGAACCTGGGGCATGAAGCTCCTCAGGATATTTTTGAAAATTTTATTAACCAGAAAATAAAGTCTTTTAAAAGTGTATAAATAAAATTTAATGTAACCAGTTTGCAAAATAATTAATTAAAAAATCATGATGTACAGTTATTGGAACTGCATCGTTTTTGCTAAGTTGTCTATCTATCTATCAATTCTTTTTTTGCTTTTATATGAAAAAGATATGTGTTTGAGGGCTGCTACATTTTCATTTGGTTGAGATTTTAGGTTAGGGTTAGAAAACTGGAGTAAACTGTCCTCTCATGATGTTTGACAACTGTAGAGCAACTGGACCAATTGTGAACCCCAGCTGGGTGTCCCTTGAAAACAATAGTACTGCCATACATAGATGATCCCACCCAGAGCCAGTTTAGTGAGACAGCAGTTCTGTATATATATATATATATATATATATATATATATATAGATATAGATATATATATATATATATATAGCACTCTGCCTCTTTGGGCAAATAGAAACTAAAATATGGCATATAAAAATTGCTAAATAATAAAAAAAAATTGAATACAAACAGCTACCTTCAAATGGGGAAACTAGTCTTAATCAGGATGGGTATGTTGTGAACAGAGAGACAGCCCTACACAGCACACTGTAAGTAAATCAGAATGGAGTAGCATCAGAAGCGGTGCAAAATAAGCTATTAATAGCATATAACTCTGAGCCTGAATTTAATGATTTGCTCGACAGCAAATAAACTGCACTGACCTCTTAATTACATCACAACAAAAATAAAGCAGAATAAGGCATTTTGTTGTGGATTTAAATACGTTTTGGCTGTTAACATCTCTCCTTCGTTCAACATGTGACTTACCACAGCAGCGATCGGGAGTTCAATTGTGGATTACCCATAATTCAACATTAACAACGCGCCGCAATATGGAAGTGACGCCAGCAGACAGCACTGTCCCCATTTATACAGAATTTTAACAGAACCCATTTACAACCCATTACATCAGCACCCTGGTTTGAGTGATGGTTGAGGAGTAAATTTGTAGTTTAATGTTATGGTCGATAGATTGCTTGGCTGGAATGACCAAGAGTTCAGTCTTATCAAGGTTTAGTTGAAGGTGGCAAGCCTTCATCCATGCTGAGAGACAGTTGATCTGTGATCTGCGCTGTTACGGTGGGGTCGTCTGGCGGGGGGAAGGATAGGTAGAGTTGCGTATCGTCTGCATAGGAGTGGTAAGAGAAGTCGTGTGAGCGAATGATCCACCCCAGTGGCCACTAGCACTGAGCCTTACGGTACCCCTATGGAGAGGCATTATTTGTGACAATTGTCCTTGCCACAAAACATTGTATAATTCGAACCACAGGAGTGCTTTACCCAAGATGTCCATTGCTGAGAGTGCGGATCGGAGGATCATGTGATTTGACTGTGTCAAAGGCAGCTGATAGGTCAAGCAGGATAAGAACAGAGGAGTGGGCTGCAGCTTAAACTGACCTTAGGGTTTCTGTTACAGACAAAAGAGCCGTTTCAGTAGGGTGGCCACTCTTAAAACCAGATTGATATGGATCTAGGAGGTTATTCCGTGAGAGGAATTCTGAGACCTGTTTGAAAACTGCCTGTTCAATAGTTTTGGATAAAAATGATAGAATAGAAACTGGCCGATATTTCTCAACTTCAATTGGGTTGTGAGAGTTTTTTAAGCAAGGGTGTAACCCAAGCCTTTTTGAAAGTGGTCGGGAAGGTTCCTGAAGCCAGAGAAGTATTTATGACGAGTGATTGCCAGGACTACGGTAGGAGATGGCTTAGTGGAACTTTGTAGGAATCGGGTCCAGTGGGCATGTAGTGGGACAGCTGTGGGTCAGGAGTTTCGTTCTCCATGAGAGGAGTAAATGAGGAGAATGAAGTGACATTGACTTGGGAGTGCAGAGGAAGAGATGTTGTAGGACTGCTACATGTTAGCCTTGGTGTTGAGCCTTTTGTGCCATTTCCCAAGATGGAGGGAGACATGTATAAAGACTGCTACACGGTAGGTTTTCCTGTGCCATGTTCACACAGTGGAAGCTGACCAGGGCGAGAATAGAAAGATTGATTTTGAGAGCTTTAGTGAATTGGCTAGTTATAGCCACCACTTTGCCTGTGAAGAAGATCTAGCAAAGATATCAGCAGACAGGTTTGTGGGTGGTGGTGGTGGTGGAGGTGGAGGAGGATTTAGTAGCATTTTAAAAGTGGAAAATAATTTCCTTGAGTCAGTGGCATTGCTAATTCCGTCATTATAGAATGCAGTTTTGGCAGCACTGATGCTTGTTGAGAAGGCAGATAGGAGCAGTTGGTAGCCCTTAAGGTCAGCTGGGTCTTTGGTTTTTCGTCATTTTCTTTCAGCAGCTCTGAGATCAGTACGAAGCCCACGGATGGTATCAGTTAGCCATAGGTGGGACTGGTTTGGGCGGGCAGGCTTGGTGGATAGAGAACACAGGCTATCCAGGCATGAGCTCAGTGTAGAGCAAAGAGATTGTGCGGCATCATTGACCTTGAGTGAGGAAAATGTGTTGAGGGAAGGTAGAGCGCATGCTACCACTAAGGTAAAGTGGGTGGGAGGCAGGTTATGGAGGTTGCGGCGGTCTGAGACAAACGGTGCTGGAACAATGTTGCCTACAGGCTGTTCCTGTAGGCATAACGTGAACTGAATGAAAAACTGGTCAGACTTGTAGAGGATTGACAGTTAGGCACTCGGTGGGACAGTTCCGAACAAGAACAAGGTCAAGCACCTTGCCAGCTTTGCGGGTTGGGGGGGCTGAGAACCCGAGTTAGATCAAAGGGCTGAATCAGAAAAAAGTAAGTCTGTTGAGTCTGATTTGTCCAAGTAAATGTTCATGTTACCGAGGGCAAGTAACGGACAGTCGTGATCTGGGATTGAAGACAGCAGTGTGTCTAACTCATCGACAAAGTTACTCACTTCTGCTGGTGGACGGTAGATGACAATCAAAGAGACCTTTACCGGAGCGGACACCAAGACAGCCTGATATTCAAAGGAAGCATATTGATTCGGTGATAGCAATTGTGTGAATTTCCAATTTCCCAGACGGTCGGAGGGTGTGGGTGAAAGAGTAATTGTTGGACAGTGCAGTGGGGGTAACTGTTTTCTGATTTGATCCACTTTGTGTATACCTAAGCAAACATTATTACAGGGGACCAACCATGGATATACACTGAATAAAATTATAAATGCAACACTTTTGTTTTTGCCTCCATTCATCATAAGTTGAACTCAAAGATCTAAGACTTTCTCCTTGTACACGGAAGGCCTATTTCTCTCAAATATTGTTCACAAATCTGTCAAAATTTGTGTCAGCGAGCTTATCTTCTTTGCGGGGATAATCCAAGATGCTGATCAGACAGCATGGGTATTACACAGGTGTGCCTTAGGCTGGCCACAGCAACGTATATAACTTTATTCAGTGCATTAATAAATACTGAGGGCAGCCTAAAGGTTAGAGCAGCAAGCTTGTGACCAGAAGGTCAAAGACAATCCCCCCAGACCAGCAGGATAAATCTGGGTGGGGAAAGTGAAAAGCAGCACTTGCCCCTCCCTCATTTCCACCACTGAGGTGTCCTTGAGCAAGGCCCTTAACACCAGTGTTTGCCTGTAACCAAAACATTTTGTTCAAAATTGTTTGTCATTAATCCAGTTATAAGCATGGAGAGAAACACATTGAGACTATATATTTGGTTAGGTGGTCATTTTGTTGTAAAATGAACCATTTGGGAATATGTGTGAACCAACATTAGGAGAGGAGACAATTTAATTGAAAGTGTGGGGTGATACCCTTTCTTTCTAATTGACCCACTGCCCATCAAAATGTGTGTGTACATCCTTGACACAGCACCTTTTGCTTTACACATAACTAATAGTTTGACTTGCTGTTTTAAAAGGAGTGCAGAGCTCATGCACACACAATTGTCTTTCCCAGCAAGGCAGACTACTTTCTTCTAAATGTAATTTGGCATCTCTCACAGTTGTATATATTATATGTGGTCATAAAGCCTCACTGCTGGCCGGTGAAAGCTCTTCTAGCTAAGCTAAGATCTCTGCTGGGATTTCATAGTCTACATATAGAGGAAATATGGAGCTATAAATGCCTGTCAGATTGTTTTAAAAACCTCAAAAGTCTACTATGATCATCACATTAAAATCTACCATTTAAAGGTTAAATGGGACAAAAAGGACAGAGGGACATAGTTGCAAAATCTTTATACAAAAAAAAAGTTTAACTTTGTGCTAGACTTGGACATAACATTCTTTCCTACACAGACAGTCACAGTCACAGAGAGCAATGTCCTGTGGTATAGCTCTTGGCCAGAGAGGCATACATTTTTTATTTGGAAGTTATTAAGCTAGAATTTCTATATTATTGAGTAGTTTTTGGGCAGACTATCATTTTATTTCTTCCGTTAGAGAACGTTTTTTTTCTTCCTAATGTTTTCAAGATACAGACAGTGCAGGTTCTTGTTGAATAATTACCAGTGTTTGTGAACTCCTCCCTTACTCTGTAATGATTGGAAATATTGTCTTGAACTTTGATTGTGAATAAAAACTTTGTCAACAAATTAACACAGAGAGCAATACATGATAGATGGGGTCTTACGTTTTAGCTGCTTCTAAGTCCAGCTCCTTTTCCATTTAATAGTAGTAAACAACTTTCAGTAAATCAAAAGTGACTGTTTTTTCCCTTCTGTTTCACTACAGTTAAATGTAACTCTACAGCAGCAGAAAATTCTGTGATATGCAAATGTTGTTGTACACCTTTTTAACTAGGGTAGCTTTATATTGCTTTAGTAAACAAAGACCTCTGCAAACAGTGCCTAATGAGGCAGTTTGTCTTGCCTTGCCAATGTCTATTTTATTGTCTCCTCTTCCTCTTTCCCTTTCCTGTACAAGCATTTCCATATTATGCACTTCAATAGGAAAAAGATTGATTAGGATGTGGCAAGGGCACAAGTCAATTCCATTTGCTCTTCAACAACAGTAGTCCGTACAATAGTCTATGGTTGACTGTGGGTCTTTATGTATGGACGATTTATACCCTAAATTGTCTCTGTGGAACATTTACTGGCATGTGCTTAATGGACCATGATGATAGTCACTTATCATCCTAAGCAGACACTTTGATATGTTTAAAATAGGAATCCAGTGATCTAGAGAGTTTGTGTATCGTCTGAGTCTGCATTTTAACAAGATATCATGACATTGCTGCTATACAATGTGCAATTATGGCATGCAAGTTATGGTATTTTAATACATAAAATAGTGGCCGTGGTAGTGGTACTTATCCATAGTCGGTATTTTACCTACAGTAGAGTATGTTGAATCCCCAGTTGGGAGAAAGACAAAGTTGTACAAGCATGGAAGCTAAGCAATGTACTGCTGTGGACAAGGTCATCAATAAAATGTATTTTAGTCATCTCAAGAAGGCCCACCGAAAACAATCTATATCAGTTCAAGTGTACAATATGTGTTTAATATTTTCAGGGTGTTACCTTGCTGTCAATCAGCCATTTCTTTGAAACAAAATTTTCTCAACTGTGCAACTTGGCTGCACATCTGACATTTGAAATCAAACTTCACTTTTCTAGCACTTAAAAGATGGTGCATGCTTGAGTTTTTCCAGGCTGTTCAAACAAAGATGTGTCCTGGTCACTATATAGATTTCACAGAGTTCCTTTGAATCATATTGGGCTTACAAAACTGTTGTTGGTAATCTAGACATAACCATTCCATGTGCAACATTGAGACATATAAGGTTATTATAACTATAGTTCTTTCACTCTGTCTCACTAATCCAACCGCCTCATTAAATCTCTCCCCCCGTGCCTTCATAATTCAATCACCTGCACATACATACATGTCTAACCCCTTTCTCTCCCACTTGTCTCAGTTCTCATGACTGTTTCTTTAGACTCAGACACAATCACTCAAGTTACTTATTGTTTACCTTAACACGGATTATGAGTTGGTTCTCAGCCAGCCTGGTATCATCAAAAGGCGTATGAATAACACGCAGATTTTTTAAGTTATTTTTAAGTGCTATTCCAACGCATTTTTTGCATTTCACGTGTCATTTCACACCTTTTAGACTGCATTGATTTCTATTATGCAGAAATGGCGTATCATTTTACACCCACTGTCACAGGCAAAATCAGTGTTTGTGGGATATAAATACCTATGAAAGTCCAAAAGTTGGTCCTTGAAATGTCCTTAAAAGTGACGTGCTATTTATACGCCATTCCATGATATCATGTCGTCTCAGCCCCTCGGACTGTAACCTGTACAATGATTAGTCCATCGTCTTCGAATCTCCTCCGTCCATAGTTACATCCACTCCACTGCATTCTGCTATTCATGTTCCTCCCTGGGTTGCAACTGGTGTGGCACCCCTTCCCATCCAGCTACCAGTAGTGTCATCGCAACCCCCTTTACCCCATAGTTAAGCCCCACCCACAAACAACCCGCCCACATTTCCAAGGTTCTGAAGTTCTACCGCACCTCCATCTCCCATCATCCCCAAACCACCTACTCTTCTACAGGCGTGTACTGTACCAGAGTGGCAACATGGTCTTTAACATCTTCATTGACTTAGGTTGCAACGTCTCTATTTGCCGTTTCATCTACTCCTGTTCCTTCTGCAGCAGAGCCCATTCCAAAACCAGTTTCCCATATAACCCCACCACGCATGGTGTCTGACTACACAAGTACCTCAAAACACCCATCAGCATCCATGGCCTACATTCTGCACCCCAAAACCATCCTGTTTGCCAGTTTGTTGACTTCCTCATCCATGGTTTAATTTTTGGTTTCAAGGTCTTGCCCATTCATCTTGACTCCTTGAACCTTATCTATGTTTTTTGGAACAGTTCTTATACTTTGCAGTCCGCCTCACAATCGGGCACAAGAGCAGATCACCAAGATGTTCGACTCACTTTCTGAAGCACTCTGCTGGATCCTTCTTAACAATCACAAACTTTTGTACATCAGCCATCTTTTGGACAACTTTTTCACCATCATACCACTATCTTCACCTCCATCATATGGTCTCATCCACCCTGAAGTCAACATTTCTCCAGCCCAGGGTCCCCCTTTCCCCAGACAACACAGAAAGGCCCAGTACATCTCCTGAATTCTTTGGCATCATCCTAGATTGACTTTTCTTCCAAGCTTCCATCCCTACCGAAAAACTCCATCGCATTTCCCTGTGCATCTCAAACAACCACCATGCCCAAAGATGTACCAAGCACCAGATTCTCTTCCTGCTTGGACACCTAAATTTTGCCATCATCCCACAAAGCTGATCTTTCCTCTCCCACCTACTGTATTAAGATGGTATAGCTTCAAAACATTCCATTCCTCATTCAGCTCATTTATCTCACCTCATTTATCTCCCTCTATCGATTCAACCCTCAGAGCAATATTCATCCTTGCATTTCTCATTCTTTTAAGATGCTCAGAATTCACCACCACCTCATACACCTATGATCCTACCCGCCACGCTAGCCTCTCATTTCCATCCACTCCTCAGACACCCTCAGATTCAACCTCAAACAAAGCAAAACAGACCAGCTGGGCCTCTCTCACCTCATTTTCCTTTTCCGTTTAAACTCTTATCTGAGCCCCTTTGAACCCATCCAGACCTACATAAACCAGACTACACCATCATGCTTCTCCATAAGACCTACTATTCACCACAGAATCAGGCAGAGTTGCCACACAGTTCTTTTTCCATCACCATCTACATCAAATCCAGGATGTCTCCAGAACTATACTCCAGTCACTCTTTGCTTCAGAGCCACTTCCACACCATCAATATCCTCTGCAGGTGGTCTTCACATGCAAATCTCAGTGATGTTCAAAGAGCCCATCTCTGTTTAGTCCAGTAACTCATTTTTGGGGGATGATAAACAAGACACTTAAAGACATGAGCCCCCCACACTCCCCATTATTCCTAATAAACTAATAAACTACCTTTTATACCTCACCTCGTTAGTGAACTGTGTGTTTGCAGTGATCAATTCTCTGAAGAGACTCAAGTAATTAGTGGTGCTGTTGTGCAGGCAACACTGATGCATACCTGTACTGCTGTTTTGTTTGCACTTTGTAATTTGTGCATGATTGGAATGCCCTGTGTTAAATTCAGTATAGTGCACTTAGTGACATCTTGAAAATCCTATGGCTTATGCTAGAATGTTGTTTGTAGACGTCAGCCTTAAGGCACTGCAGCCTCATGTTTTTCTGAAAACACTGCAGCAGATGAATGTCAACCCTTTTATTGTTAAGTGGCACTACTCATTTCTATGATTGTGCTCATTTCTTTGATTTTGTCTATATTGTGCATAGTACAGCCAAAGAGAGACAGGAAATGCAGGAGAGAAGGAACAAATGAGCTGCAGGTCACATTCGAACCCAGGCCACTGTTGTAACGACTAATCAACGTCCCACTTTAAGAAGCCCTTTGTGCCCCTGTCCATCAATTGTAAAACCTAAATGGCAAGTTTACCAGAAGCTAAACCCCTTTTAATTTTTAACTGTACACGTGTACATTATAAGCATGGCAACGACATAACGTAGTGACCAGTAGCTCCCTTAATTTTCACTATATTTTTGTTTTTAATCTGTTTTTCTCATTCTCTTTTTACAGAAACATCTACTTGTTATCAATTATGACAGAAATACATTGATATAGAAAGTAAGGGGATCTGACTGAGAGTAGCAGTCATGACGGCATCTGCCATCAAGACAAGCAGACCAGCCGGAATAAACATCGGATAGCAAGCAGAAGAGTCAAACTAACCCAGGTTGGACCAAAGGCTTTCCCACTCCTCAGCCTACTCCTAGGCTCACTCAGCAATAGGAAACCAGAGACTGCTGTGCCCTCACAGACCTGGCTGCATAGCACACCCAACGGGATGAGGTTCTTCCATGTAGACAGGACACTGGAGGACTGTGTGTTCATAAATGTTGTTGCTGTTTACATTCCTCCAGGAGTGGAGTGTGTTCAAAGAGGCCTTTCTGTGACTCCACACCAACCTTGAGGACAATCAGTAACATCATGCATCAGCAAATCTATTGATGATGCAGTGATCACTAAGACGACAAAATCATTCCCCATCCAGAAGGCCTGGATGAAGGGAGAGGTGAAGGCTCTTTACAGAGCCAAAAAAGCTGCTTTTTGGTCAAAGAAGAAGCTTACAGCACCGCCAAAGCTTACAGCACCACCGGAAAGCTGGCATCAAGAAGGTGAGGTGGAGACATCAGCAGAGACTGGAGAGAGACTTGAACAACAACAACACTAAAGATATGTGGCAGGCCATCAAAAACATCAGAGGCTACAAAAGCAGGAGCATGATCGGGGTAGTCATGTGTGAGGCAAAATTACCAGATCAACTTAACATCTTTTATGCTCACTTTGATCTCCTCAACAAAGTGTCAGCGGTAAAGTCTACTGAATATCCAGAAGCCACTGTCAGTGTCCACAGCAGATGTAAACACCCTGTGGCTTTCACCCCCATTCTGCTGAAGTGCTTTGAGAAATGGATCTTCAGCACATAAAGAACAACATCCCAGCCAGCCTGGACCCTCACAAGTTGGCTTTAGAACCAACAAATCCACAGAGGATGCCATCCACTCAGCTCTCACACACCTGGAAAAAACGATTCCTACATCAGTCAGGTGATAAAGAAGCTTATGAAACTCTGGGTTTAAATAACACAAATAACACTCTGCGACTGGATATTGGACTTCCTCACAAAAAGACCCCAGACAGTTCGGATTGGTGGACATCACAGAGAACCTGGCATAGTCATCTCACATCCCCATGCTGATTATGAAAGCTCAGAAATGACTGAATTTCTTAAGGAAGCTTAAGAAGGCTACATTTCTGAGCCAAGTTCTCGCCAGCTTTAACAGAGGCTCAATAGAAAGCACCTTGACTGTAAATATCAGAAACTAGCATGGGATATGCACGACACAGAACCAGAATGCTCAGCAGTGGGCTACACATTCTTACTTCCGACTCACAAATGGACAGTTGGTCAAGACCCTTTGGCATTGCTAATTAACCCCCTTGTTACCAGGTCAAGTTAACAACGCTTAGAAACTACAAATATGCAATGTCCATTTCAAAACATCACCATTTTGAAATGGCACACTATTAAAGAAGTGAAACATTGCACTTTGGTTAGTTTAAGGCACAAAATGTACTTGGTTAGGTTAGGAAAATATCATGGTTTGCGTTAAAATAACTACGTACATCTGCTGTCTTCAGGAAAGATATATAGAAGTTTCTGCTGCTGCATCAACCAGACTGCAGAGCCGCTTTAACCCCACAGACTTTACAAATTCATCCTCACCACTGCCCCACTGAATATACACACTCACAGGCCACTTTCTTAGGTACACCTGTTCAATTGCTTGTTAACACACATAGTTAATCAGCCATTCAAGTCAATGCATTAAGGCATGTAGACATGGTAAAGACAACTTGCTGAAGTTCAAACTGAGCATCAGAATGGTGGAAAAAAAGGAGATTTAAGTGACTTTGAACATGGCATGGTTGTTGGTGCCAGACGGGCTGGTCTGAGTATTTCAGAAACCGCTGATCTACTGGCATTTTCAAGCACAATCTTCTCTAATGTTTACAGAGAATGGTCTGAAAAAGAGAATATCCAGTGAGCGGCAGTTGTGTGAATGAAAATGCCTTGTTGATGTTAGAAGAAGAGGAGAATAGGCAGACTGGTTCGAGATGACATAAAGGCAGTGTTGGGCAGCAGCGTCACAACAAGTAGCGCTGTTACTAGTTTAACTACATTTCTCAGTAACTTGGCGCTGTTTTCTGAATCAAATAGCTTTTCAGTGGCAAAGCTCCACACATGCTACAGTCTCCCAAGCATTTCTGAAGCTAAAGTCTAAAATACTGCTAAGATTACAACTACTAAGGATCAGTAAGTGACGCCACCACCACACATGGACCCGTATGTTTAGCCGTATGTCAGTGAAATCAGGGGAATGAAGACACTCGCAATTGAGTTTAATTTCTATTGTGATAGATATTTTAACACCTCTTGTGGGAAGGATCAGGGTCCAGCCTGGACACCACTTCCTCTAGTGAGAAGTAAACATAGTGGGAGAAACTTGTTTACATAGAGAAATATAACGCTGTCTCTCTATCTCTCTTTCTCTCTCCCGCTCGATGTTGCCAGAACACAAATTCACATATAAACAATAAAAAGATGTAAAGATATAAAGATTAAAAACAATCAAAAACAAGCTCAAAACACAAACATTAATAATGATAATAATGTAATCATTTTTAAAGTAAGTTTATACAAACAACAATGGTTCTGAGTTTCTTTTGGGGTATGTCTCTACCAGCTTTGCACGTCTAGAGACTGGAATTTTTGCCAATTCGTCTTTGCAAAATAGCTCAAGCTCAGATTGCATGGAGAGCGTCTGTCAGATTCTCAATGGGATTTAGGTCTGCACTTTGATTGGGCCATTATAACATATGAATATGCTTTGATCTAAACCAGCTCTGGCTGTATGTCATTCTCCTGCTGGAAGGTGAACCTCTGCGCCAGTCTCAAAGTCTTCAGCCGATTTTAACAGGTTTTCTTCCAAGATTGCTCTGTATTTGGCTCCATCCATCTTCCCATCAACTCTGACCACCTTCCCTGTCCCAGGTGAAGAAAAGCATTGCCACAGCATGATGCTGCCAACCCCATTTTTCACGGTGGGGATGGTGTGTTCAGGGTGATGTGAAGTGTTAGTTTTCTGCCACACATAGCATCTTGTGTTTAGGCCAAAAACTTAAAATTGAGTCTCATCTGACCAGACCACCTTCCTCCACATGTTTGCTGTGTCCCCCACACGGCTTTTGGCAAACCGCGAAATGGAGACTTAATGGCATCTTTTCAGCAATGGCTTTCTTCTTGCCACTATTCCATAAAAGCCAGATTGGTGGAGTGCCCAACTAATAGTTGCCCTGTGGACAGATTCCCCTACCTGAGCTACGGATCTCTGCAGCTCCTCCAGAGCGAACATGGGCCTCTTGGCTGCTTCTCTGATCAGTGCTCTTCTTGCCCGGCCTGTAAGTTTAGGTGGATGGCCATTTCTTGCTAGGTCTGCAGTTTTGCCATGCTCTTTCCATTTCCTCTTGGGATATTTTTTTTATAACCTAACCCTGCTTTAAACTTCTCCAAAACTTTATCCTTGACCTGACTTGTGTGTTCCTAGGTCTTTATGAACAGCTGAGATACTGAGCTAAGATTACATACAGGTAGACTATATTAAGGTGACTTCTGAAGGCAATTGATAGCACCATTTTATTTAGAGGTTTTAGACTAAAGGGTAAATACTTTTGCACGCCACAGTTTGCAGATTTTTATTTGTAAAAATTTTGAAAACCACGTATCATTTTCCTTCCGCTTCAAATAACCACTTGTTACAACCAAGGAATGCAGAATACCATCACTGAACACACAACACGTTGAACCTTGAAGCAGTCTCTGGTATGTTGTTCTGCTGCTTCGCTATCTGGCTTCAGCCCTGCCCTACTTCCGGAGAGGTCTTGCCTTCGTCACCTGCCCCCTGAGGTATCCACTCCTCGCCCCCGGCCTCCTGCTTGGCATCCTGTTGGTCTGCACCTTTATCGTGTTAATTCGTGCGAATGTAACTTAGATAGGGCAACGTTGTGTATGGATTAAGAAAATCTGTGAACAAAGATAAATATTACTGTGTTAACTTCAGATAGATGCAAGCTAGTGACAAAATCCACAGCGATATTTGCCCGTGGTCTACTGGGAACTGGAAGAGGTCATACCAGACTCCCTGTAAGGCTGGTGAGAGGCCATATTATGGGCACAGATGTAGCAATAGTAGTAAGCCACCAGAAACTGTGTAGGAAGGAGAGGGTGCAATGGTCGCGTATGTACCAGATGTGCACAGGTGGTGAGATCTTTTGCACTGGAGTGCACTGGTGTGAGGAGTGAAATATGGATGGAGAAATCCTCTGACGTATGTATAGTAATTTACCTTCTACAGTACCTACCTTCTAGAGGAAAATAGATCACAAAGCAGAGTACACTTCAGGGCGGGACAGGGTGACTCGTCCCCACAGCACTGTGTAGATTTAACCAGCGCCGTTCAAAAAGCTTGTTAGGAGTTGGTCGTTCACTTTCTCTGGTGAGTACATTTAGTTTTAAGCCTGTTGTTCGCTAGACAAAATTATCAATGGTTATTGGTTAAAATGACAGTTAACTTGAATTACAGTTGCACCTAGCTCAACAAGCTAGCGAGCTCCACACATGGCCGTTAACTCCACCGTCTCGTCCAAACATCCAGTGCCGCTAGTTGCGAAAAATCAACAAATCAAAACGGCATTCCACAAACCAATGGGTGACATCACAATGACTATGTCCATTTCTCATATACAGTCTATGGTTGTCCTAGCTGCTTGCACAGATGACTTAAATGGCCATATTTTTGGGGAGGACAGTTTCACATAGTGCCAGTTTAGCTGATTGAAATTTGCTACCCAGTGCATGAGCCAAAAAAGTTCTAAGGCTTCTGGGTTTAGGTCTACGTTGTTTGGTCCACTGCACATGCTCATTGTGTTTCTCCTGCTGGCTCCTTGCATTAGGTCTGTCGCAGACCATAGACTACATTGGGATTTAATAATTTAATAGACCTCGTTTGCAGTTTGAGCTGTCCAGTCAACAGAGGTCTTTTTTTACAATGTTTGTCTACAAGGAAAATGCTTTTTGGGCCACAGGAGTTTTCTTTGTTGCAAGTGGCCACATAATATGTATATGTTTGATATATATTAGAGGTGGGCATAGATTATTTTTTTTAATGTAGATTAATCTCACTGTAATCTTGAAATTAATCTAGATTAATCTAGATTAAAATGGCTCATTTGAATTCTGCCGAAGGCATTCAGAATGTGTGCGAACGGGTTTCAAGCCAGGTTTCAAGCCAGGTGGCGCATTAGACCAGGGGCTCATCTCCTGTTTCCAAAATGCATCACAAACTGCTTGAGAAAGCTGTTGTACTATGATAATTGGTGATGAAAATAAATCATGTTCAATAAGATGTACTTGTGTGTAGCGTGTGATGTGGTTTGCGTTTAGGTGGTACTTGAGACTGGAAGAACTCCTACAGTAAACTAATTCCGCATTGCACAAGGTGCAAACAACCTTAGTCTTGTTGAATTTTCCATTGGGAATTTTCTTAAAAGTAAATTTTCCCAGAAGCAAAACAGGCGGCTTCAGAAAAGTTCGTACACAAAGTGATGTCCAACAGCTGTCTGTGGACGTGTTGCTACAGTTAGTGTGAGTAAATACCGCACAATACGTTTTTTAATCAACCGGCGTATCAATAACTAACCTGGCTAGTTGTAAACAAACAGCTGGCCGAGCGAGGTTGTAACTGGAACGCTGTCAACTCGGGTGTGACGTCATTCCCAGCTCCGACCTCCGAGGTAAACGGAACGCAGCAACAGCTGCATCCATGTTAGCACGTCACGTTTGATGTGGTAATTTCACAGCAGGCAGACACACAGGTTCGAAGACTTGTTCTCGCCCCCTACAGTGCAGTTCGGCTAGGTATACATCTAAGCTAAAATATCAAGGTGAAAGTCATCATAGCTTGTGTAGTATAGACCCAGCTCCCAACCCAACTTTGAGAATAGATTAACGGCGATATTTTTTTTATCGCCCGATAAGAGTCTCACGTTAACGCAGCACGTTGACGCCGATAACGGCCCACCACTAATATATATCAATAATCATCTAGAAACAAACTGGGTTCACAAAGGTTTGATTTGATAAGAAAGTCGCACCAGACATTCAATTAACTGTTGCAAGTTTTTCTGTCCTTGATGTGTCAGGAAAGAAATCTTGAAGTGATTGAAAGTGCTTACGATTCTTTTTCTTTTTTTTCTTTTTTTTTTACAGTTTGTGCTTCCACTATCCATTTGACACTCTTCAGTCTAACATACAAAGAGAACAAAAATCAATACACTTGAGGAGTGGTTGGAGGGCCTTTATCTTTTGCGGTGGATGATTTTGCTGTATGAATTATTCATCAGAAGAAAGCTATGGCCTGTGCTGGTGAGCACAGAGGATAGGAATAACAGCTTTTCCTTATCACTCTTAATCTTAGAAGCTGCAGTAATGCAATTCCTAACATTTAGCACTTAATGGTGTGTCAGAGAGGGAACATGATCTAAGACCATTAGGGCTGTTTTGTGCTGAGGTTCAAAACAGGCTTTTCGGCTCTTATCTCTGCCACTGAGCTGACTGAGGAAGCAGAAAACCATGAAAGGTGTGAGGAAAGTCAAGTTTGGAAAACAGTCTATCAAATGGAGCAAGTTTCTCTGCCTTCTTTCCTTTATGCAAAATGTTATGGGATCTGGGCCCTCCTTTACACTGAATGTATATACCACCAGACTACAGTGCACTTCATCCTCTGCACTCCATAAATCAGTTTATTTATTTAGTGACTTGTGCTAGCGCTAGTGTTAGCATTGCTAATACTAGCAAAGAGGAGCTCCAGCCCAGGTTGTACAAGTGCACTACTGACACAACAATTCTCTACTTGCACAACATAGTGTGATGTATATCCGTCTTACAAACTGCATGTCTGCTCACTCCACTGATCTCCTTAAGGTGCTGGTCCATCCTAATTTTAGTCACTTTCCACAGTTACCTTTGCACAAACAGTCCTAGTATTTCTGTGTAGATATTGTTTTGGCTGCTTATCCCTCTCCATCTTCACGTTAATCATATTACAAAGAGTACGGTCTAGACCTGCTCTAAATGTGATGAGAAGTGGGCCAGAGAAGTTTTAAGATTGCCATAAGTTGAAAGAAGTGATAGGTAAAGAGGAATGAATGGGAGTCCAAAAATGGAAAATTGAGTGATCAAAATTAAGGTATTTCATAGTTTATGGTAACTAGTGTGTAGACCTGGAGGGCAAAACATCGTTCCAACACAGCAGCCAACACTGGACCCTCGATAGAACTGCACCAGAGACCTGTCACTTTTCCATCTGTTTCAAGCCACAAATATGTCTGCTTTTGACCATCTGTGTATTTTTTTCTGGAGGCTCAGCAATGTGAGCACAGAGCTAAATGTATTGGTTATAACAGAATGACAGAATTTTTTAATGAGATTGTTGTCACAGTACCGCAGTAAGTAACTTTACTGTAACGTTAGTGGATGGTTCTTCCTTTTTATTGTTCGCTGTTTTGGTGCAGTGGCATAGTGTATATTTTGTGGGTCACATTACAGTGACTGAGACAGTGGAGAAGCTGTTTACCTGAATATTGGTAAAATGTCAATAAATTTAAATTGAACTTTACAAAGCAAACAGCTCGGGTACAAGCTAATGTAGCATTAGCTGGCTGCCCTGCTATATCACTAGCCTTTAGGCTAGTAAACAATTAACTCAATGTTTGCTTCGTACCGTTACATCCTTTCTTGCAGGCTAAATCAACACTTTGACATAACACCGGTGGTACACAGGATAGTGTTATGGGTTGCATTAGTTGGTGAAGTAATGTCGAAAGCGATACAACTTTGCACTGAATAATTTGCAACTTCTCAGCATTAGCCGGCAGGCTAACTTTACTCTCTCCGTGACTTCAGCCTTATTGATGTTCACTGTGTTTTCACCCGACATCATCTGAATCTTGTTTGGTCTGA
Source organism: Lepomis macrochirus (assembly GCA_024633595.2). Classification (NCBI taxonomy): domain Eukaryota; kingdom Metazoa; phylum Chordata; class Actinopteri; order Centrarchiformes; family Centrarchidae; genus Lepomis; species Lepomis macrochirus. The sequence goes on from JALXJV020000004.1 coordinate 36,131,157, forward strand.
TGGGCATATAACATTTATTGTTGTTTCTATCCTTACATGGCGTTTATGTAGGAGTTGTGTTGTGATGGGGGCTGGTTGTTTTGTGGTCTTAGTGGACTGCATATCGTTAGCCGTGGTGTTGTCGCTGTAGTCAGAGAGAGGCTCGGGAGTGCACAAAGGGCTAACTTGACCTGATGTTCTTACATTAATAGCAGAAGAGTGGCTGATGCAAGCAACAGAGAAAACAGGTGTGTGCTTCATTTCTAACTGAGGCTAGAGCCCACTGACAAAAAGGAAGTAAAAATTTGATCTATTAATAAGTGAATTTGGCCACTGCACTTGTATGGCAGGGTTAAGAGAAGTGTGTTCAAATTAAGGTGCCAGTCAGATGCAAGCTACTGCAACTTTGCTGTCTGAGGACCAGGAAAAGGAGGCAAAGAGTTAATACACATTGAGATCATTCTACCTGATACTGACTATTTTGAAAGTGTGCGAAAAGCTTCACTCATTTGTCCAATATTGTGTCATTCCAGAGCTAGTAGCAAAAGTGTTAACAGCTCTTATTCTAGCAATACTCCCTGATCATCTGAAGACAAGGACTACTATTGTGCTCCATAATGAAGACAGACTTCAGTGTAAATCTGGAATCTGTTAAAGACTAAAGCTTGACATTTGAAGATTTCAATTTGGAAATGCAGTGATTGCATGTGGAAATTAGCTGAAAATAAGAGGGATAAAAGAACCACAATATATTTGTTTGTTGCGAGTCCCAGTTGAGAGTATCTGTAGGTAAATGCATAAAGTTGATATATATATTTACAATTAAAAGTATTAATTCATCATTGGCATTGATGGAAGTAATTCATGGTGCAGTAAAACTCACTTTTTTTCTAATGTTTAACCCAAAGGAACAATTGAGGGAACTACATTTGTTAATGCACAGCACATAAGAAACTATTTAATCGAAAGGTGTAAGACCTGTAGGGTGCTCGACTTTACACATTTGAATTCCAATTGTACTGTGAAGTAGGGTATACCAATTCATGCCTTACAGATAACTCTCTCTAAATGGATCCTTTTTCCCTTTAGTAAAAACTGGAATCTTAAGCTCAGTATTTTACAGTCTAGGGATGTCCCCGAATCAGAATTCTTGCCTATAGTCGACTGATCATGGAATCGTGTGTGTGTGTGTGTGTGTGTGTGTGTGTGTGTGTGTGTGTGTGTTGTGTGTGTGTGTGTGTGTGTGTCTTGAGAAGCTACAGAGCTCTCAGAAGTCTCTATTCATTACTCACTGTAACTTACACTGTACATTTACAGCTAAACTAGGACTTATTGTTGACCCTCAGCTCTGCTCGCCTGCCATTCACAGGTCATGTGGCAAGTTGTTGTTGCCCGCTAAGGACTGCATGAACATTGCGGTTCCTTGCAGGTCTATTCCAAGTATCGTTTAAATCATACCGTATTCTTTGTGTGTTCATCATTGGTGTCCCTCCCTCCCTTATTGGGAGAAAACCAGTACTTCTATGCACTGTAAAACCAGACATTGAGAAATTGAGCCAAAATGCGAAGATTCAACTGTGAGACTGGCTGTCGAATGAGGCTCCTTCTATCAAAGTGTTGAATCTTCATCGACTATTTGGGGTCACCCAAGTAAAGTCCAACTAAATCTGCAACATCAAACCCTCTGCCAGCTTGCATCACGTCCCCTGGGTTGAGGCGATCCAAAAATCTACATCTCTCAGTTAAGTGTTTGATGTTCTGATGGTCTGATATCCTTTTGATATAAAAGAAGCTGTTTCTTGTGGTGTTATGCCAATTAGATATTTAATAGTATGGTGATATTACACAGCCATAGCTGTGGGGTTTTCTGTCTCCCATGTTTTCCCCCCTTCCTTTCATCTGTTTGTGTGTTGGTGGTTGTGGGTGTGTTGGTGGCCCTAATGACAGCTGGGTTGACACTGGTTTCTCATCAACCAATCATTCCATGACTTATATAACCTGGTTTTCCTGTAACTTGTTTCCAGATTATTCCTTCTAAGTTGTGGTGAAGTACCTCAGGCTGACTAGTTTCTAGTTTCTAGTATTTCTTGGTGCTATAATGTCGTAACCTTTTTGGTAATTTCTCTCCTGGAACTCCAGCAACCACGTTGCCGGTAGTAACAGCCAAACCTGTCTTCTGGAAATGGACTTTGCCTGCCACTAACTCACTGCTCCTGATCACATCAAGCTCCATCTGCCACCCCTACCTTTGCTCTAGTTGTAAATAAATTAGTAAACTTTTGTCTCCTGTGATCTGTTCTCTACTGAGAACATAGTTATGGATATTACATTGCATTTCTGTGAATAAATCCTCAAAAATATTACACACTGAACCTTTAAAAAGCCAGTTCATCAAATGTTCCTGATTTAATGTCCGTCAGTCTATGGTTTTCCTCACTTTGAAATTTTGCAAACTTTTTCTTAAATGTTTTATTGTCATGCTGTTGTTCAGTGTTTCTGTTAGTGTTACTTATTGTAACTTATTGTAGTTGGTTGCATTGGTCCACAACAATGAACCATGTCCATTACATAAGGATATAATGCTTATAAAAACAATATTTAAAGTAGTGTTTTCTTAAGCTTATCTTTGATGAAAGATAAGAAAGAAATGTCTGCTGCAAAGACATATGAACTTTGATGGTTGCCATTCATTGTTTTTGCCAAATGTGGTTTGGAGATATCGTAATACCTGATTAAGTTCTCTGGCAGCATTTTTCTTCCATTCATCAAAGGGCTACATCCTTTATGCATGAAGGAAATATAATGGTTTATTATAGAAATAAGGTGGTTTTGGCAAATGTGTCATGTCACCAATGATTTTTTTTCAATACAGATATGGGTGAGGCTTTCCCCTAGTCTAAAAATTATGTCTCCTCCACGGACAACGCGTGGGAAAGGTTCTGGAGTTCTTCAAAGTGCTCTTTCCATTGCTCGACAATATCGCCAGTCAGGGTTAGAAGTTCTCCTCCCATGCAGAAGAAAACATGGGCAAAGGCATGCTTTTCCCTCCTGAGTCATCAGTTTGCCAGACGTAGGGCAGTGCGTAGGCCCGCCAAACCCTTCACATACCATGGTTTTTGCTTTGGCTACCATCGAAGTGGGTACTGAGGTTGCAGCCACAGCAGGCACCGGTGACCTTCTGACCGCACCTAGCAGGTGGAATATTATGAACCAATTCACAATATTTTTTTTTTCAAAACCACATACAGTGTGGGTTAACTCTTTAAATATATGTGGCTGAGCGTAACTTCATCTTACGTCTAACAAGGTTACTGCTGTAAGCGCAGATTACCATCGATGTACCCTTGTTAGCATGTCCTCTAGCAGCTCTGTGGGCCCAGCTGACACCAGAGAACTGCTCAAAAGACTGCACCTGGAAAGGTGTGATGAGATGAGATGTGCTACAGTGAGCAGGAAAATGAAGATCAGTGCATCACTCATGGGTGGTGAGGTGGCCTTAAAAGACTACACTTCTCCCTGTGCCTCCTTACACTCTACCTCGGTTTAGAATATTTTTCCACTCTAGGAAAGACGGGGAAAAAAATCTGATTCACAAGAGCAACATAGGTACATCTAAGGTATGTGATGCTGTCTTACTCTCCAGCTCTGCGTTCAGAGGCTGTTATCCTGAACATAGCTTGGGAGACTATTATATGACATCAACACATACTTTGGCAGTGTACTTTTTCTTGTAACTTCCATTTTCACGTGACAGAGTTAATTAATCTGCTGCACTTTGACCTGTGCAGCCTCTGTTTGAGTGCCTGTCTAATTGTTTGTCTGTAATATCCCTGCTCATTCCGCCTCTGTTCATTAACAGTTAATGAACACTGATCAGGGATAGCAAGCGCTTAACAAGTAGTCAAATCCACTCAAATGTGTTTATGATCAAAGGAAGCTTGTTTTCGCAGAGAAAATGCTTTATCATTTTGAAAAATTGACGACAAGGCCAGTCACACAAGTGTTGTATAGAAGATACTGAGAGAGAAAAATCTCATGTTGCTTGCTTTTTTTTAATAGATATTACATGTTCAGTTTCTGCAGTCAACATTACAGCAACTTTTTTATGCTTGTTTTCAAGCAGTATTCTGCAGCGTTTCCTTTACCCAGAGGCTTCAAGTCTTCTGAAGGTGTCATGTTTTCATTCACTTCATGTTCTCCGGTTTGACAAAACAGCTCCATGCCTTGATGTTAAAGAGATAGTGGAACCATTTTAAAATAGATAAAACAGGATTGATATCACTCTCATAACTGTATACAACATGCTGTGCTATTGTGATTAATTTTTCACTGCGTGGGATAGTTGGCCACTCCCGTGGGTTTTAGAGGGTTAAATTTGATAGATTCATTAAATGTTGAAATGTTGGTGATTCCCTTTGTTGTTTTCTCATGTCCCCACCTGGCATCGCCATTCTGTTGCAGGTGTCCTTTCTCTGTGGTGTCTGTCTGTGTGCATTTCTGCCCCCCTTTCTGGCCCTTTTAAAAATATAATTTAATTAAATAAATAATAAAGAAGACAAAGGAGGGTATTAAATATAGAATAGATTACTAACTATTTCTGATCCGAATGACAATGATTATTATATCAAAAAACATTGACTTATCTCCACTGTATATTTGTCATCTGACTGGTACTCATTGTATTACTGCTCTCAACTTACTTCTTGCGAGGTGGGGCCTCCATGGATCGGACTTGTTTCTTCAGCACCTTCCACAGATGCTTGATTGGACTGGGATCTGGGGAATTTGGAGGCCAAGTCAACACCTTGAACTCCTTTTTGTGTTCCTCAAACCATCCCTGAACCATGTTTGCTTTGTGGCAGAGGGCATTATGGTGCTGAAAGAGGCCACTGCCATAAGGGAATACAGTTTCCATGAAAGGGTGTACACGGTCTGCAACAATGCTTAGGTAGGTGGTACGTGTCAAAGTAACATCCTCATGAATGGCAGGACCCAAGGTTTTCTAGCAGAATTTTGCCCAAAGCATCACACTGCCACAGCTTCCCTCCTTCCCATAGTGCATCAGGGTACCATGTGTTCCCAAGGTAAGTGACGCACCCAGCTGTCCACGTGATGTAAAAGAAAACGGGATTTATCAAACTAGGCCACCTTCTTCCATTGCTCAGTTGTCCAGTTCTGGTGCTCACATAGGCACTTTTGGCAGTGGACAGGTATCAGCATGGGCACCCTGACTGGTCTGTGGCTACGCAGCCCCATACACAACAAACTGCAATGCACTGTGTGTTCTTACGCCTTTCTGTCAGAACCAGCATTAACTTTTTCAGCAATTTGACCGACAGTAGCTCATCTGTTGGATCTAACCACACAGGAAAACCTACACTCCCCACGTGCATCAATGAGCCTTGACTGCCCATGAACACCCCCTAAGAGCTGCATCATCACATCACAATTTACCCCCCTGTCAAAGTCGTTCAAATCGCTTCTAACACATCAACTTTGAGGACAAAATGTTCACTTGCTGCCTAATAATTAGTTTTATTCACTTCACCTTTTAGTGTTCATAATGTAATGGCTCATTGGTGTACGCATGTATTTTTGGATTTTATAAATTGCATATTTTATAAGTACTATGTGTATTTATGGCTATTGTCCCCCTATTATTATGAACTTATGTTCAAAAAACATATTTGTGTATAAGCAAATGTTTACAGTAAATACTTTCACAGGCCAGTACCCAACTAATTTACTGTATGGAAGTATTTTCCACTCAGAGCCTTCTCCTGTGTTTATCTATCAAGGAGAGTCTGCTACCGAGAAAAATGCACAGTATTGGTCACAAGAGGGCATGTCACCCTATAAAACAAGCAAGTTGCTAATGACTTTTTTAGGAACTAATTTTCTGCTTTGTGGCACAGCCCATAAAACAAGGTTATTCTCCTCCATCAAGGGATGAATAGAGATTTAACTGTCTTTTCTGTTTATTGTCTCGTAGCAACATTTACACGTTGCTTATGCCACATAATGAAGAGGGTCTCTGTTGACTTTGTCACTTGTATCCCATGTTTTCTTTTTTTCTTTTTTTATCCATTAAGAGCAAGGGCAAAATCACTGATCTGTTCTAAATGTTGACAACAATCTCATAGACGTTTAACAAAAATCTATTTGTCCTACCATTTTACCTCCCAGGTCTTGCATGTTCTGCATGTTGCCTTTTTAAAAAATAGTCAAAACACGTTTGCAGCTGCAGAAATTAGTGTGACAGTAATGCTGAAATTAGCTTTAAAATGCTGAGCTCTCACTATTACACAAGCCACCCCATGCGCTGTAATTCTTCCACTTGCTAACACTCCCATAACTCTGATCCAAACCCCAGGGGTTGGATACATGATGACTTGGTAGAGTAGATGACAAAGTGAGTTTAATATATGTGGAAGGATGAGGGTTTTGTTAAACACATACACCAGGATTTCACAAATCATGCAACTGTGTGCGTGTCGGTATACCACTCAATTAACACAACATCTCCTGACAAGGCATTATAAAACTGAGGTTTTGGTGATGTTGAAATTGTGCACTATTTAGAAAAGCTGGCCATGAGGGCGTTTACAGCTTTCAGTCAAACTATAACCTTACTGATGAATGACTGCAGCACTATGACTTAATTATGACTGCACAGGAAATACTGTCCATCCCTAGTAATGACCCCAATGGTCATCGATAAAAAGGCCTGATAAACGCAGACTTCCTGAGCATGGATGGATAAATACGGCCTGAGTAATGAAACCCGGGCTGCCGAGGATGACAGCTCTGCTCTATATCATATGCTGCTCTGTGATTCTGGGGCGGCAGTGTGGCGAGGGGGCTTTCACAGGGAGGCTTTGAAACCTCAGTTATGAGCTCTTTCATTCGTGGCTGGCTTTCCGACGCAAGGGTTGTGTTTTTCTGAGAGAAAATAACCTGAAATATCAGAGAAATATTAATGATGAATTCCATTTTGACTCATCTGCACAACTCTCAAAGTACACTCTCCAGTGAAAAGCAATTGCATCAATCTTACGCATACAATCTTGAATTTTGAATGTATGGTTCAAAATGGCCCGAAGCATACAACAAAATAACATTATGTTTCAAATTAAGTTAATCCTTTACTCACTGCGCTAAGTAATACAGTAATTGATGAATCCATTACTTGTTTTTTGTTCTTGGTCAAGCTGGAGATACTCAATAAACTGGCCGTTCACACTGTCATAGAAAGCATTAATTGTTGAGAGAAAATCTGGCTCTATTTCATGCTTCAGAGGGTTTACTGTCCTTTAGAGAAAAGACCAATCTTATGGGGGTTAGTAAAGTGGTCATTAGCAGGCTGAGGATCTAGACACAATACAGCCACAGCACCTCTTTTTTTCTCAGCAAGAAAACATTGTGAAACATTTTCTTAATGGCTCTTCTGCTTCACGGAGATGGCATGCCCAGAAAAGATGGGATAGGAGATGCTTCTGGGGGCAAATATCTAGAGTCAGATCAAAACCTGCGATGCTTTCAGTGCACGATAGGAGCCATGTTTTCAGCTCACTGACCAACCAGAGCATCAGCAAGTTTGATTCAGCAATTATTGACTCCAGCATGTGGTGAGATTTCCCTGGTTAATACTGCTGTTTTTTCCACCCTATAGATCATCTCTCTCTCTTTTTCTGCTCTTCTGCAATGTTAGAAATGTTATACATACATTCTTACTAATTACCACTGGCCTTGCATATGAATTTTTAGGGAGTAGATCTTCTGAAATCCCTCTCAGTATAATTAAGGCTCGTATCAGGATAATGGAAAAACTGTGGCTCAAAGGTTGAATTAATTGCAGACCTGAGCATGTAATTCAAGTACTCCAAGCCGTGAAGCCGTGTCTTTCATGGATAAAAACCCTGAGATAGACAAAAGCTGGCTGACAGCCATACACGCTTAATACATATTTAAATACAGTATACTTTCAAATCCTACAGATTTTGTAAACGTGAAAACTTTCCTGAGGCTTATTGCCACCTAGTGGTGTCTATACCAGGATTTCAGTGCGCACGCATGCAAACACACACAAAATATGAACATTTATATTTCCTTCCTGCTTTAAAGACACTAACACAACACACATATAAAAACATCAATTGCCTATAATAGCACATCAGTCTGCGGCGAGTTCAAATGCCTTGTGATATGACACCTGCCTCTTGAAAAGTAACACTGTTGACTTGATTGGATTAAGATAACTAATTCCCAGATACAGACATACTGCCAGTATGGTGCTAACACCAACACCCAAACACCCACTGGATGACACATATTCCAAGAGGACACAGGTGTAGCTCAGGAGCATGCTTAACCCCTATATTAAAAACATCATTTTTTATTCAACTGATGAATAAAAGCCTGATCATAATTGACGCACCTAAAACTAGGGCAGTCAGAGAGCGCAGACCTCCACCAAGGCCAATCATTTATTCTTCTATGATATGCAAATCTGCAACCACTATGTATGTCTAGATATATTTTCAAAACTGTTAGAATTACAGTAATGTCAAAATATATCTGTGCTGTGCATTTATTATACTAAATGAAGTACCTACATGTACGCAGAGATTGGAAAATCTGGAATTCCACATCGGTCTGGAAAAATCACAATCAACTTGTTGCTCATTTTTAACGCTGTGGCTACATTGAACAAATAACAATAACATGTAATACTACGATTCCACAAACATCAACACCAGGCTACACCAGGCATAAGAGCGGTGGAGCATATGCGCCATGTAGATCCGCTGTACAAACATAAAAAAGACCAGTCTTCTATTTATATTTTTCTTGAGAGGTGTGTGCAGCCCTTTTACACAGAAATTGGTTATAAAGTGTGTATATTTATTTTTTATTAAACTACTGGTATACAGGAAATGACTCTGAGAGTTTCATTGTTTCCTTTCACTTGTGACCTTTGATAATAGTACAACTTAACCTTATCCCATACATTGCCTACTGTAGTCTAAAGATGTTAAATTACCCATATTACACACCAAAAAACACAATCACCAAATGAAAGCTCACCTTCTTGTTTTGCCTGTGAGTTACATGACTCTAGGCCATACATGCCCTGCAGGTGTAGCCAGTAAAATGACTTCACATCCACTCCACAAACTGTGTTATGTCCAGAGTATGAATCCTAATTACTTTGGTGGGAGATTTTTCAGTTAAAGCAACTAGTGGATAGCAGATATTTGGGAAAATGTGGCCAGTCATCCCACAACAGTGTTTAACAATTTCACTTTTTGCAACTTGTCAAATCCTTTGATATGAATGCATAATCTCCCCAGTCTTTGAAAGCCTGAACTCATAACAAGATCCATCGTGGCACTATGTGGTGCCTAAAACCCAGGGAGTCATAAATATATTTATTACAGACCGAGTAAATGAGGGAGGTGAAATCATTATAAATACACTTTCCTTGGGGAATAAATTATGGCACACTGAGACAACTTACCCTGCAAAGTCACACCTCTAAATAAGCGTGGAACTGCCAAATGGGCTTTGTGTGTGTGCTCATTTTTATATTTGCGTGTGGTCTGTGCAGCGTCACATTTTCGGACCAGTTTTGTATGTTAAACCAGTTGAAAGTTGGACAGTGCATCTAATTAGGGATATAATGTCTGTCCAATAGCTGCCTGCACTTTTTCTAAACTGCAACTGCATTTAGCTTCAGCTAAAAAGTTTTGTGTCTTAATCGAGGTTATGATTTTGGTCTAGCAAGCCTCCAGGGAATTATCCATATCAATGAGGTTTCCCAAAATCTGATAGAAACAAACAGACAGCGCTTGTAAATAAGAAACACATAGTTTTGTTCACATCTGAAGTGTCTAAGCTGTATTTTGAAATACACTGGTATCCTGTGGGAGTTATGATTCAGCATTAAATGGCTATACCAAGTGCCTCAATAGTGGAAAAAACTGCTGAATGATGGTCAGAGTTTCTGTATGAACTCCTGTTGAGGCAGGAATGATGCAGTATAGGAATAACCTGTCAAAGCTGCTGGGTATCATCCCTTAAAGCTTTTGACACATTTTAAGCTGAACTTCACTGAGACTCCTCTTCACCGACACTTAGATACCCTGCTGATACACCGCACTTGTTTAGCTCTGACAGCCTGTGTGATTATGTAAATGTATGTGGTTCAGCATTCACACACACAGCCACAAAGCCACACACACACATATACACACACACCGCACATTTGCAACAGTCCATGTATACTGGGCCGGAATCAGTAATAACAACGGATTCGCAGGTGTTAGTGGAATCAGTTTATTGATTAAGGTGGGGATGCAGAGAGGTTATGGACCCGTTTGACCTCCCGATATTGATCTTTTCCTTTCCTTAATTGAACGGAGCCCTGTCTTTCTATTGAAAGGTCAGAGAAAGAGAAGAATGATGGTGAGGTGATTTTATCCACATGAAGGAGAGAAATGGTTGATAGCCAGTGTTGTTTGTGGGAAAAGTGCAGTTACTGCATGTTCTTTATTCACTGTGATGGGAAAACTGAGTGGCACTGTTAAAAATGTTCTATCTTTTCAAACTCATTACAGTATCATTATATTTCTATAATACCCAGATAATTTTAAGTTTTAATAAACATACTAACTAAAATGCATGTGTGTTATTGTCGGAGTGCAGTAGATCTATCTTCAAGAAATCTCGGCATATGCAAATTGTTCTCTTGGTCCTGTGGGTGGTCTCTGAGTTTTCTCAAAAACCCAGGCATGAGTAAGTTACTTGAATGACTCCTGCTGGGAGAAGTGCACTCCTGAATCTAAATTGATGTGAGTGCAGGGGAGATTGTTATTTTAAAAAAAAAAAGACATTTCTACACTAGTTACTAATGTGTAAGACAACAGAGAAACCTAAAGTTTTTTGTTGTTTTTTTCTTTCAAGGACCTTTTCACAGGTATGCATCAGACTACAGGCCCAACTCATTTGATAAGACTCTGTCTCAAATACCACTTATCTGTGGCTGAGGCTGTTTGTTGCTATAAATCTGACCTAGAAAGAGAAGTGAATAAATGCTCATTTTAGAGCTACAGTAGAAAAAGTAAAAAAAAAAACAACAACCAACTTTTCAAGGATTTAAAAAGTGAGATAGTGCTGGACTATGGTGCAAAAACAGTGTTTCTGCACCAGTGTGTTTCACAAATGCTATTTTCTAAAAAATGTATAATGACATTGATTTGTGTGTAAAGCTAAGTGAAAAAACACAGACTCCAACATAAACTCCACATAAAAACAACAATAAAGGTTTCTGTGCTGAAGTTCATCAGACCAAACGAGATTCAGATGATGTCGGGTGAAAACACAGTGAACATCAGAAAGGCTGGAGTCACGGAGAGAGTAAAGTTAACTTGCCGGCTAATGCCGAGCAGTTGCTAACATTATCCAGTGCAAAGTTGTATCGCTTCCCACATTACTTTACCAACTAACGCAACCCATAACACTATCCTGTGTACGTCAAAGTGTTGAATAAGCCTGCGAGAAAGGATGTAATGGTACAAAGCAAACATAAAGTGATTCGTTTACTAGCCTATAGAGTAGTGATGTAAGACCAGTCCAGCTAACGCTACATTAGCCCAGTTTGCTTCATAAAGTTCAATTTAGATTTATTGATGTTTTACCAATACTCAGGTAAACAGCTTCCCCACTGTCTCAGTCACTGTAACTAACGTGACCCACAAAATATACACACTGCAACAAACCAGCGACAACAACGCAGAAGAACCATCCATTAACATTACAGCAAAGTGACTTACTGCCGTCTGTTATAAACTGTAGCAACGTCATTATAATATTAGTCCAGTCCATTTCATTATCATCCAGTACATTTAAATTAGCTGTGGTCCAGTGAAAGATACACAGAGAGAAATGTAACTGAAAAGCGTGCAGGTGAGCTAACGATGTATCACGTCAGCTAAATGTAAATGTAACATTATCATGTAATGAGCATGGATTAGTTAATAAAAATATTACTGTAACGTTGCAGTGGGAGTTTCCCTCCCTGTCTTCCTGTCTGTCTATAGTCGCTGTCACTCATGCCTTTTTTCTGGAAGTACTCTGTCAATATACTGTTGGCTCACTGAACTGTATGAAAGGTACAAAGCCGGTGTTGATCTGCCTCTGACCCAGAAACGTTGAAGTAACAGAGTCTGAACATTACGCGTTTATTGTAGGATTTGAAGCGGCTGTGTTTTGGATTATACTCGCGCATGAGTTCAAGCAAGCCCGCGTACAAGCGCACGTCTGTTTGCAATCACAAAACTGCACCGCTAGTGGCCGCTGAAAACTACATATTACCCATTTAATAATGATGTTGGATATGGTGATGCTGCAGTTGATAAGATACATGCCTTTGGTTTGGGAGACCCGGGTTTGATTCCCACTGCAACACATTGTGTCCCTGAGGTGTGCAGTTTCTATAGCAATTGTAAGTTGCTTTGGATAACCCACCAGCTTAAAATACTTAATTAATATATTATTGCCTTGCCGTGGTTTGTTGACATTAGCTTTACCTCCTTGTTATTTGTTGTCATAGAGACGCCACTGCTGTATATGTAATTTGTGTTATTACTGTTACAAAATCAGACAAATATTTGTTTTCATTTTCTTCTGAACTTACTAAAACCCAATATGTAGAAAAGTAAAAGCTAGTAAACCTTTCTATGCCACAAACTGAGTGCGCACATTTTAAGGTGACAAAATGGGGAAATTACCCTAAAGAGGTACACCAAATAAGAAAATGACAAAGCTTAAGTAGCATATTTGAAGCCCTGAGAAGGAACACTGGCTAAACTGAAGAAATCCTCCATGCATTCTTCTTCCTTGTCAGAACTTGTGGCCCAGCCTACATTTCACACTGCATCTCAACTGTAGCAAGTTCAGTCAGATTCGGGTGTGTTATGCTTGTAGCAGCTAATGTAGCCTCAAGCTCACTTGTTTCTAACTCAACATCCTAGGGTGACCAGTTGAGAACAGTTGAAATATGGGACAGAGAAGTTGGGGTGGGATTGGCCTCAGTACATTAAAGTAAAAGTACATTCAGTATCAACGAACAGTAAAAAATGTGAAAGTCAAAACTCAATGTTATGGATCGTGATTTGTTACATAACACTTATTTAATTATATTCATTTCATCAGTGCAGTGCCTGTCACATCTGTCTGTGTTACTCCTTCTCTGTGGCTGCCTGCAGCTACACTTCCCCTGACCTCACCACTGCAAATTTCACTATCTTCATTACAAAAAAAAGAGGAAAAAAGTATGCATACATGATACTTTGTGGCTATAACGACGCTGTTGACACAATGTCCACTATGCAGAGCCTGAACAGTGCCCACTGGAGGGACAAAAGATGTTTCACAGCATTTTCACGTATACATTTATTCATTCGCTTTTATCCAAAGCGACTTACAATTGCTATACATGTAAGAGGCCGCACGCCTCTGGAGCAACGATAGGACAGGATTCGGGATGTGGTACAACTACTCGTATTTTGGGATTCCAGTTTTTTTTTATTTTTAAACTCTTCAGACCCAACAGAAGCTTACTCAAGTGACATCACTTGAAGCCATTTATCAAGTTTGTGCTGCACCCTCTTGAGACCTTTTTTTTTTTTACATATGCATTATGCAGTAGCAGGCTACCTATCCCCCAAGACATGTAAACAGACTTTGTGTAAAAATGGTGGGACCCCTTTAGGTTTATTTTTGAGCTGGTAAACAGGGTTTGGGGTCTGCAGTAGTCCCTGTAGGTACCAAATCAACAGTAGGTCAGCTGTACAAAGGGTCCTTTGTATTGCTACTTTGTTAAATTGTTGTCATTATTAGAAATTAAAAATGTACGGTTAAATAATAGTTATGTGCGGATTGATACTAAAATATCGATATTTCTGATACCAGCGTTTCCTACTTTAGTATCGATACTAATATAAAAGGATCAATATCTAAACACAGTCATTTGTCATCACCGAGATGGTCTAATTATACTCGGTTGATAGGAACTACTTGCGCTGCAACCCTTTACATTTCCCTCGACTGAATACTGACTCAGGCTGACTGTGAAAGCAGTCACGTCTGGCTGTATTTTAGCTGTAAAGGTAATAATGACGCTGTGTGTGATGCGTGTGCAAAGGCAGCAAAATACTTAGGCAACACCGCAAACTTCGCTAAACATCTGACATTAAGTCAAAATAATATGGTGATGTTATGAAGCGGCAGTTCTCCGCAGGATATTTTTATTATAATTAAAGAATAAGCCCACAGCCTTTATTTCCCTCTTAATACAAAAACGGGAGGGGAGGGGCGGTCACATTAAACTAGAAATAAAATCTGAAAAAAGTATTGGTATCGGTATCGGCAATACCAGCCTAGGTATTACTTACTACTGTCTTAGAGGAATTAAGTGGTATCGCATAATAAGATTTTTCATATCAGTATATTCCTATTAAGCTACATCATAGTGAACTGTTTAATCTCCAGTGATTAAAAAAACATTTTGTTACTTGATTTGAAAGATTTAGTTGGATCATTTTGAATAGGCAGATTTGCAGTAACCTTCTTTGACTGACAGAACCACTTTTGCGCATGTGCAGAACAGATCCAGGCGCCAGGCGGTACAGATGTGGCACAGACAGCCCCTTCAGTTGGCCAACAATAGGGTTGGACAAAAACCCATGTTTATCGTCAACATTTAGAAGATTAGCCTATGTTTAAAAAGTATATAGGGAGTGAAAATCAAAGTGTGTTTTTTGCAACGCTAGTAAAAGGTAGTGTCGCCCCACAAGCAGCCGAAAGTTAGGCATATGGTCTATTAACATTCCAGACACCCAGCAGCAGGAGGATGAGGTGAGGAAGGAGTAGTAGTAGTAGGAAGAGGGAGTCTATTCCGCTTGGATGGCCGGACCTGTGATGTCGGGTTGGGAGGGGCAGACAAGACAGCGCTCTCTCTTTCTCTTCTTCCCTCTGTGTCTCTTTCTCCGCCGGCCACGTGTGCGTGCGTCCCACTCCGCTCCGCTCCAGCACAGTTGGAGGAGGGAGGGACACTTGACGCATCGGAGTGAGTGAGCACGCCGAGGCTTCACTTTCCCAACATGCAACCTGCGAGACGCCACGCCGTCAGCTATTTGTGCCACTAACACTGATAGAGAGAAGCGGGGATGGGGGTACAGTAGAGCCGTACAGAAGCACTGCACAGAGCAGCGCAGCCCGTGAATGTAGCACTTCACGAAAGAAAGAGCAGCATTTTGGCGCACAAGTCAGGCGGATATTTTTGGCCGGGAGGGTCGCCGCGACTCGACAGTGATGTCTGTGTGCAAAATTTTATTTAGTGACAAAATACGGATTAACCTGAGGCTGTGAATTCGTCGGAGGCATCACTGGTGTGAGGACAGGTAAGATTGTTGTTATTATTATTAAGCCTATTATTATTATTGTTTTTATTAGTAGCACTATTTTTTTTTTCATTCATTAACTTCAGTCGCTCTCAAGTTAAATATCCACCTGCTCAGCTCAGCCGTGTGGCACTTCAAGACACAAATAAAGCCCAGTCCGCATCCTAACTTTCCACAGATTAGGCTGCAATAAAACCCAGACGCTGTATAGGGAAGGCAGCAGCAGCCTGGATTGCCTTCTCTGAATGTCACCCTCTGCTTGATCTCATTTGCCTGTGTCTACTTTGTTGTGGGACTATCATAGTGGAAGCAAAGTAATCTGCGAGTGCGTGTGAGCGTCTCTCCGGTCAGTGCAGATGTTTAGTAATCCTCCGGCGCTGACCCTCCCATGAATAATCCATGCGGATTTTGCTGATTATGCTGCCGCCGCCGCTGCCGCTGCTGACCACCTACCGTGGCCACGGAAAATCCTTCCAGTCCTGATACTGCGGGATTAAACTGGAAAAACCGGGAGGAAACTTGAGTGGCAACCTGCAGCACATATATCTTAAACATTGTGTTTTGACAGTGGAAGGTAAACCGACCTTAATTTATGCACTTTTAGGATGAAAGTAACCCCAAACTGATTTAAAATTGAATTATAATGTAGTGTTGGGTTGGTAGTTTGTTGCCATATGATTCTCCTAATGAATCAGCCTTTATGTTATTGTATCACTGTTTATCAGTGTATCTGGCAGTCGCTGTAACTGTCCAGCGGTAGCTCGGGCCTGGAGTCTGATGACCAGCAAATGCCATATAAGCTTACTTTAATATGATTAATAGATATGAGCATCTGTGCAGCTTCAGCACATCTGACATACCAACTTTGGCCAAAGCTGCCTACTCAAATCATAACCAAAAGTGATTCCTGTTGAATTTTTCTGCTCCAGAAACATAAAATGATGCAGTCAGTGGAAAACTGTCAGTATGACGAGAACACCTGTAAGAGCACTACTCTGACAAATGGCAAATGAGCATCTATCCGATGATGTACGTATCCTCATTGTTCATTCACCACTAGAGCAGCTCTGAACTGTTGCATAGACTTCTCGTCTTATTTGACAAGAGCTGAACTTATCTAAAGGTTACAAGAGGGGAAAAAAAGAGAAAAACCCTTACCTAAAAAGGGTTCAGGAAGATTATTCTACAGCTTCAGTCTGGATTTGTGAACACGAGCGAATGAGAGCTCCCCAAAAGTCTGAGACAAGAGTGCAAAGTTTCCCTTGAGAGTCAAGCATAAATATTTAAGATTTTTAAAAAATGGCTGAATTAAAGTGTAGGGAGTGGAACTGATTTCACTTCCAAATGATCTAAAACTTTCCTTTTGAAAATGTTTAATCAAGATACTTTGGACACAAACTGAAGCTTAATTAACTGCGTGTTGACTTGCATCTAATGATCTGGTAGCTGCTTGATGCGGCTCCGGCTGCCCTGATGCAACCTCACGGGAAAATAGCCCTTCAATTGTCGGCGACGTCCTGGGGAGCCAACAAGCCTGTCAGAAGTGACAGAGCACACAAGTGACATTAAAAATATCCTGGGATAGGTGCATTTAGAGTCGCGGCATAAAAATTTCATTGCGCGGTTTCCACAGGAAGTACTGAAGAAGTGTGTCATCAAGGTCATTTTTATTTAATGTCTATCCAGGAAAGCCAGCTCAAGGAATAGAAGAAAGGGAGATATGATGGGAGATGTGTGGCGTTTTCCTTTCAGAACTATACTTTACATCGACTTGTTGTGTCACAGGATGGCCTATAACATTACAGCCTTATGGTCACTCTACATTATCTTGATAATTCCCCCATCAGTCTGTCAGTACTTTAAACTGTACTGGGTGCTGGGGAGGGAGGGGGTAGTAAGGGATGTTGCTTTGCCTTTCACCTTGCTTTCACCTGGAAAGTCCTTACTTATGGATCGTTATCCTTAATAACAATCTATTAGTAGGGACTGTTGAAAATATGACTCCCAGTCTGTACAGCAGTTTCTGCTTGTGTCAATACAAAGCAGTGTGAAACAGCTGGTTCCAGGTCTACAATAGAACAAATCGATTAGTCAGGCAGCATAAATTATAATAAACTGAAGATCAGAAAGTAAATATTTTGATAATAGGTTAAGCGTTGTATGAGAATTTTTTTTTGCAGGAAAAAATAATCTTATATCTTATCTTGTCTTATATGATATTAAACTGAATATGCTGCAGTTTTGGGCTGTTGGTTAGACAAAATGAGTCATTTCAATTGGTCACTATCAGCTCTGAGAAATTGCGATGGATATTTTTCATTATTTTCTGACATTTTATAGACAATAAATGTCAGAAAACAGATATGAAAAAAATATTGATCGATGTTATGATTAATCTTTTGGTCTATCAGCCATCAATAAAACTATTCACAAATGCCCAGCACAATTTACGTCACCCAAGATGACGTCTTCAAATGTCATGTTTTGTTGGACCACCAGTCTAATATAATACATGTTCTCAAACGTAAGACAAGGTAAGCAGCAAACTGTCACATTTGAGAAGCTGGAACAATCACGTGTTTGGCATTTCTGCTTTAAAAATGACGTTGCTGATTAATTTATTGTTGATCAGTTAATCTGTTAAAGAACTAATTATTTCAGCAGTCCTTTGAATTGGAATCATTTTTATCTCATCTGTAACTGTGATGGGCATTTTTAACTATTTTCTGACGTTTTATAGACAAAATGATTAACTGATTAACAGATCCATCACATCCATCACCCTTGCACAAATAATATCGGTGAAAATAAGTGTGTGTCATTTTGCGACCACCTTGCTGATCAGATTAAAACCAGTTATCGCAGATAAACAACAAGCAGCAAATAAATACATGGGCCTGGTATCAGTTGTTTAGCACCGCTGCTCTTTTGCTTCACTCTGCTGGATTTTCAAAGTAAACAGCGCTGTGAGATTTTCCACAACACCATAATGGATGAGGAAGCTGCAGGCCCCTGGTACTACTTCACCAGAGTACAACGTGGTTTTATGTATGCCATGCATTACTTGTTTGAATCTGCCATAATAGAGCTGTTTGAGCTGCGAGTGGTGAGGAAACCTTGCCTGTCAAGCAGGCTACTGAGAAATTACATGTTTATTCCTTCGCCAAACTGTAAACAAAGGTATCATGGTTATGATTAGGCTGTGTTGGAGGAGTGTCAGCACACAGTCGAGCAGCAACAGAAAAAATGAATTTTGTTTTCAGTGTATTAAAGTGACTGGGGCTTATAGTGTCAGCATGGAAGGAAAGCAAAAAAAAAAATAATGTAGAGAACTCACTGCAAGGCTTGATACAATTATATGAATTTCGGTTTCTTTTTTGGGAACTACATATACAAAAAAAACCAAACAATTACTAGGAAAAAAACTTCAGAAGGCAGTTTCTCTAAATTAGTTGCCTTCAGTTTGATGTTTTCATGCAAGGCGCAGCCTGGATTTTGTTGAAACAAATCTTTTATCCGCATTTGCATACAAGATATTCCACCAACTATACTTCATTTCTAAGAGAATGAAGATTTGTCACCTAATTTAGTCAAATGAAGGTCATGAATAAGTGGAATTTACACAAAAATACGTCCAGCCTTCAACATCAATAGTAATTGCATGCACAGTGCTGTGAATTGGGAGCACACAGCTGCCAGGGATAAGTACACTTGAGTATAGTATATCAGAACTCCTTAGTGTTGTCTAAACTGTTGATATATTCAGAGTCAAATAAAAAAAACTACATCACCTTTTGCTGTGTAATGTGTCTTCCAGTGAAGCTGCTTTTTGCACAAATTACACTTTGTAATGTAAGCCAATCTGATTTATTGTTGAGTTATCGAAGCAAAGGTTACATGACATTTTGAATATTTCCTCACCAGCTTTTGACTAAGTACTCACTTTCTATCACAACGTAAACATTAGTGTTTCAAATAAGACGTGTTAGTATATTACTTGAATTTTAGTTTAGCATCTCATCAAACAGACCACATGCTGCATCACTACAGCAGCTTCATAGTATGGTTATTTCAATTTAGATCAATTTATACTTTTCATGTTATGTTAGTGCACCATATATACATTTATTTTTATATTTTGTATTGTATTAGTAATTAATACCCATATTTAAATTACATATATTGCATATGTGATATGTGTTCGTCTATTATTTATGTTATTTCAAAGAAAATAGGCCTACGATTTGCGCATGAGAAAGAAAACTTTGTAGAAATCTTTCTTGTTTATTTTGCTAAATTATAGACTAGTGACACATGAGCATCTCGGTGTTGTAACTAACACAATGAACTGAATTGTTTATAAATGTTTTCAAACTACTAGCCTTAATTTTTAAAATTAACATTAAAAAAATCAGTATATGTATTTTTTAATTGTAATGTAATATCCTTTAGTATAGAAGATTAGTATTTAACCTATTCATCAGTCGGTCTACAGAAATCTTCATAAAAAGAGATTTTGGCCAATTCACACGCCAACAGCCCACAACAGGATAGAGATACAGACACAATGACAAAACATATTGAAGATTAAGTATTGAAGAGTAACTTCCTCTATAGTATAGATTTTGTCCATGAATAGTTTTGTGGCTACATTCCCAAGAATACTGTATACACTGTAAATTTTGTTTTTATCTGCGTTGAGAACAGCAAAAAAAGCTGATTATTTCGATTAATACCATTGACAGGCCACAGGATAGGAGTGGAGACAAATGAAAATAGCTATAGACAACTGAAGGATTACAGATTTGAACAGAAAAGTTTGTATTGAGATTAAGATTTTTTAAGTATACATATTTTGTTCAATAAATCATGAATTGGGCTTATTTGGAACACCCATGCACTGCATTTTTTTTTCTTTTATTTTGACATATTAAAGGAAAAAAACCCACTAGATATATGAATTATTAACATTTCAAATGACAGATTGGACTTTTTTTACTCATTTTCTCACTTAAATTGGGGCAGTGTATATTAAAAATGTCTGGAAAGCGGATTTGGCAGGCTTAACAGGGCTGTTTACCTATCTAGTCTCATTGGTTTTGAAAATGCACAATTTGTAATCCAATCATTGTAAAATAATGTATCTGCTTTAGCAATGCTTTATGATGCTCAGTCACTTCTACGCCTTTTGTTTCGAGGCACCGTGGTCCTTCGGGGTAAGGCTTCACAGAATGTCTAAGCCAGCAACGTTCCCTAATTCAAACATAGTTGCACACTGCCTCTCCCTGGGAATGGCTTTAATTGAGTGCTTAATAAGAGTAACGCCACACAGCAACCGACTTCAGGGGGGATCTGAGCGCTGGGAGAGCTGCATTATTAAATGTACTTATATAAGGCTTGCAAACATCTTCTTTCCAACCAATCTTAGAATGAGGCCAGGTCATGATTCTTCCTGATAATACACCTCACTTGAATGTGGATGGGTTATTTATTTATTTTTTTTACTGAAGCACATTTTCACATGTGTATTGTGCTCCGCTGGGTGTGACTGTTTTGTGAGAGTCATTATTCTTCCCACATTTAGTAAAATATAAGCACTTGATAAAACTGCATTCCCCACAGGGCATTGTTATTTTCTTTGTTTGAATAAAGATTAAAGACGTCTGAGACAAGCTTTTTTTCTATTGATAACTGTCGATAAAATACAAGCAGCCACACACACTTTGAACCTGTTTCTGTCACAAGCTTTTTAGGGTTGGATCTGTTTTTTTATTTGGGGGGGAACACATGGAGCTTACACAAACTGAATGGGCTGTCTCACACAGCCAGTGATATACATGTGGGGCATACAGAACAAAGACAAGGTAAGTGAAAGGCAAGGCCTTGAGTGAAAAGAGTATATTAGGAAAATAGATGGAAATCACAGTAGGGGTTATAAAGGTTTTTTTTTGTTATTTCTATGAAGTATTTTTTTATTAATCAAAAGTTATATTTCATTTATTTTTAGATTTAAGAAAAAAAACTAGTTCAAGTAATAACGAAATTATGAAAATCAACACCGTGTAATGAAAAATGTTATTGAGTTGCATCATGGAATGTAGGATCCAGCGATTTTAGAGCTAGGCCACCACCAGAGACTATATGTCAGGATATCTCATCTGCGAGTGCAATACTAA
This sequence comes from Lepomis macrochirus, assembly GCA_024633595.2. Lineage (NCBI taxonomy): Eukaryota > Metazoa > Chordata > Actinopteri > Centrarchiformes > Centrarchidae > Lepomis > Lepomis macrochirus. The sequence goes on from JALXJV020000004.1 coordinate 36,152,776, forward strand.
ATCTCTGGAATACCCCTTAATCTTACAAATTCACAGATACCACCTACTTTTAATGAAAGTTACAAACCACAATCTTAGATGTTATTCTCTGTTAATTTTTAGCAATTTCAAATTGTAGTTTAATGGTAGTACTGTAGGTAACAGCCTGTAACAGGTGAGGTGATGATAAAACAATTCTCATGCTCACTGTTGAGCATAACATGTTAACACTATATGATATGATAAATTACAAATAAAGTTAAATTAGATGAATAAAGATAAATAATACTTCTCTATTATTATTGTATCACCTTCACAGGTTATTATTAGCTTTCCCTTTCGTATTTCTCTCCTGACCGTCATCACAGGATATAGTTTGAGGTATATTAAGCTCACTGGAAAGTCACTAAACCATCCAAGGTATGTTCTATATAATATAGCGAGAATAGGGCCTAAAATGATAAAGTAAGTCAACGAGCGTTCTGATTTGTATTTCTATTTGCTGCCTCAATGAAATATATTATGCAGAATATCACGTTTAGGCTTGTTGTTCCTGAGACTGATTTTTTCCCCCTGGTTTTCTTATTTTAAGATGATGGAGTGAGTGATTCTCCTCAGATTTCTCTCAGTAGGTGTAGGTAAAAATGTTGCATTCTTGTTATCACCAGTTTAACACTTTCAACCTCTGGAGAATGTTTTGAGACAACCCCAAGAACATATTACAAACCTATACACTGTTTTTATGTATATTTTGACATTTATATAATGGATTTTGAATTTAACTAATCAGTTACAGAATGAGGTTCTTTTAGGCACATTCACAAACAATATAGTATATTAATTCTGTGCTGCAAAACAGATTTAGAATATAAATTTAGTAATATACCAATTAGTTAATGGATATGTTGCAGTTGCTCACTGGATGTTTATGTAAGGTTAAATAAGGAAATTTTGATGATGTTTCTGGTCATCATTACTTGAATTTTGTTGTTTATTGAAGTCTCTTACCCGCGACCCTGTACGCAGGATAAGCGGTTGACTGATGGATGGATGAATGGATGAAGTCTCTTAAGTACTTTTTTGGGAAACAAAGCTCTCTCGTGAGCCTTTTTTATATGTAGGAAGAACACTGTGGTCATGTGAAGTATGAACAAGATGTATGATCTCTGAATTCTCTCTCAACCCAACCACAGATGGCCACGTTAAGTCACAAAGTGCTTGCTCATGGTGGGAATTGTTGGCCAATGGGGTTCACATTTATATATCTGCATAATACATAATAATACTGGGAACCATATCCAGTTGTGTTCTCCTGATTAAATAATTTATTCTCTTTTATTGTGGAAGACCAAATGCGGGAAACCTCCTGGCCCAGGCAGTTCCCGTTTATCAGGCAAACAAGCCTTCAAACCTCACAGGTGCCCCCATAGGTGCCCCCACACACCTGTGCAGCTTAACAGCTTAAGTTAGTTTGCATCCGAACTAATCTTTTAATCTGTCACACAAGTCACACAAAAAACAACCTGGCAGCGGTAACATTAAAATTACGGTTTTTGTCAATGGAGTTTGGTGGCTTTGAAGAGAGCGATATAACAGCTATTTAAAATGTTACTGCCTGTGTCCCTTTTGGGTGCACATACGAAGATTGTAGATAGGGGTTGTTGTGGGGGGCACCTGTGAGGTTAAAGGCGTATTTCAGTTTGCCTGATAAAGGGAACTGCCTGGCCTGGGAGGTTTCCTGCATTTGGTCTTCCATGATAAAAGAGGATACCTTTCTTAATCAGGAGAACGGTACTGGATATGATTTCCAGTATTTTGGCTCAGACATGCATTTGCCAGTGTTTTTTATAATATTTTCTAATGGTCACACTTCACATCAATGACGTCAGATTTCATTCAATATATTCAGACTTTCATTCCATATATTCAGACTTTCATTCCATATATTCAGACTTTCATTCCATATATTCAGACTTTCATTCAATATATTCAGACGGACAAACTTCATATTGCTGAGGGAGTTCAGGCCTATGCGGAACAGCAGTGGGGATAGTGCATCACCTTGGTATGAGCCACACTTGATGGTGACTTATGCATAATTGGCTTTGAGTTGGCTTCCAGACTTGTTTTCCACAGCCCTATTGAGTTCTTGACGAAAGCTATTAGTGTCCTGTTGATCTTGTATATTTCCAAGCATTCCAGGATCCATGTATGTGGCATTGAGTCGTAGGCTTTCTTGTAGTCAATTCAGGCAGTGCACAGATTGGTCTGCCTGGTCTGCCTGGTCTTGCAGTCTTGCGTGACTGCTCTGTGAACCAGTAGCTGGTGCTTGGCTCATCTGGTATTACTGCCCGTTCCCTTCTGGGCCCTGTCCATGTATTCAGCCATGTGCCTACTCATCTTAGCTGCTATGATCCCTGACAGGAGCTTCCATGTTGTGAAAAGGAGGGTTATTGGCCGGTGGTTGGATGGGATTGTTCCCTTCTGGGGATCCTTCATGATCAGGACTGTCCGTCCTTGGGTTAACCATTCTGCGTGGGTCCCATCCAGCAGCAGTTTGTTCATTTGTGCTGCCAGGTGTTCAGGAGTGCGTTTAGTTTCTTTAGCCAGTAGGTGTGGATCATGTCAAGGCCTGGTGTTGCCCAGGTCTTCATACCTACCACTCTTTCTTGGATGTCTGCCGTTGCATCGGTTACTGGATCTTGTTCTGCGAGATTACTGTGATCTGTTCTTAGATCCACCAGCCACTGAGCATTGGTGTTGTGAGATTCCTTAGGCAGGTAGCCAGAGCGGTATGTCTTTGTTTAATCAGTCTCCAAACAAAGTTCGTCAGGTATCAACAGCTTGTTGTATTTCTTAGGTAGCCCTTTCCTTGCACCTTTCTGTAGCTCTGAGAGCTGACTAACCTGTCTTCATGTTGCCTTGATCTTGGCCTCTAACTTTCTCCTCCATGGGGGGTTAATGCTCATTGTGGCTTGTGGTGTTCATCTTATAGCCAAGCATCTCTTGGACCACTGTTGCTGTGGTGTACATCAGAGCTCCCTTCAGCTGTGTTCTTCAATACCTCAGACTGTAGAAGTGGACTTAGTCATCTTGATGTCACCCATTGGTTTGTGGACTGCAGTTTTGAAGCCTTGAGTTTGGCTGATAGCCCGCCTCCATGTTGATTTTTTGCAACCAGCATCACTGGACGTGACCATATTTGGATGAGACAGTGGAGCTAACGGCCATGTGTGGAGCTAGCTAGCTTGCTTAGGTAGGTGCATCTGTAATTCATGTTAATTGTCATTTTAACTTGGATGATAACTTTGTCAAGGAAACACCAGTCTTAAAACAAAATGTACTCGCCAGAGAAAGTGAACAGCCAACTCTTAATAAGCTTTTTCAATGGTGCTGGTTAAAATTACACAGCGCCGTGGATACGAGTCACTCTAGCCTGATTGACAGGTAGGCCATGGTAACTACTTGTCAATTATAGATAATCCTGTCCTGAAGAATACTCTGCTTTATGTCCTATTTTCCTCTAAATGGGACCATAATTTACTAAAAGATGTTGTATTGAAGAAGACACGAAACTAACGATTGAGATCTTAACTCAAGGTACTTTATGAGCTTACTGAGGTAATTATTCAGCTGGGAAATAGGATCATTTTACCATTATTTCTAATGGAACTGGACTTCTTTTTGCAACCAGAGGGGTCGCCCCCTGCTGGGTTAAGGGACTTCGACGTTCTCATCAGTTCTCTGACAGGAAGTTTCCGGCTTGTCTGATACACACACGCACACACACACACACACACACACACACACACAACACACAGATTCCCTCTGTGGTGGATTTTTCCTCGTGGAAATATAAAATCACAAAATAACCATCAGGACTGAATGAAAGATTAATGATAATTTATTTACAGGAAGATAAAAATGAATATGAATTATAAAGCTTAAAACAATGTTATGCACTGCAAATACAGTGCATAGCAATTAATTTTGGTATGGAAAAATGATGTTAAATCAATAAAGACATTCTTAGAAGGTTAGATATTATACCCTACTCTTGAGGGATATGTGCTAAAGGTAGGAATGTCAGGCTATCTTTCCTGATGATATTCATGATGTCTGGTAATGGTGTAATTTTTGTATTTTATGGATGTTAAAATTTTTAAAATGGGGTATTTTATATGTATATTTTATTGTGACACTTTGAATAAGATGTTGTTTTTGTGGGGGTCAGGTAATACAGCGATTGTGCTGGTCATATGACCTGCACAGGATCTACTTAACACACCTGTAAATGCTTTTGTAATTTCACTGTGAGCCTGAAGAAGCAATGAGCGAAACGCGTTGCTCACAAATAAAGTAGTAAGTCGAATCTGTGTGCGGTAGTTTGTTTTTGATTTTTTTATAGATGTTAAATCAATATTTCCTTAAAGATATTGAGCTTCTGGGGCAAGATCAAACTAGAATTTAGACTATTCTGATATTACCTTAGTTCCTCACATCATTTTTGATACCTCAAGTCTATACAGGAACGGCACAAATTTACCAGCGTCGCTTTTTGGCTCAATTTGGATTTTGCCAACATGCCAGAGCTCTTTCCTGTTTTTCTCAAATATTCTGGGTTTCTGCCTGGAACACTTAAACCCCTTAGGATAACGTAAACCCGGGTTCACTTACTGACCTAAAATGCGTCCTAGATTTGTTTGCCTCTCTGTGGTCTGTTTTCTGCCAAACAGCTGTTTCTTCCCATTCTTAATGTGTCTTATTTGTATTAAATTCCCTTTTAAAACAAAAACAGTTTAGGGTTCACTTCTGGTTAGTCTCGTGTCCCTTTCCTCAAAGGGATGTATTTGCACAGAAATCATAAACTAATTATAATATATTTAAAGCTTATTACACTAATGTTTAGCTGGCTTAATTCCAACACTTCCTTTATTACAGAGATGGTCTAAACCTGCTCTATAATGTCCCCTGAGATAACTTATGTTAGGATTTGGTGCAACATAAATAAAACAATTACACTGAAGTAGTGAAATAAGTTTGGAGAGAACTGCAGCTGATGCAAAATGCAGGTATTCAAAACCTCATCTGTTTCTCAAATGAAATAATTAGGCATTCCACAAAGGCCCTGTTTGTTTAGCAGACCATTTCAGATGTCTGTGGTTCACATAAATGAGATTCTGTAGTCATTGTATCAAAGTACAATTAGCTGGTTCATCCATTTAAACCAAGTACAAGAAGAAAAGGAAAATACTCCATATTTGTCTTTGCTGTGGAATAGAACACCATTCATTTTGGATAAGACAAGAAATGCAGATCCATTCGACCTCAAAACTTCTTTAATTTGTGCCAGACAGTCATATAGTGGAAACTAGGTCTTTACATACTGTAAGGAAAACCACTCGAGTCTGCTCTCCTTAGCCTTTACATGGTCATTATGTTGACGGTGCATTTGTATCATTCAAGGTGGAAACATCACATTATTATGTAGCATCAGTTTTTTGTCATAATGAAATGATTAGTAAATAATAAAGCGATTGTTGTGCCAGCTGTAAAAGCTTATTCAAAATGCTCATACAATGCTAAATCTGGGACTGTCTTTAACTTAGTTATTGTTGACGATGTGGATATCTATAGAAACTTACACTAGGCATAAGCATTTTTCCTCAATAAAACACACACCTTATGTCAAACTGCATTAATTCTAAGTGCAGCTGTAGTGATCAGACAGTTTTCTTTTGATGCGTTTTCAACTTAAGATGCGGCAGGGTGTGCAATTTGGAAAAGTCACTCTCCAATTCAGAGCTGGCCGAATGTGCCACCCACATCGGCAGTGGAGCGGATAGATAGCAGAGACCGGTTTCATAGGGCTGTCACAGTAAACTGACCTAACTTGTACAGGAACCCTTGGTTTTATTATTTTACTGTCTCTGATTTTATGGTCTGACAAGCTGTGAATAGCACCTTATGGAGATAATCTCTAAAAACAATAAATTGTTTGAAGAAACATTATAGATATCAGCATTTACACCTTTTAATAATAATGAATTAATAATGAATCACAATAACTCAGATCAAAACACAAAAACGGACTAATTATATCCCCATGAATCTGTATGTATTTGCATTCATTAAATGATCTATTTACTGACACAGCTTTTATGCATTGGATGCTACAATGCTAAGAGACAAATCTATCTAATCAGATATTGAGATGAGTAGCCTTAGTAAACTTGTTTTTTAGTAATTTAGTGGAATATGTGTTGAAATATAAGGAAAAGAAAGTTTGCTACAGTCAGTTAAATATTAGCAATCAGCTAACATCAAGGCTCTAAACATCTCTGAATGTAAACCACTGTGCTTGCTCTTCTCCTTGTGGTTAATTACCTTGCTTTCAAGATCCGAGCAGACAAAGTACTTGAAATTTTTGCATTTGCTTTTTGATAAGTCTTTCAGTGTGCATGTCATGAATGTGTGTTTGCACTGTAGCAAGCAAAAATGTCAGTTAGTCCTTATATTCTACAGTTTTAAATCATGGTTGAAATATTAATGTGTAATTTATGTTAAGGAGCACCATTGTGAAACTTTATGGATAAGGTGACTTTACTCTGTAAATTGTACTATATAGATTATAGAAACGACAACACTGAGCTTTGACCTTCTACTGTATGTTTCTTTTGAGACCAAATGAAAAAGGATCATTTTCTAAAACCGCGTTTTGACCAAAGGAACTATATCCTGGAACTAGGACCCTTTGGAGAAACTTACCGCGTTTCCACCGAAGGGACCGGGGTCTAAATTTAGTTCTGGGGTCTTTATTTTACCCCCCAAAAAGTCCCTGCTCAGGTAGTATATTTTGGAAGTACTGGTACTTTGGGGCAGTGGACTTCTGAATGGGCGAGTTGCTTTCTCTGTGCTGGAGTTCCTTTAAGAATTAAAGCAGGTAATAAAGCTTGTTAAACATCCTGTTACTCTGATGCTCAGGTGGACACAGATGTGAGTCTGGCCAACTGATCTGCAGTTCTTGTCAACTGGAAATGTTTTAACCTTCCAAACTCCCTCGATTTTATTTTTGTGTTGCGTTCTCTGAGTTCTTTTAAGAACTTGATGGCTTTATCAGGTTTGTTGTTAAATTTGTAACAAACTTTATTGCATGTCTCTTTATTATACTCCCACACAAAAAATGATCAAGCATAGCCTATAGTTTTTCATTATGTTCCAGTCAAATCTGATGTTCATTTATAAATTTTGCTCATGGATAGTGGTTACTAAATAACGATGCCAGTGCTTTACTCCGTACGGTGTATAGGCCTACACTCTTCGCAGGTCTTTACACCATGGTGGAATCGCACACAACAGCGGGCTGAAGGAACCTTTTAGTTCCTTGAAAAGAGATGCAGGGACTTGAAAGTCCTCGGTACTTTTGGTGGAACTGCAGCTTAATTGGATGTTTCCCTTAGATTTACTGTAATACTGCTTTGGTATCTCATCCCTCAATGCATGTAGCTCAGGGTCTGCAAATATTTGAGTTGCAGCAACTGCAGTATTTTAAATTAAATGCACTCTGTTTTGGTGATCAAAGCTGAGATAAGAGCAGATGCCTTAGTCTTTGTCAAGGAAAAGGAAAATATATGTGGTGCTGGAATGATTAATAGATTAACAAAAATAAGGATAACATTTGATAGTTACACCCTCTCAAAATGAGCATTTGCATTTTGCACGGTGCTGTAGGTACACCCATTCGTGTTTTCGTGCTGTTTGCACATCATGTGAGCATGCACAGGTTTAGCTGGCTTGACTTGAGATAACTTACATTTTTCATTCTACGTGGCAGGGGTGTGATAGCCATCCAACATAAAGCAGTCGGTACATGCCGCACATCATAAAGCTGGCCCCATCCTCTACAGGTGTTAGAAACCAACTGGTAGCTCTATCAAAGCTGGACTGTTTCTTCGATCACCGCTCTTTCTGTTTGGCTTTCCGCCCTGATGTCATTGATCATTGGACGATGGATCTCTTAGGGCCAGTGAAGTACATTAACCAAACGTGTTATCTCCTCCCAAGCTAATTTAATTCAAGGTGCGATTCTGCACCTCCTGCACAAAGACATCAGTTTCCTCTTGGAGCAAGCTTTTGGAATGGACAGCTTCTGGACTGTTCTCCTTATCACCTAAGTATACATTGCAAGTAATGTGTCATTTACAAAGGCATTATCTTATAACTTTGTACTGCGGCCATGTGGCATCAAACCGTCTGTAAAACAAAAAAATATTTCTTTTATAGTTGTATGGAACTAAGGGAGGCAAGAAAATACTCATCTTTGAGAGGCTGTTTTTTGATATTTTTAATTAATAAAATAAACAATTGACCAGTTATCATTATTTTTCAATTTATCTATTAATAATGTCAACCCTGATTTTAAGGGTAAAAAAATGCTGATTTTCATATATGTGCAACACAGGTTAAAAAAAAAAAATTCAAAGCAAATGTATTAAGTCTTTCCTCAGACCTTTAGCCTATAGCTAGTAGTTGCAAATGTGATCTTTTTCAAATACAGTACATATTTTCTGCATGTTCCTATTCCAGGTCACAGACGCTTTCCTCATATTGCAATGTGTGGAATAATCTTGCAGCCACTGTGTAGTCACTAAAATGTGTACATTTATTCTCATTTTGCACATGAAAAAGTCAATTCAGCTGTTAACTGTATCATAAGCAATCTATCAATTTCCTGGTAATTTGTTATTGACTGGATAAATTGATTGTCTCCTCCCCTCATACCCTGAGGCATCATCAGTCATTTCCCTTTATCAAATGTAGTTGCAGTTTATCACATATATGATATCTCGAGCTTGAGTCGTGCTGAAACCCATTGCAAATTAGGCAATTGTGGCAGGCAATCAAGCAATATTAGCATTACAAAAAATCAATGGTATCTGTGAATTATAACTACTTTTTAATTAGGGGCCGACCATGAAACATGCGAGGACGCTATTGGTATTGTAAGGATTATTCTTTCTTCTTTCTCCCAAATGAATTGCACTTTTGACGGCCTAAATGTCCCTGAAAAATCACCAAAGTTTGCACACACGTCAGGCATGGCAAAAAATTACATATTTTAAAGGCATTCATTTTTAGCGTCCAGCGCCTACTTCAACCTACATGCACAGAATTTTCGTATCACAACACACAAAAAAGCCTCAAGAACCTACACCCTAACCTCAACAGGAAGTCAGCCATTTTGGATTGAAAGTGCGATTTCAACCCATTTTTCACCATTTACAGGTGTGCAGACTTTAACTATACTGGTCCTACAGAAATCATCAGATCGACTTCAAATTTGTGCTGTGCCTTCTAAAGGCATTATCGATGAAAAGTTTGCTATCTGTGAGTTTTCGTCGATGGGCGCATCCTGTGTGACGTCCAAAGCGATTCGCCATGCATGCTCAGATCTGCACCAAACTTTACATGTAGGATGAGAGTCCCGCCCTGAACACGCCAAGATGCCAACAAACACTCAATGTCATTGCACCAACCGCTAGCAACAGGAAGTGTCTATACGGTTATGTACTAGTCGTAACGTATTTGCCTCACCTGCTTCATTTTGATTTGAATGTGCAATTTCAGCCCATTTATGGCCTTTTATATGGTGCATACTTTAACAAACTCCTTCTAGGGAATTAATCGGATCCACTTCATTTTTTTACTTTGCATTCTAAAGGCATCGACGATGAAAAGTGCTATCTGTGAGTTTTCGTCAATGGGCGTATCCGTGGCGTGGTGACGGTTGACGGTTCACCATAAAACAAGAAGTTGGTGTAACTTCACTGTACATGCTCAGATCTCTATCAAATTTCAAACATTTGATAAGGGTCACACCCTGAACACTTCTACAGGTCACAGTTCACGCAACCTCATAGCGCCACCTGCTGGAATCACTGTAAATGCTCAGATCTGTACCAAACTTTGCACGGTTGATGAGAGTCTCATCCTGAACACATCTACATTGAAAAATTCACTCAACATCTTAGCACCACTCACTGGTAACAGGAAGTAAACCCTTTCTGACAAAAATTAATTGATTTACATGGCATTTTCACAGCGTGGTCCACACTTCACCTACTGCTACTCAGCACATAATTAGCAAGTGTTGTCTAGAGCCACACTTCCCACATTTAAGTCCTTTGTGACTGGTCCAAAACGCTCGTCAATTTAGGGTGCGTCTCCAGGCCTCCTGTCACTGCGCAGCGATCGTGTCACGCCCCCACGCACGTCACAGTGCGAGGGCCTGTGCAACGCTACTTGCAGCTTTAATTGATATTTTTAGTAGTTGTAACAGTACAGTGAGCAGTAACAATAGTAGCAGTAGTTACTGATCTGTAGTAGTAATAGTAAGTAGTGGCATTACTATATGCACAGGTCGAAATAATGGTAGTATTGGTAGCAATAGTTGCAGCAGCATTGGTGATATTGAAGTAGTAGTAGTACTACTGTAACTTTAATACTACAGTGGCAGTGTGAAGGACTGCAACCAAGACTGATACCCTCTCATCCATCTGTCCTATTTGCAACATACTCTGTGCACCACAGGCAGTATGAATGAGTGGAAACTTTGTTTTCATTTTCCTTTCGTCATCTGTGCTTCTGCTTGTTAAGTGCTCTGAGATGTGTCCTTGCAAATGAGTGTGTAAGAGGAATGTGTCATAATGTGTGTCATAGTTGTAAAATTACAAGCATCAGTAAGTCCTGTAAACCTTGTCAGTACCTTTGGTTACAAGGCACAGCACTTTTGGATATGCTCTGTGTAGCCAGAGCATATTTCACTGTCCATTTTCCAGGCATCAAGTAACTAAATAGATTACAGCAGCAATAGACAAGATCAAGTTTGTGAGGCTCCCAGTTGTATGTTATCTTTAGCCGCCGGGGTGCTTTATCAGGTCAGGTTGAAACGGGTAGAGGGAACCAAAGCAAGGTTGTGATACTGTAAAACAAACCTTAACAAACTGGGGGAACAGTAGTAACCCAGAGCAACTTGAGTTCTGTGAGTGTGTGCTGTGCCCTCTAACCAGATTTTCTACCCTAGCGAGGCTCCACCATGCCACACAGATAGAGACCAACACAGTAGACAGAACAGGCAGTAGTCTAATAGGTAAAGGGCTTGGTGCTTTCATAAGGCACACTTTAATATGCTTAACTGCTCCTGCTACTGGAGTAAGGCAAAGCCTCGCATCATTGATGTACCCAAGACAGACTATGACAATCCCCTATATGATGTACGGAGATAAAAGGTCTTTTCTCTGTAGGAGGAGACAGGAGACAGAGCTGGAAGGTAGAGAATCTGAGATTAATGAGAATGTGGCCTACACAAACAGTTTCAGGTGCCTTTTTGTATGTGTTTTTCTGTGGTTTTGTTTCACTCTTTCGTGCTGTCGCTTTCAAATGTTGTGCTGTCTATGCTGAATCACAGCAGGGGTGGAATAACAGAGTTCTTCAGCGCTTGTCTGCAAGGGCAAAATTACACAAATAGTTCGTGGAGAGTTTTGTGTCGAACATGCCTCAGCTCTAAATATATTTTTACCCAGGAGACGAGAGGAGCTCTGTAAAAGGTAGATTTCACTTCTTAACTGGTTGTATTGCTTTAATTCCTACATCAGTACAGCTTTTCCAGAGGCAGCCTTTGACATTTCTTCCAACTTATTTCGTATTCTTCCCTCAAAGTTGCTGGCAAACTCGATAAATCTGACTCCCTTCACTCTGCCCTATTTACATCCTGCTTTACTCTATAACCTCTTTTAACCAAATACCTATTAAATTGGCTCCAAAGTTAGAAAGAATTTTAATATTCAGTCAGGGAATGGAGAATTAAATGTACCTTGTGTAATGTTTGACAGCCCCTGCCACTGTAGACTGATGCGTTGAAGAGTGAGTCAGTGCATCTTTGTGAGGATGTGCATGCTATGAACACATAGGTGAAGAATACACATTTCTGGTGATTGCTAAGGGCTGTATGATTGCATAATGGCAGTTTGTGGCTGCTATGGGTCTTAAAAGATAACAGTACAAATAATAAAATGAAATCATAAAAGAAAATAAAACAGATAATAAAAATAAATAAAGATGCCTGCAGACCTGTGTGAACAAAGGCTTTGCACATTTTATGAGTTAGAAATTGCATTCATCAACAACCCTAACTCCTACAGCCCAAACGGCATTTTCTGCACCAGAATTGCTCCCGTTCTTTTTGTTCTGCGGAAGCAGAGGCTCCAGCAAAAAAACAAACAAACCATGGTTTAACTTTTGCCGCCACACAACATCATCCAGCAAGAAGCAATAAGCATTTCTACTGTTTACCTGGCGAAATCCTGTTTCCCAGTCTTATAAACAGCTGTGCAGTATTTTAGTATCTGATATGCCGTTTAATATTTTTTTAACATATGCCGGTTTTAGGTCGGAATGCCAGCTAAAAGTGATAGTGGGGTAGTAATTATAGTATAATATATAATATAGTAGTATATATGTTATACCCATCTCATAACGTTTTGTTCCTTACACTATCCAGACAATCTTAAAAAAAATTGTATGTTGTCCACTGAGAATAAAAGTCCATACATTTGCTGTGAAATAACATAAAAACATGCTCTTTAGATCCTGCCTCACGATGTAACAATTCTTCAGCATCAAAAGCGCAACATCTACGCATTCAAAATTGTGGTACCAACGCCAACTAGTGCTGCTAGCAGCCCATGCAGCATGACTTTTCAAGAAAATTGTCCATTACATTAAAATACAAATTTATTTCCTTTTCATTTTTTAATTTTTTTTATAAGGTTTGTTGTAGAACATGCAAAATAACATTCACATGCCAAATGATGAGTGATCGAACTTATATGCCAAAAAGCAGACCACTGTATAGGGAAACTATGTGCTGTAAATCCTTTTTTGGACTGTGTTAAGATAATGAATGGGTCAAAAACTTACTGTTATGTATCAGTGAGCAATTAGTCACCGACAAAAACAATCTCATAATGTTTGGGTTTCCTTCTCAATAAAAAAGTTATAAAGAGTTTTCATGAGCACTGACAGTCTTTTAACACAACACATTTTTTTTTCACCTCAGCCTCAATGATACCCTCAGCCTCATTCATGCCCTTAGCCTCATTCCTTTCAGTGGTGTGTGAGATGCAGAGAGCTGCTGCCTTCCTGCCACTCAACCAACTTTCGAGTTATAATTCTCACTCCTGGGAGTCTGTGTTGAGGGAAAAGCGCACAACTATTGTGAAATTCTTCTAGATGTTTTAGTGTTTGTCATCTTTCGGGTTTACACTTTTATGAGCATGAAAGCTATGAGGCTTCAAGCAAGAACAATGCCGGAAGAGCTTATCAAAGTGGCTTTGCTTTCATATTAACTTAAAAGTAGTTGTCCCTAGAGTTGGTGATATGGAAATAAATGTATTAGATAACATGTGTTCATGTGCCAACCATCCACCCAACACTGAAACCCTTTCTCTTTTTTCTTTGGAGCAACTTTCAGGAAAGTGGAAATGGGAGGAAGTCGCACCATGGATTAGATGGTTAAAAGGGAGAGTGATAGACTTCAAAGTGAAGACTTTCACTGGTGGTTTATTTAATATGACTTAAAGTCTGAGGCTAAAGTTTAGTTCATCGGCTATTAATGCAGATCATTATTAATACTATCACAGTGCTCTTTGCTGTACAATCCTTCTGTCTTTTTGTGTTCCACACATTATGAAATAACCATGCAGAGCAGGAAAAGACACAGAGTGATTTTCAAAGGTGCTGCTAATGAGAACCATATCCACATACTCATCTTAACTGTTTTTTTTTTTACACAGATTGGGAAACCAGAAAGGTGCGAATTGGATACCATACATTTGTGATTGGATGTGAGACTACTTTGACCCTACAAAATTGAAGATGATGTTGCTATGGAAACTGCTGGTGCTGCAGTCACTTATGGGGTGTCTTGCAGGTAAAGTGTCTTATTAAGAACTTTTGATGCATGCCAAAGCTGCCTTTGTGAAGTATGAGTCCTTATTCATATGTATTTGGGGCAGGTGACGGTATGAAAGCGGTACTTTAGAAAGGAGGAACCTCGAGTAGCTTATCCATAAGGAAACATATTTTTCTCATTGATGTAAAATAATAAGAATGTAGAATCCATTCAACAAGGAAGTCATTGTTAAAGTAAGCCATTGTCTGCAAAATACTTGGCTTGTAGTATTGTATTTATTCTGAATGTGAATGAGAGGGGAGTACCGCATCACATCAGGAATGAAAATACTCAGTTTCACTTAGTTTCACAGATCAAAAATAAGCGCAAGATTGGATGGAAAACTGCCACGAACCTACAGCAATGCTTTGGTAAACTCCCGCCTTAAGCTTAACTAGCATAAAAGACAATACACAAATCATATTAAAAAACAACAAGGGACATCAGATGGCAAATTTACAGTACACAGTGTATATGATGTTGTCAATAAAGAAATAAATTAATAAACAAGTATGATAATTTAAAATAAATGAGTGTATTACTATTAAAAGCTCCATAATAAGTAATGTTTGCAGACATGCATTAAAAGGTAAGGTGCGTTTAATGTTGATCTTAGTAAAAAAGGAAATTGCTTTATTATTATATTTAAAGTCACGTATAAATAATAACTTTTGCCAAAGACTTCATTGTTGTGTGTTCATGTTTCACCAGTAACTGAATTAATTAAGTGTAAGAAAAGTTACCTGGATTAATTAACCATTTAGTTAAAGTAAGTTACTAATCAGTCAGTGATTCAGTGAACCAATTAAATAATCAATCAATTGTCAAAATATGTACAAAACATACTGTTAATATTATACCTCCAGTAACTCTTTTGTGTAAGAAATTCTGTAAAAGAAGGCTCATTTCTGAAATTCATATATAAAAGAGGCAATGATTTATCAGGAAATCATCAATTTCCAATGTCCATCATTCATTTACCGTGCAATAAAGTTGAATTATAGCTTAATTATACCATGGTGCCCATTTCAGCCTGAGGCTCACTGGCATCGATCACATTTTGATGGAGGACTTTAATTTGTCTCCTTTACAAATAGGAGGGGTCACCTGAGAGCATCAGTTGAATCACTCAGTGTTTAAGGTATAATCTGAATCCAGCTGAAGAATTGGCTCTTTTGATGAGGTCTGTGTTTTGGTGAAAACCTCTTACTCGGTACTCAAAACACATTAGGCCTGTTGTGAAATCCTTGCCCTGTTCTGCACATTATATTATCAGATTTCTTAAAAGGACCCTGTAGCTATATTGCATTGGCCTTGTGATTTCACCTATGCATGTCCCTGCTCATTTTACGGTAGTCCTAACAATCCCATATCATCACACAAGAGATATCTGGTGATAATTGGGCAGGACGCTTTGGGTGTGGATGAATCCTCATGGAGTTGATAACTCATGGATGTCATTTCTAGAAATAACAGATCTGTTAAGGAGAAACGCATCAAGGGTGCAAACATAATCTGACACAAATACAGCCAAGTGGTTCTTTTTGGATCTTTTCTTTTGGATCTTTTTGGATTACATTCAAATCAGAATCAGAATCAGAAATAGCTTTATAGCCAAATAGTGTTTTACATATATGAAGAAATTGCTTTGGTGATAAGGTGCTACACAGACACAAACATACAGTTGACGTAAATAAATTTAGAAATATATAAATATGGAATAGACAATGCAAGTTAAATAAGAATAATAAAAAGAACAAAGAAAAATAATACTATTTGAAGAGAAAGAACAACGTCCCAGATATTTACATGTGCATTATTCTGGGTTTGTGCTGTGCAGACGTATTGCAATGGAAGAGAATATTGTGTACATAAATATATAAATTGATAATATAAAAATATACAACAACAAATATTAACAACTAACAACAAATATGTGCAATGTGCCATGTTGTGCATGATATATAATGAAATAGTATTGACATGTGCAGAGACATTTGTATTATTTGAAAGGGAGGAGTGTCAGTCTTGTTGATGAGGCTAGTAGCAGACGGGAAGAAGCTGTTTTTGTGACGAGAGGTTTTGCAGCCTCTTGCCACAGGGGAGAGTCTGAAGCGAAAAACAATGTGCTTTCAACCACCAACCAATAACATTTTTGTCTAAAGCATTTGTCTAGCATTGGCGTTTGACAATTCCCAAGGACTGCTTTGTCCTAACAGTAATGGTGTCACTTCAGGTATGAAGTGATGATAGTATAGAGACTTTTTATGAGGCTAACAGAACGAGCTAGCTGGCTGAATGTGTGTCCTTTGAAGAAACTTGTTGAGACCATAGACTGTATATAATATATGGACGATGCGTCCCCACTTCCTTCCACTGCACGGCTCAGCTGCCCATCCACTAACATAGAGGTGACCGGGTTTAGGACCTATACTGCGGCCAGCCACCAGGGCACGATCAAGATGTCTTTGCTTCATTTTAGGGGAGCTCCCATGTTGTCCATCTTTATACACAGTCTATGATCGCGACAGATCTACTGGCATGTTGCAGTGTGAGTGCAATAGAATCAAAAAACCTATAAAACAATCCTATCGCCAGAAAGAACGTTGATATTTTAAGATGGAAGAAGATGCAAAATCAAGTATGCTCACCAATGCTTTTTTAAGCCCAATGCTAAAAGTAGTGAAATTATTTCTACAATATTCATGTGTGGCAAGAGCAATCGAGCATTTCTTTCATGGGTCTTTCTGAAAATATTAAATGTGTTAAAATCTCAAAGGTTTCAATTTTTAATGCAAGAGCCATAGTGATTTGTGATATGGTTGTAACGGTTAGTTTGCTGTCCACGTGGAGTGAAATAGATAGTAATAGTCTGCTTGTTGGTTATGGGCTCTGATAATGCTAATCCAACACATCTTTGTAGTAGCATCCATGTTGGTTCTTTCCGACTTAAGGTCACATGAACAAACACTGGAGTCAGAAGAACGACTTCACAACTCAGAAATGGGACCATCCGAATGCACAGAGTCGTTGGTTGCAATTCGCAACCCTCACCAATAGATGCCACTAAAGCTACTCTGAGCCTTTAAATCCTGCTAAAAATATTGAATGAACAAACACAAAAAATACCATCCAAATCTAAACAGACGGAGTGGATAACATGACATGCTGTTGAGTATGGCTACATTCAATAGCTGGATTTTATTACAAATGGCAATGGGATTTTGAATGAGGATTTCTTCCTCTCGTAACAGAACCCAGAAGTTTCAGTTTGTGTGGTAAAGGTTAGGGAAAGATTGTCGTTATGATAAACTATGGTTAAGTTATGGTTAGACTCTCCTGCAAGAAAGTTGGATGCGCAAGCCCATCCACCACCCCGACCTCTAAACGCCACATCAAAACATCAGTGGTCGACCGATTAATCAGGCCGATCTATATATCTTGAAATAATCAGCATCAGCCGATGTCTGCACTTACTTAGGCTGATTTATGCAAAAACATTGTTGGGCCTCCCCAGCCCCCATCCTCCTGGTTGTGAGGAGGCTGGTTTGTGAAACATTTATCAGATGTGTCATTTGGGATGGTTGTGTAACTGTAAGCAAGAGTAACTGAAGTCTTTTATGGTTGGTGAGCCTGTGGTCCGCCATTGTTGAACACATTACATAACAGAAACATATTTTCTTCATCAGCAGTGCTTATATGCATGATCATGCCAGTGCAACAGTAGAGTAACGTTAATAGCCAGCAAGTAAAAATAATTTCAAGTGGGCAAAGCTAGATAACATGTATATTAGGTTGTAATGTGCGTGGAAAAATGGAATTATATATAACAGACTGACCTGTATTTTAATAATTACATAGGCACACAAAACACCCATTGTTTTTTTAAGTAGGCCTGCCCACTGGTAGTGTCTTGGCATGCATTCATACAATGGGATTACTCACTAGATGCGTGACAACAACAAATTTTATAAATTATTATTAATATTCTTTCAATATCATTCCTGGAATCATTCTGGCAACATTCTGGCTACTGTACATTTATTACTTCTCTCTGTGTGGTGTGTCTTGTGTGCATTACGGGCATCACTTGATGCAATGCCTCTGACGTGCTGCACTTTATTTATTAACAGCTTGACTGTCTTAATATGAATATTTGTCTTCTCTTTCATGCAAACAGCTTTGATGTAAAAGCTATGCAGATTTGGGGTTAATGAGGACACAGTTCCTACATCTTTAAACTACTGAGTGAGAGCAGTGCATTGCTCTCACAGACCCGCTGAGAGCATCCATGACCCACAGCCGTGAAAGGGTCGCTCTTAGACTCAAATTGGTTTATCCTCCTTGCAAAACCCACTAGACATGAAAATTTGCTTTAAACAATCTTCCAAGGCTTGGTATACTCAGACCTGAACATGTCTGAATAAACGTCTTGGTTTTTTAGATTTTGAGCACAGGATTATAATTGTACCCCCCTGCTTTTCAATTTGGAACAGAACTCACTAGATGATAGGGTCTTGATGTGGATTAGAAAGGTGGCTGAAAATTGACTCCTGGCAACAGGAATGATGCACAATATGCAGCCCTAAAAAGCTTGGCTTTAATGTGCTGCAGAGTGCAGGAGTGGATTTACAAGTAGGGGAACCTCATAGAGGCTTGGGGAAAGGAATAGTACAGATGTTTATTGCGGCTTTGGTTACACTCCTCAGCCTTTAGGGATCTAAGTTGATTTGTTTTGCGTGCGCAAATGAGTAAAAAACATGATAATAACACATATGCCACTTGAATCTAAAAATCCAATTACATTTTTAAAAGAGTCATATATATATATTGCATCTGGCCCAGCGGAGCTTCTGCCAAAATCATCTCAAAGTGCTGCTTGATTATGTACAGTAATAATGAAGGCAAAGCCCAAACACAATGACAAAAAAAGGAAAACAATAATTTTATGCCAAAATTAAGCTATTTTATAAAGGGCACTACCTCTGGCAGTAATAGTGCCAGAAGTATACAGAATTATACCTCTAAACAAATTACACTGAGTCAAATCCTCAGCCATGCTAATCTATAACCCACATAGTCCACTGATTGCAGCAGAAACACGATGCAGATTCCTCGCAAGCGCTCGACCTCGTAGTGCCAGATGACCCTCACCTTTCTAATGACAGTTGTCCCTCAGGACTCTCCCTCCTTAAATGATGCTCTGTATTTCTTGATTTAAAGTTGAAGTAAAATAAACTTTGTCTTTGTATATTTTTGAACAACATTGTCATGTAAACTTTCCCTTTTTTAACACCCTTAATGGCAGTTTAAAGCAAGCAAATGGACCACACCATGAGCTTTTATTTACCTAACTACCTCAGTGTCATTCTGGCACTTCTATGTTTTGCTCTTTGCCTTACACTGACTTTTTGTTGCACACCAGCGTTTCTCACAATCTGCTGACAGTAGCAGAGCCCTGGACTCTCACTAACAAGTTGTGTAAGGAATATTACACGAAGGCCCCGCCTCCTCGTCATGTCAAAGCCAGTGTCCGTGTTTACAACTTAGATGAGAGGAGGAAGCCAGTCTCTCCTTTTTGTCACGAAAAAAGAATTGTGGAAACAGCAATCAGGAAAACTTTTGTTCTCTCCTCAAGTTTGATGTTTGATAATAGTACTGTTAAATTGATGTGTTAGCTGGACAGGGTATCTGTCAGCCTCTTCCAGGTCTGTATTCTATGCCCATAGAATCTGGGTATATGTTTTATTTCTGAATAACACTTCTTTTTTCAGACATTGTTACATGATTGATTCTTTACATTTAACATTCTTACAGACAGTTACTTAACAAGTGAATAACAAATGGAGCAATTAAACTGATCATATCTATATTAGTCTCTATAATATTTCATATGTAAAGTAACATCTTACTGCTGATATAAATAAATGCTAATAAATAATGCTAATATAGCAAAGATTCTTCTGTGCTATGGATTAAATATTTAATTGTTTTTTAATTAATTAATTTAAATAGTTATTTAAGATGATCATATAGGGATCATATATTTTTTTTTTGTCTTTGACCTTTATTCGCCTAAGGATTGGTTACTGAGCACACTTACTTTTTTTCCGCATAACATGATTTATACTCACAGTCACTCATGGGAATTCCCAGTGTGATCAAATTTGTGTGTGCTGTTCACCATCCAGCTGCTATACTACTTTGCTCAACAGTGATTGCTGAGGGAGGTGTGTGTGTTTCAGGTTGTGTATGTGTGTGTGTGGCACAGATTGAATCAGTTCATAAGCGTCTTCCGCTGAAGTATGAGTATCCGCCGATATATATATCTTCCATCTGTGATATTCACAGGCATTGTTTGATGGAGCCCAAGGAAGAGTGTTATTGCTGAGGTAATAACTATATAAACAATAAACATAAACATAAAAAATTATTTTCAAGTCCAGTCATCTACAGAAATAAGAAATGTCAGACAAAAACCTAGGCTATGATAAGATACAGTAAATATCACTTTATTTATCCCAGGAGGGGATTGTATTGTGTACAATACACAAATTACTGTAACTTACTCCTATTTCCGTACTAAGTAGTAATAATAAGAGAAGATAAAAGAGGGATTTGTGCAATTTTTTTTTTCAGAAATCCAATAGTGAGTGAATATAATATTTATAATATAAGTATAGGTATAAGTATGAATAATAAATACAGTGTACATGTGCATACATATGCAAAAGTATAAATTATTATACACTAATCAACATGAAATAAAATAACAGAATACTTAATCAGAGTATAACATGAAAAACTTCAGTGATATCAATCTGCCCAGTTACGAAGCATAAACGATTGTGAATGAATGTGTGTTAATAATAACAAATGAAATGAAAACAGGTGCATTGGAGATCCAACTAGAAGACATCCACTACAATGAGCATTTTGCTAGTGTCCTTGTCACTACTGGTAGCATGAGCACATCCAGCCCAGCACTGTGAAGCTTGATTGGCCAGATTCGCCAGAGAACACCAGAATAGGCAGGTCCGCCATTGACGCCCTGTTCTCTTCACAGATTACAGCAGGTTGACACTGAGCAGATGTGACAGAGGTGAAAGAGTATTGAGATGCTGTGGTGAACGTTATGCTGCCTGCAACATCATCCACCATGACTTTCCCCAGACCTTAATCCAATTGAGAACCTCCAGGACATGATGTACCGGGGGGTATCCAACGTAGCCAAGTAGTGCCACAGAAATGCAATTGATTGACTGGCAGCCTGTTCAGGGTGCACTATGCTGCTCAATCAGCGTCAGCTGAGGTTACCCAGGGGAGACACTGTTGTAAGCCTTCTTCCACATAACACTGGATGGTCAAACTCCCATGACCCCACAACAACCCCGCAAGGGTAAAGAGCCCGTCCGCTGTTGCCTGGCCAGGACAGAATGTTTATTGCTCCTCTAGTGGTTCGACAATTGATTGGAGCCTTTTTTTTCCAGCGCCATAAATAAACTTAATAAATAAAACAGAAGTTTTGCCCAAGGACAATTCTCACTCTGAAATCTCGTGAGAGGCCAGTTGCTGTGGGGTTATAATTTTTACGTGCGCAATTGCCCCAAAGGAATACATTTCAGCAACTGCAGCTGGTTGAACCATACAATTTTTGAGTTGAATGATTTTAAAATGTTCATCTAATAATGATCAAATAAGCATGAGGAAATATTTGTTTTAAATTACATCATCATCCTGTAAAATTTGGTTTTCATTCTCTCTGTTTTTACAAACTCAGTGAGCTCCAGCGAGCTCTCCTGTTGTGGGAGAACTGCTAAGCTGGTCTATTACACACGAGAGGCGTCACTTGGTTTTATTTTCGTTTGCCAACTTTTGTATTGAACCTCAAACTGAGTATTTTTTTTGTTTGCTCGCAGGGGATACAGAAAAAAGAGGTTTTTGTTTAGATATGGACTAAACAAGTGTAAAGATTTGATTCAGCTTACTGTATAACACACTGTGGTTAACTCTCTAGTAGATTGGCCAACCTGATAATATTATATGATGTTATTTATTTGCATGACTTGACTCAAATGATCTTTCTCTGTAATTATTGTGATTTGATACTACTTCCCCACCATTGTGCATAATAATGATTCATGTAATTCATGCGTCACCTAATTTCATCATAACATAGGAAAGAAAGAACAGTATATGTTTAATCTAATATTGTGTTGCTCATACTACACACTGATTTATTGCTTCTCTGTGTTGAATAATACAGATGATAAAGAGCTTAAAAATAATCATTTAAAAAAATCGTAATTTGATTATTTTGCAAAATCGTTCAGCCCTATTATGTGCTAAGAGAGAAATATCTATTGTAATAGTTACATGAAAGCTTAAAAGATTTTTGCAGATTTTCTTCATTTTTGTCGCTTTGAACCCTTTTTATGTCTTTTACATCGCAGGCTTGCTCTAACGTTCAGTGGGCATCCAGCAGCGTAGAGAAAATACATTGTCTGCAAGGTTCATGTGTCGCCGCTCTATCTGTTTCACCAGCAGAGCCTTGAGTGTTATCTCGAACAATCACAGAGGACACTATCTCTAATAAACTCCACGTAGAAGCTCAGAAAAAAAACCCATCTGCACAAGATATGTTATCCACCTGCTCAGAACATGTGCTATCTTTTGCTTTTCTTTTGAACACATGTAGTTGATACGGGTTTTATGAGCGTATATGAGGGAGTTGATGGAAACCTTATTTCAAAAAATTGACTAATTTAGGTGCTCCTTAAACAAATATTTTTTATTCATGCTGGTGCTGAACCATGGGCTATAAATTTATATACTGTCACCTACAATTGGACTAGATATTTCTTGTTTTCTTCTTTGAACTGTCACTTGTCAGCACGGAAACTGCTCTTTGACAGACCAA
The DNA here is from genome assembly GCA_024633595.2 of Lepomis macrochirus. Lineage (NCBI taxonomy): Eukaryota > Metazoa > Chordata > Actinopteri > Centrarchiformes > Centrarchidae > Lepomis > Lepomis macrochirus. The sequence continues at coordinate 36,175,686 of JALXJV020000004.1, forward strand.
AGCAGCTCTGCCGTGAATACTAGCTGGAGAGAGTGAGGGTACAGAGATGAATATGAAGCTGATATTCTCTCATTTATAACCTTTGCCTGTCAGTTTAGTCACATTTTGCTTTACTCTACATATTTATTTTTAGATTATTTTCATACAAAGAGCCCACAGTAAAACAATAATATATAATAATACATTCATTTATGTAGCACCTTTCAAAACAAAGTGCAAAGTGCTTTACAATAAATACAATTAAGAAAAGTAAATAACACACGCTCTAAAAAGCCTGTCAGCTGTATTTTGTATAAGTTGTATAAGTCTCTGGATGCATTGCCTCCCGATAACGCAATACATTGTGCAATCAAAAGCATGGATGACTTACTAGAGGAAAGGAATGACCTGATCTTGATTTAATCTCAGTTAGATAAAGCAGGACTGTACCAATTTAGTCAACACCGAGTCTAACATCACACAGGTTGCAGGTCTTTTTTTATACTACCATACTTAACTATATTTTTATTATTAATCAAGTAAACACTGCTTGTGCTGGGGCCAAGAGGGGTTATTATAATTCTTTCTCAGTGTGGTTGTGTTGTCAGTGGGACATCTATTTGACAGACAGGAGAATAACCATCAAAGAGCATCGAAACAGATCACAGGAACACACACAGATCCACTGATTAACCTGATTAAACATTGTAAAGTGAGAGGTAAATGGTAATTGTGGGATATTTAAAACAACTAGACAAAACAGGCGGTGTACAGGATGGGGGCCCTTGAATAGTATCTATGGTTCCATAGCAAAACGACAAAAAGTTTAATTTTAACATCCTGTTATTTATTAGAAATGAGCCCAGTTAGGGGACATTATGTTGAAGAGTGACAATCTAATTATAGTTTCACAGCAATCACTGCCACCTTCCAAAATGCAAAGTAGAAAGATCTAAAGTTTAGTACTAAACTAAGATCAAGTTACTTATTTACTACAATTTGACTGCTCTTGTTAAACATTCCTTGGAAATAGTTCAATTCAATTCAATTTTATTTACATAGCGCTAATTCATAACAAAAGTTTTCTCATTGCACTTTTCAGATAGAGAAGGTCTAGGCTGTACTCTCTGTAACAGTGTGACTCTAACAAAGCCAATGATTGAAAGTGTGCCACACCAATCAGCATCACTGTTATCATCATTACGGTCATCATCATTATGGTCGAGATTGATGTCATTATCATTGTTGGCAGTAGATCTCCCCTTTCAAACACATTTATCATTTACACCATCATCACAAACAAGATTAAGGCTAAAAAGTCGCCGTAGCACTACGCAACCAGCCAAAATTTGTGAGCACACGCAGCAGTTTGATATTGCAGTAGAATCCAAATTAAAATCAGTGTGGTTTTCAAAAGGGCTGCATAAATCTCACAATATTCTTTTTAGATTAGTCGATTAATCTAATGACTCATTTAATGGTTATTTTAAAGATAATTTTTTTTGATTAATATGAATGAACAATGAATTTGATCCAAAATAAATATAAAGATTTTGTTTCATTTATCTTTCAATACTGGATTCAATCATCATCCTGAAAAGGGACACAAAGTACATTAGAATAATCATAATATTAGCATACTTCCTAGTCCCTGCTGTGTTATGACATTAATAAAAATGCAAGACCCTATTTGTTAGATGCCGGATCAGAAAAATACTGGACCTCAAATTTCCTCAAAGGATTGCTGCGACACATAAGGTTAATATAATGACGGTACGTCAACCTTTGTTCTGAACTGGTGAATGTATTTTTGCATCAATGGGGAGCAAAGAAAATAACTAAAACAGTTTACAGCCTCAAACCTTAGTTATCCTTTTTCTTAATCGTACATGGCATGGTAGTGTAACGTTATGTTACCATTACAGCAGCGGTGAAGAAATTGCTTTTAAAAATCTGTTCTAGGTACACACGCAGAAACATGTTCCTTGTGCTGATCCTAATATATCATGCTTTTGTGGGGACAAGAAGTAAACGGGATTTGCGGTGCCGTCCTGCTGCCACTGTCGTCCTGAGAAAGTGTTTGGGCTTGATTTACCCACAATTGTTCATGCGTAACAGTTGTACTGTTGTAATAAGCCATTTTCAATTTAGAGAGCATATAGACCACCACATTGTTGGGTCTCTGTCTAAATACTACCAAACTTTAGATGATTGTACTCATAGATCAATGATGTTGATCAATGAATGGCCCCAGACCTATTTTTGATCTTTTTACATGAATAAACTATATTCACTAATATCATATATCTGCAGTAAGCTAATATAACTCAATATGTCTATACTTATCCATCTAGCACTACTTTTAAGCCATGTCTACTTACTGAGCTAAATGTAACCATTACCAACATTGTGACCATGATGGACATGACAAAACTGTATGTCCAGCTATCACCTGAATCTTTATGTAATTTGTGTGCCCAGCCTGTCAACTATGTTGCAGTATTTTGAAAATTGTGGCCAATCCAAGTATTCACCGAAAATGCTCAGTGAGCAGCCTAGCAGCTCTTGTCAGTGGCTTGCAGAGCGCTAATGTGTAGAGAGACACATAGCTGGGGGAACTGTGCAGCCATTTAGCCATGTGTCACCCCAAGACTGGATTCACTGAGTGAGTCATAGCCTGCGTTGATCAGGGCACAGTATGCACTTGACCGCTGCAAACCTACTGTCATCGCAAATAGGAAAATAGGACAAACTGCTGAAGTCATGTTAAATGGCAGTGGATGCTGACATTAAAAAACAAGGTTGGAACATTTTTTTTCTCATACTAAATGAACAAGAATCCTGCTCGTGTCCTTCCATTTCCAAAGTGCAATATAGCTGCACTCAACCCATTTATCATGGAAATGACTGTATTTAGGAACTCATATTTGGTAAGATTTATGAATTTGATTATATTCAGATAAAATGTACTTGTCCCTAAGGGGCAGTTTAGAACCTTTGTATAATGTAGGAGCAAACAACACACTAAAATTCAGAAAAATAAAACAGTTTTCACATAGACCTACATGAATCTTTGGCTGTCATTGTTAGTGGAGTAGCATAACTCAATTGAATTGAATTTGATTATGCTGCTGGAAACCTAGTCTTGCCTATCATTGTAGAGGTACTGTACAGCTATGTAACAGTAGTGTAGTCTTAATTAGGTAAAATACAGGAAGAGAGAGACAGAGAGAGAGAGAGGGTGTAGGTGAGTGTGTCTGTCCAGCAGCCTAACCTGGAGCGTTTTTTTTTTTATTTTGAGATGTGTCTAAGTGAAAAAACGTCCTATTACAGTCATTTATTAGTCCGTTTTTTAAAAATGAACATGCAATTTAATGGACCTCAGTCAGAAAAGGCAATGCTAATGGGGATCCTAATAACGAGAACTTTCCAATAAAGAAAATGTACAAAAATGTTTGTGCATACTGTTCTGTTGCATACAGTTCTTAGAAAGAAAGAAAAATCAGAATCGGCAGGGCAGACCTTAAAAAAATTGGTAAACGGAATCAGCCAGGAAAAATCAAATCAGTGCATCTCTAGTCATAAATATAAAAATTTACAGCAAATTCATCAAATCCACACAGATCTACCAAGATTTGAGACTTTTATAATGATAATGTAGAAGGTTTGAAGGCTCTTAGGAGGTTAGGAGTACACTCATTATATTATGCAATCAAATAATGAATTATTGAGACAGACCGAAATATGACTTGTAGGCCTAATTATGACATTTCATTAAATAGATCTATGTGGTGGTGCTTTGGCAATTTTTGCTCAAGCATGCAGTGAGAATGCTGCTCCATTTGGCCTGAAAATAAATTATGAAGCCGCTGCACATTTGATAAAATGAACTCTGGGGCAGAATTGCTGCTCAGCATGATTTCCCCCCACGTTGTGCTCCCATAAAGACTATACCTATCTTGTGTGATATCAACATGTAAATGTACGGGTTCCGCAACAGGCAGCAGCTTCCTGTTTGTGTTGATAAAGAGTTATGAGCAAAAGCGGGATCATTACCTGTACCTCAAAACAAGATTGAGATGGCAATCTTTAGCATATCAAAGAGTCCCTCTGCTGTGAGTTTTCAGAGTTATTATTTGTGTTTAGCCATGAATGTTTTATTTTATAGTAATGTACTCTCAGTTAAATTTACATCTCCTCAATAAAGTTTTCTAATTGTCCCCTTTAGTAGAAGCACAAAAAAAGAAAAATGAACACGTCAACAATGTGTGTAGCGGTCATCTTATAAAGCATACAGTTTTATGTAGCACATCGTCCTGGGCTAGATGAAAGGCCAATATGGACTGACATGATGCCACCCAGAGGATGATGACACTGAAGGGATGGCATGAAGCCGCCCGAGTGCTACATAGTGGCAGCAGCAGTCACATCCGCAAGTCAGACAGCCGGCGCCGCACAAGTGAGAGAAGAAGTCTTTCATGATCACCTAATCAGAAAAGGTCTGGTAATTAGCCTCAGCTAGGGCAGATGCAAATACAATCAGCCAAAATAGAGCTGAAGGGGTCAGAATATCAGAAACACCTTCACACCACCAAAAACTTCAACCTCAATAATACATTTATCAGACAGTGTCAACGAAAACTGAACATGCTTCTTAAAGGTAGAATTAATGTTATATTGTTGTTGTATTGGATTGCATTAGATTGCACGATTTTACCTACAATAATAAAGTGGATTAATAAAGTAAAATTGGATTATCACTACAGATTCAGACTATAGACTAAAACAGATTAAAGACTTTTCCTCTGTTGAGCTTCGATTGTAGATAGCTGACTCACCCTTAGCACCCTGTTGGCCAGCTGAGAGAAGGTGTCCGTCATGCAGTCCTCTGAGGATGGAGGTGACATAAAGGACATTCACAACAAATCCCATATTCTGTACTTCGGAGTCCTGTCAAATATTTTACAAGAAAATATTGTGTTTTTACATTACTGAGTGTTTTTACCTTTTGTGCTGCCACTAATTTCCTTTCATTTCTGCAGGCTTTGATAAAAGCAGAAGTTACCTGCTTAATGGGCTAAATGTAGTTTTCAGCAGCCACTAGCGGTGTGGTTTTTAGATTGCAACCAGGTGTGTGCTCGTACGTTTGCTCAAACTCATGAGCGAGCTAAATCCAACACACAGAGTCAGACTCACCGTTAGCCCGCTTCACACAACATGCAGGTATTTTTATCAGCTTGCACCGGATAACATCGGTAAATGGTTGGTGTTAGCAGGCAGGCTAATGCTACCTAACTTGAGCCCACTAAAGCACAACATCACAATATATTTCACATACCTTGCGGTAATATTCGTTTACCTGTCCAATAGGCTGAAAGCCAACTCTGTTTTAGTTTTTTTTTTTAAAAGTGGATGTCTCTCCATGACTCAAACGCCTTTCTGATGTTGACCTTGATTTTACCCAATGTCGATCTGACTGTTGTTTGTCTTGATGGGCTCCAGCACATCAAACTTTATGGTTGGTTTTTATCCTTACGTGAAGTCTGTGTTGGAGCCCGCGTTGTGCTTGGCGCTGGACGTTTTATGGTGTTTGTGGACTCCATCCCTTAGCTGCAGTGTTGTCAGGAGAACGTTTGCAAAGACCCAAACCAGATTCTTCACATAAGAAGCAGAATAGTGGCTGTTCAAAGCAACAGAAAAAAACAGGCGTGTGTTTAAATTCTAGGTGAGGTTACAGGTTACAGTGTTGATATGGGATTCTCTTAAAAAAACTACATCCAGCCCCTTTTCGATAGGTCAGCCGTCACAATGTATCTGATATCAGCTTTTATTTATTATGTATGTATTTATGATTATTGCTGTGTGGTAATGCTATGAAGACTTCCCAATTCAATTGGCATTTTCTACATTACCATGCAATCATAATGCAACTGTGACAGCAATGTTGACTGTGATGGATCATGCAAGTCAAGATACCACAAAGGAAGTTTAAAGATGTAGTGAAGTAAATGAAAAGTAATTACTTAGGTGGGAAGTTGGGAAGAACATGTCAAAAGTGTCAAATACTAAAGCATCCTACAAGAAAGCTGAATTTGAAATTTTGGATACTTCAATATCTATATGGGCTATATCTATATGACCTGGGCGAACTATATATATATATATATATACACACACACGTCGCCCAGGTCAACAAGGTCCGCGTCAGGTGCTTGGGAACCAAGGCAACCTGATGACAAATGAGCTACAGGAACAAGACATTCATGGACTAGAGCAGAAAATATGGATCTGATTTCAGCATACTAACTAATGTACTAAATAATACTAATCAATTTGAATAAAGTATTGTCTACCACTAGACATGAATTTACACAAACATCACTCCAGCTTCAATCTGACCAAAGTATGTTGTCCTCTATCAATATCTTTGTTTTAATAATGTCGTCTAACTGAAGGACGTGTAGCATCTGTCATGGCAGCAGCAGCACTCCTGGACGTTGTAAAAACTGCCATCCAGAATGATGCGCTCCTAATGCGCTCCATAATCATGCCCATTGTCCATGAAGGGCATTTCTTAGGTTGACGTGCGTGTCAGATGGCCATATATGTCAAGGTCTCTTCTAGTAGTGCTGCCCTGATCTCTTCAGGCCATTTTACAGTGACAGAATGAACACTGACCTTTGTCATTCCACTGGGTAAGCAGCCTGCTGTGGGCCTGACTCTGCCAGGCCAGCTGAGCCATGCTGCCAGGCAGACTCCGCGGCCCTTTTACCCCTGGATCTGCGTTCGACCTCCAAACTGGCCCAGCTGTCCCCACTTCATTTTGAGCTGATTAGTATTAGACCATCTAATCGCAGCACTGCTTGAGGAGGCAAAGGCATCAAAATGAAAATTTGTTACACGTGTACCTCGTGACATGACCTCAGAACTCAACCATTTAAACTGTTTGACTCACCAAGGTTTTCAAAATGTTAAACACAGTTTTCTTACCTATTAAAGCTTTCATTAGGGTTGAGATCTGCTTGATGACAGTATTAGTGAGAACTCAGCCGTAGCCCATGAAATTGAAGAGCGTGTCTAGGTAACCTGAAGCAGGTGCACTCACCTGCTTTTCCTCAGGAGGAGCAATTATGTCAAGATGAAAGAGGGCGGCATCCCCAGATGGCCTCCGAGCCAAGCCCTTGCTAATTGGCGGTGTTAGGGATTCAGAGCATGTTCAAGAGAAAGCACTCTCTTCTCCTCTTCTTTCCACTGCCCCGACATCTTTGTTTGGTTTTGTTTTGCTTTGTCAACTCTTGTCTTTTGATGTGCATATCAATACATGTTTTATTCATGGGCTTTAGGAGGAAACGCAGTCGAAATCACCTTGCTGTTGTCTGTAGGCACAAGAAGTGTTCGCCTTGTGTATGTGTGGACGGCGATGCTAGTTCAAAGCAAGTTTTTGTGACGCTGCCTCACTTACATGCAACCCAAAGAAATGAATGATTTATGTGACTGTCACGCTGAGGGTGCAGAACAACCGAGACTGTACATCACAGGCCATTCTTTCAGTTTTCCGAGAGCTTGTTGGGGTTTTAGTGAGACAGCGATGCTCATTGAGTGGCTGGAAAAGGAACACCAATGAGAGCCTTAATGTTTATCATAATGCCAAAGATGTGACTTTTGATTCAATTTTTCTTTCATTACAATCATGTCAGTGTTTATTTTTCTTTCATTACAGTCATGCCCGTGTATATTAAATCTCTGGGCCCCGCTGCCCTGAAGACCATATCTGTGAAATTAGTGCATGTGTGTTACTATTACAGTACATTATGCAAGGCAATCTGATTATCAGAGGGACCACAAGCTGCTATCAGATTGAACACGTACTTCTGTTTCATGTAGACACTGACCTCTAGTTTGAATCTACAGGGAGGGTAACTCATTAAGGGGCTCAGTCTGAGAACTAGAGTTACGATGGTTCAGTATCAATTATGATCTCACTACAGAAATGGACACATGATCTGTATTATGTCAACAAAATCAATGTCTGATAGAGGGTTATAATTTGGCAGTGGAGGAGGTGACAGCATCAGTCTCTTCAGCAAATGCCCAAAGATTACATACGTTTACATCCAAGAGACAAAGACTAAGGAATCATGACACTTGATGGAAAGATGAAGAAGTGTGACATTGTTTTCCTACATATAGTCACAGTTGGTTTCTCTCAACTATAACCACAGTGTTTTTCTTAGAATGTGACGTCACGTGAAAACTATGAATAGTATAACTTTAAGACATAACAAACAAACAAACAAACACAATAAAACCCATATATATCTGGAATGCACAAACAAAAAATGTCATTCTTTCCAGTCTGAGGGGGGTCAGATCACAAAATGTTTTCTTCCTGCAGAAATAATACACCGCGTTCATCTTTTTTTGTTGAATGTTAAGGCAGTTGCAAACATATTTTGTCGCTTAATTTGGAGGACTTGTTGTGAAGGTGAAGACTCTTTGTTGTTTCACGCCAGCCATTGCTGCCTGGCTGATTTGCAGGTCTTACATCATACTCGCTAAGGCGTGTAGCATTTGTCACTTCACTGGGGAATTCAGTCACCCTAGTGAGGACTGTGACTACATGTCTGTCTGAGTGGAAAAAAAAAAAAAAAAAACATCAGCCCAATTATAATACAGATTAAATGCATCATAATTAGAGGTTGATGGAATAAGAAAATATTATTTATTTCTGTCTCAACAAACCTCCTCACGCACAGCACACTGGTGCAGTGTTTACCTTTAAAGTTGATTGGCTCATTGTTTGCACTGCAGACTGTGCAGTAAGGCTTTTAACATGGCCACATTAGAGTGCCATGCTGTTCACTAACCATGCACAATAAATTTACAGCATGCATAATTCTATTGGCAGAAGAGCACTAGTGGTGGCCAAAACAAACAAAAAGTCTGCTTAGAAGCAGTCATTTTGTACTCTGTGCCAAAGCACAGTACTTACTGGGATTATACAGGAAACCATGAGTCAGGAGTTTCTTCTTGTTCTCATCTTCCTGCAGAAATAATACACTGCATTCATCGTTTTTGTTTAATGCTAAACACATATTTCAGAAGATAAAACGCTGCAAAACAAATTACACAAATAAAATCATTATGTTCTTTCTTCTCGGCCAAACCACCGTTCCTATTCCTGCTAAGCTAACCATAGCGAACGATAAAAAGCCATCCAGCCGGTGACTTCACATTTCACACATGATGGACTCTAGCATGGATGTCCTGAAATGTCCTTTCCTTTCTCAGACATCTCTGTGGGTGTCCTATTGTGGCTCCAATAGTGGTAAAACCTTTCCAAAACTTTCCGGGTCAGACTGAAAGCATAAAGACAAATCAGGGAGGCCAAATCAGAGCTGTTTTCAGGCTGTTAATCTTCTCCTTTATGGCCAGCTTAAGCTCGAGAGCATAGTCTGTCCAAAAATATCTCCCTCCCAGCTCTCAGAAGATCAGTGTGGATACCATCTGAATAACTGTTTGATTGTTGCACTGTTGGATAACATTAAAACCTGCCAGCCCTCAGTGGATCATTTTCAAAGACCCAGCATACACAAGGCTACACAAGACAAAGCAAGTGATGTAGTGGGGCTCCATGGGTGTGGGGAGTTTTGTTTTGCAGAGCAGTATATGTGCCACAGATTCTTTTGCACAGGATCATAGCTGGAATGATGCATTTTAACCAGACAACATAATCACAATAATTACCACATGATACGCACACACGATAGAAACATTCTTAAAATTAGGCAAATATATATCAAAATCCATAGTATACAAACGTATCACAAAAAAAAAACTAAACAGGAATGGATTTCATTTTTATAAAACGTTAAATAGGCAATGACAAAAAAGTTCAAAAAGGAGGTAGTGGAGGCAGATCAGACTATAACCAGTTCAAGTCTCACATCCACATTGTGAATATATTCATAGCCATATGTTGTCTAACAAATGGCTGTGTGTGTGTCTGTGTCTGTGTGTGTGTGTGTGTGTGTGTGTGTGTGTGTATAATGACTAAAAACCAAAAATGCCTTGATTTGACTGACAAAATGCCAGTCAACTCGGCGTCTCCTCCACTGATTACTCAAATCATGACTTTTAGGAGGCACTCTTATGAAAGCCATCTGCAGAAGTGGCTAGTAAGAGGCACTGTGTCACCCATCTACCCCCCCCAAAATGGGGCATGTGGCGTGTAGCACAGTATCTCTTATTGCTAATGTCAAGCCTTGATTGTGAATGTGGTAGTTGTCTCGGATGTTTGACATTGGGCTCAAGAGTTTTGGTTTCCCTTTTTGATTAACTGTCTCTTCAGTATTTATTTCCCTCCGGTTCCGTATGATGTTTATCATGTGTTCACAGCTGATGAATGCTGAAGCATGCTCATCGTAATTATAATTATAAAATTTCATTTAAACTGTTTTAAGCGTAGCGTCATTTCTCCGCAATTTAATTGAACCAGGTTCGACCTAATCACTTAATTAAGCTTTGCTAACTGAAGTCATGACTGTTAGTCTGTTTATGTACTTTCTAGCCATTCATGTTCACAGAAATGCAGTAAAGACCTAATGCCCCTAATAACTGAATCAAAACACAGCCAGTAAAACAAATAAACACCAAATTTACTTGCTTGGGAATCCAAGTCACTCACTCCCTTAGAGACCTGATCAAATATAACACTGATGCAATAATGGAGAAGACCAAACAGGGTTTTATAAAGTGGTCACCACTTCCAAAAAATGTTAGCAGGCCACATAAATACGGTGAAGATGATCATTTTACCTGGATGTGTTTTTCAAGTGATCCCTGTAGTCATACCACACTCAAGCACATGAACAGACTTGTATTGTAATTTATTTGGAAGAAATTTCACCCCAGTATGATAATGATATACCTGCCTAAGGAGACAGTTATATATTGTGTACTATTTTTTGGGCAGCAAACATTGCAAAATTGTTGTTTTGGTTACACGTCTATAACAATGAGCATGGACCGGATTGGGTGCATGTGGAACTAATGTCCGACCCAATACTTATAACGGTTTCCCCTCTGTCACATAACATACAGTGTCAAGGCATCGATAAGAATATGGACACACTTTAGAAAACTGTTTGGATTAAAACAAGCAAGTAGCAATCTCCCTGTAATGTTAACATCTTCTTTTTACCTTCCACTTTAGACGACAGAAAAGGATCCACCCTCTTCAGGGGGAATCTTGTTTATTTCAATTTCTTGTAATGTTAATGATTGATAAAAATTAAGTCCACTTTTGCTGTTCTAGAGGGGCATGAACTTTTTTGGCTTCTAAAGGGGGGCGTGACAGAAAAAGTTTGAGAACCACTGAGTTAACCCTAGTGCCTAACTCATCATATACATCATGGCCTAATACAGTTCAAAGTTCCCCTCCGTCTTCAGTATTCCAAAAATCCCCATTGTCGATACTGGCTGTCCTAGATGCTGTTGTCATCGAGGTTTGGTGGTACACATGTTTTGGAACTGGCAGCATTTGAATGGCTTTTGGATCCAGTGCAAAAAGTATTTTAATATACTGTATGTGTGGGAAATATGTTTTTTGCCATACCACCCCCAACTGCAGTGTGACAGTTTTATAAGCAAGTGCTTTAGCCTGTGGTTCATTGGTGGCCCGCAGGCTTATTCTGCTCCACTGGAAAGCCAATAAATCCCACTCATTTATACAGTGGCTGAAGGAGGTGCTCTCCCCTTTTACCTATGGAGAAAAATGTTTACATATTGCATAAAGCAAGCAAGAATTTTGTATTAACATGGAGTCTTGGGATGGACGATGGCATCAGGGGGCGCCGTGGGCGCCGCGGTCGTCTTATGTGCACGTGTTCAATCGCTCAGAGTTTACTCGGTTAAAAACTTGGTAGCCTAATGACGTTACAAGTTTCAGTGGAAGTTTTATAAGCACAGACCAGGTAAAGCAGCAGCGAACACACAGGGTGCAGATGTTGGTTTCGGTTGTTTGATCGGCTGCCTCATTAACAAGCCCACAAGCAGCTCACCTGCTGCCGTGGTAACGGATCACGGTGTAAAAGTGTGGGAAAAAAAGACGCAGTGCTGTGTCTTTTAGGCGACTTTATAAAACGTACTGCTGATGGAGAAAGTGGAGTAGATGGGGGGGGTGTTTAACCAAGGTGTAGGCCTCTTGTGTGTCTGAGTGTGGGGAGAAGGGAATTCCGATGAAGGTGCAAAGCATATTTCAAATTTTTATTAATTTATTAATTTGTGGTGATCAAAACCTGCTTTCACATGGTGGTATTATGTGAAAAATTTAGGGGTTTTTTGCCGGGGTGGGGTTTTTTATAATCACAATGCCTGCTCAACCATCATCCATCTGTGGACCATCATGGTCGATGGCATCGTCGATCAGCTCAGCGTTACCAGTCTATAGTTTTTTTTACTTTCCAAGAGGTCTCAACCTCCTGTAATATGAATGTTCATTGTTATTCATTGTTAAGGTGTTTATGGTTTTTGTTAGAATTTTTCTGTCTTACTAGAAAAAACAATAAATAAATCAAATTTTGACAAGGCCTATGATCTTAGGATGAATACCACTCCATCATTAGTACAAAAGTCAACTATAATACATTCAAATGACAGAAAAAAATCTTACACTATCACAGAGAAAAGAGAGGACGGTGTAGATCAAAGACTTCTTTTATTTCTGTACATATTTTTCTTCTCATTTAAGATTTGAATGTCACCATAATGTAGGCAACAGCCAATTTCCAGAGTGCTGGTGGGTATTCCCTCTGGCAGTAACCTGGTGCTTTGGCTTGACAGTTTCTTGTATGCAGATGCGTCAGATTGTAACAGCGAGAAGAGAAACAGCCCGTTGCAGGTGTATAAGCCCTACTGGGAGGCCTGGGAAAGGTACCTGAGTGTTAGAGAAACATAGGCTTACGATTTTAATGGTGACCTACTTCTTTTCTACTCAGGACGACTCCACTGCATGAGGACATGCTGAAGAACTAGATAAGACGGAACTTCTGTTCAAACAACTGAAACAAAGCAGGGGTTAGCCTCATTAATACTGTACATACTGTATACTCTATGTATTAGGTAAAAGAAATAAGACTATTACAATACATATAATGTGCTCTGAACAGGTACAAACAGCATCTAACGTTTTCCTGTAATTGTTTTATTTTGGTCCTTGTCACCCAATTGACTCAATTTAACACAAACGTCAATCTACGTCTTCTGAGAATCATAGCGGGAAGCCAAATATTGTTAGCTCATTAGTTTAGTTTAGTCACTAACAGGACAACAGCTGTTGTTGTTGATGTTGCTTCGGTGTTGTTTTTGCGTCATGATCTGATATTGAAGGCTCGTGGAAAAACGAAACTAAAATAGACTAATAAGGACTTTTCAGAAAAAAAGTAAATTTCTCTGTCAACAATGAAATGTGGCTAATGGGCAGCTAGCAGCAAGCTGTCAGCAGGTCTGCACCTGATCTGATAAAAACTCTAAAACAGGGCACTCTTCCTACAGACAAACCACAGTTCATGCAAAATTAAAATAACATAAAATAAAAAAACTGTTTTTAATCACTATTTCAATGGTTCTGAAATAGTAATACCAACCTTCATGTTCATCGCCACATACACACTCTCCAGTGTTTCTTAAAAATCATGCAAGATGGCCCAACGCAATTCTGATTTGTCTCTTGCACCGGTTTCATTTTTTGAAGGTGGGGTTCATATACAAATCATGGTTTTTGTATAATTTGTGAGCAGCTTAGTGCATGTATGTATGTATGAGAGCTATAACAATACAGAAAATACAGTATATATTTTTTGATTTGGCATATAACCGCTATAAACAGGCTGCTCTGCAGAGTTGATTTCACAGATATTTTCAGAGCAGTCACCACGGAATATAGCACTGACAATTTATGAGTAATACAGATATTAATCTTCACTGAATATAAAATTGAGTGATGTAGAATTTCTGTCACTTTATCAACGGACACAGAGCATTGTTTTTTATTCTGACAGGTGTTGATTAATGGAGCCGTTGTACCCTATGGGGGACATTTGCTTCATTTTCACAGCTGCTGTTTTTTTTGTCTGTTTTTTGCACCTCAGTCCCGAATTCTACATCATTTGTGTTTTAATGCATTTCGCTAATACAGGCATACAGAAAACATTTGGAACTTGCCATATTCTCTGTAATTTTCTACCTTTTATGTAAGGTTACAATTATTCTTGAAATATTCACTGGTTTGTTAAGTGCATTACCATTGGAAAGCCACTGACTCACTCTACAATTGCAGTCAAAAAATGGCGAACGTGAGCGTGGGACAGCTGCGCTGCTGCATGTTGGCAATGAACGCAGTGTCAAATCAGTTTTTGCCCAAGAATTTGTGAGGTAGCAGAAAGCATAATGAGCTGTTTTTGTTGAGTCCTTGAACAACTTGAGTAATTACTTCTGGATGATCAGGAAACAGCTAACACATGCCAGAAATAATTAGAAGGGAAAAGATGAGCAAGCTTGTTGTTGTATTGTTTTAAATCTTCTTTGGGAGGGATGACAACAGCTCGGACAGTGTCGATGGCTCTACAGAGACTTCAAAACCTTTCTTATATCGCTGTCCATACTTTTGCAGATTGCTGAGAGTTTGTCGGTGATAACTTTGAATGCAGTGTTCAGTTTTGCATTAAAAAATGATAGCTGACCCCGTGCAAACATTAGCATGAGGGTTGAATGCTTCTGGGGGATTGGAAGCATACTTTGATGCTGTAAAATGTGAGGTTGCAGAGAAACATTTTCTTGAATTAGATTGCCTATTGAGCAGTTCTTTGAACTATGCATTACCCTGTGCATGCCCATCCTATATAACTATGCACAGACCTGTCACTACTTTCACAACGCAATGCTGAAGCTTCCTGTTGCTTCAAAGGTTCTGTAGTTTAAAGACTAAATAAATGGCAGTGATCTCCACTGTGGAGACAATATAGTCAAAGATCTTTGTTCCAACACTGATTGTATTTGAATAGAAGGTTTTACAGAATTGATATAAAAACAAAATATCAATGTTTTGTTTGAAATTTTGGTCTGATTAATAAAGAACAGCTCAGAAGGCAACATAGGAGGGAACATACATATCGACAGTAAACGTCTCAGGAATCCTATCATTAGATGTGGACAGAGCTTGTTAAGGACCGAAGACTTTGCCAATAGTTATGTGACCGTATGGTCATAATAATTATGATCGCATAATGGTGTTATATTAAAAGTCAAGAAAATCATTAGGAGCTGTCATCCGCGGGCTATAAATATCTAACTGACAGACAGCTGAACAGCCAACCAACCAAGCTTGCCACGTTTAATGAAAAGATTAAACACACATAAGTGATGAGCAAAGATGTTTGAAACATCCTGCCAAATAAATGTTTTCGGCATTTGATTATTTTTTATACTTGATTGCAAAAGATCAAGATCAAAAATGATACACATGATACATTTCTCACACTATATACTTTATGCATTGTTACACTAAGACTTTATATATTTTCCTATTATATATATATATATATATGTATGTAATGGCATTATTAAAAATTAAACTCAATAATAATTAGAATAAAAACTATCTATAAATGATTAAATTAATGAAATGACCAAATTGATTAATTTTATTATATATATATATATTATATATTATAATATATATTATTATTATAAACTTAATAATTTAGTCGATCAATTCAATTTTTTGAAGGACTTAATTCACAATAGTTCCTTTAGTAAATACACTTGGACACCTGCAGTGTGTGTCATAAATGAGGACAGGGACTCAAAATGCAGAGTTTTTCAATTTATTTATGCTGTAAAATAATTTTCATAATTTTAAATAATTGTTTATTTTATTCAGCTATTTACTTTTCTGTTGACTTTTTCTTGCAGAGAGCCAAATCATCTTAAATTCAGATATATTCTGTAGAGCTCCACAGATTGGGGTGTTATTTATTGTTTATTCATAATTGAGGAACACCGAGTAGAGCTGTAGTGTCAGACTGATGTTCTTCTATAGCCTGCACTGTCCAGGGACGTATTGTTATTTTGAAAGTGGTGCACAAGCAGGATAAAAGCTAGTCATTGTTCAGTACCCACCATACGTAGTTTAGATAAAACCTGAAGTCCCCCTCCACGTCTCGTAGCCCGCTCAGTTGTTAGGGAACTTCCTGCTTAAAAAAGGCTTCATGAAGCCTTACTCTGCACCACTTGGACAAGCATGGAAACGTAATAAGGCAAAAGGGCTCATCATGACTTCCTTATAATATATTAATGTCATCTTCCTGCATTAAAGCCCACACTTTCAGACCATGATTCAGCTGTACTCCCATCCTGAGCGAATGTTCTAGAGCTCATTACCCACAGTGTAGTCAGAACAGCAGTCACTTCTCATCTTCTACTGTAAATTGAAGTAAATTGAGACCTTACCTGTACCCCATGTCATTAAATAATACCTGGTTTCTCATTGGACTGTAATTGCTGAAACATACAGCGTGTATAAATTAATTGTACTTCCTGCAGTAAAGGTATTGTCAAGTTACAATTCCATCCTACAAATACAGCATTTGCCCCGTCTCCTTTTCTGAAGCCCTTATGACAGAACAATCCAAGCATGCTTTTCCTGTTTCGTGTGATCTCCAGCCGGTTCCTGTGGATTTGGAGTTCACCTCCGTTCCACTTAGCAGATGTGGATGGTTGGAAATTGAGGAATTGTTATTCTAATGTGTTTCATCATGTGTTTACTACATTACCACATTACCAGACAACAAACCATCACAACCATGACATCACGTTATTTTTTGGGCCTGCATGCATGTCGATGTTCTTTCATTCACAGAGCAACAGTTGGCTTCGCATGTGTAGTACTTGTATAATATTAAATTTACTTCTCTTTGGCCTTGTGAGACTACTCCATGCATTCACCAGATTTACGTGCTCTTCTCTTCATGGTTTGCAGTGGAAAAGGCTTTGCTAGATTCAGGGTGTTTCAGGGTCTTGTGTGGTTGCCTCATCATTTTCAGTTTTTTAGAGCAGTAATTGTTTCCTCTCTTTCTTCTTCTTTCTTCTCTTTGTCATAACATATTTATCTTCCCTCTCGCACATGCATTTACACATACTACTTACCCCCAACCACACACCTCAAATACACCATCACGTAATATTGTTCATAAACTGTTATGCTGTTCTGTCTTAATTTCTGCATGTTCTGACTCCATTCTTTGGGTGTTTGTTAAGTATGTACTATTATTCTTTTGTTATATTGCACCAATAACAGTGACAGGCCCAGTGAAATTACCATCTTAGTTAAATTGCTAAATATTTTCTTTTTAAGACTGCTTTGAAATCCTCTTATGAAGCTCCTTTAAGTACTATATCATCAACACTGCTTTTCAGTTTGACAATTTAAACAGGAGTGGGCTTCTAAGGGGTTTCCCTCCCTCAGAAGTCTGAGCCCACTCCTGTGCGTTTTAATGCTAATTTTCTTTTGATTTATGTATTTTCTTCTTGTTCTTCTTTAGATTTCATATTGTAAACATGATAAAATCCAAGGACTATGTTTACTTTTAATTTCATAAAGCTATCAATCCAAAAAAGACTAATTAATATAATTGGAGAGAACTAAATGATATCAGTTTATGGCTGCTTGCCTCAATTGTAGAGAATAAGAACAATCAAGCTCTGACAAAGAAAAAAGAGTGATCAAGTCTGTTCCTTCTCGTTGTGTTCAGAACGTCACAGATACTTTCTTAAAGCCAAGCACAAGAAGCACACTGTGTTAATGGAGCTTTATTGGAGTAACTGAGACTCCTGTGTCATTTACAACAAAGTGCTCTAACCACATGAAACCAGCTGATTACACCTCTGCATGGACACATAATCCTAACATCCCTGGGCAAATGAATAAATAAATAAACAAATAAAAGCAGGCTGACAGAAGTAAATTAAGACCTTATCCCAGATAATTGTTTAACATAAATCAGGCTCTATTTCCTATTACCAGCTAAATAGCTGTTGAAGACCTGTTTCTCCTCCAATCAGTCTTTTCTGTTGCCGTGTTGATGTGACAGGCGGTCCAAATTGATATGTTTTGTCTGCTTGTGGTTTTGTCCCTTCTAAAAGAAGCATCAACCTGTTTCCGCCACTGACTAATTGGCTGTTTTGCAAGCATGCTGGTGCCTAACATTATAGTCAGCTGTGTTGTCTTTCCTTGTTGTCCTACAGAGAGCAGTGTCCTGCAGAGTCCTGTGTTCACCAAGCAGCCAGGCAGCATTGTGTATCCTGTGGAGACTCTGGAGAGGAACAGGGAGGTGGTGTTCAGCTGCGAAGCCCAGGGAAGCCCGCCGCCCATCTACCGGTGAGTGTGTGACTGCGGCGCTTGTTGTTTTCTCGCTCTGCAAATTGTTCCTCCCCATAGATGCTACAATTTCAACACCCTTCAATTTTAGACAACCAATCACTGGCAAATGCCTCAATCATGTCTTTTGCAATCTCTCTTCGTATGTTGGCAGCTCTGAACACCCACATAAGTGAACTGTTGGACACTTAAATAGCCATAAATCCTGTGACATAGTGATGTAGCATGTTCCAACTCAATCAATAAGTGACGCTTTAAACCGAAAAAGGTTGATTTATTACTTCATGTATGCACAGACTCATCCAAGTGTTCAGATGCTTTACTTAAAGGGGGTATATGTAGTTTTCATCGGCCACTAGCAGTGTGGTTTTTAGATTGTTACTTACTGTGCTCATAAGCGGGCTCAAACTCATGAGCGAGCATAATCGGACACACAGAGACAGACACGCAGGGAAACAGCTTCACACAACACACTGGAAACTCTTACTGCAACATTACAGTAATATTTTTAGCAGCTTGAGTTTGAACTAATCCACACCAGTTGCATGAGAACGCTACACTGACTGCATTTAGCCGACGGGAAACATCAGCATGAGCCTCACCTGGCCCTTTTCAATAACTATTTGTGCATCTTTCACAGAAGGCAATGTGAGCACAGCTAAATGTATTGGACGATAAGGAAACGGTTAGTGAGCTAGACTGAAGATTATAAATGAGATTGTTGTCACACTTTATAACAGTTAGAGCGCAGAGGGTGATGTTACTGTAGCGAATGGGTCTTCCACTGTGGTGTGGCCCTTTGCCGTTATGTTGCATTATTGTATCTATATGTGTCACATACGTTACAGTGACTGAGACAGTGGAGAAGCTGTGTACCTGAGTATCAGTAAAACCAAAATAAATCTAAATTAAACGTTACAAAGCAAACAGCTTGCATCAAGGCTCGAATAAACACATCGCACCACGTTTGCTTTGTACCGTTACATAATTTCTTGCAGGCTGGAATTAACACTTTGTCATAATAAGGGTGGTACACAGGACAGTTATATGGGTCGCTTTAGTAATGTGGAAAGCCATAACATTACATATTGCACAGGATAACGTTAGCAAGTGGTCGGGAGGTGAGCGTGCACAGGGCAGTGCCTTCACATTAAAAGCAGACTAGTGGCTGCTCCAAGCAACAGAGAAAACAGGTGTGGGCTTCATTTCTAATTGAGGTTAGAACCTATTGACAGTAAGGCAGTAAAATTTTGATTTATTAATAAGTGATGTCGAAAAACTACATATAGAAAAATACTGTAAATACTGTATTTAATCTATCCAATTCAATTTTATTTCATTTATAACAACAATTATCTCATTGCGCTCAATCTGGAAAATAATCAGTAACTTCAGCTGTCAGATAATGTAGTGAAGTAAAAAGTACACAACAATATTCCCCTATGAAATGTTGTGGAGAAATTAAATACTAGTATAAGTAGCTCTACTTAAGTACAGTAGATGAGTAAATGTACTTAGTTACTTTTAACCACTGGTACTTTCAAATGTCAAATGTGTCCATATCCTGTAAATCAGATGGGTTTTGTTGTCATTATGTCCTCAGATTGAGTCCTTCCATTCACCCTGAATGAAACCGCTCCAGGAGTCTTGGCACTGTTGTTTCTAGCTTTAGAAAAGACTTGTTCATCCTCGCAAGTCAAGCCTGAGCTGATCAGGATCATAGGAATGTATTACATGAATTTGATGTATTGGTAGATTTTCCTTTCAACCCCCTGCTGAAAACATGTCCATGCCTATTTGTACACCGGGAATGCATGTTAAGCTTTGCATGCACCAAGCTCAAATATTTTACAGCTCAAAGAGCAGCTGTTTCTCCCTCTTTATTTCCTCCTCGCATAGACCATTAGTCTATTAAAAGGACGTTATGTTGTGTTTCAGCACCTCTGACAAGTAAAAGTTCAAATCAATCACGTTTGCTCACTGAAATTGCTGGGGTGAGATTTGGAAGGATTGGTACATTTAATACTTGGGATTGAGTCAGCTTAGAGGATGACCTAATCAGCTGTTTCCCGTCAAGGTCGCTGTGCGGTCTTGTCAGAGCGACTGCCACCTTCTAAAGATGTGTTGTAACAAGCAGACAACAGCTAAATCATGTTCAAAGTTCATTAATTGCACGTCCACAGCAGTAAACTGTGACAGTTTGAGCTGCAGTATTTACATTAAATGCCACGAGCAAAGAAATGTGCTCAGAATTGTCTGTGCTAAATCTGAATGAAGAGAAATAAAGGATATATTTTCATTTAAGAGAGGAGAAATGAGTAGGCTGTGGCTTATAAATCCAATTCCAGGCACCTTAAGGTAGAATGTGTAAGAACTGAGACTACTCACCAATCAGTTTATGCCATTAGCCATGGGTTAGGGTTAGGCAAAGTGGCCAGGTTTGAACCCCAGTTGTCCCATATCTTTCTGTGTGGATGTACGATGTCTGCGTGGGTTTCCTCCGGGCGCTCCAGTTTCCCCCATCACCAAAAACATGTTAGGTTCTAGGGCTGGATGATATGACCTAAATTAAGATTAATGAATTATTTTGGTTTTGGTTTTTTGCCCTCACTGCACATTGACATGGTTTGAAGCAACTGTTATTATAAACTATTAAAGGTGGGATATCTTTTTTTTCGATTCCCAGTCAAAAATCAATGATCAAAATGTTCATTGATAATGTGATGTTCACGTGTTCCCCTATATCTGGCACCTCACAGCTGCTGAATGAATGAACGCCACGTCTAACATTTCACACAATGAATATTATCAATTCCCTGCCATTGGCTAGCTGGCTGAAGTAACACTAACAGCATGCTCCTTGTAAAAATAAGACATCAGTCGCTAATTAAGATTGGATATTATATTATAATTATATTAAGACATAATGTCTTAATTAGTCAGAGGTGCTGTTGATTATTTTACTTGTTATTTGGACAGAGCAGGCTAGGTATTTTCTCGGTGTCCAGTCTTTGTGCTAAGCTAAGCTAACTGGCTGCTAGCCGGCTGTAGCCTTATAGGCCTGTGGACTTAAAAAATAATGGTATCTATCTTCTCATAGAACTCTCAACCAGAAAGCGAATGCGTATATGTCCTAAAATGTCAACCTTTTCCTTTAAGCTAGCCATGTGTACTTTTCATTACTATCATGGACACCACAGTGTGGTTAACGCTAGCTGTCTCGTCACAGCAAGAAGGTTGTGGGTTCAAACCCCAGTTGTCCCGGCCTTTCTGTGTGGAGTTTGCATGTTCTCCCAGAGTCTGTGTGGGTTCTCTCCGGGGTGCTCCTGCTTCCTCCCACCGTTCAAAGACATACAGACTATTGGTGACCCTAAATTGTCCTTAGGTGTGGATGTGAGTGTGAGTGGTGGCCCTGGGGAATTGGCGACCTGTCCAGGGTGTACCCGATGTCAGCTGGGATTGGCTCCAGCACCCCGAGACCCTGTACGCAGGATAAGCAGTTGACGATGGATGATTATAGAGCAGTTCACAATATCAGCCGTCTTATAATGAACAACGCTGTCAGGCAAGTTCTTCATTTAGATCTGGGTGACTTGTGGCTTCGAGACTGCAGATGCATTGTGTCTCTCATAGCTTGACGATTTTAACTCATCACCTCTGATACCAAGCCTATGTCTATGCTATGTCTATAACTTTCAAAATGGAGTCAGTGCCATACTGGGCTGCCAGATAGTTGCAGTCTATTGGTTAAGCAGGGCTTTCAGTGCGAATAGCATAGCAGTGCTCAGATACCTTGTCCCTCAGTCTTCTTTTAGTTTGACTGAAGGAAAAACAGCCTCGGGGAATCAAGCCTGTCAACAACAAGGGTGGTGTTACAGTTCACAAAACACAGAACTGGAAGCGTCGTCCTATGAAGAAGATACTCAAAAAACTAGGGGTTTTTTTGTTGTTTTTTTTTACCACCACAGAAAAAATTTAATTTAACTGTAACTATGGGAGGTGTCGTCTTTACAAAGTAGTATTTTTTTTTACATATTTAAGCACCAGGTTTAAGAAAAGGAACAGACCGCCTAACGTTCACAGTCTCATAAGCCAGATGGTGTGGTATTATGCCACTGTGTAAACCGCCTGTTGTTATGTGATTGCATAAAGCATGTGCCTAACAAATGGAACTGCTGTTGTAGCCTGCTTGCCAGAATAAATCATTGTAAATACAATTATAATATTATAGTCTAGTTTATATGTGTTTGATGTAATGCGCTGCTCCATACTTCCCATGATGAAGGATATACAGTGACAGAGTTCCCCTCATGCTGCTTTCCATCACTGTTCCCAAACTGGTCTCAGTTTATCTGTAGTTATAATGTGCTCGAGTTCCACAGAAATGAGAGTATCCGTCACTTAGCGGCTTTAAAGTTGTTACCTAATTGGCTTAATGCGACACAAGCTGTCACTGGGCATTCTATTTGTCACAAAAGAGCATTGGCAGGTTTGGGTTGGCAATTATCTTTAATTACCACTATGTTTAATTATCACACACATTCACAATACAGTGCATGTTGGGATTCACAGTATCTCCCTCCAACTTGGTAAATTCTTTCTCCTTTTCAACATGGGACATGATTGCTCACGCGGATGCATCAAAACCTTATCCACGCTAATGTTTTAGAAAGACACAGACAAAGCACTGGCAACATTTGGTTTGGTCCAGCTGTCACCCGATTAAACTGTTTCAATATGGATACACTGCTGAGTTGCTCTGAGCAAGTATGACTGTTCATATTTGATGGAACCGCCCTCCCCTGTCCGCTCTGCTTTTTCATTCACGTCAAAGGCGTTACTTGGCTGTAAAATATTTATGTTGATTTTTGTTTGTTCCACTTCAGCTGCAAATGAATCGCTGCCTTAGTCCTGTGAGACCATAGCCACCACCACCCCAGGCTCTTCTCTATTGTGTGAAGTAATAAGGCTCTTGAGAGTTCACTTGTGACTGAACCTGAAGAGGGCCATGAAATACCATTGTGCTGCACATTCTGTCTATTAAAAGGAAAAAAATAGGCGCTTTGTGAGTGCTGCAGTGCCCGACCCACAAATATTCTGCTGTTTTTGAGACACTTCATTGTGGGGAGGTGGGTTAGCATCACAGTCTGATATTGTTCTTCATGTAATCAGCTCTTACTTGTGTATTATATGTTGATCCTGTACTGACTACAGTGGCCACAGCAAAGAACATAGTATAAAATTAAGCAAATAAGTCTGTTCCATAGGGTATGTTATCCCTTTCATGCGTGATAACTCCATTTTGGGTAAATATACCATGGTTATGTTCGCCAAGTCATTTGAGGACAGTGTCAGTTGATTGATAGCAACACTGTAACCGTGGTTACTCTCTTGTTTTCCAAATATTTATTGCTCGACGACCTCCAATTCAAGATGGACGATTGTGATGGCCTTGTGGTAAATGCCTCAGGCATATCTGTAAAAAACTTTTATTCAGGGAGATCAATGAAAGTCAAAAAAAAATAGTAGTATGTACACTAAACTATTATTAACAGGTTTATGTTTTATAAATTAAAAAATTGAGTAAAATGTAGTTTTTATACACCAAAAACCAACTGTCCATTAGGGTTGGGGGGAAAAATCGATACAGCATAGTATCGCGATCTTTTCCGTAGCAATATTGTATCGATACATGGAGGTCAAGTATCGATCTTTTATTATATGAATTGTATTTGACAATTTTACTTTTTGGTACTAAAATAATAAAATCAGTTGCTTTTTCAGTCCACCAGAAAAAGACTTTTCCTTTGGGGACCCAATTTGAATTTGGAAAAAAGGTAATAAATTGCTATATATCGCAATATGTTTAAAATCGCAATGATATCGTATTGTGACATAAGTATTGTGCTAAGATCGTATCGTGGGTCCTCTGGTAATTCCCACTCCTACTGTCCACATATGTGGACATCATGCAACAGTGGAGTCAGATAGCATTAAGTTGGATGTCTTCAACCTGCTAGTATATCTACTTCAGAGAAGCGATTAATTGTATTATATTATAAGAAAACAGACTTTTAACAAATGTACATAAATAACAATGCAAAAGTGCCTCTATTGGTTCCTAAAATACATGTTTTATTGTTAATTTTCAACTACTGAGCTTAAATAAATAGCATAACATGACATAGAAAACATAATATTCCATATTGTCAGGTGTGGCATTTTACTCCTTTATTGGA
Organism: Lepomis macrochirus; assembly: GCA_024633595.2. Lineage (NCBI taxonomy): Eukaryota > Metazoa > Chordata > Actinopteri > Centrarchiformes > Centrarchidae > Lepomis > Lepomis macrochirus. Next base: position 36,200,340 of record JALXJV020000004.1, read on the forward strand.
AGGTGTTCACATACATAGGCAGTTAAATCGTTAACAGAATTTTGAAAAATGTAAACAGATTTGTATTTTAACCCAATTGTGAGTAATAAAAAGAATCTTTAAAAAAGTCTAGATAATGTTTTTAATAAGATGCAATATAGCAAGAAAATAAATGCCACCATGATAATCTAACACCCCTGTCATTGTTTTCTCAGAAAGGTCCTTATGCCTCAAAGGCACCAAATTGGCACAACACGAGGAGTTAAGATAGCAGTGTACAAAAACAGCTTTGCACAACTTCTGTCTACTGTACAAAAGGCCTTCAGCAAAGGACTTTTTTTCCACTTCAAAGCTGCTTTCTTTTCCAAATGAAACAAAACACCGTTTTCCCAGCTGAACCTGAAATCATTCAGACAACATTAAAAAATCAAAGCAGAGGGAAATATAGAACTTCTCCTCAAAGAAATAATCAACCGCTAAATCACCTTGGGCCCTAATCAAATCTGCATTGTCCATTTTCCAATAATGTATAAAATGCTCCTTTTGTGCTTGCTTATCTGTGCAGAACCTTGTATTGCATTGATGGTTATGCATCATTGATAACAAATAACAGCGCCTGAGCTTTTTTTTTTTGCTCTGGCTGAAGTAATTTATGGCTTGTATCTATTTTTCTGAAATGACTGACTTTCCGCCCACCTGTGTTTCATCAAAGAAGGTGCATCTGTGTGGAGATTAGACAATCTCTGGCCTTTATAATTGAATTATACCCTTTGTTGATCACCCCTAACACGAATGATTATCATATGGACTAGTCTAGAATGCACAAGCGTGAAGGCAAGGTTGCACGCATTTATTTTAATTGTCCCACCATAATGATTAAGCAGCATTTTTATGTGGTTTGACTGGAGTCTGCAAGATGGATGGCCTGCAATGCTATCTATTTGCAGGGAGTCAAGTCCTTGGCACCACAGTGGTTCACTGCTGCTTAGATTAACACTAAGCTGGAGGGCATGATTTCTGGGCCCTGTCTACAATTTATGTTTTTCCTGTTGAAAACAATCAAATGTACAGATCATGTTCTTTTTTCTTCTAGTCTGGATTGCTTCCATTGCCCCAGTTTACACTCTACAATGTTTAATTTGTTCATTTACATATTAATTCTCTTCATGTATTTGTTTTAGGTGGAAACTGAATAGCACAGAAATCAATCCCAAATCTGGATCTCACTACAGCCTTTCTGGAGGCAACCTCAGAATCAGCCATCTGAACAAAGACCAAGATGCTGGAACGTATCAGTGCCTCGCCTCTAACTCTTTCGGGACCATCGTCAGCCGAGAGGCCAGTCTAACCTTTGCATGTGAGTCTCTTTTTCTGTCTCTCTGGGCAAACATTTGTGGCTTCTGCGCTTCCACTGAAAAAGAGATGCAGCAAAAAAAAAACAAAAAAAATGACAGTGGCACTCCAGGATAACATAGCGGGTTCTGTTTGATAATATGATAAACATGGAAAAATCTCTTTGGGGAACTATTAACTAAATGTGTGCTAACTAGAGTTTACCTGGTAGGTCATGACTGCAGATCAAACACAAACCTAAAAAAAAAAAAGTCCAAGTGAAGTGAAGCTCAAGTCAAGGCTTCTTTGTGGCATGTGACCGAACTGCCACTATACTACTGCTCTTTACCTTTAAATAACCAGTGGTTGAAGAAGTGTCTTTTAATTTAAGCTGCTGCAATTGAAATGTTTATGTTAACAATGTGTCAAATGACAATGTGAAAACGATGTGAAAGCTCCTAGGGCCGGATTTACTAACACCTGAAAAAAGAGTACTAAATTGCTTGTGCATTCTAAAATATTGCACGTGTAATTGTAGTACCTGTTACGGGTGATCAACTAAGAATTATTGCGTAGATGACAACTGGTGCAAACACAATGGAGGGGGGTGTATTTAAATGAGGGTTTTGCGTGTTTTAATGGTTTCCACCATGGAGAATCGGGAGGGAAAGAAGCCACTGCGTAAAAACCTTTCATTCAGAGCGTTCCGAGTATGTGTGTGTGTACCTGCCCATCCTGCCTAAGATTGCACTAAATACTTGGGACAGCACACATGAAAAACAGCCACAATATGCTGGAATGACCCAGACGTGAGGAAATACCAGCAGATCGTGCTTCATCCAGTCAGAGGGAACAATCACCGCCCGTCCGATGAATGTTAATACAACAGTATTGTCAGAGCTAAAGGAAAAAACCAATTCATACAGTTCATCGAATAAATAAAATAATTTTATTTCTATATATTGGATATAGAATAATATTATGTGATATTTTTAATTTCTCTACGTCTTCTTTCATTCCGACAGTGACTCCTTCTCTCAATGATAACAGCAGCCTTCTCTGCGCAACACTTGGATTTCACCTTCCTTTCAAATGTATTAAATACAGATGCTGTACTATACATGAAATCGCTTTTACATCACATTGCGTGTAGTTAATAAAAGTATTTGCATGTTACCCTCCCATTACTTTGCAGAATAAAAATGAAACGCCCCTAATTGTATAATTATTAAGGCTAAAGTAGTAAAGTTTTTGCTCACGCAAACCTTTAGTAAATCTGGACCATAGTGATCAGCCTACAGAGAGTTATCACCCGAATTTGCAGCTCCCGTCGACTTAACAGAGCTTTTAGTGAGTTTCAGCTCATTGTTTAGCTGCATGTCCCACAACCTTACTGTTTTAGTTCACTCTCACCAGTTTTGGGAGTAATGCATTACAAAAAAAAATTGTAATATTATACCCGTTACAATCTCAGTAACGCGTGTTAACAAGTAACTTCATTCCCTGTTGTTGGAATCCGATGGTCGAGATTGTAGGCAGGGTGCAAACTACGGGGGAGCTCGGCAAGACTGTAGCTATGTGTAGCTATGTGTTTGTGCTCTCATGAATTACTTTCACGATCAGAGAGGCTACTGTCAGTTCATCCTGATCGATCCTGTCGGAGTGTTGGGAGAGTCAAACAATCAGTGACGTTATGCTATGGTATCGCTTGAGTAAATGCGCACAGCGTTTTTCTTAAAGGGGAGACGATTCATCCTATTTCATCCATCTCTGCCTCCTCTACTATCACAGACGGTTAATTTATATGAAAAGATCCACCTGATCCCTAGGTATAACACAACACTAGAACTCACCTATGCAGCACATCTTACTATTAGAATAATGCGCCCATTAAATAGAAGTGAAAGTAACTCAAAGTAACATAAAACTAGTGTAAAGCATTACAATTCAGAGAAAGTAATTATAATTACTCTCAATTGCTAGCCAACACTGCTGCCAAAGTCATTGGCTTCTTATTTGAAGCCAATGACTTCAGCTTAACTTTTTATTTGACAGGGAAATACAGGTAGGTGCTGAATAGAACCGGTGGAGAATGGGACTCCGCTAGGTAGTGTGTGTAGCCCGCTGTGTCATGCTCACATGGAAAAATCATTTAGATAAAGTTAAGAGCGAATGTAAAAAGGTCATCAATATACTTTGTTGTCTATCCGGAGAAGAGTGGAGAGCAAGAAGAGCAGCTCTATACTCTCCAGCTCTATAAAACATATACTGGGCTGTCATGAGATCTGACTTAAGCCAGGTGAGTAGCATATGCAGTATGACAGCAGCAGAATCAAACCTGAAGAAACTAGATGTATTACAAGCTCAGGCCAGAATCTGTATTTTATCATTCAGAACATCTCCAGTATCAGCAATGCAGGTGGAAAGGGGAGAAATGCCTTCAAGGATCAGGAGTTTGAGCTAATGTTGGCGTACTGGGTTAGTCTTCAGGGGCAATGCGATACTCATCCTGCCAAGAGTCTTTTAAACAGACTGCTGGCAACACAGTGAGACAAATTTCACAAGTTTTGGGGTGGGATTGGTGATGCAAAGGCAGAAATTATAGGATTACGACAATTACAGTACAGCCCTACAGTGTCAGTGCCTTCCATTCATCCCTGGTTATTCGTACTGCCAAGTGTAGACCTCCACATTCAGCAGGGATTGAAGGATAAATCAGAGCACCTTCCAGAATGGATCATAGTACAGAGCTATTTTAATTAGCATTTTTCAGACTCAGTGTTTATATTTACGGATGGCTCCAAAGATCCTGAGACAGGATGCACTGCCTGTTAGGTTCCTAAATTCATTGACACCATCTGGAATGCCTGACCATGAGATGAAACTCAAAAGAAGGAAGGTCAATCTTGCTGTGGAACCTGCAAGCAGGTCCTGACCAAACTTTCAAAAACGGCAGCAGGATGGTGGTGATGAGGCTGACGGACAAGTTGGTTGTGTGCGAGATTTCCCTGGGGACAAACAGGTGTCGGCGGGTCTTCCTACCAAGGATTCCTCAACATGACAGAAATGATGAGCTTCCCTTCATTTTTGTCAGGTGACAATTCCCTGGCTGGCTTTCTCGGATACAATAAACTAAGATCAGGGGCAGGAAAATGACCTAGTTGGCATCTACCTTCTTCAGCCTGTTTCTGCTCAATGCCAGCTCAACACAGCTTTCTCCAGGGGAAATAATGAGCATATTCAAAGTTGTTATTGAAGGAAATGACGAGGGTATGACAGACAACATTGCGTGTAAAGAAATAATATAATATCTACTGTCAACAACCTTGATACTTTTAAGTCAGGTTTTCATTATTGTCTATTTTCTACTCTTCAACTTTTATATAGTAGAGTATAAAAAAATGTTTTTCTTTTCACAAGCTTATTTGTTTGCAAAATCTTTGCAGGAACAGGGGGTTATTACTATGACCTTATAGAAATAAACATATTATTATTATTATTACTGCACTATAATATGAGAGTTGTGTGAGTATGTATTTGCTTTTTCGGATATGGGCCATGCACCTTTCATCACTTGCCTTCAAAATTCACTTTTAAAATTGCTTTGACGTCTACTCTTGGCATGGGACTTTTGTTTTAAGGGGTGGGGCCAGGTGGTCAAGGAGCATCACTAGAAGCTGAGGGTGAAAGCAATGGACAGGGCTTGGGTACAGGGGCAAAAGTCTCAGGATTCAGGGGAGAGTCAAGCTGATAGGTTGCAGCACCTAAAGGGCAATTAGCTCTAGTATTAACGATAGATCAAATGATGACATGTAATGTAGTTATGTAACTCGTATTGAAAAACCAACAGAGATATACTGTAGAGCGTTTTTCCTATCTTTATTCAAGAGCATGGTCTTTTAATTTGAGAGCATGACTTATTGATTTCACATTCACATTTTGTAATGCTTTCCTTGAAAAACCTCGCACTCAAACATGCCCTGCTTGCGCTTAGATCTGCAGCGTTTCTCAAACTGTACGCTTGCACTCAGATATATTTAACCACGTGTAAGGGACACTCGTAAGACGTAAAGTGAACTTGCCTGCAACAAAAAAAAAAAAAGAGTTCACTTCATTCATCAACACTACCCCTGGTATTCTGTTGGTAGGGGATTTTAACAGGGTTATTTCACAAAAATCAGAGAGCAGAAGGGTAATCCGAGACCACAGAAGCAGCCTGAGGAGAGTGGCTGAAGCTGGAGCGCAGGAAACATGTGCAAGCAACAGTATATCTGTCACAGTTAGTCCAGTTTAAGATGAAGTACAGAGGTATTAACAGCAAAATATACTTAAACATTTAAAGAAAAAATATTGTCACACCCTAATGCAGAATAGCCCCATTTAGTGGACTACATTATTATATTCTCCTCATAGTTATGGCTGTTTTACATGAAATTAATTTTCACTTCTATACTATACCAGTATAGCTAGTACAGGTAGTTTAATCTATAATAGTGCATGTTTGTGTGTAAAATCATAATCTATAATAATAAATAATCAATGTATCCTGTATCTATGTATCTATAGCTGTCAAGAAAATGTAGTGTAGTATACGTTTGTCTCACAGATTAAGGCATGCAAGTCTAAGTACAAAATTTAATATTACTAATTGAACCAGCTGGCTCGTTCGATCTTCTTAACAAGGCTGCAGTAGAAAAATCCAGTGTGCGTTTTCAACCACTGCAAAGAACAAAGAGACGCAAACTAAAGAAAACAACATTCCAAGATGCAAATTCAACACTATCAGTTTTGCAGATTTTAGCAATTTCGTGCCGGTGTGATGATAGATTGTTTGACTGATCTTGACGAGAGTAACTGACAGCCTCTGGACTTCGTCTTCAATAATTGCCTACTATGTGTGCCAGTTATCGGACGGGCATAAATGATGACATTAACAGCAGCTGAGTGATTGCTGGCTCAGATTAGATTCTGAGGTTTAGCATTTGGGGACAAGGCCACCAATATGTCTCAGGCCGTTTGTTTGGTCCCCCCGGACCAGAGAGAGGTCAATCTACGGTCTGATTTCGCTGGTGGATTTCCACTGTGATAGGTTGATGACAGTTCCATCAATTGTTAGGCTCTGACCTTACCGGCATTCAGTTGTTGTCACAGAGTCGGGGTGCGCATGTATGACCGAGTGTCATCTATCTTCTTTATTACTCTTGGTACAGCTTTATTAACTCCACAGCATGATTGAATGGTAAAGGTTTAAATTAATATTTTAAAGGGCAACTGGTATTACTGGAAGGTGTAATTGCAATTCTTCCTAGAAATTTAAACAAACTAAAGCGCGTGTGTTTTTTTTTTCTACCAGTCAAATAGACACCATACACACTTTAGGTGCAAGTGGTGTTTCAGCACCTATCCTCCATCCCTCCAGTTAAGAATGTCAACCTTCGGTGGTAATTGGTTTTATGTGGAATTTGACTGTCAAACACGACAGACTTTGAGCCTACTCATATCTCCAATAAGCCCAGTGATAATTAACAGCTGTCAGAGCAAGCAATCGTTATAAAAATGCACATCTGCTACACCTGAAAAGTCAAAAGTGGAGAGATTTAAAGATTGTCATATACGTGATCTAATGTTACACTTAATCATAAGGGCAATGTTTAACATGTAAAAACACAACAAAATAGATATGTTTTTGGAAGTTATTGTTAAAGAATAATTTGGGTGATATTCCATATTTTTCTCATTGTCAACAAATTCTGTACTAACCAGAAGTATCTTTGTAGCCAGTATGTTATTCCTCTTTACCATATAACTTCATTGTTTACATTAGATTACATTAGATTTAACTTTATTGTCATTGCACAGAGTACTTAGTAGAAGTAGTAAAATTGGGGCCCTGAAGGGAATAGAAAAAGTTCAGTCATTGGAGGTAGGTGTGTGGGGATCAGTCACTGTGGTGTGGAGTTTAGCAACGTGACAGCTGAAGGGAAGATGTTAGTCTTGGAACGAAGAGTCCCGTAGCACCTTTAAGACAGAAGGAGGGCGAACCATAGTTTTAAAGTGAAAGGACAGAACGCATATTAATTGTGACCTGCTCTAGTGGACTGGTTAATCATTCCTTATTAATAAAGGCAGGTAGTACCGATCTATTTTCTACAGGTGATACATTTTTCTCCTGTCATCTGTCAACAAACAGCTACAGCAAAGTGTACAGCAGCACACGTGTCTGTGTATGCCTTTTGTACAAAATAAAGGAATAATAAAATTGAAGAATAATAGATTTAGATTCATCAGGTGCTCATAAATATGACTTCAAATGAATACTAATGTGGCTCTTTATGTGTCAATAGCCAAGGGCGGGCTAACGTGTTAGCCCCATCATGGTATAAAACAACAACAATTTTGGATATTGCTAATCTTCCGCTACACCATAATATGTCACTTAAGTCCAGTCCATCATGTTGTAAACACTACACACATATTTAGACACAAGACTAAATCTTAACTCAAGGTCTACTTACTAGTCTCGTCTAGTTCTACAGCTTTCAATTGCTCTTTAAACACTCATCTCACACTCTTTTTCAGAGGAGGTAGTTTGTTCAGTATATTGTACAATACTACACGGGTAATGTACGTTAAGCACCATGGAAACACAGCAATACAGGCAGAAACAGAATGGAAAAGCTTGTTAGGGTGAGGGTTATCAGTAGCCCTGAATTTACATCAAAACAATTAATTAAAAAAAGATTGACTAATTTACCTGAATCATTAATGAATTACCTCATGCACTGATTTTAATCTATCAGGGTGCCCCAATTTAAAATCTTTAAATGGGAGGGATGAGATATTGAAAAATGCTCAGGGCTTTAAATGTTTTAATGCTGTGGCACATTGTTCAGGTAAAATCCACCAAGTTCAAAAAGTTCAAATGCATTTGAACATTAGTGATTGGTTAGTGATTCCAAACTGGAACAAACCTCAAATAACTCACTAATATATATATATATATATCTTGGAACTGAGATAATAAAATCCTGATAGTGAGTGAGTGGGAAAAGGAGTTCCTGTTTTCAGGAGAGCATTGTTGTTCAGTGAACGTGCTCTGGCTTCTAATTTAGTCATTTAGCTCGGAGTTTGTAGGAATTCTGACTTCTGATTTCTTTAATTAAATAGGCATCAGCGCTGTCTTAATCTTATTCCCGGTAGCCTTTCTGAAATGCATTAATTGTGTTGTTGAAATCACAATGCATTGTCACGGCACATTAATGGCGTAGTTTCAGTTTAGACCTGCATGTAGGCCTTAAATCATACATTTCCAACTCAATTGGAATTAAAAATCTTTTATGCTATAATAATGCTATTCACTTTATATGACTTTTATATTCACAGTCTTGCTAAAAACAACTGAAAACCCACATGTTGATTTCATATTCTGTAGTAAAACACGCTTCACAATGAAACAGTTCATCTGCAAAATGATCCTCTGTTAACCCGCGTTAGTCTACATGCTCCGCGACGCCTTCAAGGTTGTTTGAAATTGGCGGCACTCCAAATCCTTCAGGATTCCTCTTTGTGTCACAAACTTTTGATGGATGATGCTACTCCTCGTGAGGGCTGTGGCTGTCTACCCCCTGCGGCAAGGATAACTGATGGGCAGTGGGGGCTCCCGCTCAATACTCGCTGCCCTTGATTAGTATGTCTATTGATTCTATATCAGTGATTATGTAAAAGATGTACACCCATAATTCATACTGAAGAACAGACTGTATACTCAATATTGGAATTATAGTGCGGGCCCCCACGCTATAATTCCAACTGTTAAGTGTTTCCATGACTCCATTAAAACATCAGTGATGTAAAGAAGGTCCAGCTGTCAAGAAAACATTCTTGAAAATGGAGCTTGCCTTGAAACATTTTCCTTGTTACTTATATATTGTCTCATCAGATAATCTCATATTGCTAAGTATATAGGCACATAGGCGTGAACATTCCTCATGTCACCAAAGTAGGCTTTAAAGCCTGGAGGGGAAATATGAATACCTCATTTAAATGCAAATAAATCCTCTAGGCTCCTCTGAGCTGTTATGATAATGCAGAATGTGTATATTGACTTAGTTAATGAGGTGTAAATAGCTAATGGGTGTACTCTGGCTTTGACTTTTCATCTGCAGTAGACTATCAAGATATCTCTATTGAGCTCCCGCTATAACGTGACATAACATAGGCCTACTTTACTGTTTATATTTGTTTGAGGCACATAACATCCAGACCAGCAAATAGTTAGGAACTGTGTTTGATGACAGGAAATCCAGAGGCAATAAGACTTGTAAATAGCCATGGCATTATTATTATTATTATCATTATTATTGGTAAATGCACTTGAGTTCGTAATGACCACTGATGCTCAGTGATTTTATGTTTAAAACATAGCATCAGCTTGTCTCAAATAAATATAATTTGCCAGTTTATGAAGTAGCTAAAGCCAATGCATTCTAACATAACAGCCCTGTAATAAATCCTCCTTTCATTATTAAGGTTATAATGTGGTGTTTTTGAATTGTATTATACTGAAAGTTGTTTCTAATATTTTGTCCACCCATTTCTTTCAGTAAGGGTAGAACAAATATGCCATTCAATTCAACAGCACAGTAAAAGTAAAGTCAACAAAACATTACCCTCATGGGATTGTATTGCCTAAGAAACTGTACAAAACCAGCTGTGACACACACACACACAAACACACACATATTACCTACCCTCCACTTAAAGAGCATCCTTAAGGAGTCACAGGTTGTAATGAGACTCATAGTCACGGCTGGACAGGCTTGTTGAAGCTGTGCTGGTTTTTGGAAAGCTCATATGTGTTGGAGGGGATCATCAGCTTAATCTGGATCAGTGTTTGTAATGCCCACGGTCTGCAATAAATTATGCTAAAGGATCTAGAAGATAGGACATCACGTTAACTGTTTAGAGGCTTATAATCACTGATAGCAACTTCCTTTCTGAAAATTGCACGGAAGCTTTTGTGTAAACTTGGTGTAGAAAGCACAGTGGTATAATTTAAGCCGTGAAAATTTTGAAGGATATTGTCTGTGTGACACATTTAGTTACATATACAGCATGAATTTGTTATTTGAGATGTCCGTTGTGTGCTTTCATGCATGTGCACAGCTGTGTGGGCTCTGAAAGGCATGCCTTTGGTCAAGCCCCCTACGATTTCTGCCCTGCATCTGAAGCTCTACCATAATGTAAATTATTCTTTTTGGCGCTCTCCTCAAGCCCCTTTCACAACAATGCTTCTTTTGCTCTTTTTTCACTGGACAGTGGATGGATAGGGAGGTGTGTGTGTGTGTGTGTGTGTGTGTGTGGGTGGGTGGTGGAGCGTGCAGTGGATTTTTACCTCTATTTCAGCATGCTTTCAGCACGGGCGAGGCCACGTCTGTGGATGTGGACAGGGACAATCAGTGGCTTTAGTGAAGTACACATCGCCACTTCACAATCACAGCTTTGATCTCAGCCAAAAATAATGCCAAAAAGACTTTTTTTGGAATAAATTCAGTACCTTAGATGTCTCTTGCTCTTGTCTACTTTGTTCTATAGGCTCGTATTTTGGGGAGGCTTAGGTGCTTTTATCTAACCTTCTATCGCGCTTTCAGATGAAAGTAAGTGGTGGGGCCACTCAAAAAAAGCTTCTATCGCCATTTTGGAGTGGCCCGTTTGTTTTGACAAGTCGCAAAAAACTGTATTTTGTCCATCAATTCAATGTGTTTGGTTAAGAAAAGCCTGTATTCCTATTTGTAGATTTTTACTCTACTTCTAAGAGTGGAAAAGGGACAGATGTACAGCCAAATAATTCATGTAGAAAAAAGGTGCAGAGGTCAAGTAAAAACAGAACAGATGTCAGCTATAAGCTCTCATTAGTGATCTCTGATAAGCAACACCAACCAGAGATAAACCCAACTGATAACAGAGAAGTCAATTAGCCTTGCTACACAGATGAATTACCTTTGAGCGACAGACAACCAGACAGCCATATTCCTTAAAAAACTATGAATAGTGGTGGGGGAATGCACAGTAACGCCGTAACGGGAGTAAAAGTTGGGAGGGAACTGCGTTCCTGCTCAGATTCAATGTTTTTAAAGGGGGAAATTGCTTATAGCTGTTTTACACTGATTCTAAAGCACAGAAGCTGCCGGTGATGTTGATAGGGATGTAAGTGCAGTAAAAAGTAAAAAGCCAATACTTTTGTTTAATAAGCATTAACATATAAACCCGTGCAATGTGAATATATAGTAGCGGTACATAGAGAGTATATAGTGACTTTGCTGTTATAAACATTACTGTTGCTGCTCTAGACACAACATTTAGTTATATTTAAAATATCCAACTCTAACTCTGTTCTGAAATGAATCTAGTTAATGTAACGTTAATCTTAATTGTTGAGCAACAGAGGAGAGAAGACACCATTAAAGCAGAAAAAAAGAGAATAGTAAGAGAGGGGATCTTTTTTGGAAGCTGCATAAGCAGCATCATCAAGTCTGTCATCAAGAAAAAAATCAGTAGATCTCAGCAATCTTTGCCATTTTCACTTTAGTAATTTCAACCATTGCTGAAAGTAGAAAATTGTATAATATCACAGACTTTAAAAATAAATGGCCTAATTTAGTCCAGATTGAATTCTGTATAACTCCTAAAGGTTCAAAAAGCACCTTAAATCTAGATCTTCTGACATCTTTGCTGTCTTTCTTTTCTTTATTAACACCTTTATAAGTTGGGCATTTATATGCTGTTAAACCTGCAATAAATACTTTGGGGGCTATCGGAAACAAATTATGAGGATAATATTGACATATTATCGTGTTTTGAGTTGCAAACAGTTGCTCATTTACATATCCAGCAGCCAAAGAGCAACATTATCATTGTGCCAGAGCTGTGAGTCTGGCCATGTGATATAAGTCCAATATGCAGTCTTTTTTAGCTCTGCTTGTGTCAGAGCTAATGTTCTGTTATCCTGCGTCAGCTAATGGGGATCCTAATAAAATCCTAAATCCTGATTTTGGTCTGTACTAACTCCTGAGGGAAATATCTGCCTCTTTAGCTAGTAAATGCTCCACAATGCTCACCAGCTGGCTTCTAGCTGTGTCTGTCTGCTGTGTGGTGCTGAGCAGTGGGTTTTTAAAGCTTTTTCTCTGAAAACAGCTGCCTGTTGTGGCTGAAAACGATGCTATCAGAGTGGTGAGACTGAACCAAAACAGTAAAGTCGGGGGCCTTACAGCTAAACAAAGAGCTGAAACTCAATATAAAGCTCCATAAAGCTAAGGGCAACAGCAGATTCAGGTGATAATTCTCGGTGGCTTCGTCCCTACAAGCAACCACCCTTCATAATGTCACATTGTTTTCACATTGTCATGTGATCATTTTAATTCTAGAAATACTTGTATAGCTCTTAAGCTATAACAATTCATCATGTTTTTTACGGATCATATATTTGGCACGTAAAATTTGTGCGCGTACAGCTGTTAAATAAATGTAGTCAAGTAAAAAGACATTGCCTTTTGAAATGCAGTGAAGTTGAAGTATCAAGTAGCACAAAGTGGGAATAAAATAAAGTGCAACTACCTCAAGATTACATTTACAGTATATAGGGTGGTGGTGGAGCAGTGGATAAGATGGTTGTAAATCACTTTGGGTAAAAGCATCAGCTAAATGAATAAATGTAAATATGACTGCAAAAGTGCTGCATAACTGCCGCTAGGGCTGGGTGGGATGGCCTAAATGTATATCATAATGTAAATACTGTATATATCACAGTATTTGTTTTGCTTAAAATTTCAATGTAAATGCTTCTGAAGGGGTAAAGCACTGGTATGACAATTGCATGGCAGCTATTACTGTACTCGGATTCATGGGACATATTTCACTTAGCACAAAGGAATTTTAAGAACACACGCATGCAAGAGCATGCACAAAACTGCAGTAATTAAAAAAAAACTTTCTCAAGGAACTTCTACCTCTGACAAATATTTCTTTTATGGAATAAAATAAAATCAAACTGCATAAAATGAAAATATTTCACAATGAAACTATCAAAATGCAAAATAAGTCCAAAGTAAGTTACGTTCTGCTTAATTTTAATTATTTATTAGAAATTAATTATTTATTGACCAATTTCTATTTAACCTTGCTCCTCTAAAGTTTTGGAAAAGCTGGTGAGAGTGTTAAAACACCTGGATGACAACAAGATCCAGTATAAGCATCAATATGGATTCTGACAACAACACTCAACATAAATGGCTTTGTTACGACTTACAGACAAAATTTCCACAGCGTTGGACAGCAATATGTATATATATATATATATATATATATATATATATGTACTGATATATTTTTAGACTTATCAAAGGCTTTCGATACAGTCGATTATGAAATTCTGATTTCCAAACTTTACCGCTATGGTTTTCAGGATGTTGTTATTAATTGGCTTAGCGACTACCTAAATAATAGAGAGGAATATGTATCTATAAATGTCAGTACTACTGAGAGAATCAAGTTATGTTGTGGAGTACCACATCTGTTTCTCAGATATAAATGACTTTGTTCGGTGTCTGACTCTGTATTGCCCATTCTATTCACAGACGATACTAATGTTGTCATATCACATGCAAACTAAGATAATGATGTTTTGTTTGGTTCTGGCTGAACTAAATATAGAAAAATCTAATTTATAATTTTCAGTAACAACAATAAAAGGTATTTAAAAGAAGATGCTAACTTGTTTATTAACAATATTGAAATCAACCAAGTTTCGTTAGCCAAATTTTTAGTGTATTAGTAGATGAAAAACTTTCTTACTGTAAAATTGTTTGGGCCAGTAATTAAAAAATCATTTTAATCCAGTTCTTAAGATTAGCAACTGCATCAAATTGGTATGAACCATCAGCTCCTTTGTTCAAGAAATTAAATATTCTATCTATCATCTATCAACATTAAATTAAGTAAAACTTGAAAAAATACTTTGATTTGTTTAGTAGTAATGTTATTATTTTTCCATAATAATTTTGTATAATACCAGAGGGAAGGTTTCACTATAAGCCCTTGGGGTTTTCTTACCTCTTCTACATAATTCATACAGTGTCTATTACCTATTTTCTTTGTCTTTTGTGCTACTAAATTTAAAAAAAAAATAGTTCATAGGAATTTAACTGAATTTTCGGACTGAAATTCCAATTGGTGCCAGTTTAACAGTGTAGAAATCTTGTCTTAGTGTTAATTTGAGTATACTGCTACACCCTTCGACTTCCTCTGTTGGCGGTGGCTATCTCCCTCGGAGTTTATCTCTGTGTCCTTTATTGTTACACACCTTGCGTTCCCTCTACGCAAACACAAACAGTCCTTGCTGAAACCCACTGCTCACAGAGTTTCTGTTACAGCTGGTAGACAAACACTACCACTTCCAATCAGCTCCTGGGGGCTCAGACTCCATCGACACGGCTAACTGTGAGGCAACATGAACCTCTGCCTCACTTTGTTTCACATTCTCACTGGTGGACTCGTATAAGTGTGTTTTGACAACTTGCTTTTAAATGTGGAGTAATCCATAGTTTCCTTTACGTGTATACACTGGGAAGGCATTTTGGCTGTCCAAAATGCTTTTCTCAGTTCCTGTACCTGACTGAACTGAGGTGCAAACGCCCCAGAGGCACACAGAGGAGAAGAAAAGCAAAATCTTGCTGCAGTTTATTTGCTGTCCACGTCACAATAAATCTACTGCAGTGATACCAAGGAGACTGGAAGGTATTTTGAACCTTAAAGATATTCCACCTGGTTGATCAATAAATGGAAACAGGGTCGGAAATTGGTGGTTCTCCTTAAAAGCAGCACTCTATCAAAACTGTTTTAAATTCCCTGCAATACCATAGTGAATTACTTTAAAGGTGGCACATAAATGTCTCCAAATAGCTGAAACACATCAAATTGACCCTAAAGTACCAAGCCTGGCATCAATCTTTAGAAAAAGATTAGTACCTGCTTTCTTAATAAGGCTTAAGCCTCTCAAATAGCTATTACTTAAAATATGTTTATGGGTTAAGAGATTTAAGTGTAAAAAAATAATTTAAGGCTGCTTCTTAATTGACTTGTCCTGCAGCCAATATGACATATATTAACTGACCTTATAGTCCTCTTCATAAATCAGTGAGCCCAATAATTTTGCATTAAGATCACTTGGAGCTGAACTAATCAGTAATCTCCTTTAAAAGTGGATTGGTTGCAGTTTTGCAATGAGCAGGTCTGCAAAGAGAGCGCTCGTGTCCGCACCGCCGCTGGCAGTGACTTGAGAATATGTTGCGTGATAAAATAGAGCAAGGTTAATTAAGGTTAACTAATCCAATTTGGACAATATGTATGGATAAATTTGAGACCCTATGTGAACTGTCTTCGCATATTAATTGAGTGTCGTCTACTCTTTTGTTAAAAGCACATTTATTAATGTACTTTGACATCAAAGCAGGCATCCTTAATGTGGAGACTAAATACATAAAACCTTATGTAAAATAAATGAGAATAATCAAATGCAACAAATTCTAGTAAATTATTCATGTTCTCCTGCTGTTTCTTTCAAATATCTGTTTAATATCATTATATTAAATAGCTTTGCTATTATCAGATTTAAATAGTAGGAATTTATCACCTGCCACCTGAGTTATCCGTGCAGCCATGAAGCCGCCATGTGATGTGTAAACTGCATTTACCGAGCTCTGCCAAGATATACACCATTAGTGCGTTAAATCGTTGGAAGAGGTTATGACCTGCCATTGTTTCCATCAATTGTCAAACGAAAGTAAGTTCAGTTTAACAATACCTTTGGTGTCAAAACCATACCAGGAATAGCCTTGTAATGTTCGGTGGCGGTGGACGTGATGAATGAAAGGTAACCTGATTACCACTGCAGCTATTAAAATCCCTCATGTGTGACCCACCACAGCCCTCTATGCTTAGCAGCAGGGTGCAGATTGCTGGTTGGCTCCTATTAGTGGGTGTGTGTCACTATTGATTTCAACTCTTTTTTTTTTTTTTTTCATAATGCATTTAGCCCACGCAGAACTTCCATTCATTATTTGGAATATATACAATTACTACATGGTGCAGGGAATAACCCTGATTCTTTTCATTTGCTCACTCTCTCAACGGTGTCTCTTCCAGTATGAAAATATTTAGTTATATTTATATAATTATATAATATTTAAATATTTAATATTTAATTCTGGTACATGCAACATGCCTTGCTAAATGTGACTTTTAAAAACAAGAAAAGAAATAAAAGAAAGAAACCCTAGGCAGACAAATAACAACAAAAAAAAAAGTTAGGTGGCACTACTTACAGTGGGTCTGATGTAAACAAAGCAGGTGCCTTTCCATCCACCTGTTTTTATTGCATTTTCAATTTGTGCATTTAAAAAAATGGAAACACGTGACACAAACATAAATGCCATATTTCTATCACATTTCCCACATTTAAAGTTTGACTGGCGCTCTTTTAATTATGTTTATCTCAGATATCTGAGAATTTCTATTGCTAGTTGTTTATGTTGATGAAACCAACTCCTGATATTTGCATAAAAGCAGTTTGATGGAAATGCACATTTATTTATGTTTTCCTTTTGGTGAGTTTTCTGGAAAATTCAGTTAAAAGTCCTGAGAGTCCCATTTTAACGTCCTTTAAGGTCTATTGCTATTGTGTCAGCAGGCTCATTGGAGTTTCCATAAGGCTAATTATCTTCAGGTTTTTTTGAGTTTTTCACCAAAATATTCTCCAATTGTTTTTAAACCAACATATTTGCATTGAACATTTAATTTTTCAACTGTTTCACTGATATGTTTGCATTATTATTACTTGTGAATTTTCATTTTTCACCAGTTTTTAGTTTCTAAACTGATACTAGTACTACTTTTTTGTTTTGTGCAGGTTGCTTTACTAGCACACTTTTTTCAAATCCCTTAGATTCAAAACTTGTAAAACACGGTTTTATTTTTATCTCTTCAGCATTCATTCATCCTACCTAGCGATGCTGATTTCCATAAAATTCTCGTAAAACATGTTAACTTGTTATTGCTGTTGTCTTCCAGCAAAAGTCCCCATTGGGACCCTTTAATTCACTTCTTCCTGATACTTGTGGCACCATGGCAGTGAGTCTTGGATATTCACAATATACATGCACACAGGGGGTGATTTGACCTGAGGCAAAGCCAAAGGCTGTTTACCACCCAAGCAGTCTTCACTCTTAATAAATGTTCCTTATGCTAGCACAGATACAGAGAGGCTAAGGTTGTTGCTGTATTTGTATGTAATTTGTTTGTGAGGGCGATGCAGTGGTTCAGTGGATTGTACTGCTGTGGGTTTGAACCTTGGCCTTTGGAGTTTACAAGAACTCTATTTGTCAGGGTTCAGCCTCAGTTTCTGCTCACAGTCCAAAGAAATGTAGGTCAGGAACTGTCTCGAATTGTGTGAGTGTGTGGTGTGTTTATCTGTGTGAGCTCTATAATAAACTGCCAACCTGTTGTGAGTGTTTCCCCGCTGCTGCACGCTGCTTTAGGCTCCATAGGCTGTGACCTTGAATAGGAGTAAGAAGCAAGAACAACAGAAGTGAGAAAAACAATCATGATGTTGCTTTCATGTCTTCAAGGATCAGAATCAGATGTATCAGGCTCTGACATGGGTATATTTTACTTACTGCTGTTTTTCTTTATTCTTCAGACTTGGAAAACTTCAAGACTCACAGAAGAAGCTCTGTATCAGTACGTGAAGGTCAAGGAGTAGTTCTGCTGTGCGGCCCTCCACCACATTCTGGAGGTAAAACAATACATTCTCATTTTATTTTTAATGTCTGTTTAACACAGTTGGTAAGCACACACTGAAAATTAGGGGCTGGCTGATGTTTGAAATGTTTTTAGATGGGTGATTTCATTTTCAAGTCAAGTTACTTTATTTCTATAGCACATTTAAAAACAGCAGGAGCTGACCAAAAGTTGCTTTCCAAGAACAACACACCCCCAAGAGTATATACCATTGTATATTCAAATACACAATACAATACTAGTACACAAAAAAATCAAAAAAAGAAACTAAAAGGAAATAAATTAGAACAACATCAGATTGAAATGCTGTGAGAGAATTCAAAGCGGGCCTGACAAAAACCATTGGGTCAGAATCAGGTGAAATCCAGAGAAAAAAGGTAGGGCTTTAAATTAGATTTGAAGTTCTCAGTGGTGGGGCAGGACTTAATGTTAGATGGAAGGCTATTCCAAAGCCGGGGCAGCAACAGAAAAGCCCCTGTCTCCTTTAGTTGTAAGGCGTGAGTAGGGTACTAAAAGGAGTTGTTGTAAAGATGACCTAAGCGACAATTAGCATATCTGTAATGTATTGAGAAGCTCAACCACCAAGGGGTTTTAAAGCAAATAATAATAATAACATGATAACAACAAGACCGGAGTAATGTGTTGTCTTTTCTTTGTTACAGTAAAGAGTCTAGCAGATCCATTTGTAGTTGAGAAAGTGTGGAATAGGCCAACCCCATGTACAGGAAGTAGTCCAGCTGAGAGGTGATAAGCGCATGGATAACTGTTTCCAGGTCCCTGTGGGATAAAAATGGCTTCAGTTTGCCTAAGGTTCTTAGCTAATAAAAGCTGCCCTTATCGACATTACTGATTTGCTTGTTAAAATTCAAAGAAGGATCCAAGACAACGCCTAGATTCTTAACTACATTGTGCAAATTTGTAGTCAGGGGACCAAGCAAATTGCTTAAGCTAGTGACAGAGCTCGGAGGGCCAAACAGAATTATCTCAGTTTGGTTTTCATAAAATTGAATGAAGTTCCTCGCCATGCAGCCTGTGATATCGTTCAGACAATTTAATAAGGTTTTAGTTGGTGCTGTCAGATATAACTGGTACCTAAAACTGTATGTCATCCATATAACAGTGATACAAAATATTGTACTTCTCAAAGATAGCGCCAAGGGGAAGCATGTATAGCGAGAATGAGAGTGGTCT
Organism: Lepomis macrochirus; assembly: GCA_024633595.2. Classification (NCBI taxonomy): domain Eukaryota; kingdom Metazoa; phylum Chordata; class Actinopteri; order Centrarchiformes; family Centrarchidae; genus Lepomis; species Lepomis macrochirus. The sequence continues at coordinate 36,219,693 of JALXJV020000004.1, forward strand.
TAAAATTGAGCCTTGAGGGATGCATTTAATAGCAGCAACAATTTTGCAATGTTAATATAATATAATATAATATAATATAATATAATATATAACATAATATCAAGTTTACTGATCTCATATTGGCAAGAAAGCAGATTAGCAAATTATTTGTACCTTATTATATCTAATATAATTAATTCAGGACATTGTTTGCTTTTGGCTTGAGAACAAATGATAGCAAACAATAACATATTTTCACCATGAATGTAAAAAAGAGGCTGGTATCTCAGTTGTTATTACCTGTTATCAATTATGGAGACGTGTATCAAAATGCTTCAAAAGCTGATCTTATGAAAGTTAATGTTAAATTTAATAGTTTGTGCAGATTTATTCTGAATTGTGACATTCAAACCCACCATTGGGTACATACAATCAACTGCAGTGGCTTTCTTTTGATAATAGAAGACAGTTACACTGGTATGAGTTTCTTTTCAAATGTCTTAATTTTAAATATCCTGTTTATTTACAAGAGTTTTTCATTTCGCATAACTCTAATCATATTTATTATCTTAGAAGCAATAGCAATCTTTTTTTTTCATGTTCCAAAAACTACACTAGAAATAGGAAACAAAGCATTTAGGGTTAAGGCCCCTAGAGACTGGAACCATCTACCAATTTTCTTGACATCTTTGAAGTATCTAGGTTCATTTAAGAATGCTCTTATTATTCACCTTACAACACACTGCTCCTGTTAATTATTGTTACTTACTGTTATACTCCACTGTTTTACTATTAGTGTTGGTGTCCAGAATTTTTGGCTTGTGCAAGGTACATGAGTTAATGTGTTGTTTTGTTCTTTTTTTTGAATTCTTGAAATGTTTACTATTGTGTGTTTGATGTTTACTGTATATATTGTGTATTTTTATATTATTGTGTGTTTTTGATCAGGACCCCCTCAAAAACGAGATGGTACATCTCAATGGGTTTTTATCCTGGAAATAATTTATATATATATATATATATATATATATATATATATATAAAATTTCCAGGATAAATATATATATATATATATGTGAAAGTGACTGGCTCAGCAAAAATACAGTACTGTACATAAACCCCCAAAACATCTGTATCACTGTGGACAAGCTGTCCAGTGTTTTTGCTATGCTAAGCCAAATCATCCTGGCTCTACAGATATTGCTCTACTGATCTTATATCGGCAAGAAAGCAGATTAGCAAATTATTTGTGTGTACCTTTAGAATTTATCAAGGGCATTGTTTTCCTTTAGCTTGAGAAAAATTGTTTTATTTATATAAAACACACACATTGACAACCAAAGGAGGCAGAAAAATAAGGCTGAAGCCCTGTAGGGAGAAGAATTGTAAAACCCCTTAGTGTCATGTCTCAGGAGGAGCCCCGAGCCATCAGGCTGGACAGTACCCGCCGCAAACCCTGAACCTCCGGCGATGCAGGAGCCAAGCCATGGGACGGTAAGATCATTATAATGCTAGGACTTGGTGCAGTCAGCCGGGACGTGGATGCTGGATTTTGGGACCCTTGGTTGAGGAGGCTCGTAGCAGTTAAGCTGGTTGCTTGGACTGGAGCAACTGTCAAAAGCTCCGGGATGCACTTATATTTCTCCATGAGCTCAGATCTCAAACTGGCAATACTGTCCGTCAACTTTGACACGGTAAGGCGGCAGGAGACACACTCTGCCCTCACTCGTATAAGATGTTTTCGTACTACAGGGTAAAAGTGATCCCATGATGGGAGAAAGAAGCGGTATAGTAACGCAGTAAAGCATGTGCTCAGCTTGTTTCTTTGATAACTTAAAATCCAGACATCTGATTGTTTGTATGCATTATCCTGTTGAAAACTTGGTTAAAAGAAAGAGAGATACCATTAAAAGGACGGCTTAAAAACACTCAAAAGTTAGTTTAAGGGGAGAGCTTCTGGTGGAGAAAACACCAGCTCCTGGTGTTTGGTAGAGCTGGTGCTGTTTAAGACCCAGCTGTTTCAGTGGCACCTTTGACTTGATAATCTGCCACCATGTGCGACTGAAACACTTCCAAATGAATCTTGCATTGCTTAAGTGTGATCAATCTTGGTTAGGCAACAGCATCGCTGTCAGGAGCCTACAGCTGAGCCTGATTTGATTAGAGCCTTATTTTTCTGCCTCCTTTTGGTGTCAGCTGATGACGCGCACACACACACACACACACACACACACACAATGCCCTGGATGAATTCTCAAGGTATAATACGGCACAAATAATTTGCTAAACTGCTTTCTTGCCGATATAAGATCAGTAAAGCCATATCTGTACAAAATACTAAACTGGAGCCAGGATGATTTGGCTTAGCATAGCAAAAACACTGGACAGCTTGTCCATAGACAGTGGAACAGATGTTTTGGGGGGTTATGTACAGTACTGTATTTTTGCCGAGCCAGTGACTTTCGGCTAGCCAGGCTAGCGGTTTCTTCCTGTCTTCAGTCTTTATGCAGAGCTAAGCTAACTGTCTCCAGGCTGTAGCTTCATCATAAGCATACAGACATGAGTGGTATCGATTGTCTGATCTGACTCTCTGCAAGAAAATGAATACGCGCATTTCCCAAACTGTCAATTTATTCTTTAATAACACTTATAACAAAGGTGGTATGAAGGAAAATTTATGAGTTAAAACTTCTCGTTTTCTAGCACAGTTCAGTTCTTCCTAATTTCTGTGTAATTGCAGCAGATGTGTCCCTTCGTCACTTCTTCACTTCACTCTTATTGGAACTGCTAAATGAACCAGCTGCATGGATTATTTTCCCCCAAACTGACAACCACCTAACAGATATATCTGATTCATGCATTGGTCTGCTGTGGCAAAAAAGCCGACCGCCTGGAATTGATTGTAATTGTTTGGAGCTTGTATCCTTTTGGGGCTTTTCCTGGTGAAAGCTTGGCAAGCAGTGGCAATCTGAAATTTCTGATTTATTTGCAAATAGTTCTGCTGACATGCCTGTATTTGATCATTGGCCACACTGTGAACAGTTGCTTTCGCTGACTCTTTTCATATCTGCCAATTTGTGCTGAAGTAATCCAATTAAGGTTTGGTTTTTAAGACCAACGGGGAAATACTTCCACCATGTCAGGCATCTTCAGTCACATGAAAAGCCCCCATAAGGCCTGTGACTCCTCACTAATATACAGAGCCAATACTACCTGTCAATTAGAAGTCCATTTTTGTGAGTTACATCTTTCAGCTGTAATAGAAGGTACTATCACCGTGTCGTTCAGCTGGACAATCTAACTAGTCTCTTGGATATTATTATGGTTTTGTCGTGCATTAAGCAGATGCAGCGTACACAGAGTGTTTTGACGTGTCTTCAGTTTGCACTGGTTGCCCTGACATGTGATGCTTATATTTTTGCTTTATTTAAAAAATATTTCCCTCCCTGTTTCAGTCCGTTTAATGAGAATCTGGCGTGCAAAGCAATGAACCTTGAAAATTTACCAAAATCACCAAATAACATACTGTGTGTCAGTACACAACATTAAACAGTATTCAGCTCCAGTTATGGAGCACACACCAGAAAAAAACAAAAACAACAACAAACACCAAATCAAGATTCATCAGCCTTCCACCCTGGCTAGTCTGTTGGCACTCACGCACGCACGCGCACGCACACACACACACACACACACACACACACACACACACACACACACAGCCAAGATGCTGGCCAGAGCATCAGAGTATTCAAACTGGCAACAATCAAAAGCAATCAATCTGCAGGCAAAGATCTAAGTGTTTTGCCACTGCTGGTTTTCTTTGTTGACCCAATATGTTGCTTTTGTTACATCTAAAATGGCACTTTCCTCTGCTTGTAGAAGGGAACACTGCCCGTAATTGGGCAACATAGATTTGTTTCTACCACATCATGCTGAAACCAAAGTGAGTGCCCTAAAATTTAAGTTAGGATATCTGTTTACCAGAAAGTTCCATCAGCAAATTGAAGTTTGGTTTTCTATTTTGAACTGATACAAATTTAGTTGGCCTGGAAAGGAAATGAGTGGCATAAAATATATTTAATAAAATGTTGTCTTTCTAAACTGAATTATACTTGCTAATTGTTCACTCCATTAAAGCACTCAATGCTTTGTTTACTGATTGTAGGTGGTAGGGTAACCCTTGTAGCTAGATGTTGCAAATCTTACATTGGGGATTATTTTAGCTATTCATATTCATACTATTGGTCAAAATTGGTGCTTGTTTGTAATTTGACACATGATTTTATTTATTTGTATTTACTTGTCAGGAGTACGGTGCAGATGGTCCTTTGGTTTTAGTTTAAAGCATAAGGCTGGCAATATTCATTTTCTATCTTTCTTTTTCATTTTTTTCTTCTCATCATCAAATCCAAAGGGAAGAGAAAAAACACAATAATGATAACTGATTCCACTAACAAGTACTGTCTGTGTATCCAAAACATCTTATTTATCTGTGCTGTAGAGGTCTGTGTTTCAAAAACTATTAGAAACACATCAGTGTGCTACACTGGGTTAAAATGTTGCTTTATTACCATGAACACACAAAATACTTGCTATTTACTCAATCCCATCCTGCTGTTGTAAATACTCAAGCACCAAATGTATATTAATCCGCTTATGAAAATAGTCCCTTAATACATGCACCATTTCTGCAGTGCCACACTGTAATTAGGAGCCTTTTAAAAAAAAAACATCTATAAATGTGTGACCTGTTTTTGGGGGTGGGTTTTGGGAGAGAGAGCCACAGAGAGGATAGGGAGGTCAGAGATGTACTAAGGCAATGGTGGTTTGTTATTTTCATGGGATTTGCTAAGGAAAACATTACAGCACTTGTCTTTAACTACTAAATGCATGCTGTACAACCAGGCTCTTTTTTGAATTGTGTAATCCAGGACAAGTCTGCTTTTAACAGCCAGCCAGTCATTTGTGCGGTTCCACTGTCGTAAAGGTCCACTACGCAAGCGTCACTACTACCGCACATGCGCGGTAGAAGTATAAATGCTTTAAAAATGCTTAACAGTTATTCAGGACGTAGCTCAGTATTCATCTCTGTTATGTTTTTATTTCACTGCAAATCTGGTTGGTGTGAACATATGCAGTGGTGTATGTTTTCATTTATGTTTTCACATAAATTCATTGGAACAAGATGACCAATGAGAAAAAGTCCAACAACAATACCATCATATGAAATGATGTGAGGAAAAATAAGAATCTGCAGGCAGCCTGAAAGTGTGATAATGAAAAGGGAAGATAATAATGGCATACAATTTTATATTCATGAAATGCATTTTTCTGTACTCTGGGGGCTATTTGACCTGGTGAGAAGTCTAACAATTTACAACTGATCAAAATAAATGTAAAAAGTTTGTGGTGTTCAGTTTGTTTGTGTAGGTGGCACCTCCCAGATATGAATGACAGCCACTACAAGGTCCTATTTATGAGCCAATTTCCCTGCCACGGAATAGAGAGTATACTGGACACTTTCATGTTCAATCAGCTTGCTTTGAGCTGGTATAATAAAGCAAAGCAACCATGCCCCAAACGCAGAATGCCTAGCCATGTATGAGAAAATAAAACATGAAAAATGTTGATATATATTCAGTGCTTGTAGTGCTTTATTGCATGCTTAGACTTGGAGAAAATCTTTCATATGTTCTGCAGTCATATTTTATGGCATTCCTTTGACATGTAGAAGATGTGACAGCCAATAACAAGACAATAATGACTGTCAACCCATCTACGACACCTTCCCTCCCTCAGAAGGACCTCATTGCATTTTAATCAAATTCTGCATGTGGCAAGTTCAAGGAAAGCCTCTGCACATCCCTATTCAGTAGCATATGCTTGCAGACCTTCACATAGTGATGGGACTCTCGGTGTATGCCCAAAGCTCAGGTGTGTCCCCACCGGCCAGAGAGGCTCTCAGAGGACACATTATGGATGGCAGACAGCTGTCCATGGGAAATAGAAAACACGGGAAATGGATGTGGATGTGATAGAAAGAGAAATTTCGGTGGGAGTTGGAAGCTGCTTCATAATCCAGAACTAGGTGGTTCTAGTTAGGTGGTTTAGTCGATATGTGCCATTGTCATCTAGAGTATACATTAACATGAAAGATTTGGTAATAGTATGCAACATACAAATAGGTAATGATGAACAGTGTGCAGCTACTATATGAAAAAATAAGATAAATGTAGCTAAGCTATAAACATACATATATATATATATAGAAAATGTTGTTTAAATACCAATGTTAGAAAATACACGCAGGAATTCAACTAAGCCAACTGTGGACTTTCAGGTATGTTCTAAATCACAATAGGGGTGTTATAGGAATTTTGTAACGGGCCTAAAAGAGATAAAGTAAGTCAATTAGTGCTCCATATTTTTAAAATAATTGTCCACTTGTTGATAGTGTTTACCAGCTACATAAATTACCATTTTTACCATTGATTTTTCATGCAATCCTACTAAATAATGTAACACATCTGCTGCTTTCATAAGCATAATCAATAACAGTATGGATGCAATCAATAACAGTTAGCCACTTAATGAAATGAGATGCTGACAACAAGTATGAGGCACATTTCCTTATTTTGAGATGATGGAGCGAATGTTTCTCCTCAGCTCCGTCAGTAGCTGTATAGGTGCATTTAAGTTGTTCTGAAGTGTTGTTTGTCTAAACGCACATACCGCTGGTCTTTCTGCAACGACACACTGCCAAGTGTGTGGAACTGTACTGGAGGGAGAAACAGCATTTTTCCAAATTTGGTGTTATGATGATGGTGATGCTGGTGGAGCTGTTCCCACCTGGCTAGTGTGTTAGCAGTTAGCTCGCCAGCAACAACTCGGCCCCCAAGCAGTGCTTGAAGTTGAAAAAAAAAGTGCCTGTACTCCCTTTATTCACATGTTGGCATGTGTATTGGCTAAATCTCAATCTGTCCACCGCAGATACATTGTCCACAAAGTTGATGAGTAACTAGTATAAATTAGTGTATTAGTATAATATTATAACATTAGATAATATGTATAATGTTAAGCAGCTCCTCCAGTCTGCGTCAGTGTCTTAAGATACCCCAAATTGCTCCAGATGTCTGGGCCATTGGTGTGAGTGTTGATTGTGTGAATGATTACTTTCTGTTTCTGATGAGCAGTTGGCACCTTAGCCTCTGCAATCAGTGTATGAATGGGTGTGAATGGGTGAATGTGACATGTAGTGTAAAGCACATTGAGGTGCCATACAAGCACAGTCAATTTACCATTTACCATAATATTATGATGTAAATAGTTTAATTTATATATATATATATAAGTACTAACTTATACATATAATATTAATATTAAGTCCGGTTAGACAATACAGTTTAAGAAATACAAAACCAACATTCATAATTTTTGTTCTTTCATCAAATCTTTGTGCAAGAAAAAATGGTCTACATTGGTAGTTAGTTTCTCATTTGTTAATACTAACCTGTCAAAGTTCAACATTTGAAAGCTTGCTGTGCAATGTCCCACCCCATCCGGGCTGTGATTGGTCGGTACATGAAAAGTGACACTGACGTTTGACTTGATGAAAAGTTGAAAGTATATCTGGACAAATGGCATCCTGTAGTGGTGCTATGAAGTCATCAGGCTGAGGTACTTTATCTTCTCCCTACTCTGTCTCTATAAAAGCAGGCAGGAGAACGGAAACAGATGAGCGTAAAGTGCTCCCTGGGTGATGCAATTTATTTAGGGCCATTATGAATCGCCCAGAGAACCTGTTAAGGAGAGGGCAGAAAAGAGTATCAGCAGATTGTGAGAAGTGTCGGTGCCCAAGAAAAAGTCACGGTACACCAAAAAGTTAAATGTAGAAGTGCTGGTACTGGTGAGTACTGGCCAACTTCAAGCCAAATATTTAATGAAATGGCTGTGCCACTTTTGGTGCAATTGGGCACCAAAAGAGTTGAGTTTTTTCCTTTAATCTGTCTCACGTCTGAATTTTGATGCTCTAAAATATTTAGAATTATCACGTTAAACATTTATTAAAAACAGTATTTTATTCTGGTTTCTAAAAGAGTCAGATTTTACAGAAGTGGTGCAAATATCCATTTTGGTACTGTTTGGTGCTTTGAGTTTATCAAGTTAATTCAAAGAGCCACGTTGAACAACTCATGTGGAATTCACAACTTTTCTGAGTTCATCCTTTAAAAATGTGGATGTCTTTTGTTATCTACTCTTTTTTAATTCCCTAAACATGATGTGGAAATTAAAAGAAAACCAACACAAAATAAATATTTGTTTGTCTTTGTTGTTTTCAAGTTACCTAGCAACAGTATTCAAATGACTTACACCACTTGAATAGCCTGCAAATTGTGAGTTTAAATGGAAAATACAAAATTTGCAAAATCCTCTTGAAGTCACTGTGAGATGAGAGTAACATTACAGTTTGATCAAAGCTCTCCATAAATTATGAGGAAAGTCATGTTTACTCCAGTGGTATTTGTTGATGATATTGTACATGACTCATATTTAGTAGTTTCTCTTTTTTTTCATCAGCGATTATTCTGCTCTTAATCTGATTAGCAGACGACACATTTCACAATCTCTATGAGTAATCTCCTTTCACAATCCCGTGTTCAACCATATTTCCCTAGCTCCATCTGTCTGGCTCTCTAAAATAATATCACATTACTGTCACACCATCCAGGCCCAGCTCGCAGAGCCTTTTCTCCAAACCCTTACAGTTTTGACATAATGTGACTCAGTTACCTTGCAGTGAAGAGAAACTTCACTGACAAGCAGCCAGCAACATGACAGCAGCATCAAATCACGTACGAAAAGGTCGCAGAGGACTCTGGGTGTAGCGCGCGCACATTTCTCAGAAGATTTGTGAATGACATGCTTCCTAAATCTTTTTTTAAGCTTCTTAACGTTTACGGGACACATAGCTGTTGTTATCGTCACATTTGATGTGTGTTCGTGTCTGTGTGTGGGATATGAAAGTCAAAAAGTTTAAGGGAGAAGCATAGGGTCTGGAGCATACTGTAGGTTCACATGTTTATAGGTTCATCTAACTCCGCGCGTGTGTGTGTACAGTACATGAGAAGATTCCTGTTTCCTTTTCTTTATGGATCACAATGTGTGTAACCACCTCCAGCCTGTCTGCTGGGCAGCAGTCAAACGTCATGTCCTCAGGCTCCCCGGTGCCGCTACATAAACACAAATCCCTCGGTGCCCGTGGGGATTTCATCCCAGAAGAAATGCGCTGTCACCTGCTGTGCAAGGGGAAAATAACAATTGTTGAAAACATGACAGCTCCGTCCATACTGCCTAGCTTGCCAAGCAGATCCCTGGACCGGAGTTTTAAGTTGAATCTGTAACACCTCGTAGCTGTGTAGACTTCGTAGCATTTACCGCATCAACTGTTGTAAAGAATTCAGCTCAATTAGTGGGATTGTTCTCTCCAGTCTACTTAGACTGTGTGAGCTTTGCACTAAACCATGTGCACTTAAATTGTTGTTGCTTGGTTTAGTATTTTTAGATAAAATGTTAACTGTGTCAAAACAGTCCTGAATTCTTTACGCATGCTGTTGTGCACACCCGGGATCTGGTACATATTTCCCTGCAAAAATCCTCTACTGCACTGTACTGTTCAAGTTTCAGATCAGTTATTCTGGAACCAGAGTTTCCCATAAACTCAGAGTTCAGGGTTAGTCTCAGGGTTTGTTTTACCCGAGTTCTGGGGCAGTGGGGTTAGAATGAAGTGAGCTCACCAGACCACCGTAGCTAGTCATCGCTGCTTGAGACCTACGGCTAAAGGCTACATCAGGTACTACTAGCAGCTACTAACACACCCGAATCTTAGACAGAACTGTTTGTGATCGAGTTGCATAGAGAGCAATGTAGGCACCAGTTTTTTGACAAGGAAGAAGAACATGTGCAGTAAAAAAAAGACTATCTATGACTCTGCTGCATCGATTATGATACTGTCCATTGTGAGTCCAACAGTGGTATAGTCAAGTGTTGGGCAGTATTTGTTTATTTGTTTCACAGTATTTCCAAAACAGTAGAAATATTACAATTATTAATCCAAGTGGCAGAGTTTTGTTGTTTTTTTTTGTCCTGGACTGCCAGGCAACAGCTGGAACATAGCTTATACTGTATAGCTTGATCTGGTTTGAAAGACTGCAATGTTTTTAGTTTGGCTGTGTCCTAAGGTTAATTATTTTTCGAACAATAAATACTTTTTTTTTCTTTTTGAAGGAGGAATAAGTCAAAAATGTAATTATTACAATTCATGAGAAACTTGCCCAACACTGGTTATAGTACAATGCTAAATCGGTGAAGTGCTCTTTTAAAAAGACAATGACATTGACGATGTTTATAGTGGATCTTATTACTGTACAAACAATTTTTCCTCTTGCTAAATTAAGCTTGTTGGCTAGACCTGCAACACAACAGTAGCTGTATCGCTGTAACCAGCTGTCTCATGAGTGCAGTACTCTTGAGAACTGATGTTGTCCCATACATCCCAGTGCTCTCAGTTTTACCTGTTGAAAGAATGATGCAAGCCGGAGCCAGGGTTAAAGCTGCATCACATAGTATGTTGCAATCTCTTACCTCTTCCTCAGGGAACACAAGTTATAGTCACAACATTTGGATTTCTCAGAGGCGCGGATCTCTCTTGTGTTCTTTGTGGTCTCTTATTAAGTAAGTCACAGCTGGTCCCAGATATCGAAGCTATAAGAGCCAGTGTTGCTTTTGAGCACATTAGATGATTGGCGATTAGATGATTGATCAAATAATTCTGCGACTTTACTTGCTTCGGGTTTGGTGGTTAATTTGATGCAATAACGAAATATTCCAAATTATTCAAATTAAAAAGCTTTACATTATCACGGGCAACTGGTTATGTTTTAAAATTTGGGGTGAACTTGGGTAGATACATAATAGATGGAGAGCCTGGTTGCACTCCCCTAGAAGAGGGGTTGTAATCCGCCTAACCTGACTTATGGTAACAAAAGAGGATAATTTCCAAAGCATAATATAATAAAAATAAATATAATTTTGAATGGGCAAGTGAATCAGACCTTGATTATAGATCAACATTACCATAAACATTAAAACCAGCTGTTATTTGTAGGCTACTTGCTAAAACTATTCCAAGTAAGACAAATCCAATCGTAATTCAAAGTCTGTTTAATATTTCATCAGAGGAGATGGTCGTACTGAACTGAACATCATCAGTTGTAGAAATACAAGATTACATCAAATAGCATTAAAGAACTGCAGAATAGAGCATCAGTAGATTTAATGATATCTTCTTACACTGTGCATACGATTTTAGTTTATTAGTTTTGTGTGTAAAAGTGAACACGACTGAGCCGTCAGACGTACAGAGAGCACTGGAGACACCGTGGCGGCGCACGCACACTTCACACGCCTTCTCACCTTGACTCACCTGGCACATCTTCAGCACCTCCACATATGGATTGTGTAAATGAGCCTGGAAATAAAGCCGGGGAAAGCTTTCGCACAGTTGCTACTCTCCATAACACCATTATCAGTCCTAATCATAATGCAGGCCAAGCATAAGAAAACCACTATAAGAAAATGTGTTCATCTGTAAAACTTCAATCTGCAAAGGAAATCCCAGGGTGGTGGATGCCATTTTGGCATAATGTGAAATCAGTACGATTTCTGTAAACATAAATACCTGCAGTGACAAGCATAATGCCAGGATTAGGAGGGAACAAGTGTTCAGGGACTACAAAGGTTTCCCGGTCCATGATGATGAATGTGTTATGGTGGGTTATGCAATGGGGATTGGACCCAAATGCAAACAGAACAGGCAAACTGGTGCAGTTCAATGATTTATTGTACATAAATGAGCTTACAGGCAGGTTACAGGCACGCAGACAGATACAGGTCAGGCAAACCCAACAAGAGAAATAGGCTAATAGCAACTAGGACGAACTGACAATGGGTAAAGGAAGGGAACTGGTAGAAATGGTGAGTGGCTGATGAGGGGATGAGTTGCAGGTGAGGAGTCGGTGGAGTAGTTTAGCTAACTGCTGGGATCATGAGAGAAGTGAGAACACGGCTGAGTTCGGCGCCAACGAAACGTAGCAAAACGTTTATTTCAGCGCCTTGGTGGTGGTGCTCTGATTTTTCCTGACACACAGTCCAGTTTCAAACAGTGAAACTGTTTGGAGTAAAGCAGCCGTCCTCCTGATCAATCCTGAGCTCCATCAGAGCATCTAAACATGGATTATAGAAACTGAAAGTTTAATTCTGTTTCCACTGGCTGTCCTGTCAAGTTTATTACTACAGTTTTTGTTTTGTTTTGTCTCATGATATTAGCTGTGATTTAACTGCATGGATAGAAACCGATCCAGGCATCACACCAGTTCAGCTACTATAATCGACAAAATGACAAGAAAGTGCTGCTGAAGTGAAATTATTGGGCTGCAATATGAACCGGAGCATTCAGACCTGAACGGTTTCATGTTATAATAATAGCGCCTATGTATTCTGCACATGTCATTTCAACAGTAGAGTCATGTGGTGACAGTTTTAACTGGGGCTACATGAGATATATCTTACTGTGTCATTTTCTAAAGGGATTGATGATGAAACGTTCATCTCATCAAGCTGAGAGCTGAAATGATCTCCCGTTTCAGGCAAAAGGCGCACCACAAAAAAAGTAGTACTGTGTAGCCCAGTGAATGATTAGGCGGCTAATCTGTGTCTGTTTTCAACAGATACTATAATGTTTATTGGAACCTCAAGATGTTTTTACTGTTATAATGTTGACAGACATGTTTCTGGATTGTAAAGAAATAATCCGTAGCGTTTAGTGCCAAAAGCTGGTCTGCTGCTCTGCCTGAGATCACAGCTCAAACGGTGAACAGCTGTGCAACAGGTCGTATTTAGTTGACGTCATTTGAAAATGACGGCTCCGAGGAAAGGACATCTAAGCCTGTTTCCTCGACTCCTCGACTCCTCTCTCCTCGCGTCTCCTCCTCCACTCCTCGAGCTCGCATCTTGGGTGGGAGGGACTAAGATGCGCCACAAGGAGTCAAGGATTGAGGAGCCGAGGAGGCAGAAATTTGAGAAATGAGAAAGTCTGCAGCCTTTTTAACACCACTGTGTTTACACGCTTGTCGCAGCTGATTGGGTAACACCTCCGACACGCCCACTAAACAGGACCCAACATACCTCGAAGCCTGTTGCACAACGTTGCACACCGTTTTGAGGAAACATGTTCAATCAGAAAACCTTTTGCGGCGGTTTGCAACGTTTTTGAACTCGCCCCAGATGTGAAGTTTGAAGTCAGGTGATAGGAAAGTGAGCGAAATCTAATACACTGGTTTAGATTCCTTAGACCCATGCTCTTTGATCTCTGAACTGGGTCCAGCATTACACAGACCAACCATACTACATCCAGTGTAAGTACAGGTAGGCTAATAATCAGGCACAGAGGCAGACATTGTAAACATTACAAGCTTAGCACAAATTTAGGAGGGTTTCAGGGCACGCTCCCCCTCGGGAGATTTTTCTCCCTACCACTACTACTGCCAATACTAATGTCATTACTATACGTCATAACTGCTACTAACTGCTCTGGGCTTTCTGGCAACTGGCTGTTACCAGCAGGAATTACCCGGCAGGTGTGTGTTTGATATGATGAATAATATATAATGTTAACCTGTCTGCCTGAAGCCCCCTTTGGGAATAATATAATGCTGTTAAACTCAAACAATAGTTAAACAATATGTGCTGTCTAACTTCCATCTAACAAGCACCTCAGTTTCTGTGTCAGATGAATGTGGACGTGTAGTGGACTGGAAATGCGGCTGATCCACTTGTGCACATTTCAAGGTGGGCTGTGATATATAAAGGGAAAGTTACCTGCTGGTGTGCACGTTTTTAAAAAAAATCAGATTTCTTTTGAGGGCATGCCGTTTTTGATTGCAGGGGCTGTATGATGATACGTTTGACAAAAAGTTGGGGTAGGTAAAACCAGAACTCTGGTCCCTCTAATTGAATAATGGGGAAACATGCATTGCTCCACTTGCTCAGGCATCTATGCTTACAATAATACATATCACAGTTTTGAGTGAAATATCAACATGAAAAGACCAAGATTAATAAATAAGAATAGATATTAAAAAATATGCAAACCAGACCAGGTCTCATACTGAATACATCTAAAATGAAGGGGGTGGGTCTTTTGGATCAAACACCGCGGGCACTAAAGTCTGAAATGTTGTAATTCCAGACACAAAGGATGAATTAATATTTGCACAAATTGCTATCAGCAGCTTGACTTTAACAGTCATTAAATGTAGCACATGGCGGGAAGTTATTAGTCTCTGTTGAATGTCTTCTAATGTGACCAGTGTCATCGGAGATCCTACCTGCTCTTACAGTCAGCAGCAATGAGACAGGGAGTGCAGATCAGGCATGACACACCCTGCCAGTCCAGATCCAAGCACAAAGGGAGAGCGCGGTGCTGCCTCCAAGTTGCATCCAGACACACGCTCCATCTGACAATTTGAAAGCATGCCAGAAATATTGTTAATGGTAATTACTATCTGCAGAGTCCAAGGACGGGGGATGGATTAACTCAACCTGGTTACAACATGAGTCATTTTTAAAAAAAAAACAAGCTGCCCCCAAACTGCGTGTTTCTCCCAAAATGGGTAGTCTAGTTCCCCTCCTGTCTGTCACTGTGGATCAGAGGCAGCAAGAGTTGCAGAGAGGCTGTCAGTCTGTATTTTTCAAAGCCGAACGCATTAATGGGCTGCCACTGTGACCCAGCCCACGCTCTTTGTACTACACGATTACAGTGTTTAGTCATAGACCTATTGGTGCTGACCTCTATTTTCTAATGGGGAGAGACCTTTAAGCAGTACTCAGGACTGAAATCACTTGTGTGTGTCTCCACTAAGAGTAGATCTTTTTCCTGGCGCGTGTCCCTGTTTTTCTTTCTACCCGAGGCTTTGAGAACACAGAGCATGTGCATCCTGTCCGGTCCTGTAAAAGAAACAGTGGATTCTTGGAGCCCGGAGCAGATATGGGAGTACTGCACAATTTAACTGAGGAGGGGTTTCTTTTTCTGTTTCTTTGTTTCCATGCAAAGAATCGCACTTTCAGAGAGGTGTAGATTCTAAAAGAACAACATTGTGAGTTTGTTTTCTCAGTTGACTTTCTCATGTGGAGAATGTGAGAATGTTGTTTGGTTGCATGAGCACACCTCCCCATGGCTCTGGAAGTATTTTATAAAAAGTATTTGATGTTGTACCAGATCAACATCTTTTACTCTTTTTTAGACTACCCAGCAACCTCTCCTCCTCATGAATGTAATAGTGCACAAGTGACTCCTGTAGTCAGATAATTATTCAGCCTGCAAAAGGACAAGTGTGCGAATGTGCTACATTTGTAGTACATTTGTTGTACATTTGCACTCTTGTCCTTCCCATTGCTTCCCATTGCTTTGTAATCAGTGATTAAAAATGCATTGTTGTTACAGTGTGCTCTTACATGCATTATTAAAATCAAGTAATGTGGCAGCTGATGCCGATGATATATTATGATGCCAAAGCATCCTGATATAACTGTAAAACTGCAGGTGTGCTTGTATTGACAGATGGCAACTTTGTTTGCAACATTTTCTTTTGCTGTTGTTCATCCTTGTCATGAATATTGTCTGTGTCCAAATGAATATGTATTGCTTTTAGCAGTAGGGGCAGACCCCCTTAGGGACGGTGTCAGTGGCTGGCTTTGCTCTGGGGCCGCAGCAGGAGGAAGAGAAGCAGGCCAGGGCCTGTATCGTGTAGAAATTAATCACATTACAGAAAGAAAAAAAACATTGCTAGTTGTTCAGCTCCTGGCTGACGTCACTGACTGTGACAGATAAATGAGGCCCACCAGTCGAAGCAGTCACACTCGTTTCCAGTGGACTCGTCGTCCACTTTAGAATGATTTTTTTTTTCATTGTCATGTCATCCCCTGCAAGATCAAGTGCACATGTTCATCTTTCCTTCGTTGACTGTGATGATGCCAGATGTACAAAGCTGTAGAAACCTCTACAGCTAATTAGACTGAAATGCACAGACTCAAATTGAACTGTAGCTTTGAGTGGCAGCGTCCATCCTGTATACATCCTCTAAAGGATTTCTTAATTGGATGAAGCCATCAGATTTATTTGTATCAGAGTACACAGCCTATGTGGCGACAGTGAGGTAAAAATTGATCATTAAATATAAGAGTACATTAGCCCAAGTTCCACAGAGACGTACAACAGTAGTAATGGGGGTAGTGGTACATATATCAATGAATAATAGTACTAATAATGATAGCAATAGTAATAATATTAATAATAGGACTAATAACAATTGTAGCAGCAGGTGTTGAGCAGGAACATGGGGGCAGTAGGTGGCTCGCAAACACAGATCCGGACTCTAACAGCTGTGGAGCCAGAAACACCTGTAGAAAGCAACAGGAGAGAGCAGAGGACGACCCATAAGAACTACATACAGACTTTACTTGGGCCAGAAAAGAAATCTGTATCTTTTTGACAACTTTTTAAAAACGTAGTGCTGATGGAGAAAGTCAGCACAGCAGACACATACAGGCAGAGAGAGACAGAAAGAGGCGGGGCATGCCGGTGTGTTTGCAGTAAGAGACCAGAGATGCTCACTGTAAAAAAAAAAAAAAAATACAACTTATTATATAAAGGATTGTGTCCATACTAACAACTTTTCTTTTTTTCTCTTCATCTTATTAGTTGTCTTCATCTTATTTATGTGTACTTTTACATTCACTAAAACGCCTTAAAAACTTAACTCCAAAACTCCACTATCTCTGTTTGCATAGTGATACAGCTGCCATGGTTTTGTTTAGCCCTCTTCCCAATGTCCACTGGAAGCGTCTCAGAAGCGAAGCGTGGAGCCTGCACTACACAAGAAGTCGCTTTAGCCAAGCCTCTCACTAACTAGTGACGTAAGCATCACTGCCCGGCCCAGAGATGGCTGAGCTGTAGAGACCCTCCCTTTTTGTTAAGGTCTTCTGGGAACACTTCGGTTTCCTTGTGAAATACATCAACCGACAAGTCGATAAGACAAAAGCAGCGGGCCGACATTTCTCAGTAGAGAACAGTAGTTCTCAGTAGTTCTCAGTAGGTATGTTTCTGGCAACATGTCAAAGTTGGTAACTCACTAATGGTATCACACAAAGGAGAACGTCACTGCAACAAGGGAGAAAAATCAAAAATGAGCACAAACACCTTTTGGCATTTAAACAGACTTTAAACCTTGGAAAAGTTTGTTTTTTTGCATTATTTTCCCCTCACTGCACCGAAAATAAACCGAAGCGTGACTTCAAAGCCGAGGGACATACCGAACCGAGATTTTTGTGTACCGTTACACCCCTAAAATCAGCGCTTGCTCTTTGTGCTTCTACTATAGTTAAGTAGGCTACATAGTTAAATAATTTCTTTTTTGTTTGTTTTAACCATGTTCATTGTGGTATAATCAGTGTTTTATTTTGAAAATTGACTGGATGCTATATGCGGTTCTGTATCTGACTTCCTGACCGGTTCGATCTGCTTTGGGCTGCTTGACACGGCTTCCATGAAAAATAGACCGGATACCTATTCTCTGCAGAACGTAGCGGAGAGCCGTGTCTGGGACGGCCGCCTTTGGTGGACTCACATGACTCATGGACTCACTAGAATGGCTGCGATTAGCTCCGGCGCAGGCTGATTCAGTGGATGTGTTTGGTCAGGGTGAACTAATTTCCTGCAAAAATGTTGGTAATATCAGGTAAGAAAACATTTTCCTTATAATTGTCTGTAACAACCTGATGTAAAATGTAGAGTTAATTAAGTTGTGTTTACTGCACTTCATTGTGGATTAACAAATGCTATTGGCAGATGAATAAATAAGTGTCAATGTGTCAACAAAGCTGGTTGAAATTTAAATTGTTTGTTGACATGCACTCACTGGCCACTTTCATAAGCACACCGTCCTAGTAAGGAAGGTGTGGAAGCATTCCTCAGAGACACTGGCCCATTTTGACATGATAGCACGCAGTTGCTGCAGACTTGTCAGCTGCACATCCATGATGCAAATCTCATGTTCCACTACATCCCGAAGGTGCTCTATTGGGTTGTGATCTGTGACTGTGGTGGCCGCTGGAGTATAGTGAACTTGTTACAAAATTGCCAGCCATTTGGAAAGGTGGAGGAAATGTAAGGCAACCCTGTAGAGTGATGTCACAGGACAGAGTGAGATAACAGACCAGCCATAAAAGCTGCCTGAGTGTAACTTAATTATGCCCAGTAAGAGTTTTACCCACTGGGTAACGGATATATTGTAACCTGCAGATGGTAAAGACCTCTGTGTGTATTTTTGTTCTGTCTTATCAAGATGTAGTGCGTTGCTAATCATTATCATAATTGCATTAGCGTGCTAACGATAGCTGCAGCTATGTCAGTGTATTAGCAGCTAACGTTACTGTATGTTGCTAGTATGTGTTGATGTTGTCAGCTAGTTTAAAGGCCAAACAAACTAGGACAGCTAGCCTGGTAATTCCACTCATCGTCCCCTCATCATGTATCACCCAGTTCATCAGACATGAGATGATAACTCGGGGATTTGTGAGTAATAACTAACCAACCAATGAACATGCTATTGCACTAGCAAGTAAAGCATATTTCGGGGCAGACAATTTAAATAAAGTTTGTTTAAGGAAGGAACACAATTTCATCCTACTCTTTCAGCTAATCTTTTTTTCCCCAGATGCATCAAGAATTTAGCTGATTACTGGCAATTTGGAGGAGGATTGTTCCTTCTCTGCTGTTTCACTCATTTCTGGCACAGATTCTTTGACCTATTGTGGTATGTTTTGGTTTTACTTTTTGGTTTTACTATAATAAAACACAATGTAATATTTGTCCACATACATTATTAGAATTATATGGAGCCCCCAGGTGTCAGGACAATATTGTGGAAAACAATATAAAACTGAAAAATTTGAAAATAACAGCTAAAAAACCAAAATGTTTGCACAATGTGTTGCTTTCTCCACCTGTTCAAAGGTGAAATCATGACCTCATCATCTTAGTAACCCCGACAGACAAACTAGTCACATTGAGAAGTGACACTTTTAGTGTTTCAATTCTTCCTGGGTGCTCTGAATAATTGTTGGTAAATAATCAATTAATATTGTAGATTTACATCTGAATACATTAGTCATTAGTGGTATATACTTTATTTGTATAACGTCCAGCCCCATTTTAACTGAAAAAGTGATAATCATGTAGACATATCCACTGATGAATATTTCTTCAGTATGTTTTTCTTATGTTGCATTTCAAGATGATGTGTTTATGTATGGCTGTTAAAAGAGATTTTTGATCTAATGGGACTTCCTGGTGAAATAAAGGAAAACATTTAAAAAACATTTAAAAAATGTTTTCAGTTGAGGATATATCACAGTAATCTTAAAGTTTTTATTTTATGACAATATGAAGAAACTGTAGTTTACTGTAGTTAAAGTAATGAATATTAAATGTTGCACATTTAAGGTTTGTACTGTAATTCTACAAAACCTAAAAAATGGAATAATGTATTTAGATTGTTTTTAATTTTAATTTGTTTTCCATAATAAAATTTTAAGATTTTACATTACATACATTACCTTGAGCATGTGTTTAAAACTTTGTTGAATGTGTCTGATTGTAGTAATTCAGGAAAAATCAGTAAAATAACAGTGATTCTCTGTAAAGCCTCTAATGAAAATGTCTGTAAATGTATTGTTTGTGAATTTATTTTAATTAGGATATTTTAATTTAATTTTAAGGTTTTTGTTTAGCAGCCAATGCTGCAGTCATTTGATGTTTTTTTTTTTTTTACTGAGGGTGTTTGATCGTAATAATTCAGGAAAAATCTGTATTAAAAAAGTGAGGTTCTTTGCAAAACTCTTAATGAAAATATCTGTAAATTCATTGTTTTTGTGCTTCATTTGTAGTTTTATGGCTTTTGTTTGGCAGCCGCTGCTGCCAGACATAGGGTTGCCACCTTCAATAAAGGAAGGGGCCCACACCACTCAGGGGCCCATCAACATGTCTGTAACTTATTAACTATACTGTAAATAGGCTAAAACAAATGAATTGCAACAAATTGCAAAGGATTTTCCATGAATATCATCACACCAGTGGACCAAACGTAGTAGGTCTTCTTCTGTGCAGTATTGGAGCATGTTAGCCCTACTTCCCTTTTTCTTGTCAGAAGTACAGTACTCGTGCAGCACTGAGTAGCTGTTTTTCTTTCAAACTGCTACAGTAAAACTGTTTTTGTGAGCTCACTCCTAATGAGTTCCACAGAGCCCCTGTTCTTGCTGAGAAATTGCTAATGAACTTGAGTAATTGTAAAGGGTGGTGTGAACACAAATTTCGGCTAAAATATTTGTCATTGTTTGCAGTAATACCATCCAAACAGTGAAACTACACACAAATAACCTATCTACAAACATTTCGCAGTCTAATTCAACACCATTTTTATGGTTGGCCAGTAAATATATTTATCCATAATTTCAGTTTTTATTTAGCCTTTTGTTCATTTTATAGTTTTGAATAATGCAATTCTATAGATTGGTTAAGCATGACACGTAGTTGTTTATATTCTTCACATAGGTAATGTATTTATTTTCTATTATCTCTTGAATGAACCTCTTCTATTATCTATTGAATGAAATCTGAGTGGATATCTCAACCTTAAAAAATAAATCATACCATAATGTTGGTATGTGCTTCATTTACTTCTTAACAAATAGGCAACATATGAAATCCAGTGTGATCAATCAGAAAATTAGTATGTTTTTATTAAGTCATTACACTGCCTGGTGATGCTATTACCCTAACGGTAATAATCAAACCAACAATGGCAGCAAGTATAAGCCAATCAGAGGTTAAAAAAAAAGGAGAAGTTTTCACAGAATGCGGGTGGGATGATTTGCATGTGATGCTGCATTAAAGACAACTCGGAAAATCGGGACAAACCGTGTCCCGTATTGATTGACAAAATGTGACGCGCTATGTAGTTCTCAAATACAGGACGATTCTGTATTTTAAGGGACGGGTGGCAACCCCAGCCAGTCATTTGACCATCTCTGAAAATTCAGAATATAGACGAGTACTGTGGTGCACTATAACAAGTAGATGGTTTGAGTGTTTTCCAGGTTGGGTGTGAAAGAAGCAGCATTATTCATTGGGACTTAGGCAAAGTGATCTTTAACCTAGAGGGAAACCACAATGAACACTTCAGGGACTTCTGAAAACCTCTCTCCAATGGATCATGTTTCGGAAATAACAGTTTTTCGGACAGACCAAAAGAAGCCATAGACTACTAGACTTGTGTCTCACACATAGTACAACATCAATATTGTTGTATATTGTCTGCTGTGAGAAGACATCTGCAACTTTAGTTTTTCAGATTTTACAACTTATAATAATAATATTGGAGCTTATTCTGAGCTCATGTGCTGTCGTCATAATGCAAATAAGGCTGGTTTCCTGTTACCATGAAAGTGATTGTAATGCTGTCTCCTGGGGCAGCTGGATTTCTTCTACATTTTGTCTTGGAGAGGTCCTGTTTTAATACACGGGAGCATTGTGTAACCTCTAAAAACAATGCCCTGGATGATTTTTTTTGAAGTCTGTTTGGCCAGCTGTGTAAGATATCTCATTATGTTTTCGCTCTCCGCGGCATTCTGCGGCGCATGTTGTGCCATGTAGTCATGTGGGTTTTAAGCATAGAACGAGAGCAGGTGCAGCCTCAGTCCAAAAGCACTGGAGAGGAAACAGACACAAACAACATGCCTTATCCTGCCTTGAAGTGTCCCTTGTCCCCGTGGACCTCTGCTGTGCCATCACTCTGTGTTCAGGTCCGCACGCACAGCAGCTAGACCTTAAGCCAAAGACCCAAATGGTGCTGATTGGCCACCTCTAATGCTTCCGCAGCATGGTACCTGCTTCTTTCAGCCAGAAGGAGTACAGCATCATGCTGTGATAAATGGCCAAGCAGCTAGGTGAGGCAAAGGGAAGGGCTCCCCCAACACCGTTTTTTTTTTTTTTTTAAATTGCTTGTCTGCTAACAAGTGGGAAGGATTTGATTAAGCTCTGCGGGAAAATAGTCTGTGCCTGTCAGTTGCACTGGCTGCAAACTCCAGAGCGTCAGTTTACGTGACATTATTCAGTTTTGATGAACTCATCCAGGAGTAGATCAGAACTACAGAGGACTATTACCAATAAACTGTGCACAAATTTAATCAACACAGCTAGTAAAGCTATGTAGGCATAAATATTATGTGACAAACGTACATTATTTTTCTCACTTTACATATTGGGAGCACATACTGTATATGCATTAAATATACTCATTTATTGAAATGGCAGAACACCAGGTTGTAAATAATATATATCTCATTTCAGATGTCATAGCTGTTGTGCAATCTTTGCATTTCATTTCTGATATCTCTGTGAAATCATGGTGGACGTGCATACAACCAGTGAATGTGACAATGATAAAAATGATTAAAGCTGGTTTTGTGAATTTTATATTAATTATATTGTGCTCTGAAAGGCCCACGTTCACATTTTGCTGAGCATTTGTTTCAATTTAAACACAGGTTCACAATAAATTGGATTATTGACCAAGGTAATGGAGCTCCATAATTGCTTAATTTAATCTACTGTAACAGTCAGTCATTAATTATTATTACAAAGTAATTGCGTAATCATTGTGTATTTATTAAATTCTAAGCAACTGGTCAGAAGTCTGATGAACCAGATAACTGCATTACATAAGTCTTCTTTCTTGATTTGACTTCTTACTGAAGTTGCACAAAGTAGTTGAGCATTCAGATTTAGCTTTAGTTTCACGCCTTTTCTGAAACACCACCACTGTCACAAGTGTGTTTAAATTTTTGGGGGGTTTATTAGCATGTAGTTTCATATAGAAAGAAAGAAAAGGAGAGCGAAAGAAAGACAAAAAGAAATCATTCGGTACGTGGAGCTCAAAATGTGTGTTTTGCTCATTTTTAAATGCTCTAACACAATGAGGCGAAAGGCTGACATTTTCAACTCCAGCAGTGTTTTATTGATTTTAGCAAGTCTGACAGGTGCTTGCCAAGATGATGCCACGCGCCCTGTTAGTGATGAGTCACACCTTTGGCTGGTTTCACTAACATGGTTGAGATGTGATTTAAGAGAATTGCTGGCTCTCATGAATACAAAACATTTTGCATCATAACTATGATTGTAAGAGCGTGTCTGTACAACTTCTGCCAAGAAAAATGGGCCTGTTATGAAAAGTAGAAGCACTAGAGCGTCAAATAGGCAATTATGAATCAACCAGGGATAATGATTCTCGAGTTTGAATGTGTTCCCTTTTATAGATCAGATGCCATCTGCTAAAGAGCATCAAGTCATCATGCACACTTGTAACATGTAATGGATATTACATGTGTTGCAATTTATGTAATGGTAAAATTTAAGAAACTAATAACAAACTATTAAGGAACTAATATATACCTGTACCTCCTGGATAATTCTGGGGGGAAAAAGGTCTAAATTAAGGATAATGATAAGTTAGCTGAGGGCAAGCTTCTGGATATAATTTTAATGAGCAAGTACCCGATGATAGTGCTTAAATGAGATTAATGCTTGGATGACGTGCAGCTACCTCAGACTTGATCAGGATAAATCTGAGGCTATCCTCATCGGTTCTCCAGCCCCGTGTCGCAAATTCTCCCATCTGAATCTACCCCGTTTCCTCTTTCTACCTCCGTTGAGGTAAAACATCTTGGTGTCACCTCTGACTCCACCCTATGTTTTGACACACACACACACACACCCTGTTGTACCCACTCAGCTGTTCAACACACTCCAGTATGTCCAGGACTTGGTTGCTGGAGCACATCACCCCTATCCTTCAACAACTGCACTGGCTCACACATAAATACCACATCAACCTTAAAGTACTTCTTCTTGTTTACAAATCTCTCCATGGCCTAGCATCTCCCTACTTAGCCGGTCTTCACACCTACTCGCTCACTACATTCCTCTCCACTCTCCACCCCTCCACACTCTGCACTATGGGTGACAGGGCCATCAGTGTGGCTCGCTCTCCTGCAGGGTTTGCACCAGTGCACATGTGTTGGTTGGTTCTTTTAAATCTAACCAGAAAACTCACATATTTATAATATTTATTATATTTATTATTTTTAACAGTGTTAATAGCCTTTCCTGCTTTTATAGTATGTATATTATCTATGTGTTCATTTTATGTAGGTTATATCCAATGAATTAAATGGCTTGTTTTTCCTTTTACCTTTTGGCCCTTTTTGGCCTTTTTCACACCTTTCCTGTAGTACCTGGTTTTGTAAAGTGTCCTTCGGTGACTTTAAAGGCGCTGACAAATAAAATTGAACTAAAATGTATTAAATTATTATTATTATTATTATTATTATTATTATTATTATTATTATTATTATTATTATTATTGTAAGTTGCTTAATAGAGTACCAGTGAGTCTGCCTACAACCAATTATATAATGAATCAGTCCTGATTAGCCCTTAATCAGCTGTTTAATGGCACTTAACTTAACTAACAACTAATGACTGCTTTGATGTTGTGTATATATTAGTTTCTATTTTTCTTCTTCGGGTAAAGTGGTGCATCATACTGAGCTGTTATGAGGAGTACATTATTTTATAAAGGACATCCTGAATTCAAAGATGAGGGCTTTCAGAGATGGGAATAGGGAGGAGGTGAGGGCAATTCAGGGGGACCTGAAAGTGAAGATCAGGAAGGCTAAGGAGGAAGGAGGAGGAAGCTGGAGCGGAATCTTCAGCAGAACTTCAGACCGACTGGCAGCAGAGGAGTTGGAGGCAGCTAGGACAGGGCCAACAAACCAAATCTGTTCTTTAACAGATTTGGGTCAGTGGCTCATGCCATGTATCAGCAAGGGTGATGAGGCTGAGTACAGAGCTGTGGTGGGTGACTCTGTCACAAGGTGTGAGCAGAACCATCTGCAGCTCAACGTGACATAGGCTAAGGAGCTGGTTGTGGATCTAAGGAGAGCCAAAGCACTACTGACCCCAGTTTCCATCCAGGGGGTCAGTGTGGACATTGTTGAGCATTACAAGTACCTGGGATTGCACATGAACAATAAACTGGACTGGGCCAAGAACGCTCAAGCCCTCTGCAGGAAGGGCCAGAGCCGTCTCTATTTACTGAGGAGGTCCTTCAACATCTGCAGGATGAAGCTGAGCATGTTTTATGAGTCTGTGGCCAGTGCTATCCTGTTTGCTTTTGCATGCTGGGGCAGAGGGTTGAGTGTAGCAGACGCTAACAGACTCAACAAACTTATCCACAAGGCCAGTGACGTTGTGGGTGTGGAGCTGGACTCCAGTGGTGGAAAGTAACAAAGTCCAAACACTTCATTACTGCACTTAGTAGGGTTTTTTTTCGGTATCTGTACTTTACTTGAGTTTTTACTTTCATTTTTTCTTCATTTCATCCAGCGCAGAGCTGGACGGCCTCGCTTCACTTTCCTGTCAAAGGTGAACATGAATGTTTAAAACTTTGATGAGAGGATGAAGAGAGACTAGCCTTCTAGGCACGAGAAGAGAAAAACTCAATGAGAGTGAAGTGCAGGAGCAGCAGTCAAGTTACTTTGTTCTCTCCTCTCAGACTCTGATGTCAGCAGATAGCCTAACAGTAATGTTAATGTGCAGCTGCAGTGAATCTCTCTGTCTGTCTGTCCTGCTAACCAGCTGAGCAGCGCAGCACTTGTCTGACATGTCTTGGTTGCTTGTCAGACTGTGACTGAACAATGTTAGAGTGAAATACAACTGTAACTATATTACGTTTGACAAACGCGGACGGGCCACAGTGCTTATAAACTGGAACTCGGACAGACGACCACATTGCGCGTGGAAATGCGTCCATATGGGGAAGCACGAAATTAAACTCACACATTGGAGCAGGAGACATCTGTGGGACCAGTCCAGACAGGATGGGAGGACGCTACTCATACATCATTTTAAAAGAAGATTAGTTAGAACTCTGGATTAATGCAAGATATGAAGCAGTGGATTCACATTTACTATTAAAAGGCTGATTAGCTGGACAGATTGGGCAGTATGGTGCGAATCTATCCCAGTAAATAATAAGCATTACAAATTCAGCCCAGTCATTTTATAAATAGTATTGTATCTTTGAAAATGTATTAAAGGAAACCTAGAGGAGCCAGTTTGAAGGGCCCTGATGCAGCTGATAACATTAATATATAGAAAATATCTATAATTTTCAGTGGCTGTGCTGAAGTTTGTCAGTAGAGTAGATCCTGGATCATCAGCCAGTGCAGGAACAGCTGATCCACATCCAGCCTCAGCCAGTTCCAGCACAGACCCAGTCCAGAATTTTTTTTAGCAGGTCCCACAGACCCAGGTCAAACACAGGCAGCTTCAGCCAGTACGAGCACAGCCAAGATGTACAGCCAGCATCAGATACAAGCAGCTCAGACCCTAATGGAACAGTTGCTGCTCCACCAAATGACGCGGCAGATTGTCCTCTTATCAGACTCCATGAGGTCTGTTCAAACCAGCACTGGATTTTTCTAGAAAATGTTTCCATTCAGGCTTATTAAAGAGTAAAGAGGGAGGATTGTAGTGAGATCTTTGTGGTGTCAGGTGTGATTGTGCAGCCTCTCTGTTTTTGCACTGTGGATCGCAGCCAGTTTGTGCCTGAGCGGTCACGTAGCTGGTAGAGTTTTGCAATATAAACATCTGAAAACTGAAGCCAACCTTGCTCTGTGTGGGACCGTGAGCTGCACTTTATGAGAGGTGCTGAAGTTAACGTGTGGATTTTTTTATTGAGATTGTGAATTGCGAAGTGTTACAGTTAGTTTTGGTTTCCGCCTCCTTGTCTCATCTTAACATAGGTCTGAAGGGGATACTACCACAACAGCCGAGCAATGACGTAGACTTATCCTCCCCACTGTGTAGGATATATCCGCTTGTCCTCTTGCAACTCATTTTTCCTTATTGTGATTCATTATAACTTACAGTATATGCTGTAAGATCAATAGATTTTGATGTGTAGTATTTTTAGTTTTGGTTAAGTATTTTTAAAACCAGGTACTTTTTTTACTTTTACTTGAGTAACATTTTTTACGTGGTATCTGTACTTTTACTTAAGTTTGAAAATTGAGTACTTCTTCCACCACTGCTGGAGAGGAGGATGCTGTCCAAGCTACATGTTATCTTGGACAATGTCTCCCACCCACTCCATGACATGATTTCAGTGACAGACTTATACCTCCTGAATGCACCATTCAGTAGTGAATGCACTACAGGAAGTCATTCCTGCCTGTGGTCATCAAACTCTCCTCCCTCAGAGTCTCAAGCGCAAAGTCTCTTAAAGCCTAGTTCACACTTCACGATTTTAAGCCCGATTTGAGCTCGGCGACCATCAGGCTGTGATAGGGGGAAAATCATCGGCGGGCGCAAGTCGTAATGTGTGAACTACTCAATGACGCATGAAAACGGCTCCCCGACACATCACAGGTGACACATTGCAGACGCCAGCCAGATATCTTGCATGTCAAATATCAACATCCACATCCAGCCGATGAGAGCAGGCAGCTACTTTAACACTACAAAACACTTTTTACTCACCTGTACCACAGACAATCCCTGCTACCTGTGTGAGCTAATCCATTCTTTCTTCCATATCCTTTGTCTTTATCATTTTTGTCTTTATAATAACAAACAACAGCTGTTTCGTTTGTAGGTTCGCGTCATGTTCAAGTTCAATACCTGACATATAGTGCAATACCATCTGTTTTAATACTCTGGTTACTCTGTCCCGATACTGCTGTTTTTAGGATCCCATCCACATCAACTATACCTGTAGTCATTATCACTATTTGTATTTAATTCACTACTACTATGTATCACGCCACTTCTGTTAAGACTGTAAAATACTGTACATATCTACACTCCTATTTGTATTCGTTCCCATTCCATGTCAACTATTCTTGCACTCATTTCTTACTACTACTATTTAATTCATACTGGGGAAAAAATAAATAGCTTTTTAAAAAAATAGCTTTTTTAAAAAAATGACAGACCACTCAAAACCTCATCTACCCAGCTGGAACAAAAATATTTGATCTAAAGCACAATAAATAAGATTCTTCAACTGTTTTCTAAGTGACAGTTTTGTAAACCATTAATTATGGCACCAGGAAGTGATTAGGTTATTCTTATCTGCTTTCTAAATCACAAGAAAAATAATAGCCTGATAGTTTTTTTAAGTTTGGCCTTTTACTGAGAACCTTTGTATTTTTAAGCTAATTTATTGTGATGCCAGCTACTTGTCAGTTGGTTAGCACGACACTGTAATGATATCTGAGGGAACACAAAAATGGTAATAGTTATTGCTATTCATTAATAAGCAATTTGTTTCTTTTTTTTCTTTATCATTTGAGTAAGTTTTACCAGGCCTTTTGTTGTTGAGGTCTTTGTTAGTAACTATCTGTGTTACTGAGTCTAGTTGGCCGTGTGGAGAGCTGTGATTAGTCATGACAACACATACCCCAGTGTCTCCCAAATTCATAATGCAGACTTCATCCACATGATGAATGGTCATTTGACGTGAGTCCAGGTAATTACATTTGTTTGTAACCTCTCACAGATCCTGTGATCAATTTTCACCTTAGCATGATATGACTGTCACCAATTTTGCTACCCTCAGGGGGTCTTTAACGTATCACACATCACCCCCACCACAACCGAAATATCACAGCTCCCTCCACACTGTTTCATGACCTCCTCCGAAAAAAAAAAAAAAAGACTTTTGGCTTCATTTAAAGTGAGAATTCTCTTTTTCTTCTTCATCCATAGATCTCATTTTTTCCTGGATCTTTAATGAGTACCCGACATTTGTGAAGCAGGACACTCGCCGTTTCATCTCACAGGAGACAGGGAATCTGTACATCGCCAAAGTGGAGCCCTCAGATGTTGGTAATTACACCTGTGTGGTCACCAACACTGTCACAAAGACCCGAGTGCAGGGTCCACCCACTCCACTTGTGCTCCGCAGCGATGGTAAGGCCTGGTTTTGAACTCACGAGATGCACTAACCCACTAACATTCAAACAATGGCAGCACATATCGTAAAAGGTTTGTTCTGATTAACTGGGCTGTAACAGACAGAATGATGCACGCAGTTTTTATTTTAAGAGTGCGCTTCTCCAAAAATGAATTTGTAATTACGTGTAGATACAGATTTTTAAGTTGTATACATCATTTTTGTAGGTCACCGTCCTATAAGCAAAATATTCCACTTGAAATTAAGAGGACATGCAAAAAAAAAAAAAATCACACGTCTCATAGGCATTCCCACATTAGTCTAGATGTTTTAATAATCACATGGCTCAAAATGCATTATACAAATTTTTGTGCAAACAAAGATATTGTCCTGCCATCATGTCTTTAGATGGTCTATTTTTCGTCATTAAACTGCAGCGCCACCCTCCTCAATCCCATAATCAAATGGTTAATTTAATACGGCTGTGCTCAACATTTCAATCCCTGGTCAAGATAAATAAAAAGCCAAACTTGCTCTGTTGGTTCCTGAAAGTAGGACATGTGTTTTTAAGGAATACAAATGAAATTCAAAGGTTAATTATCTCTTTCTTTGCTAATTTCAGCGTGTCCTTTAACATGTGGATCTGATGCTTTAGGCTGGCCTTATCAAGGCACTCCAGAGGAAAGGTCATTGTCAGCAAGTAATCTAATAGGTGTAGGTTTCTGTCCCACAAGCATGCTCTTTACCATATCTAATGCAGTACAGGAAATATGAAGCCAAATGTAATTTCCACTTGAAATGTCTTTTATGACATTTATGTGGGCTTTTGTCTTCCAATTAATTTTAGCTGATCTGGTACAATAAAAAACCCTCCAAAGATTGAACATTCCCTGTTTTCAAATACAGTAGCTGGTTGGAAACCATGTACTATTAGTGTTAACTCTTTATTTTAACATTCCCATTTCTAAACATAATATAAACACTTGTGTTAATATACAACATTAGCCTTTTTCATGAGGATTCCTTAAAATAGGCTATTAAAGAATTGTGTCCCAGGTATGACAATGGGTGGAACATTTTACATTTGAAATTTGCAAAAAGACATCATAAGACGTTAAAGTTAAATTAAGAATAAGTGTTCATTTTGTATAAAAAAAAAAAAAAAAAACTTGGGAAATATCTCACTTCAGCATTTGTTGGATGAGAGACAGAATTGCAAATAGCTCCTGCGATTTGAGAGATCGTTTTTTCAAGCAATTGCCGAACACTTTCCTTCCCTGCTTCTTTCCTTTCGTTTTTCATTACACCTTTATTTCACAGAGGCATCGGGTCTAAGCAGCAAAACGTCAGCCCTACCTCACAGTCACCGGGGCCCAGATAGAGGGTGCATGCTGGCACATTGAACAGGTGTCCTACACAAAAGGTTATGGTATGAGACAATTACCCGTCCACTTCCACCTGTCTGCTTAAAATGGGTGATAGTGCTGTGGTTACATTCCAGTATGAGACGGTTGTGATAAGGATCTGAATTAGCTTTCAGAGGCATTTAGGGAGCCATCCTGATAACACATGCCTCACGAAATCAACCAGATGAAATTGGCCTGTTTCCTCCATCTCAAAAGCTATTTGTGGAACACACCACTGAATTACAGCAACGGGGAAACCTATTGTGACACGGGTGGATGAGAGTGGCTTAAAATACCATGGTGTGCGCCCAGAATTGGCACAGCTAGGAGAAATGAAAGTACGCCTAATTACAAATTCATTGATATAATTTACCTTAGTGTCATCTGAGGGGAAGAAAAAACCCATGTGCTTTTTCAGCAATATTAGACACTCCAGTCTTGATTTATGAATAAGTCTCTCCCAAAGCTGGAACACCAGAGAGCCCGCATTCCCTTCTTCTCC
The DNA here is from genome assembly GCA_024633595.2 of Lepomis macrochirus. Taxonomy (NCBI): domain Eukaryota; kingdom Metazoa; phylum Chordata; class Actinopteri; order Centrarchiformes; family Centrarchidae; genus Lepomis; species Lepomis macrochirus. The sequence continues at coordinate 36,250,775 of JALXJV020000004.1, forward strand.
TTTATCCAGAGATTTTTAGCATGCACAGCAGCAATATTATAATCCACCAGAGCTGCTTCACCGACAGTGAATGGGATGCTTTGTAGACACAGTGGCGGTACCCAGGGGGGATTTTATGGGCCCATTTTCTGGTTCATAGCTGTTAGCACTACAACAAGATGAAACTCATCTGGATGTAAAAGCTCAAACCGTCTATGAATTCTAAAAGTTGTTTTTTCCATTCAACATCAGTGTGTTGCGCGTCTACTGAAAAGCCGTGTCTTGGCTTCTTTTTCTCATTATTTTCAATGGGAGAGCGTTCTGTGACAGCACTGAGAGCAGAGCGGGTTTCTGCTGCTCAGATCGCACAGCGTTGGAAGTCGAAAAACATTCAGCTTATAGTAAAAAGAGGGCTTTACTTGAAAAGGGTTTTCAGTAGCTGTGGAGCAACAGCAGACGCCACAACTTGTATTTTTATTTAGGTTTTTTGCCTGAGTTGTTATGCTTGAGTTACAAATCAAAAATTCAACTTTTTCGCACTAACACCAATGCTCGTTTGCTTTTCTCTTTCAGGTGTGATGGGTGAATATGAGCCAAAGATTGAAGTTCAGTTTCCAGAGCTTGTTCATGTTGCCAAAGGATCCACTGTAAAGATGGAATGCTTCGCTCTGGGAAAGTAAGCCCACTCTTAGTCAGGCTCAGCAGACTCACTAGCATATGAAAGAAAAATAATACTGGAAGAGTGCTCGGATATTCTTTCATGTGTTTCACCACTTTTCTGCAATCCTCATGTGTTTCAAGCCAGGCTTCACATCTAAGAAATTAGAGAGCACATGCTGGGGTTCAGGTAAAATGTTCAGGTAAAATATAGGTTTTGTTGCACAAAGTATTGAAGCCCAGAGTACAAGACTGGGTAATATGCCTAAAGTTAGATTACTGAACAGTTGTACTTAATGCTTTGAAGTTCTATTGTGAACTTTTACTAGGGCTGGGCAAGTTAATGCGTTATTATAGCGACAATTATTTTATCTCACATTAACGCAGTTTTTATTTTTATTATTATTATTTTGAAAGTCCTTTGCTCACTGGCTCTGAATACACGCACAGTCAAACTATGGGTCACAGGAGGGGTGGGATGTTGATCAGTCTACAAAGCAGCCACCCAAACAAGCAGCAGAGGGAGGCTTCGGCAGGCTACGCTGGATGCAGCGTGCGGGAGAAGTAGATAAACAAAAGCAAGACAAAGCGAGCAATTAAATGCCATAGCGAAGCGGATAGCTATACACGGCATGCTGGTTAGTAAAACTCACAAACAGCGAGGATCAGTCTCTTCCGGGGAATTCCAGCGAGCAAAACCGCTTTTCGCTGCGCCTTGTGCTCGACCACTTCACTTCACTCTAACAGGGACACTTGCTACTGATCATAGACTGTTTCTGCTGCTCCCTGATAAAAGAAAAATGTGTCTGCTGATACCTGTTCAGAAAATAAACAAGAAAAAAGATTTATATATGTTAACCTGTTGCTCAAAAGGTGCATGTTATGATGTTATGATCGTGGCTCTGGACTCTAACTTGTTTTAACAAGCTAGAAAAAAGGTAATTCCCTGGCAGTGGAAAATAGTTTTGGTTTAATATTCGATTAGAGTACATTAATGGTTAAGTTGAGATTTATAAGCAATATTTTATTGTTTCTGTGTAAAGGGAATACTGCTGGTAAAAACCACCTTATTTGTTTAAAGTGTTTGCAAACCACATATTATTGCACTTTTGTGTACATAGCAGTACATTTAAATTAAAAGTGTGCAATACACTTCTTTAGAATTCAATATTCAATTTTGCGCATAACAATGCAATTAATCGCAGAAAATCATGCGATTTATTGTGATTACATTTTTTAATCGTTGCCCAGCACTAAATTTTACATTCACCAGGGAAGGAGAGCATGTAATGGTACAGCTGACATGGTGCTCAGACTTTCCTCATGACTATTATTGTGGGGTGGCCATAGAAATTATAAACTTATAGTTTAAAACAGCTGAATTTGATCCTGAAAAGACCCAACAAAAACCCTAAATGTTGCTCTTACATTAAAGATTAAGGAATGCAATTAAATACTTTAAGGGTAATTGGAGCACAGCATTCATACTCTTGAAAATTAAGGCAAACCTGAGACGTTATATTAAAATATTTAATGGTTAGTGACTCGGTATTATATTATATATGTATACATAGGGGGATAGCTATGTATAGATAAAATCCTAAGTGTACTTGTTTATAGCAAAAGATTTTCTGCAAGAGAGATAATGGTTCTTTTGTACTTTGTGTCAAGCCTTAACTAACCTTTCAATAGATCAACATCTGCATTTGTGGCAGATTTTGATCACTTATAAGCCATAAGTCATTCACGAGAGTTTAAAGAGATGACTTCAGAGGGTTAAACTTCTCTGTGTGTCTCCTCACAGCCCGGTACCATCTATCGACTGGAGGAGGGTGGATGGTGTACCCTTCCCCAGGAAAGTGGACATGAGGAAAGCCAGCGGCGTCTTGGAAATCCCATATTTCCAGCAGGAGGATGCCGGCACGTACGAGTGTGTGGCCGAGAACTCCAGGGGAATGAACACAGTGAAAGGAAAGCTCTCTTTCTACGGTAGGTGATCATGACGTGCAGGAATATTTGACCAACGGTTGCACCACATCGGTCAGACCCACTCACACTGAGAGGCAGACACAGTAAAGTAGAAGTAGACACAACTGGTGTTATAGAGCAGTGAGCTGCGATAAGCAGAGGCCCATGTGACGCACATGGGGGGGGGTTTAATGGCACATCAAAATGATTAAAGGCTGTCTGCCATGATGCCTCTAATATTTTGATCCAGATTAAAGGAGTGATGCGGAGAGGCTGAGCCCTTGGATATGACCTTGTTGGTGAGCCTTGTATTGGGTTCCACCAGATGGCATCGTGATTGACATCCAACTTGACTGGAGATCAAAGCTGTTAAATGTACTATACATAGATGAGTGGAACATATGTCAGGGACATAATCTGCACATCAGCATCTGGATCCACGGGAAGCGGGTTAGTACATTCACTCATTGTCACTGAGTCAATGAGTTCAGATACTAGAAAGTGTGATAACTATAGCCACTTCATTCCAAAATGAAAAATCTAAAAAAAAAAAAAAATCTTCTACAAAATAATGAATTGTACACATTTAAAACAAACATACAGTAATGTTTTCTTTTCTAAATTGTCTATTTTATCTATTTATGCAGATATATTATATGACGACTTTTCTTAAAGCCAACAGTGGTGAAGAAGTTGACATTTGTATATAGCTTGACATTTACATTATTAATGTAAATATGCCAGTTGATCAGATTTTAGTCCACAGTGCTACACTGTAAAGTGATTTTTTGCAATTCAACAATTATGACTAATGACACTAATCTTAAAGTTGTGTGATTTCATCGTTCCTAAAAGACACTGCACGAAGATTACACTTCATGCAGAATCATTTCCCCCTCTTATTTATATGGCTGACTCCATTGGTCACAAGGTGTGCAGCTAAATTTATATTTATTTTTTTAAATCCGAGAAACCTTAAAAATTAATAGTACTACGTATGGTTAATTTATATTTGATTTATTTTTACATAATACTTACATAAAAATACTACAAAAAAATAGGGTTTGGCCATTGTACAAGCTACAAATTAGATTTATTTGTCACTAGTTGTCCCTTCTGCCATTTAGCAGACAATATACAGTAATATAAAAGCAATTATAAATATTGTAACATAAAAATTTTGTTTTTGAAACATTTTGGAGCTAGACCAATTATATTAATTTCTTGTGTACTAACTGCAAATTACATATCATACATATTAGTATATAGTATATACTGTTAACAGTTAGTATGTAGTATGGAATTGCAACACAGAATAGAGTATCTGAGGCTAGAATGGATCTTTTTCTTTGATTTAAACTTGAATTAGTGGTGCATCAGATTCATAATTCTGGGGATTTGTCGATAATTAGCTGCAACTTGGAGAGAAAGGAACAAGTTTAGAGAGAAGGAAGCTAATATTGCTGAGCTAATTTCTTAATTTTTTCTTTATATTGCACCTTGTGATTTTATCTGTGAAAAGTGCTATATAAATAAATTTTACTTACTTACTTACTTACTTAATATTATGAATCCTATATGTCTACCCATACTGTATAAATAATCCAAGTAAGCCAGCCTTTCTGCCCTCACGTTCCATAATCACAAATCACATGGCCATGAATAAATGGATAAAACAATTTCATTATATTTACATTTTTAATATTTTTACCAGGACCTTTCTGTTCAGGTTTGCAAGGCACTTAACTTTAACTTTGAACAATCTATAAATTTTCCCCCCACCTTGACCGCTCTCTGTTTTCTCACTTCTTACATGCCTGTGTCAGCTGTCAATAATAACTCATTCGGGGCATTAAACAATTTGCTATTATTTACAGCAGCCCTGGAAGCTCTTAGCCTCATTGACTATAACAGCTCAGGAGCAAGCTGTGATCCACCAAGGCTTGATTTGTCCTTTTGAGCTGTGGCTCCTCTCTCATTTTTCATTTGTTTTCTCTCTCTCTCTCTTTCTCTGTCTCTCTCTTTCTCACCCTCTCTCTCTCTCTCTCTCCTGCTGTCTGCAGCCAGGTGATAAAAATCAGTAATCTTATTTTGAACTCCCTTTGAATTAAGCCTTTGAGACATTCGTCAGCAGTGCAAGCCAATGGGGGAATCAATAACGGTATCTCTTGTGCATCCAAGCAAGCTACAGTGAAAGAGAGCTGGGCTTTGTGTTCGACAGGAAGAAATGAAGGTGTTGCTTTATGGTGGCACTGTGGTCATTGTTAAAACATTCTCACACTTTTAATATCAATGTTAGCGTCATAAGTTTTGAAAATGCCTTTTCTGTCTAAAATCCAGCCAATACACACGGCCTGACGTGTTTTGAGTTTCATTTGACTGTGTTTTTGGTTTTACTCTTGAGCTGAAAGAGCAAAAGCAGTTCTCGTTGCTTTGATTGCGTTTAGCCACCATCTTTTTTCTACTCAATCCAGAGACAGGGAGTTTTGTTAAATTTCCATCTCTGGAAGAAAGACTCGGAAACGAACCGGGCGTTTACTCCTTCGATGCTGATATTACTCAGAGGGAAAGTAAATGCAAAGCTGTGACAGGTTCGTTTCCCCCCGTTGTATTCTCATTTGTGTTTGTGCAGACGTACCACTACATTATCTCATGGTGATTTCACTGATAAGGCAAATTCCAATTTCTCCTCTGCTTTAGCCACTTGACATTTGGTTCTTATTGTGCGGGCTTAGCAGAGATGCCCGCTATCATTTGGTAAAGCGTTGACTGAGAGTCGATTCTCTCACAGCGGGTGAGGGATAGAAGGACCCTGACATCGAGGAGAAAAAACAACAACAATGCAGTCCTGAAAGGTGCAGTGGGTGGGGCAGCTCAGCCAGGCTCTGATGGAGGATTGCGGTTGCATGAATGGATGTGCTGCTAAATGACTGATGATGGTCAAGTCTTATTGACTAACCATCTAGTGGGTTCTTTTTCTAAACACACATAAAAGCACATACCTCATAGTCTTCTTCAGATATAGAGACTGGTAATGAAGCTTAAATTGATAAATAAAATATGTCTACGTGAATACACTGATTTATAATTTTGTGACATTTAGGGATTCACCGAATGTTTGCCACCGGAATTAATCGGCCACTTTTGGTGTCTGAATAGATTTTTCCGAACAATTAAGTTTTGACATGTCGGCAGTGTGGAAGGATTTTAAAGTGTCCGAGAAAGACGCAAAAATGGCCGTTTGCAGACGCTGTTCTGCTGAATTGTCTCCCAGCTCATCCACTCCATCTGTGGCTGACTTCTTAGAAAAGGCAACAAACAGTCTGAGCCACTTTGAGCGTTTCTGTCACTCGTTTGTGAGAAGCCGATTAAGCTAGCTAAATTTGGAGTGCACACGTATTCGAGCCTTTATGGTAAATCCGCTGAAACGGACCAGAGTGAGCTGACAGGCACTCTTATACTACAACACTTGTCTTTGTAAAGAGACAAGTGTTAGTATAAGAGTCCTACCAGAAGGGAGGCTGTGAGGTCTTCTTGCTACGCCGTACAAGAACTGCATACAGCATTATTTATCAAATTGGACTTGATGAATTTAGCGCAAGGATATACATGTGACAACGGCCGTTTTTCAAAATAAAGTCTGTACAGTATGGAAATAAGGATTAATTGGATTATATTCACACAAAGTATAAAACATATTACATGGGTCCATTAAAAGTAAATGGACACTTGTCATTTACTGTACCAGACCTGTGGGAAACACTGAGTAAAAAGCACATTTTGACTATTTAATTTATCAAATGGTTAAAAATGTGACATTTTTCAAGGGAAAGCAATGACAATTAAGAGGCTAGCATAGATGTTACATCTGACAGTTTGAGAATACATGTCTCTGTCTCTGTAGCAGGATAAATAACAGAAACAGCAGCTTTCAGTCAAAGGAAATTATAACCCTTTTTTGCTGTTTGTACAGATGGCAACAGCACAGCCTCCACACAAGTTCAATGTTAATGACCTCAGCCAACCTTGTGCTGCGGGGCTTCTGCTGCCGAAGGGATCTTAGAGGCCTACAGTACGACACATGATTCACAAATAGAAATATTTCTTTGATACTGGACAGATTTTGATGTTGAATCTGCGCAGGAGTCCAACATAAATACACAAGATCGCAAAAATACTCCCCTCTGATCTCTACATCCACCTCTTTTTATCAGTCTTGCACCCACATACACACACACTCTCTAGCTCACGCATCGACCACACGCTGAAGTTGTAATGCACTGAGATAGTGTGGGGATACATTTGCGGTTATTGAATTCTAGCTGTGTTATCCTGCTTCACGCGAAGGCAAAATACTGTATAGCAGAAGCCAATTAGAGCAGGATTTGTACTGTTACTGAAAAGCCTCCACTAAGGTCAGTCCTTGAGAGTGGCATTAGGTGAGATCTGTGGAATGGAAAGGTGCGGTCAGCCATTACTCTTGTTCTGCCACTGGCCTTGTGTGATATAGGGTGATTGTAGCTTGACCTACACATCATCCAGAATGTACAGAGTATTACACAGAGAGAGCTATACAGATTATATTTGGCTTCATCATTAACTAGCCTTGAGTTACTTGCATGAGACAGCGGGAATCAATTCTCCTCCTGTATAAATACCATCATTTACTCCGATTGTATTGAATGGAGGGTTTTTGTGGTAGCCAGTAGTCGTCCTAGTGTATATGGATCTGTTTTTTTATCACTTCTGTTCTACTAGAAGCACACTAGGAAACGGAATGAAACCTTAAAATGAGAACTTCAGTGATAACTCTCATTGAACTAAAAGCAATAAATGTGGAGTGCAAAGCCCCATCACCAAAAATCCAACTCACAGACTGAAAGCTGCTTTCAGTTCTTGACTCGTGGACAGCGACCGTAATGCCTGCTGCCTTCAGCACGCTCAGTGCGACTAGATGATTCAACTGAGTGCTGTGTGGGTCCAGTTGAGTTCTGGGTCTAAGGAAGGGAGGGCTTTCCAGGAAAAAAAAAAAAGAGTGATCTGTGTGCTTTTGCGTCTTGAGTATTCTGACAAGAGGTCCTAAATGTCACAACTCCCGTCTTACATCTATCCTGACTTAATTCTTCCTTTGCTATACTTTGTTTTTAAAGAATAAATAATAACAATAAGCACAAATGTCAAAAATGGGAAGTCTGTACCTCGTCTGTTACACATATCCATATGTATTTCTATACACATTATATGCATATGTATACCTTTACACACAGCAAATCAAATAGTAAAATAACTCATGTTCCATGTTTCCAGCCCCTCCTCATCTAATTGAGAAACCCCAAGATGTCCAGAAGCTCATTGACGACTCTTTGGTGTGGGAGTGTAAAGCCACAGGGAAGCCGAAGCCTTCTTACAGGTGGATGAAAAATGGAGAGAACCTGGAGTCTGCCGAGGTGAGGTCAACCGAGCACTAGCACGTCTTTAGAATTGAAGATAAAGGTGTGCTTCCAAGGTCTGACTTACAACAACAGTTGCACAGATGTTTCTTGCATATTCGGAAGCGAATGTGAGCGACCATGTGGTGGATTTTCAAAGCTTTATTTTACTGCTTGTTCAAGCTTTACTGACTAATTACCATGCATTATTGTCTTTTCCATTACACCACAGTGCCTCCTGTGCAGCAATACATTATGTTATTCACTTCTGCAAAACGGCATTTATTTCAAAGGAATTAGACTGTGTCTACTGTGCTTTGCTGTGCTAAGAGACTGAAGCTGTAAACAGGCCGAGTATTTCATGCTAGTCTGGAAAGCACAGTGATGTAAGAGCTTCTCTAATCTTCTGTTAGATCTCTCTTCGCCAAGTGCAGTTATTAATCTTGTGCCACCAAAGATGAAAAAGTAAAATTCTTTATATAAACACTGTATATTGTACTTTCATCTTAGCTCCCTGCCCTCCTGATATCCCATTATGGCGTCAATGATGAGAGATGAGCCTATTGTGGCTCCAACCAGCCTACTTGTACATCTAACTTAACCTGAACCGCTGTTGGCATTTGCAAAAATATGATTCAATATTCCTTCATCATATTGGATGATTATATCGGATTCTTCACCCAAGTTGTTTGGAAAAGATTGATTAGACACTTGCCTGATATATAAACAGACATTATGTTAATTTGCTTTATTATGCAAAAAAGGCGACAAACACAGAGGAGGATATTGATCAGCACTTGAATGTTTTACATGTTGTTAGGATGAACCCAGTCTGTCCTTATATTACTAGAGCCAACACTCTACTCAGTCAAGAATCTTTTTCATAAAAAACAGATTTGCATTGCAATCAGGGAAGAAGAATCAACAATCTGTTTAGCCAATGGGCGCCATTTATATAAAAACCCTTCATAAGGTAACACCTTTGTATATCTTTGTAGGAAAACAAGACAAACCATCTGTTTTTAATGTGTGAAAAACAAAAAAAATCACATATTTGTTTCTCCTATTAGGGAATTCGACAATCTGACCAGCAATGTGTAGTGCATACTGTGTCATCATTTTGTTCTTTTGTTATTGTGACCCCACTCCTACTCTGTTCTCATTTTATTCTGACCCAAATATTTTGAAATGAAAACACAGCTGCTTTAAAAATAAAAAAAAAATGAAAACAAAATCTGCAAAAATAGGCAAAACTACTAACGTACCTCGCCACACTCAGCCGTCTGGATTCAAAGCAATGAATGTAGGATTAAAGGTTACGATGACTGTTTTTGATTTTTGGGCAGCAGATGTTCCCTAAACAGAAGACATAATAAATGGATATATTCAGAATGCATGGGTGAATGGATTAATCAGCAAAGGTGTTACATTGTTTGAAATGCCACCATTAACCACAGTGGCTTAATGAGTGGAAGAGGGAAAGGTCAACGATGTAAGGAGCAGTGGGGAGAGGATACACCATTTGTTGTTGTTTATTACAGTCAATCGAGACCTTTCTGACTGTATAGTTCACTGGAAATTATTTCTGCTGTCAGTTTTTTTGACCAACAGAAATAGATCAACAAATGCGTAAAAGTAAGAAAACATTAGTTAAGGACTAGATTATGTTGTTGGGAAAATTGACTATACAGGACAGTACATTTTAAGGGCTTCAAGAATAAATGTCCATTCAGTTATTCAGTGCCAGTCATTCAACCAATCAACCCGATTTCTAGTGGTTCACTCTAATACTAGAACCTCTCAAACTGATTCCACAATTATTGTGGTTCTTTGTTGGACAGCCTGTTAACATGACTGTTTCAGACGCAGCCCTTTACAGATGATGAGACTCTTGGTTTTGGCGCTGCTTTGTGTTATGTCAAAATAGCGATGGTTTATTGGAATGCTTGTATTCTCGTGGCTGTTTTCATCTTAAGGACTTCACTCTCTGCTGCTTTATTGACAATGGCTGCAGGATTAAGTGGCTGCGCAATTAAAGGGAAACTCCACCATGAAATAGGATTTAGTTCATTTGAGTAATGTGAGAACACCATACAGGCGGCTTATAATAGTGCACTTGAAAAAAGGTTATTCATATTAGAACTCTAATGTCAAAGCCTTGGCATTGCTACATCCTGATTAAGACTGGGTAGATGTTTTCTTCTTTTTTTCCCCCTGCCTTCCCTTCTCATTCAAGCTCAAGTGGAGCAAACAGGCTGAGCTTTTGTTCTTGCTATTGCAAAGCCACTGTTGAGTCTACTCATAGTTCGTTCTTACTCATACGGAGAGTAGATTAATCAGATATGTAAATAGAATTAGCAGCAGATTTCTTTCACAGCTCTACCCTTAATGTTCCTTTTATTGGAACCATCCACCCAAGCCTTTCCCTCATCATTAGTGATGAAAACCAATATTTATTGCCACATCTGTCACTCCCCGACCACAATGAGCATCACGAGATCAAACTTGTCCGATTAAAATCGGTTTCAAAGGAGAGAATGAAAGAAAAAGATATTTTCCACCTTTCCATTTCTTTATTATATTACATACATACATACATATTACATTATATCCACAGTAGGCGATTGATTTTCTTATGACAATATAAAATGTAGCTTGTTTGAATTTTACAGCTGTAGAATGTGCATCATTCTCACAGGGCTTCCGGTAATAAGTCATTCTGAGGAACATCGCTGTAGACAGCAATCACGCCTAAGAAGCTGACTTTTCTAAACCGTAAAAGTCCATCCTTTATGCCATCCATTGTTTTACATGTTTTTGCAGCTTTGTATCAAACAAATCAACCCAGTTTTGTTGGCAAATGACATTGCCAATCATTTTCCTTCAGCATAAGGCGTACAGATGGCCCCCCCAGGTCCCTGCATGAAAAACTGCTGATTTGAGAGGAACGTCATGCTTAATTAATAGCAGCCATAAATGGGAGTGCTTTCCATGCACAGACTGATATACGCCACCGCTTGCCTCCCTTGCCAGCAGGGATATTCGCCCCTGCACATCCGGAGCCACAGAGCGATATGGAAATTCAAGCACAACCTGCTCAAACACAGGATTAGCTTGTGATCTTACAGAGAGGACAGTCTCTCTTTTCATGTGACAGTGCCTTAATCCCCTGTGACTGGAGTTCAGGCCGCTCAGACACTCCTATGGAAATGGGCTCTAATGCCATTATGGGTGAGCCGGAGGAGAACACAGGACACGGAAGAGTACGGGGAGGCAGAGGCTCACGTCGCTGCATAGAGATGTATGAAAACAGCTCAAGGATTTAATACTGCAATGGAGTTGAGTGAGAACCCAAGTTCGGAGAGATAAGCGTATATTGAGGATTAAATGTCCAACTGATGGACTGATCCAGATTTTACTAAATCATGCCCAGCCGTCCTTAAGTAGGTCTTAATTCGAAAACAATAGAGGAGGTGCAGCATGACCATGCACACAGCATTTAGTATGTTTGTGGCATACCGTATCAGAAAGGCAATTTTGCAGAATGCATTATACCTCAGATGTTACCTTATTTCTTCCCCTCTTATCCCCTCCTCCTGCTGAAGGGGAAACAGGCCCTGTGGTGCAGTCAGAGATATAAATAGGGCATGGTTTTATTTCACTCTCATAAACATGCAGATTGATTAGGGTCATTTTCTGCTAGCCTGCCTCCATCCACCCAAGCCTTTCCCTCCATTAGTGATGAAAACCTGGATTTATTACCACGTCTGTCACTTCCAGACCATAATTCACTGGCCCACTGGCCGGCTGTTTTTATGTAGATGAGCACTGGGAATAAAGCATATTAAAGGCATGTGTCTCTTTGTCCATAGGAGCGCATACAGGTCGCCAATGGGGCGTTGTCAATCAGTCGTCTGACCCTGGCCGACACAGGAATGTACCAGTGTGTGGCTGGGAATAAATACGGCGAGGTCTACTCCAATGCAGAACTCAGAGTAATAGGTAAGTCACTGGCTTGGTGTGTGTGTGTCTGTGTGCATGCATGCATACAGCATGTGTGTTGGCATGGAGACGTGTGCGCAAGCACACATTAGTCTATACACTCAAGTTCCTCACTCGTCTTCTTCCTCTGCTCAATACCTCCCGGTGACCTCCGGCCTCTCTCTTATTGGCCGCTAATTGGAAAGCATTAATTATAAGATGAATGCGTCCAGCTGACAGTGATGTATGCCAGTGCTGCTCTGTTCAACAGCCACGCCCATCTGCCCTGTCAAGCCTGTCACTCTCCACTCTGGGCTGGCAGCAGCTCTCTTTCAGGATTCAACCTTAAACGTGTCAACCTCAACTGTGGGCATTAGGATTTAGCTTTTTTTCCCCCAAGTTATTATTCAGATTGTAAAGAATGTAATCTAACAACTTGGAATTATCCACTGTAATATATTTATGAACTGCTTTTACAAAATGGTGGGGAAAATATGATCCGAGATAAATTTAATATCAGGTAAATAATCAGACATAATTTGGAGGGAAAAGAGAAGATGTGAGGCTTTTTACAAACACGCGCTTTAACATGCTGCTGTTGTTTCAGCTGTTGCCCCAGATTTCTCTCACAACCAACTGAGGAGCCAGACTCTGGTGAAGGTGGGAGGAGATGTGCTTGTCGAGTGCAAGCCCAAGATGTCTCCGTGGGGTGTGGTCTCTTGGCGGAAGGGCGCCGAACCACTCCAAGAAAGTAACAGGTAACGCTACATTTACACGTTTTGCTCTGCTCTTACCCCCACTGTGAGGACGGCTCGTCTCCTCCTCGCATGTGTCCCCGTTACTTTTAGCCACGTAAAGATCCCCGGAGGACGTGTTCATGTGTATTAATACAAACACGTATTAAGCTAAACAACACTCGCTACTTCCAAATGTTGCATCTTGTTCACATTTGAATGTGGAACATTCAATTGAAGTCATCTCCAATGTGATGTTGCCCCCAGCTGGTTGCAATATTGGTAGAGAGTCACATATGAAATGAAAAAAATTCAACAACTGGTGCATGACTTTTTTTTACTGCCTCCTGAAAATCCAATCCTCCGTTCACCGAGAGAGCTACTAGCATAAAAACATGCATCCTGGAGGAAAGGAATACTTATTTTTAAGCAGGTATCTCAAACAGGTGAACACATCATACTCAATGAAATGTAAAATCATTATTCTAGAGTGAAATCTTACGTTCACTACACCGATATATATTGTAAAATAGTAAGTAGGTTGGCCTGAGAAGGCTTGAGGTGACCAAAAAGATTTTTTCATTTTCTCTATTAGGTCATGTTCAATCATTTAAATTGGGCCAGTCCTGGCAAAACAGCAGGGGCACCAATAATAAAACAAAAATAGGGTTCTGCCAAACAAATTCAGAGTTACCCCACAAAAAATGTTGAGCCTGGCAGCATCAACTGGTGAGGTGATGTAATGGCCAATCAAATGCTGTACATGCAAGCTCACATTGCTGACTCTGTAGCGTGAACGCTGCATTACTGCTGTTTGCTTTGCAGTCATTTCTACAAAAGATAAAATTATTGCAGCCGTGATAACTTTACGGAGTCATGTCTCATAGTTTTATAAACTGTTTGGTTTAAAATCTGGCTTACTCTGAAATAGTTGTGCACAGGGGGTCACTGACTTGTGGCTCTGTCAAAATTGTCACATACAGTGGGGTGCCTTGGTGGCTCTGGGGTGTACAAATCTGTGCATGTAACAGCATCATCCCTGGGTTTGTGTTTGGCTGGGGTTCCTTCCTTTCCTGTGACCTCTCCACTGGGCAAAAGTGGTTAAAAAAATCTCAGTAAATAAATTCTCTTCTAGAAATGCACTGGCTTTTTGGACATTGATCACATAACAGAATATTCAATTTTAATGCAGTCAGAGAGCCAAGAATTTTTAGAAATTCAAAAGTACTGAATCAAGGTACACCAGAAGGCTACGGTCACTGTGGCATATTTTATTGCTCTATGTCCACGGTAAGATTCTGATGCAGTCCTCAGATGTGGTGAGAACACTCACAGAACAGCTAAGAGAAAAAGCAGCATGCAGCCTGACTGAGTAATGGTTAATGGGGTTTGCTGTGTTTTATCTCCAGCTCTTTAGTAGTGGCCAAACAGACCGGCTGCTGAGTAAATTCAAAGTGATAATCAAGTACTTTTCACCACAGCAGAGAGGATAGATATGAAATTATTCAAGGTCTGACTCGTTTCCAAGTTACAGAGGAACAGAGGGTGATCTTAGCGTCCTGCCATGTTTGACCCCCCTGTGATGGGATGTGTGCAACATTCGAGAACTTTCGCCAGTGCTTGCGTGTGCCTGTCTGAATGAAGTGCAAAGTCTGGCCCCGGTGGCTTCATTGTAGACAGGGGTCATCCATTGGGTGTCACAACTCTAGCATGACTCTGCTCTGACAGCAGGGCTGTGTGCACAGCGTCTTGCCAGGCTTTGCATATACACAAAGCAGTGTTGTTGCTTGTCAAACAAAGTGGCGGGGAATTTGCATAGTGGTTTCGCTGCTGGTGCCCTTCACTCGCCCTGTGCCAGTTCCATCACACATTTCATCCTCTCAGCACCTGGACCATTTTGAACCTGTTGTTTTGAATTCACAGTTCAGATTGATTTCACATTTGTCTTTGGTGTGACACGCATTGACGTCCCCTTGAAGTGATAAACGAAAAGGCAGTGTCTGTCCCGATCTTTAATATATGCTTGCTTTGTTTTTCTCTAAATTTTATCACTGCATGGACTTGTCCTTCAGTGCTCTCACTTCTTCCTAAGTATAAATCACATAATGACCAACTGCTGTGAAAAATAATGGATGATTCAAGATTTGAATCATTGAAGTGTAATTAATGAATTACTCTTGAATAATGAAAACAGGGGAATTCTTTTGCTATAGCTCTAACGGTCGGATGGACTTACTGCAGCCACGTAGTTTAGTTCTTCGGTGCACTAAAAGAGAAATTACAACGGGCAATTAGTGGATGTGAACTCTTTCTTTATTTTGTCTGTTTGATGTTGAGAAATATGTTTTAATGCACTAAATAATTTATATTTGGCTCAGACCACCTGTGCTGCTGCTCCAAAATGAAGAAGAAGGAAGCACAGATTTGAAATTAAAATTCAACAGTCCCAGCTGTATTACATTAAAATGAAATGTTTTGCCATAATGACGGACCGTGTTACGAGCAAGGAAGTAGAGTAACTGTTTACAGAGCTTGAAATCACATGCCAGCGCCTTCAGATTAGCTATTACCGTTTCCCCTTACTCTCTTTTCCTATTATTTCCCTTTTGTCTCACCTGTGACACACACACATACTCCCCATTGTTGTTTGCCACACAGTAAAAATGTTCAGCATCTGTTATGGTAATGATTAGAACAGTTGTCTTTTAAACGGCTACCCCCCCCCCCCCCAAAAAGCTGTCATGCCTGCCGGTTGATTACCAGGATCCAGTCTTATCCTGCTTGTTGTTTTGAAAATCGTAAGACTTTAGTGAAAGCGGGCCACTGATGCAAATGAGTGAGCTGCAAATGATGGAACAAACGACATCCTGGTTTCACACATCAGCGGTCTGATAAGCGCGAGCACTACATTTCTTACTTGATCATTTTATTCATGTTTTTCTGAATATATTAAGTCCAGATAAAATGATTGTGTTTGCATGCATGTACAGTCTGTGTATGCACGCATGTCTGAGCAC
Organism: Lepomis macrochirus; assembly: GCA_024633595.2. Taxonomy (NCBI): domain Eukaryota; kingdom Metazoa; phylum Chordata; class Actinopteri; order Centrarchiformes; family Centrarchidae; genus Lepomis; species Lepomis macrochirus. The sequence continues at coordinate 36,266,540 of JALXJV020000004.1, forward strand.
TTCTGTTTAGTTATGCACCTGTACAGAAAGGTGAAAAATCATAAGAGGAAGCTGTGAACCCCCTTTTGTTGAAGATTAATTGCCTTAATTGCGTTAGCACTCCACCGTCGCTTCGGCGGAAAGGGAACTAGTGTCACCAGCTAGGTAATCCATCTTCATAGCAGCAGCTCCTTTTTTTTTCTGCGGCGAGGGGGGAGGGAGGGGGTCTTATCTACCCCAGACAACCCTGCGGGGACGAGGTTTCGATGACATCAGCTGGAACAAAGCAGCTGAGAGAGCGCAGAGCAGGTCTTGCTGATGAGTGTGTAAGTGGGCCGTGTCAGCCACGGAGAGCAGCCCAAAAAACATGCCATTTCAATATGTCACTGGCAGGAAGAAGTCAAGTTTGCGAGGCTACTCACACCAGACAAACTGTCCTGTCATGCGCCACCATCAGGACGTGCTGACATCCTGATGTTGCTCCCTCCTGCATTAAACACCATCTTTGAAGACCCTGAGTATTTATCTCTATCGGCTTTTGTCATCAGGCAAATATTTGGGCTGGATCTTTTGATCATTTGAAGAAGATGTTTACCCCTGAGGGAGGCAGCAAAGTGCTTTGGGTGTGGCTGGGACAAATACCGCCACTTGTTGTTTTCAGCCGCTCTGATGCTGCAGCGTGTTTCATCAGCTGCACGGCGGTCACATGTTGCCTTGTTGTGTGTTATGGGGCACATTACAAAAGAAGAAGATATAATGCATTTATTAAAAAAAAACATTTGATTACTACATTTGTTTTGCCCTTTGTTGCATTTACCCTGTGTTCCCCTCCTCTCCTCCCCCAGGAGTTGGGTGACAGTCAGAAGTTCAGCATGCCCCAGGTATCCATGGCAATTCCTTTTACTAAGCACAGTCCAAAAGGTCATATACTTAAAATAGGTCTGAGATGTGACAATGTGATGCAAATTCTTTATGCTAAAATGTATTTTCTTTTATTGTACTGTATGATTTTTTTTTTCTAGGTTATGCATCATACCACTCAAAGTTATTTATGCTGGGCTATAAATATGAACCCTGCTGGTGGCTAGAGAGAATGTGGTGCTGTGGGGATGTGTATTACAATTGGTGAAGGGAAATGGTTCCTCCTAGAAAGAAATGCACCTGGCAAACTGCCCAGTCAAAATGCCAGTCGGGCTTCCATTGTGTTCGTAAAGGAATGTGTGGTAGCACTTTATAAAAACTCCATACTATAAAGTATTAGTAAATATGGATCAATACAATCACTAAGCACACAATTGATGAGCTGGTAATTATAGATGATCTGTCTCAAGGATACAGTACCAGACCTGTAACAGTGAGGCTTTCAGCTAGTCTTAGTAGCATCCTTTGGGCTATGCTACTAGTAGATTTACGAGTTTTGCTGAGATTGTTTATATTATTTCTCGGGAAATATCAAAAAAAACAGGCAGTTATGTAATAACGTTCTTACACTTTCCAAATAATCTTATAAACCATTAACAACTCATATGTAAATGATTTGTCATTAAAATAATACTTCATTTATAAATAGTGAACCGATCATGTAAAAAATACAATTATTAAGCACATTATAGATGAGCTTATTAATAAAGAATAAAACATTTATAACATTTATGTTTAAAAATGAGTTACTAATTTGTATTAACAGAAGAACAATGGTTTATGAATGATGAATTTAAAATATACTAATACTTACAACTGCTTCATAGTGTGTAGATAATATAGAATAAAACATTTATAACTGTGTTTATGAATGACTTACTTATGTGTATTAATGTATGAACAATGCTTTATAAATGATGAGTTTATGCTTTAAAGTGTGTAGTTATTTTGTGTGTAGTTATAAGTGCTACGTAAAAACTAGCAATTCCTCAATTTTAGCATATATAAATTGATTTGTGACTGTTCTGTCTACATACTATAGCACGTCTTAGCACATAATGTGGGTATCCAACTTTATATCAATTAATAATTCTACTAGTAATAGTATATTTTTTACACAGTCTACTGATTTGTTCTGTCAAAATAGGACATAGAGTCCCTCCATACAACTTAGCAACATAAATTCACAGAAAAACTTAAAAGCCATTGATTAAACACTGAGGCTTAAGCCTCTTTTCTTGCCTTTGTCAAAAAAGAAAACACACACACACTTCATAATTTCCTTCTGAAGAATCTTATACTATGGCATTTTACTGCAATAAGCTGGACTTAACATGAAAAACTGTCAAATGTGGGAACTGGACTATATAGACGACAGCTAGTGGACTACAAAAATGAAAAATCTGTAAAAATGAACACATACAATACAACCTGTTTACCTGCCTGCATCAATAATTCTGTAAATATCCTAAATTTAAAAAAATCCACTTTTAAAAAATGAAAGAGACACATTCACTTTACTGTAAGTAAATAGTACTGTAATAGTACTTTAACTTGTCTTTGGCAGCAGTGACTAATTTGCATTATCCAAATTGAAAAAAAGTCTGAATGCATGGCTCTTGTTTGCTCAAATTACGTCAGCGGTGGCCATTAGCTCCTGAAGTTGTATGGTAGGATTAAATCATTTTTTGTGGAAAACATAAGTTAACTGTTTATGTAGTGTTTTAGATTTCCCCCCTGCTCTGATACAGCTGATTGAAACTATAGACTCATTTTGAAGCCCTGAAGCTGCTTAAATCAGCTGTGTCGGAGAGATTAAATCTCACAGGACAAGGGTTAGACTACTCCAGGAGAGCTTTTGTAAACACTGTCGTAGTAACTTTACATGAACTTCAGTTCAAATAAGATGAGTTCATACAGCCAGCAAAGTCTTTGCACGCTGTTTAAGTGTGAAAACAGGCTGTTTCAGTATAAATTGTCATCTACACTGAACAGCAGTAAAGAAAAACTTAACTAAATCTTGATTTTAATATGCTTTTGGATGACAAATAGCCCACCTGAGCGTCATAATCATAATCTTAGGAGAAATGCTGAAATGCCATTGCTAAACTCCTTATAAAAACTATGAATAAAGGCAGACACATAGTTATATATTAATGTTATCCACTTAAAACAGCTAATCCTACCATACTCCTTCAGGAACTAATGCTAGCCCCATTGGCCTACCTTTAAAACCACAAATAGCCTACCCACATGTGTAACATTCTGTAATTTGCGTGATTTAGATTTATATAAATATGGGTAGCAGTAGCTCTTTTGACAGCAAACATATCCCAAGACCCATGCATTTAGACTATTTTAAATGTTTTGGTTAATGCAAATTAGTCACCTACCGTTGTCACGACATTTAGTGTAGCAAAAACAATGGAAAAGGCATTAAGTTACGTCCAAAAACAAAATCAGTTTATTTGCTGTCCTGACAGTGGAGCTTGCAACGGAAGCGACTTCACAGTGGAGGTCTGCAGTTGGACCCCTCTCTGTGTTTGAGCTGATGATCTCTGTGATTTGAATGAAAGAAGAAAGTGTAATTATGTGACCCCACTCTTTTTTATACAGACAGTATCAGTGGAAAGTGTTATTTTATGTATTTAAAAAAGTGTACTACTTTCAAAGAATTCTCTATTTCTCTAATGATTCAAGCAAGAAACTATTTTATATGGTTGCACACCTATTAAAATTGTGAACTGTGTGAAATGCTGCACCAGTGTTAGTTGCAGCAGTCATTGTGCACTCGGGAGTGTAACTATTTGAGTGACATCTTTGAACAAGGTGAATACAGGAAGTGTGTTGCCAAGGTAACATCTGTTCAAAGTTTTACTCCAGATTAGTGGTTTGTGAGATGTACAGTCCCTACGGCACACAGAAAGAAACATGAAGGAAGGTTGCCACTGGAAAGAAGGGGGAAGATAAAGTCTGTATAAAATATATCCTATATCAAAATTTTAAAATTCAAATACCATGGCAAATGCAAAATCTTTGAATAAATATTACGTAAATTCAACACTATAGAAATCCGCTGATCTTAAACTGCTACAGTGTGTTTCTATTGGTTCCTTAATTAGAACTCAACCTCACTTCGATCTGATAATTGAGTATAAATCTTACTGAATATCCGAAAAAATTGGTAAGAGGTGAAATACTAATCATTTTATAGATTGAGATCTTTAAAATGAGAGAAATGTCACCTTCTTTTATTAAGTAGGTATGTTAAGATTTTTTATGCATTTACCAAAATCTTATGCAAAATAAAAATGTACATTGCTGCCTAGAAATCTCACAGCCACCTTTGTCTCAGTGGCCTGCTTGGCCAGTGATAACAAATAACCTTTATTAGTCTGTTTGGCTGCGAAAAGATAAGGCAGAAACACTAATCTTGTTGGAAAACACTGCCTCTTCAGTGGTTTAAAGCATCTAAGTAAACACAGTCTTATTCTGTAAGTGTATTCATGGTTCATCAGTTCAAACAAACTGTGTCTTATCACACATTGCAAGTAAATCACTGCTTATTCAGATCACTTGGGACAGCCATGGGTTACATAACACATTACAATTAGCAGAGAAAGAAATGTTTACACCGCTGTTTACACCATTGTGGCAGATGTCTGTAATTTTTGGCTGTGGTAAGGACATGATGTTTGAAAAGGTCTTATGCAAACGGTTTGTGATTGTACAGACAAGAGAGAATGTGGTGGGCTAGTTTTGAAAAATGAAAGTCAAGCCAAAATTGTCATGTCATTAGCCCTGTAGCCTCTAAACGTAGATACGAGAAATGTTGTGGGACTCCCCAACAAGCCCACACAGTGTCTTTAGTGTATACAGACTATTAAGGTGCCACTGCAGGTTTGCAGGCCATGGGCGAGGGGACTTGGCAGGGAGGCCGAGCGAGCGGGCAATGAAACTGCGCTCAGCATCCACACCGTGAACCTGGCATGAACAGGACCGAACACATCCTCAGAGATCAATAGGGAATCCAGCACGAGATGATTTGCAGACCTTGATGGATAGCTTTACTTTTTGCTAAAACGCTAACTGCTGCTAATGCTACATTACCAGTTTATATATATATATATGTTGTTAGCTTGGTTAGCTGTGCAGCTAGTGGTCCTGTTAGCTGACTCAGCCCAATGGTGCCAAGAGCCAAACCCGGCAAGAAAACCACCTTGGTACTGCACTGGCCTCCCTCGGTCTCTGAGGTCCTGTTCGGTCCAGGTCGAGCTGCAGTGTTCACTCACTGGGAGCTGGAACCGGTCCACGCTGAGAGGTGGGGGCGTAAGGCACATTCAACTACTGTTTACTGTAAAGGCCAGTCAATATCTGTGACAAGTCTCTACCTAGTATTGTGTTTTTTACAGGAAATACGTAAATATACAAGAGCAAACAGCAACCGCTTTCCATTTCACAGGGACTTTAAGTATAAATAGTATCCCTATTTTTACAAAATGTAAAAAAAAAAAAAAAATCTGTACTGTAACGGAATACAGTTACTTTTTTTGTCCTAATTATATAATGCTGTTACATCCTTTACTCTCCAAGCCATCGTTACTCTAATAGTTTTGTTAGGGGACAATGCTGTGCACTACGGTGAAGTTAGTTTTAAGTTGGATAGGCGACAGACCCCTGTCGACTATTCTAATTTAACATGCATTCAACGGCCACGGTTCTGGCCTTTGGCCCTGATAAAATACAATTACTGACTCTGCATGCAGTGGCAGGAACACAGGTAAAAATACAGACAGCACACAGCCTAATTACTGTGGTAAACCAAAATAACTACCACTTTATCACACAGGAACTGGCAGAGAAAAGAAACAAGAAAGGGCCGATCAGCGTGGCACCGATATAAACAAGGAAACGTACTAGGCACGAAAGCACACAGCTATCAACAGCATGTGGCGGACGTGAATTCTCACAAAAATCACCACAATGAAGCCAGAGGTTACAATAACACAGTTATAAACCTATCTCATAAACTGTATCTTTCTTCTGCAAGTCTGAGATCGTTATGGTGTGAATAACGGTCTCCTTTGGGACCAAAAAAAGGTGTTCTGTAAACACAAAACAAAAGAGACAACAAAAGCTGTCCTTCTCTGCAGGCAAGGTAGAACCTTCACCTAGGGAAATAAAATAAACACTGAAAATAGGTTACCTCCTATAGTAGCTCACGCAGGCAGTGGAATGTGTGTGAGGGGCTCCAACAAGTCTTTGAGCCTTAAAAAATTGTTGCACCGCAATTTTGGTGTTTAACGTGTCAAAAGCACACTTACTTTTGTCAGGAAAACACTATCAAATCTCAAAGCCACATCGGAGCAGCTTGACACTCTAATGGGCGAGTTGTTTTAAAGGCTGCACAATTCACTTTGAGAAGTCAAATACCGTTGGGAAAGTGGCCCGAATGTCAGCCCTTGCTTCCTCCCAATTTTTTTTTTTTTTTTTTTAATCACTGTGACAAATTGAGCTCGGATGTACACTTTGAGGCCTCTCGAATTCTGCTTTCTACTTTTGCCAAACTATTGACACACATATTAAAGTGAAGACTGCCACATGAATCAGTGAGCATGAGAAATTACTTTCGCAGGATGTTCTCTGACTCATTTCGTGCCTGGAGCAATTATGAAATAATCTGCTAGGTGTGTTTATACCTTTTAATTGCTGTCTGTTAAGGTCTGAGCTGTAGGCGTGAACTTAAAACTGCAAGTTTTTGAGTGGCTCACTGAGTTGAAATTGAGAAGACACAGCGGGGAATCTGTATGTAGCCTGGCTGTTAATTAGTCCATTAGTCTGTAGAGAGAGCAACACTTGCTTGGATTGGCCAGATTCTATCTGTAGTCATGACACACTGGTACACTGTCCCTCTTGCATATTATATATCCCTCCTACATTGGCAGAGCAAATAAGCATGGACGTCACGTAAATGAAGAGATGTCTCGCAGAGTGATCTCCATTTATAAGCCCATCTGCTCTGCCAGACGCTCTCCAGAAAGAATCAGTGTCAGGAGAACACTGACACTGTGGAAGAGGCATTGCAGAAAACTTTGCATTAATTTACTTATCGCATATCTTCTTATCTTACCATGATGTCTTTGTTCTTTTTCAAGGGGATTTTAATAAGAGTCTCATCTGATGTCTCAGGGCTTGATTTTAGAAGGACTTGCAATTAATAAGCCCTGTATGGAAACAGGTGTATTAATAAGGGTGGTGATTAAATGATCCCTGCCAAGCACTGATATTTCAGTCTCCTTATTGTTAGGCTGCATGCTGTCATACTTATTAAAAACATTGTTTATCATGTTTAAATGTCACTTCACATTTTTTCTCACCAGATCTCTAATTTCCTCATTTGCCTCTAATTGAACATCTGCTTGTGAAGTGCAGTTCTGACTCTCTGCTGAGGTTAGCGCTGTGTGTGAGTGAGCAGTGCCAGGCCTGAATACTGAAAGCTCGTGTGCACAGAAGGACTTATTTCATTATTTTGCCATGAGGAAAAGTTTTGCCACTTGACAAGGATGCCGTAGACAGCTGACTGGGGCTTTTCATTTTGTCTTTGCCTACACCTCTCCGCCCTGACTGTAGCTTAAAAAGCCTCATATGGAGGATCCCCCTCACCAGAGAATGGGAGCAAGCCGAGGATTAGTGCTTTGCTGATCCTTGCAGCTGCAGACAACACCGAATGCTGTTCAGAGGTGCCTGCTAGCACACGCATCCGCATAGCAGATTAAATGTTTTATTTATGCAAACAGGTCTCTGCGTTAGAGCTGCTCAGGAGGCAGAAATAATCTCATTGTTTTGTTTGAACTTTTGTTTCCACACTCTAATGTCTTTTGGAAGGGAGGCAAGGTGTATGGCTTGCTTGATTAGTAAATAATCAGGCTAGCCAATTAAAATAATAAAGACTCACAGTAGGGCTGAAGCCAGCTGAAGAGGGGGAGAAAGACTAACTGACTGAGTGGCAGCTTTAGCATTTAGCTTGAATGCTGCAAAACACAAACACTTAAGGCATGATTTTGGGTAAAATCATGCCTTAAGTGTACTTACTACTTTTATTCAGTGTAACTCTGAACCGTCAGCAGCTATTAAAAAACATCATGATGATGAGCCTTTTGTTCTACAATCAAATACGGTATAATAAAAAGGTTAGCTTGCTTTTGCTAGCCAAGACAAACCCAGTTTTCCTTATAAGTGGGTATTTCACAAAGATGACTCAAACTAGCAACCTCGGGTAAAACCCACAGGCACAAGCATAGATTGCCAGTACGTCTCTTAAGGTGTCGAGGAGTGAGGTTTACTCACTGCACAGCCTCGCTGGCTTCCGTCACTGTCACCCTCCCTAAAGCTCACTCCCATCCGGGTCACAGGACCTAAGTGTAATTGCCTGCTTTAAAGTGTTCATAGAGCATACTTCAGATTTAAAAGCTCAAGCTCAAACATGGAGCTTCCACAAACAACACAACCCTTTAAAGTTTCTTACTTCAATCTCCCCACAGGGAAGCCTCCTCTTTCTGTCAAATGCCTGGGGTGGACTTGGCACAGACAAACACTTTAGCAAACACAGTGGGTTCCTGACAAGGGGCATGGTACTGGCTGACCAGGGTTTCAGGGTAGATGATAGCTTTGGCTTATTGTGTGCAGAATTAAGTAACGCCTCCATTCACACAAGGGAAGAAACAGTTTAGCCACAAAGAGATGGAATCTGTTCGAGAAAATTCTCGTGTGAGAATCCATGTTGAAAGAGTGATTGGAAAGTTGAGGCAGAAATATACAACTCAGGACTCAGCTCTCCCTGTAAGCCTCATTAGGGCACAAGTGGCACAGCCTTATACACATGACTGTGTTAACACGTTGTGGTCTATGGAATTTGTGTAAAACCATAGCGCCTTCAGATTGATGAAGTGAATATTAGTTAATGTTAATGTTATTCAAATAACCCATCCCGCCTAAAGACATGGTCAGTCTAAAAATGTTTAACCTTGATTTTCACCATTAAGAGACAATGGGGGGGAAAAAAATCAATTTTGTAAATATTTATTCTATGATATTAGTAGTATTTTCACAGTAATGTTTAGTATTTTCACATTGTTCAGTGACTGCATCTTTTATTTTAAATGTGCTAGTACCTCACTTTCCAACCTTAGACATGAAAACCGTGTGGAGAAAAGAGCCCCTATTAAGCCCAACATTCTAAAAAGATATATTCCATGAATAAATGTAAAGACTACACTAAAACCTTGTGTCAGAACAGCAACGTAACTTGGAATAGGTTGAATCACTAATTGTCTTTTGTCTGCTAGTAAAAAATATGGATACTTCTATGAAATGTATCTCAAATTGCACCTTTATTTATGTGTTTTAGCAACATGCCAGGTAATTGTACGCAAGCAGCAGCCAATATTTTCAAAATGTCAATACTTCCCCCACTGTACTGTTGTCCCCCACTCACACAGTAACTCAATTGTGTGACTTTTCCCCTGTGCAACTTGAGCTCTGTGCGAGATTCAGCTGTGCATTTCACATAAACGATTTTCCTAGCACTCCAGACTTGACAAACTGTGTTGCCTTCATAACATGTGTGTCAAAATTCGCAGTGTATAATTCCGGAGTCAACCAGAACACAGAAGTCACAGAACGGTGATTTTGAATGAATCTGTCACTTTACTTGAAAGTTATAGTTGTATTGTCAGTAGGGTGCATAAATAAACATGTCTATAATTACTCTGCAACACAGGTTTTCATGAGAGCCACTGACTGAATGAATGCAACAATGAAGGCAACAGTGTGTCACCGTGCATACTCATTCCAAACATGCAAACAACGAACCCTGACCCATCAAGGAATGGACTCCACAGGACCTCTGAAAGTGTGCTGTGGTATCTGGCAGTAAGCCATCAGCAGCAGATCCTTTAAGTCCTGTAAGCTGAAATGCAGGGCCTGCAGGGATCAGACTTGGTATCCAGCTCATTCCACAGATACTCAATTGAATTGAGATCGGTGGAATCTGGAGGCCAAGGCAACACCTTGAACTCCTTGTCCTTCAAACCATTCCTTTTCGATTTGTGGCAGGGCGCGTTATCCTGCTGAAAGAGGACAGTGCCATCAGGGAATACTGTTTCCATGAAAGGTGTACATGGTCTGCAACAGTGCTTAGGCAGGGGACCAGAGGTTTCCCAGCAAAATACTGCCAAAGCATTACACTGCCTCTGCTGGCTTGCCTTCTTCCCATATTGCGTCTTGGTGCAGTGTGTTCCCCAGGCCCCACCTGGCCATCCACATGCTGTAAGGGAAAAACTGTATTAATCAGTCCAGCCCCGGCCCCAACAAACTGCTAAGAACTGTGTGTTCTGGCACCTTTCTATAATAATAGTATTAACTTTAGCCGTGACCGTGACCCATGACCATTTCGCCGGTTCACCGCCTTTCCTGCCACGGACCACTTGTGATAGGTACTGACCACTGCAGACACCTCACAAAAGCTACAGTTTTGGAGATGATCTGGCCCCTGTCAAAGTCGCTCAAATCCTTACACACATTTTTCCTGCTTCTAACACATCAACTTTGACAGCAAAATGTTAACGAGATAATCAGTGTTATTCACTTCACTTGTCAGTGGTCATAGCGTTACGACTGATGAGTGTATCCTTCCAAGTCCTACTTGTACAATGGGCTGTCAAAGCTGTTGCTGTCTTCTCTGTAGCTATCCGAGATTTCAGTGGGGGCTCATTCATTCTCTGGCTGTTTTATCTGCAAAATATATGTTCCTGCCTTCAGGCTTTGTGTATTTCCCCAGCGTTGAAATCAGGTGCATATAAATAGCAGGAACACAATTCCTAGCCACATGTCAATGTCTTTGGTAAGTTATAAGGATCACTGTTGAGTCCAACTGTCATTAATTTGAGCAGATAATTGTTTGTTTTACTCCTGGTTTCACAATTTCCCCTCCTCAAGGCAGCCATTTTGCAGCATGTTTTGGATGACTATTCTGTGTGGCTATTATTCAACACCTTGACTAGGAACAGAAGGGGAGATTGTGACCATGTTTCACAGTTGGTCGGACACCGAATAGTCTCAAAGGTCATAGGTCACTGTGACCTCAAAATAGGTCTTTAGCCATAATTTAAGAATGAATTGGGTGATTCCACTGCCTTATTGTCAATGGGCTCAAAACCTACTCAGAAATTAAGCACACACCTGTTTTCTCTCTTGCTTGCATCAGCCAGTATTTAGCTTTTAATTTGAGGTCTCCAGGTCGGATTCAGCCCTGTACGCGCTCCGGCGCCTCTCGTACTACAGCGACAACACGGCAGCTAACGACATGCACTCCACTAACACCATAAAACAACCAGCTCACAGCAAAACACAGGCTCCACGTAAGGATACAAAACAACAATGTGCTGGAGCCACTGTTGATTTAGCCTGTAAGAAAGGATTTAACAGTAAAATGTGGAGCGATTAGTAAACGTTAGCCTATAATGATGCAGCCCGGAGCAGCCAGCTAACGCTACAGTAGCTCAGACCAGCCGCTATTTCACTCGTTTTACCAATACTCAGGCATACAGCTTCTCCACCTCTCTGTTGCTGTAAGTAACGTGACCCACATAAAACACTGCAACAAAACAGTCATAACAACAGAGAGAGCTGTCTACTATCACTAGGTACATTAAAGTTAACGTGTGACGCGACGATCTCATTATAATATCCATTCCAGCTCACCAACTGTTTTATTATCACGGTCCACCTGATTGCTGACTGTGAAACGTTAAGACAAATTCTTGTATTAACATTTCACAAAGTTGAAAGAGTTCTGCAAGCAGATTTGCTGCCACCTAAAATTACAGACACGCAGGTTTTGGTGTCGAGGACAGAGATCCGATCTCAAAGATGAGGATAATAAGAGTGATTTGCAAACAGTAAACTAATCATGGAGCCAATGGTCCAAAAAAAAAAAAGTAAATACAGACACTAACGTTAGTGGTTGGTTGTAATGTATTTTCATTTCAGCATTCAGTCTGGTGTGTATATATAAACATTATGACATCAAATACCAATACCATCCATCAGTCCAACCATACATTTGTTACATTAGCAGTTTTTCCTTTTCTGGAGAAGACAGGGGGGTAGTAAAATATGTTTCTGTGAAGAATATGGTGCTGACTAAACTCAAATAAATCTCAAACCAGAGATAAAGTGAATTCTGAGATGTTTGCTGAGATTAGGTCAGAACCCTCTTTACCCGCCTGCTTCCCATGTACTGCTCGCTGGGATTATTTTTATCTGCAAGACTGTGGCTGATATCATTTTTCAAAGTGAGAATCCGCCAGCGCAGCATGAGTAATCCATCTTGGTTCCTCTGACAATTTCCTATGGAACATGTGTGTGCTCTTTATTCCTGAAGGGATACCTCAGCACATGAGAAGAGATGAATTACTCTGGAAGGGGAGTAGGCCAGGAGAGCAGTTTGTGATTAAAGGAATCCTCTGGAAGTACAAACACAGACCTCTCTGCGGCCCAAGCTGATAAACTCCCTGTCCTCACGATGCAATTAGCAATTACCATCGCATCACGTTCCACAGGCTGGAATTAAGATGTTTTCAGTCGGCTACTTCATTAAGACGCCTTCTTAAAAAATGCACACTTTTACACAACATTTGTTCTGAGAAGGTTCAATTGCACTAAGGTCCTTAGACAGTAGACTGTGTGTGCATGTGTCTGTGAGAGAGAGTTATAGGCGCCAATAACAAGCTTGTTTAATTTGGAGTGTTAATTTTAAAGATATTTTTTTGCCTTTAATGGACAGGACAGTGGTAGGAAACGAGGGATAGAAAGATGGTAGTGCGACACGCTGCAAAGGGCCACAGGCTGGATCCGCAGCTTGGCCGCCGCAGTTGGGACTGAGCCTTATACATGGGGCGGCAGCTCTGCTAGGTGAGCTAAACCTGACCCAGCCGATAAAAACAAGTTAACAATATTTTCATTCCCTTTATTGTTGAAGTAAGACCAGATAGCAAAGTGTGTTCTGCATTTAATTATGCATTTATCTCAGTATTATGAAATGATTCCTTGTTGTTTAGAAAATTTATTTGGCGACCAATTCTAAAAATGCAACATCTAATGTTCAAACTGTACCTATGACAGTTAGTGTCAGTGTAGAATAGCACTATAATTCAGTGCACCCGTGTACATTTCCTGCTATCTGTCTAAGTAATATTAAAAAGAAAGAGAAAACTAAATTAATCTTAGCTGGTGAGGCTGGGACGGAAACCATTTCCCTGCATACGTTATGGTAATACACACTGCAGCAGTAGCGGTAGTGTGCATGTCACAGAATAAGTGATTGATACTAGCGTCGCAGCACCCCTGTCCCTGGCCGTATTTTGAGATTTTTAATATTGCAGAAGAAGCTTTAATGATAGCCAGTGCCAGTGTCAATGCACAGTGAATGAAAAGATAAGGCATTTCAGGTTTTGTCTGCAACTTTCTCCACTGTTAATGTAGCCTAATAGAAAAACAGATACACACGTAACCGTGCTTCCAGTTGCAGAGTTTGCCTTTGTTCAGACTGAGAATGAATCCTTATTTTGTCATTTTTAATCATTTGCTCTGTCTTAAAGCGAGAGCTCCCTGACACAGTGGTCACAAGGGCGCTTGTTTTATTGTTGTTGAGCTTTGATTGACTCCTCCAAAAGATCCCTGTGAGACGGGCATTTTCTACCTGACTGATGGTAGTTGTCTGTAAGGTAGGCTATTCTACCATCATCTTGCTCACAAAAGTGCACAGTTCTCCAAAGCTGTTTTGTAGCATTATAGATACTCCACACCCTAAAAGCACAACACATAGGTTGCCCACTCTTCAGTAAGATACCAGTAGACATCATGTGAAGAAAGTATCTGGTCATACAGCATCTCTTCAAGTTTTATTGTCCTGCAGTGGTTTATTTAGTTCCAGTTTTGGACCTCTATGTTTATTTCCTGCAGCAGGAGTGAGAGTTATAAGCTCAAGGCTAAATATAAAATTATACAGTGTCATGACATGCTTGATATTTTTTGGGGGGTCAGGTTTGTTTAAGTATTCAACGGTCGCATTCTTGGCTGTATTATCTTTGCTTATATTTGTGTGCTGGTCTACATGGGCCCCCCTAGCAGCTGGGCCTCAGAATGCTTTCCCCTTTTTCCCCCCACTTATGGGCGGCCCTGACGCTAAGTCTACAGCCAAGCTAGCAGCTCTGTGAACCCTGTACTTGGACACAGTATAATGTGTACCGTGGTCACCCTGGTCACCATAATGGATTAGTAAGTAAGTAAGTAAGTGTATCACAAAGTGCTTTACAACAACATTAACATTCACAGAACAAAAACACAGATAAAGAAAACAAAAGACATAGTGTGTTAGCTTGCTTACATTTCTTCATTAGCACTAAACAAAGCACAGCTAAGGATAATAGTTATTCAGGGAAATTTTGACCTATAGCAGTGATAGATGCTAAGTTAAGGGATTACCAAAATAATTACTGTTCATTATGTGGAGAACATGAATATCTGCATCAGATTTCATGGAAATTGATCAAACAGCTGTCAAGACTTTTCACTCAAAACCACAACTGTTTATAAAGATATTTCACTCTGTAAAAAAGAGATAGACTGGCCAAACAATTGACTAGAACCACACCCAGTTTGGTTAAAAAATTAAAAAAAGGGAGTATGGAGAGGTAAGTTCTTAATTCAAACAGCAGAAATATATTTAATATAGCTAGGTTTATTTCATTTATTATTGAGGGAAGTTTTCAGTGGGAGAAAGCCCCAGACCACACATTAACACCTGGAAGCTGCCCTGTAAAACCATATGAATAGCCACTGAATTACTTATGCTGTTTTATTTTATTCTATGATGTGAAGCACTTTGGATACCTGACGGTTGTTGTAAAGCGCTATAGAAATAAATGTTGATTGTTTGATTGATTGAATTAAAAACCCCTCCGGAACTGAACACGACCTATCAACTTACCAGACCCCACCTATCCAGGCATCTTGCGTCACCCAGTGAACATTGCGTTGACCCCAGTCAACAGCGCAGAGTGACCCAATTGGACATTGTGCCACCCAGAAAACAGCGCACACCACTCAACTAGACAGTGCAGACAATGGGAAAAGTTAGTTTACAGTCTTTTCCTCCATGCGCAATGTCTCATACAGGAACTGAAGCTTGGTCTCCTGAGTAATAGTCTTAGAAAGACCCACTCAACCATCATGATTTCCCCCTCTGAAGGCTTTTGTCGATTATCATACTACTTCCTGACGACCTATCTCCCTAAAGTCTTTCTGGCAGACCTCAACCTAATCATCTCCTTTCATAGAGCCCTGCAGTAATGCTCTGATGGCTACAGTCACTGGTACAGCAAAAATCAATATACATTACACCTATATTGGAGAATTGTCAGTAAAGTAAATGCCCAGGTGCACCTGTTTCACCAGCATGAGCCAGTCCCAACAAAGAAAATCAAGAGCATACCTTTTCTGTGGTCTCTAATTGACCGCTAACCGTGATGGCTACTTCACAAGAAAAGATACGTTCATTCACTTAGTCATTATGCTGTGTGAAGCAGACATCTGAGAAGTTGCACCGCAGTTGCATCGTGCTCACCAGGCTTTGGCGTCCTGGGTCTACACTGCACAGCTGGGCTTGATTTATGCCACTGACACAGCCGTTTCTCTGCAGCACAGCACGCTGTGGGAAACCTTAGGAGAGACAGCCTTTCAATTTATCTCAGACAGCCCCCCAACCCCCTATACACTTCATGGTTTTTAAAGCAGTCAAGAGCATAGATCAACATCTGATGTCAGGTCCGGCCCCTTGTCCCGGGCTCATAGGAAACGGTGACCTTGCCTCTTTACTCGCCAAATTACAGCCCCTTGCTTCCAGCGCTGTTAGCTACGCCGACGTTTCGATACAATTATGATTAGAAAAATCACCTGCAGGGGAGGTCGATGATGGTCAATGTGGTTTGGATACAGTTACGCAGACACACCTCACCTTATCTGTGAACCTACCGTGGTGGGAAAGCACAATATCAAACGCGTCCCCTGCAGTACTTTTTCCCCACTTACTTTTCCCATTTAGTTGACTGGTATTTAGAAGTGTGGCGGTTGCTGCAACGGTGAGCTGAGAAAGCTGTGTGTGCACTGAGGCAATAATCTTTGTTTATAGAAGGCCTTAGCTCAGACTAATTATTTGGTGAAATCACTGTAAGCTTGTGATGATCTCTCTTGCTGTGGTCTCATGGTTGAGTAATTTCACTGATAGAATCGTAACCCCTATTTTCACAAGCCTGCATTATTTACCCTGTTAATTAAGTAGTAAGTAGTACAGGCCTCAAACTTGCAGTCATGCTAGCAATCAGCCATGGCATCTCAGAGAATTGGCTAACAGTCCTGTTTGAAACTCTCAAATCAGAATCTAATCTGGGATTGGGCGTATTGTTTAGATGTTGAATTTGTCTGAGTGCGCTCCTATTACTACAACGGCATTAGCAAGTTTGTGCATTTGCGTAGCGTGAGTGAACATGATTCCACTATTTGAGCATGAGGCTCCTGCCATTAGAAAGTCGCTCTACATTCCAGGCCCACGCTTAGTTCAAAGCCACTGCTCTCAACACACAATTTTCTTGCCTTTTTTTAGGGGGGGACTCATTATTTGGATTGTGACAGTTTCCTCGCACCATGTAGAATTTATCAAACAGATCAAAGACAAAATATGTCTGAATGAAACATCAAAATAAGGCTTTCAAGTGCCTTTTTGATTGTGAGGAAGCTTACAAAAAGGCAACGACTGCTTCTGTTAACAGCGTCTCAAAGACAATGTAAGGAAATAACAAAAAAAGAAAACAGGACCAGGCTCTTTCCTGCGATTTCCACTTCACAGTGGCCGTGATAGCTGCGCTGTGACTGATGTTATTTGTCTCTTTCATCTTGTCACAGAGCGGGGAAGATCAACACTGTTCAGACCCTGTCCTCTGAGGCTTGATCTCATCCAAAATACACACCTGTGTTTTGGTTTTTTTTTGGTTTGTTTTTTAGGATTACATGAGTGCATTTGGCCAGCTCGCCTTGTTCACAAATAATCGCTTCCTTTTAGGAGAATTATTGCCTGTGTCCATTAAACCTGTGTGAGGCAGGGATGAAAGGAGTGCCACTTCATCTCATCTGTGAATTATTGATACCCGCCCCTCCGCTGGCTTCTCTCGGGACGGAGGTGGGAAATGTCTCCTCACATATTGGGCACATCACGCACACGTGTTGTCTGGGCCAGGGCAGAGACGAGGGAGAGCAAGAGCGAGACTGAAATGTGTTACTAGTAAGCCTCCGTCTCGTATTCACCACTGCTTCGCCTCGGATGACTTCCACTGTATTTGACCTCATCTGCCTCATCTTCCATTAGCTTCAAACTAAAACCAACACTTATGCAGACAGCCACTCTGCTCTTATTTCTGTAATTTTGTTGAAAGGAAAAGGCCTCCCCAGTACACGATGTGGTGAATGACTAAGAAACGTCTTGGCTCCACAGGACGGCTACTGAGGATTCGACTCTTTATAAGAGCCATCGTGCTTCAATGCGCCAACACTTGTTTGCTCTCCGCTGAGCCTCCTCTTACAAAATGCATGGTGTACAAGTCACATGGTGGCTGTTTTGTCCCTGAGGATCAGGGGATTGTGGATATACAGAGCACAAATGGAGGTATTTAGTTATGTTGAAATACTGGCTGTGAGCTTGAGCTGGTTAACTTGAATTGGGTCAGAGTTTGTTCTTGTTAAAACGATATGTTTTTCCCCTTTGTTCTTTTACACTTGCTGATTTGAAAAAAAAAGGCCACTAGTTAATTGATGATGTACCAGCAATGTAATGTAATTAATGTATATAGTCTGTTAAAATTGTGCTTACTCTGCTCAGGGTTACGGCCAGTTATAGGACTGTGATGCCATCTAATGGGTAATTTTCTTCAAATTAATCAGCCTTTAGGTTCAAAGTCATTAACGGTGGGCTGTCCCACACAACGATATGCCCCTCATGTAAGTGAGGGGCATATCTTTGCATTCAGCACTTCTCTCAGCCCGACATACAAGAAGTCTCCACTCAGCAGCACCATGTGGTTTTAGAAGTAGATTGTCTTTAACTAACTGTCTGTGCACTTTCTTATCACATCCACCACTCGGAAAAGACCCGATGTAGACAGTGCAGCAGTGGCAAAATATAACACTGTGTCACACTGTATCAACCGCATTTCACAAGCACATCCAGTTCATCGCATCGCCGGTGCAAACAAGAAAAAGCTGCAAGCTGATGAGCTGTTTTCTGTGTCATGTGTCGTTTATACTTCTGCCATGGCTGTTTATCTCTCTGTTCCAGCTCAGACTGCAGTTGCTTTGAATCAATCAAGCGGTAGAGGAATACTTTAAAGGTGATTTGAGGAAGTGACATCAGCTAGAGTGTCAAGGGTCTGTTACTTTATCTAAACCTAACCCTGGATACAGTTCCAAAGTGCACACCATGAAAAACAGAAGACATTCTAAACACAAATAGTCTACACTGAACTAAAAGCCATAAGAAACTAAACACATTATAGATGTTAATTAATGCAGTCATGTAGTAAGTGTTTAAATACAGTAGGGACTGATTGTTTTAAGTGGTGCTTTACAGTTAGATGAGTGGATATAGGATATATGGAGGTGCAGCTAGTGCAGGCACATAAAGAAAAAAAGAGGCACAGCCTGCTGCTAGCAAAAACCATACAAATAGTCATTTTTTCCCGATGCGGTTACAAAAAGTATCGAATGCAGTACTCATTTGACTGGAGACGTTTCCATACTACTCAGGGCTATTTCAGCGATTCCAATCCCTAGTTACCCTAGTACCAAAGCACATTAGCAAAAGTTTAGGCTACTGTATGTTAGAATCAAATTCCTGATTGGATTTTAGTTTGTTACTCATGACTAGCCTAAAAATTGGTATGAAGCTTTAAACACTTATGATCAATGAATACATATCAGTTATGATTTAATTGGTTGCACTCATGGAACATAATTTCATTTTATATATATATATATGTGTGTGTGTGTGTGCGCGTGTGTGTGTGTGTGTGTGTGTGTGTGTGTGTGTACAACATAATTTTCTTTTCATCTTCAGCTGCTGGCCCCTGATTTTTGTCCCCATCAGATTACTCAATGAAACTTTATTGTATTAACTTATTGATATTTTTACCCGCTCTCACTCAGACTCTGTTTTTTTAAAGATAAAGGTGCCCTTTTCTTTACCTGTTACCATGATGAATCATCAGATCAGAGCTACATTGATAAAAAAAAAAAAAAGTAATTTTATCTCTCTGGTCCACCGCTGCCTTGATCGGGTAGTTTGTTTGTGTAACTTTTAAAATTCACACAATAACACCAACAAGCAAAAACACCAACATTACACAAACACTAACTTACCAATCGAGGCAGGGGGTAGACCGGCAACTCATGTGTTTTGCGAGTTAAAATTAAGTTTTTCCTCAATGGGCTCCGGTGGCTTTGATAAAAGATATAATGACGTTTCTAACAAAAGGTATATATCTGTAGGGACCCTTTGCATAATGCTGTCAGATTCTCATAATAACAATCCTTGTCAGTGGCAAAACAAGCACTTTAGTATACTTACTTTGAACCTGTTTTGCTGCTGTCGACTGCAGCGCACTCACTCAATACTGGACCACTTTCAAAACATGTTGTCTCAGTTGTCACATGGACACAAAAACATGGGAAAATAGGGTTGAGAAATTAGGGTTGAGAAATTCTGAACTCAGCCTTTAAGCAAAATCCCATCTCCTGTTGTAGTTAATTCCTCAGCTTGCTTGAATCTGTAATACCCTCATTGCCGTCTATCACTGGATGAATCTTTATTCTCTAACACATTTAACTTTTGTAGGGGAACAGAGCGATTTTCTGGCCGCCCCCCCATCATGATGACGCCATTTCATATTTACACTTTGCAGATTCAGCAGAGCATTACAGATAATGAAAATTCAGCGTACCTTGATGATTCGGTCCGCCTTTGATTTCCCACAGTACCATGCTTTCAAGGGCATAATTTCCATTTTTGCTTGTTATTTAGAAAATGTAAGGGCTCTTGACCTTTTTTGAAGCACTTGTGGCCATTGTATAAAGGGCATGACGCCACTGTTGTCCTAGATATCTTGAAGTAATGTGCTGAATGAATCACCCCTGAAAATACAGTCCTGTTTGTCCTTGTTGTCATCTGCAAAGAAGCAGAACTTAATTAGAGAAATGTTCTCTGCTGTGTGTCACTTATTTCTGCTGTTATGTCAACCCCATGCCACACAGTTTTACAATTTCTGCATAGCAGCTTTTTTTTTATTAATAGTTCAAGCTGATGCCACTGCAGTGATATGATTCATTTACCTTTTTAATTACAGGGTCTCCATTCTGGACAACGGTAACCTTCGGATTTGGAATGCAACCAAATCTGATGCCGGTCTCTACACCTGTGTGGCGAGAAACCAGTTTGGCGTAGCAAGCAGCACAGGAAGCATCACAGTGAAAGGTATTTCCTATTCCTTCTTTACATTTCATCACTGTCTCTTTTGCTGTTGAGGCAGCAGAGACTCTAACCAATAAAGTACTTGACAGATTTTTGCAAATGTATGTTGTTTTTTCTCCCTGACAGCACGTAGAGTTGCCTGATATTTCATTCTGCTCCTTGAAAATCTAACTTAAGGTATTCGATTTCTTAAATAAAATATGATGCGGCATTAGAAGGACACAGATTTGCGAAGCCTCCAACCACCTCGTTCTCTCCGTCTTTGGATACGTCACAAAGAGCGGGCCTTTTCTCTTTTGTCATCACCAGACAGACACACCTCGGTTGCTGTGTCTCTTTTCGGTGGTGTTGAAAACATTCAGCTCACAGCCTCAGTGCCTCCAGTGCTGTCAGAGCATATGCTGTGTGAAAAAGTTGTTAATCATCTGGGCTGGAGATTGCATGTTAACTTATGCTAATTATTATAATTCACAACCGGGCCAAACACATTTTTACCATTTTGGGCACGTTTGGATTGCCTCAGCACATGGGGTTGTCCACGGTTAATGACACACAATTGTTTTGATCATAACTAAGGGTGTTACTATTTGTTCATGGAGGCTGTGTGCATTGCATTCCTTCATTTTGCACTGTGTGAATGATCCTCTAGACCAGAGGTCACTATTAGACGAACCGTGGTCCGGATCCGACCAAGCTGCCGTCCTCTCTGGAGCCGGACAGAGCATTTGTATTTTAACTGGCACAGCTTTTCTAGCATTTACTGTACTGGTCTAGCGGCCCAGGAAACTCTCAGACCAATTGCATGTGTTCTAATCGTCTGGTGCTCAGCCAATCAAATCTGTGCATTCCAATAAGCATTGGGAGTCGAGTCCGGGAGTGAGAAACACAGAGGAAGAGAGGAGACGAAAGAGAAAAGAGGCTTCACATGGCTTTTAACCGACAATGTACAGATTCATGCATGTACAATGTTTCCACGGGCAGTTTAAAACCAGAATATCTCATATATCTCCAGTCCCGGCTGGCAACACAAGCCACAGCTCACGTGTTCTCACTGAACAAGAGGAAGTAGGGAAGCGGTAGCTATAAAAGAGGGAATGAAAGAGAAGTGGAGGTACTAAAGCTGTTCATTTGTTAAGATGTGTTGAGTGTTTTTTTATAAAATTGGTTAAGACTACACTTATGGCCACTTCAAGCTACACTTTTTATTTTATTTTTTCTGAAACTGAACGCTTTATTTTTAAATGCACATTTTAAAAAAGTAGTTTTTTTAAGGCAGCCTTTGTTACCTAAATTTAGAATTTATTATTAGAGAAGTTATTATTTATTTTCCCTTCAGTTTGAAGTGAAAACTGACAGTAAATATTGTTGAAATATTGTTTGATTTGACAGTTGTTTGTATCAACTACAAACATGTTGATACGACAAGGCTACTGACTTTTGCTTTTGGGAAATTTTCTCTAACTGGACCTCTTTGAATTTTAATTGAATACCTTGCTCAAGACAATTTCACTTGCAAAGTGAATAGTGTCATGCTACCGTTGCACCTGCCAGGGTTAAATCATCTTCTGGTGAACTAAAAGCACCACAGAGTCAATGATTATCGAGAAAAGGGAATGCTGAGAAGCTCAGTGCAGATGGCGACAAACATAATTTCAAATTCTCCTTGACATATTTAAAGAGAAACTCAACATTTACAACTTAGAACAGAGGGGGACTAGGCAGTATTCTCCTCTATCATCATCAGCAACAATGTAGCACATTCTCTTTTCAGTATAATTGATGGGCTGATCAGTCCCCCCACACTAGTTATATCTGAACTATGTTCTAATGAAATGCAGTGAGTTTGTTAACTTCTTCAGTAATAAAATGAAAGGTATTACACCAGCCATTAAAAGTTACATTTTTTATGCAAATAAACAATTCCCATCCACCGTCACGTAGAAGGAATATTGTAAAAATGAAGATCTAATACTAATAATTACCACCAAGCTTCTTTTGGTGATTTGATGTCATCTGGCAATTTTCCTGAATCCATGAACACTGCAGTCATGAAGCTTTCCTTTCCTTTGTAAGTAAAATAATTGAAAAAAGTTGTTAACCTCAAACGGTGACAATCTGGATTCCGGCCCCACCACAGTACTGACAGTTCTCATTCAATTTCCGGATATGTTTTGGAATTGATTCAGGCAAGATTGCAGTTCTAGTCTCAAGGAAATCTAGATGCTTTTGACACAGTTGACCATGATATTGTTGCAAAGACTGGACTTTTGGGGCTCTGAGGCACAGTGGTATAGTCTAGCTAAGACAAAAGTGAAATTATTGTGTTTGGCACAAAAGAAGGAATCCTGAAAGTTAACTCTCATCTAAACTCTCTGTCTCTAAAAAACACAAACCGAGTCAAAAATCTTGGTGTCTTGGACTCTGAGTTTTGACAGCCATGTCAAATCAATCACAAATTCTGCATCCTACCATCTTAAAAACATAGCTAGAATCAGAGGGTTCATGTCCAGGCAGGACTTGGAGATACTAATCCATGCTCCCCAGCAGGTTAGATTACTGTAATGGTCTTCTATCTGGTCTCCCCCAAAGAACTCTCAGACAACTCCTGCTTTTTTTTGAGAAACCTGCTGCTACAATCCTAACAAAGATCAAGAAAGCCGAACACATCGTATCTCAAGCCTCTTCACTGGCTCCCAGTGTGTCAGAGGATATAGTTTAAAGTACCGCTACTTAAATCTCTTAATGATATAGAACCAAAATACACCTCCGACTGTCTTGTACCATATGAATCCTCTCAACCTCGAAAGGCATCAGGTAGAGGGGCTGCTGACTGTTGCCAGTATGCAAACTAAACATGGAGAATCAGCATATAGTTACTCTGCACCACAGAGCATCAGGAATCATCACCTTACTGTGGCCCCCTTTTGCACAGTAAATAGTTCTTATTGTTTTCCGTTGTGCCTTGACCTTCCCCCGCTTGTGTAAGTAAGTAAAGTAAGTAAGTAAAGTTTGTTTGTATAGCACCTTTCACAGATAAAAATCACAAAGTGCTTCACAATAAAATGTAACACAACAAGGTAAAATACACTGCATAAGAAAATTAAAATGCAAATGGAAAACATAGAACAAAAACCATAAAAAACCCTGTGTCTAACTAAAAGCCTGTTTGAATAGCAGCGTCTTCAGTTGTTTCATTCCACAGCCTAGATGCCACTGCTTGGAATGAACGATCCCTCTCTGGTTTTAAAATGAGTGTAGGGAACCACTAACAACCTCTGACCTGATGACCTCAAACTACGGTTCGGAGTATGAAGCTGCATCAAGTCAGAGATGTAGGGAGGAACTTGACCATGCAGGGCTCTAAGAGCAAGAACCGGGATTTTAAATTGAATTCTACATTGGACTTGTAACCAGTGAAGTGCTGCTAAAACAGGTGTGATGTGCGCTCTTTTGTTAATGTGAGCTAAAAGCCTTGCAGCAAAGTTGTGAACAGCCTGGAGACGGTAAAGCTCCTTCCTGCTCAAACAAGTAAAAACACTGTTACAGTAATCAAAACGAGAGGAAATAAAAGCATGAATGATCATCTCCAACTCACCCTTTGACACCAGCGTTCTTAATTTGGAAATATTCCTTAGTTGGGAGAAACAGTTTCTGACTAGTTGTTTAGAGTGGCACTCCAAGGACGTAGCAGAATCCAAAACAACACTTAAGCCCCTGAGGCCCGGCTGGACAGGCAAGCCTAAGTCCCCAATATGCTGTTTAATCTGAGGGAAGTTGTCACATAACCAATGTTTAATACTGGTCAAGCAGTTAGTTAAAGAGTGTAGAGTATAGAATGTAGAAAGATGTAGAAAGTGTAGATGTATAGAATTAGTGATCTTCAGTATATTGGCCATAGCAATTATTGCTTCAGATCTTTTAGACACATCAGACAGCTGGCAATGTATTTTATCAGTTTCACTACAAGTAGCCTGTGGGCAAGATCACACCTTCATTCACCTACCAAAGACAGATACACAGTGCAGTGTAACAACATATAATAAGCGGCACACAGGTATTGTTTGCCTGTGTTGGTGTTGAGGAGACCTTTGACCTGTTATGCGATTAATTAAGAAGAAAAATCCTCCCAGTTCCCCAGGCTATATGAAGGGAAGTGTCAAAGCTCTTTCTAGCAGTATTTGAAGTTAAATCGTTTTTTCCCAAAGACACATATTCTTCTGTAGTTTATGATTTTGCTAAACGGCTAGATAAGTTGTATTGTCTTTCTTCTACAAGTTAGCAATCTGTAAAATTTTTCTCAAATTCTCCAAGTAGTTCCTGTAGAAACGTGAATTAACCCTACAGGCAAGTGTTTGTTTGAATACTTTGAAAAACATTGATTCATGTGAGTCAGTGTGAGTAACGGCAAGAGGAATGCCCTGTGCTGTACAGTATCCATACAGTAATTCCGTTTTTACCAGAGAACACATCGCATAAAGGAATTCTTTAACTCTACACCAGCTCTTTTCTCTGTAAATCACTATCAAGGCATGTTTTCCTTTTTCTGTTGAATTATAAAAGACAGATTTCATATATTATGAATGCTTTGAAAGTCAGCAGCAGTCAAGGATGTCAGGAAAGCTTAGAGTGCACCTTGCCGCTGATTTATGCTGATGCCTCACTCTGCCTTCCATTGACGACTCTGCCTTTCTACAGAAATAATCAGTAACCTTTGCATAATTGAAGTGAAGAAATTAAACGTGTAAAATGTCAGTATATTTGTATTTTTGCACAAGAACATGTTAATTGATGTGAAATTTTTAGGCAACTCGGCTGGTAGCTCGACTCAATGCATAATGAAAAGCGCAGCGTTGCACTCTCCCAGTTGCACTCGACACTGTCCTTTTACCCATTTATCAAACAGTGTGTAATGAAAATGATACGGAGCCCCCCGGCCAATCATTGTGCAGAGGGGGGCAGGAGGTTGGGGGTGGCCTTTACGTGACTTTCCAATCAAGCTGCAAGGAAACACACCCGTGTAAGTCTTCTCAGCATAAATAGGCAGCGCTGTTATCCAATTATTCTTGTGAAAGGGAATAGGGGTTTTATTTGACACCCTCTCTTATTTGCTTCCTTTCCATCATCATACTGTATGTGCATCAAGCTGCTTTCTTCAGCTGATGTACAAATGTTGCTGTGTATGATCTTATGCATTTCTGTCACACTCGATATTGTTTGAAAAATGGGATGGGGTAATTTACATGCACTCTTTCATTGAGGAGAGGAAACCTGTTTAGTGGGGAGAAATCTGTGTTGCAGGAGGGAGCCCTTATGGGAGATGACAGTAGTTTATTCAAATTGACTTTGGTGATATGAATGCTGAAAATACCTGTCAAAAAGCATTTGGGATCTCCTGCTGTGAATAAGCCACCTAGCAAACAGCGGAGGAGCAGTCACGACAGATGAGCCCTGTTAATGTGCCCATTATTCCAACACTGGAGGGATATTAGCGGATTAATTGCACTTGATTATAGACGTGCTCCCTGAATCTTGATTACGCTGAAGATTAGCCATTGCAATCAGGGTTGCCTCCAATCATTACAGATGGTCAAGGAACTCAAAACTTCTGAGAACATGCTGTGTTCACTTCTGTTTGCGTCTGCAAGCCCTGAAGGCAATTTGTCATTTCTAACAAGTCTGCAGACAACACACCGGTCATCCGCCTCATCCGGGACAGTGATGAGTCTGCTTACAGACAGGAGGTGAGCAGCTGGCCCTCTGGTGCTGTCATGACAACCTGGGGTTGAACACACACTGTGGAGATGCCAGGGGAGCTCCCCAACACTCATCATACTCAACAGTACTGTGGAAGCCTTCAGGTTTCTGGGATCAACAATCTCCCAGGACCTAAAGTGGGCATCCAACATAGACTCCATCCATCCGTCTGTTCTTTGCACATCCATCACTGTCAGGTTTGGATCGGCCACCAAGCAGAGCCGTAACAGACTATAACAGTCGACGGCTGCAGAAAGAATCACCTGTGACAACCTGCCCTCCATTCAGAACTTGTACATGTCCGGAGTCAGGAAACAGGCAATGAAACGTCACCGCAGACCCATCACACCTGGACTCAACTGTTCCAACTTCTCCTCTCTACGCCAAAACAGTCAGAAACAAGAACAAGCTGAAACACTCTGATCACAGTTATCACCAGTCATCTAGTGTCAGGAACAATCTGACACTGTACTGTTTATATTTCCTATTTATAGTTGACATACACACTTTTTTAACATGCACATAGAACTGTAAAATATAAACCTAAGCCATTGTATGCTGTATATACTGGACATATCCACCTGCCATCATGTGTTTTAAGCAACCTCTTACATTTACCATTCAGTATTCATTCCAGCATATTTGCACCCTAACCCCTAACTCTAACCCTTCTTTACACAGAAATACAAACAGAAAAGGTACAGACTAAAAATATATAATAATAATAACAATAGGAGTAGTAATACTAATTGTAGCAAATGGTGTCGAGCAGGAACATGGGGGGCAGCAGGCAACCACAGGTTCAAGTGTCCATTGCCAGTTTCCAACCAAAGCAGTTGTCATTCTAATGCCCAGCGCCCACATTGTTTAAATAGCAAATCCACTTACGCCCATCGATGTGATGAAAATGAGGCGTGGTCAGGCGAATTGGAAGAGCATTGCTATCTTGAGGCAGCGGGAAGTGATTGCGCCATTGACCCAAAAAAAACAGGTCTAAAGTCTTTGGGGGGGTGATGGCGCAATGGATATGATGCCTGCCTTTGATGTGAGAGATCTGGGTTTAATCCCCCACTGTGACCCATCCACCATTGTGTCCCTGAGCAAGACACTTAACCTCTACTTGCTCCGGAGGTGTGCAACCTCTGACATGTATAGCAATTGTAAGTCACTTTGGATAAAAGCATCTGCTAAATGAATAAATGTAAAGTCAAAAAACACAGTATTTCACTGTTGTTCTTTTTTTTTTTTTTTTGTGCGCATTACTCCGATGGTAAGAGAGAGGCTGCGCGCATTTACGCATGATGCACAGCAGCGTACCTTCATTGATTATTAGAATCTCCCGACATGCTGACAGGATCAATCAGGATCTAATGTTAATTCATGGTCTGTATCTTCTACACATTCAAAAGCTCTCACACATAGTCAAGGTTCATACAGTGAAACTGTTTGGAGTAAAGCAGCTGCCCTCCTGAACAATCCTGAGCTCCATCAGAGCGTCTAAATTATTTCAGAAGCTAAAAGTTAAATCATGTTTCCTTCGTGAGCATTTCCTCTGTCATGTCAACTTAATAACCACTGTTGTTTTGCCCCACAATATTTGATGTGAATTCACTGCGCTGATGGAGATGTTTAACATGACTGACAGCAGCCTCTCTAATCATGAAAGTAAATTGTTTAAAAAAACCATAATCAATAAAACACAAAACGCGACCGGTTCATCAAAGTTTATAATGATGCAGCGCAGTGAGGATCCAGACGTTTCACAGAGGAGACAGCGTCTGTCTGTCTGTCTGTTAACAGACTCCAGCCTGCAGTGGGGTTCAGACACTTCACTGATAAAGCGTAGAGCTGCAGAGTGGCATATGCTTCCTGATCAGAGACAGTTTTTATATCACGTCCACACTTCGGTCCATATCTCCCTTCTGCTGCGAGTCTTCAATTCAATCAGTCAATTGATGGGTTTTATGATGCGCCATTCATCTGCCGTTATAATAGCAATGCACCGAGTTACTTACGCACCTGGCTTTTAAAGGGAATGGGAAATGACACGGAAATGATTGGTTTATTGTGATGCACAAAACACACCACAGACTTAAGTAGGACTCTTTTGAACCATGAGTCTGGAACACTGACAATTTTATCCACCGTTAGTAGCAAAATTAGAGTTGGACCCGCCCCAAACGCAACTGCGAGGAGCAATTAGATCTTTAAATTATGGCCTTTGATCTCAATCTAGAAAGATGGCGCCAGTCATTGCTTTTGTCATGTTTTGGCTTTTGGAGTAGTACAACAGAAATGATCTGATCACTGAACGTACCAGTTAATAGACCTAAAAACATCCCAGCTTTATACTGAACTCTGGGTGGTGATTTTCCATGCGGACACTTTCATCCAGCAGCTATGTGAAATAAATGCTGTATGTGACTCCTGACAGCCGTATAGAAAAACAGTGAGCAGCCATCTGTCAGTGGTCACCAGCAGGTTCCCACAGATGTGCCACCTAACAGCCTAAGAATACAGTATTCAGTGCATCTTGATGAGAAATGTACACAAGGTTTTCCTGCAATTGAAGTTCGTCCTTGAGAAACCTTTGATTTGTCCTCTGGAAAATAAGTGGCATTCAACAAAGCACGTCGGTAGAGTTTGTGCTGTGCTGATGAAAGCATTCGTCTTGGTTTGTTCATTTGAAAAGCATGGGGAGGAAGAACTGGCAGTGAAATTATACCATCACTTTACTTTTGGTCCAAAATGCCCTGTGAGAGAACACTGAAGATAAATATTACAGTGATCTGCCTACCTGCTGTCAAATTTTGAGCAGCCTTAGAAAGAGATTTTGACCTGCCAGTGAACATTTTCTTTACATGTTTATGTTTGTCTTGAAACTGCATGCCTCCATATCATCATCATGAATCTCAGTTTGAAGGACTTAAGAGGGTGAGGGTCAGGCTTTGCTCCGGCAAATATGTTTTCAAAATCCCAGCATCACATGGCCTGTGGCACTTTCGTGCCCTCTCGATGCATTATACAAGCGCACATCACTATAAAGTGTATATACTCTTTAGGAGGTGTTTTCTTTGCCAACACTTTAGACCATCAAAGCGTGGAGGGATTCTCCACAAGGGCCAGGAGAGGAAGAGTGTGAGCGTTACGCATAATGGCTGGTGTGTGTGGGAAGACTAGTGAAACTAGTCATGTGAGGCATGTCAGTAGTTAGGTGAGCCTTAGTTAGGAGCAGGGAGTAATTGTAATCTGTTTTCTGTTTAACCATATGTTATTGTTAAATTACTTCTCTGAGTATTCCCACTGTAGGCCAGTGTCACTGATTGGCTCCCACACCTCCTTCACTTCCTAAATTTCAAAATCAGGAGCACAATCGGCTTTATTGCTTGGTGACTTGGTGCATAACAATATACATATAACTAAAAATAAAATTGACAAAAAATATAGAATAATAACATAACAATGCTGGGCTTTCTTGTTGACACTAGAGGTCCTGGGTGATCATGGTGCCCAGGAAGCATAAGAACTCCACTGTGTCAACTGTGGAGTCACACAGGCTGATGGGGGTGGTCGGGGCTGGGCTCTTTCTGAAATCCACAACCATGTCCACTGTTTTAAGAGTATTGCCAGGGTGGTATCATCCGCAAAGCTCAGGAGCTTGACAGACTGGTGACTGGAGGTGCAGCTGTTGGTGTACACGGAGAAGAGCACAGGTGGTCCGAGAGTCAGAGAAATTGTGTCAAAGACTCACGCGCTGCCTCCTGTCAGACAGGAAGTTTGTGATCCACCTGCAGGTGGAGTCATGTACTCTCAGATGGGAGAGCTTTCCTGCAGCAGAGCCTTGATAATGGTGTTGCAGATGCTGCAAGATGAAGTGAACGGCCATGTTTACTGCATCGTCCACAGACCTGTTGGCTCTGTAGGCTAACTGCAGGGGGTACACGAGTGGGTCTATTTTGGTTCTGAGGTGGGACAACACAAGGCGCTCAAATTACTTAATTTCCACAGAGGTCAGAGCAACAGTCATTTAGTCCTGTGGTCCTTGGTTTTTTTGGGTCTGAGATGATGGTTGGC
The DNA here is from genome assembly GCA_024633595.2 of Lepomis macrochirus. NCBI lineage: Eukaryota > Metazoa > Chordata > Actinopteri > Centrarchiformes > Centrarchidae > Lepomis > Lepomis macrochirus. The sequence continues at coordinate 36,296,901 of JALXJV020000004.1, forward strand.
TTAGTAATTCCTTCATGCAGGAATCAGGTGGACCATATGGTCAGAGTGTCCTAATGCATAGGCTCTGCTTACAGTATTGTAACAGTGATCCAGAATATTCTCCTCTCTGGTCAAACATTTAATAAACTGTCTGTATGTGGGGAGTTCATGGCTGAGATTACCTTTGTTAAAGTCAAGGAGGACAATGACTAAGGACTCCAAGTTTGTCTGCTCCATATACCATATCTGGAAGCGAGCATGCAAATGTAAACACTGACCATATTTAATGAAGCAAACTCACTGGGGGAGTAGTTTACAGATTATGAATAAACATTCTAGATCAGGAGAACAGTGCTGTTGAATCGCTGTCATGTTGTTACACCAGCCACGTTTGATGTAAAAACAGAGACCTCCACCTTTCATTTTGCCGGAGCGATCTGTGCTGCAGTCTGCTCTGAACAGTGCTTGAAAAAAGTGCCAGTACTCCCCTGATCCACATGTTAGTGCATTACATTCTGAATTTCTACAGTGAATAAAAGATACTAGGAGATATAACTAATGTTCACAAATCACAACATACATTTATTTAACCAAGGGGACAGCCATTTCAATTATTAGAGAAAAAACTATTGGAGAGTTAATAGAACCTTACTTGGAGCAAACTGAGCTGCAAGTCTATCTGTCAGTTTAAGAATAGGTAGAACTAGATACTGAACAGAAAAAGGTATAAACAAGCTATATTTATCTAACAAGATTAGTGAATATAAATGCCTAATTAGCGGAGTCTATGAAGGAGCACCCATGACCATATATTGTCTGGACTGGTCCGCACAGAGGTTAATGCTGGACTGCCACTGCCCAGCTTGCTGTTTCCAAAATTCACTTACATGGCATTTTTCGATCGGATTCATCTCATCAACGTTATAAACACTGCAACAAGTCCTCCAACTTAAATGAAAACATAGGTTGTATTAACCAACCTCCAAAAACGACCCATATGAGCGCATCCTACAATAGCGGCCGACCAGACCTTCGTTTGGGAAATCACGTGACCCACGTCGCATGACATAAACATGGGGAAACCGCCGTGACACAAGGGAGGTGAACCCTGCTGCAAAGCTGTTGGGTTCTAAATGCATAAAACAGAGACGGGTTTAGGTGAGGGGCTTCGGGGGGGCTGTCAACCAGCTAGCTAATGCAAAGAAGCTAACATAGCTCATGCTAAAGCTACCACTAACGTAACCAATGCTACTACATAACTTCAACGATCAAGCTAATTCTAATGAAGCTAAAGCTACGAATTTAATGCTATGAAGCCAACATAGCTTATGCTAAAGCTAACACTGACGTAGTTAATGCTAAAAATTCAATGCTAAAGTAGCTAATTTAGCTAATTTCATTAAAATAAATGTGATTCCACATGGGAATCGAATGTTGGAATCTTGGGTGAACCAACTTACTATCCTTCCACCCTTCCCACCACCACAAAACTCCATTTTCTGTCTATTTACAATACGTCACCATCTTTGTCATGTGTTTGCATTGTACGGCCAACTAGAGGTCGCTTCCACAACAAATGTAAACATGAGTCATAATGTTGTGATCTGAGGTTCACATGTTCCTGACAAATGATCTCTTGCAGTTGTGCAGGTAGTTCCTGTCCTTTTCATCGTAGCAGAGGCAGATGTAGTGTGGCATTGTTTTACATCCTACCATGGCAATGTTTTTGGTAAGGCTTTACAGGTCCGTTATTTCCTAGGATGATTCCTTCAAATAACTGTAATTTGGTGCTGGTTGAAGCAAAATATGTCCATCTAAATCCAATTACATATGCATCAATTATTAAGTACAAAAAACGTTATTTTATGTTAATATGTTTATGTCTTATGTTTAATTAATATGTTTAATTGTTTACTTGCCTGCCTACAAGTGTCTTTGACAAGGTGTTTATTGGAATCAATTATTTGGAAGTGTATCCATTGAACACATTCTGCACTGTTTCTATAACAGGTCTTACTGGGTGTTGTAGGACATTTTTTGGAACAGTTATATTGGTGATTTTCGAAGTCTATGACAAGAGATCAATTTTGTGACATTAACAAGTCTTTCCAACAACAAAATTATGACTTAATCTGTGCAGGTTGGAACATTTTTGCACAGACTTTGTCAAAAACAATATTTTTAATTTATTTTCAGATTAACAACAGAAATAAATACTACAGAACAGTGAGGGTTATCAGTATGAAAATGTGAAGAAATTTAGCCACCAAAAAAACAAAAGTTGTCCTGACTGACATATGTTTGTTAATTTAACGTGCCACACACTGGCTTGACATATTCATGTAATTAATTGTTAATGGTCCGTGTTAACCACTGTAAGAACGGGTGACTGTGGAGAGAACACTTTAGAAAATGTCTGCCTCTTAAGTACAAACTGAAACATGTCAACAGCGCCTTGACCTCACTATGGTACTTCCTTAGGTGTCACCCAGCCTGTCGCAGCATGTTAACACGCTCTCTGCCTCGTCTCTGATTGACCTCGCTAAGTGAGTGGGGTACTATCCTCTCGTTCGTCGTTATTCAAGATAGAAATCAATCAAATTATGAGCCAGAGTGTGTAGTTGTGTAACCAACCTTGGTTGTCCATAATCTGTCACAAATGATGACAGAGGAGGGTAATAAGGGAGCATATTCCCACCATCATTGTCACAGTGAATCCCTGGAGGCAGTAGGAGACTGGGCAGCACACACCACAAGGAGAGGAGTTCATGTTAGAGGAGGAATCAATAAAGGAAATAAATGTTCATAGTATGTTTCCATGTTGCAGAAATAGAGGACTAAATATTTTTGACTGTGGATTTAGTTTTTTCCTATCTCGCTCGCCTAGAGTTACTCTCCAACAATGAAAAACACTGTAACACAGTCCTGATACCTTTTTCAGCCCTAACATTTATTCGTTCTACACAGTGTCCTTAGAGCTCTGAAACAGAGCAGACATAGAACTTTAAATACCTCTTGTGTTTTTTGCCCACCACCATCGCTCAACATTTAGCCCCAGCTCTAGAGGACTGGGGCTCTCAGACACTCTTCAGTTGTGTATATGGCAAACCTACCAGCTGATAGCATTCTGGCCTAGTATTAGAAAACAACTATATAAATCACATTGGAAGCGTACGGCGGTAGTGTGTGTATGTTTGTGTGTGTGTGTCAGGGAGGGGATAGGGGGTGCCAATACAATGAAGGTATCGAATTCACTCTGGATGAAGACTGCACTGTCGGCACTTTCTACATGAATCTATGCCTGTCCAGGGATCATTTGCCATGGTTAATTTAGTCTGTGCGCTCAGAGTGGCAATTTCAACCAAGTAATCACAGCACCCCCAAGAGGGAGACAGGCGTTCTACACATTGAGAACACAGCCGCTACCTCTTATCTTGCCTCTCTCGTGTCCTTCCACCATCCTCCTCCGATGCTCACACTTGTGCAGATAGGGGACGCTTGCTTTATTCCCTTGTGATGCCATTGTAATGCACTGCAAGCTTGAAAGAGAGCAGTAACGACTGGAAGAAGTGCTCACTGCTGTTTACTGTTTTCCTGGTGCGTTGTGGGAATTTCGGGCCGATCAGGGGGAGTTCCAGGCTGAAGGCTGAGCTGGCAGTGACACATAGCAGCTTCTCAGGATGCAGGAGAGACACGTCTCAGAGTCCCCACAGAGACGAGCTCAGGCTGGAACTAATACCAGTTATTGTAGCTGCGCGCCCTAGTTTGCTGTGTGCTCTGTCCCATATATCTTTCTATTAACTGAGTCTGACATATCCATAAGGATGATGGAAGGGCTTGGCTTTTTGCAAAGCCATTTCCTGTGCTGAATAATAATGCCTGGAAAAGGGGAGCTGAACAGTGTTTGATCAAATGCGCATGGTTGTGAATTTGTGTTTCAGAGCCGACCATCATAACCTCCCTGCCGTCCACGCTGGACGTCACTGTGGGGGAGAGTGTGGTCCTGCCCTGTCAAGTGAGCCACGACCAATCTCTGGAGCTCAAGTTCACCTGGTTCTTCAACGAGCAGCTCATCCACTTCGGGAGCCACGGTGGATTTTTTGAAAAAGTGGGAGGTGTAAGTCCCTCAAGATTTCTCAAGACCGGCAAGGCTATTAGGCCTCTGCTTTTTAAACAGGCTGTCATGTTGTGAGACCTGCAAAGACAGGTTTCCATTTACAACCGAGGATGGAGCACGGGATTAGACATAGAGTCACCACAATATCATGATAGCTTGTACAATACATGGACACCACACTTTGATGCTACCTAGCTAACATGACACTTGGTGTGAAACAGTGGCTAGCAGCAGTGTTAACAATTACATACACAGGCGAATAACATTCAAAAAAATTGGAAAGTAACGTTAGCATAGAAGAATACAAGTTACATTAACATTACATTTAGTCATTTGGTAGCTTTCATCCAAGGCGACTTAACATTGGGGAACAAAATACAAGCCTCATCAAATACAGCATGAGATCTACAACTGACAGTATATAGTAAAGGCAATAACAAAAACTAGTAAGAGCAAATGGCACATATCACATCAATGGGGTAAATACCTTTGGGGAAAAGTAAGAGTTAACAAGTGCAATCAATACATAAATGAAATTAAGGGCATTAAATCTCCACAGCTCACTAGATAACAATCTTTACTCATATGGAATGTGAGTGTCAAAACAGGATTTGGAATGTTTATTAGGACTTACTCTGCAAAAGTGTTTGTGATGTTGTTTTTTTTCTCCATAGTGAGCCTAGTAACAGTTTTCAAACTGATCACCTAAATAATGCTGACAAACTTTTGCAATGTGCATTAAACAGCCAAAAACACACAATAATAGTGTTAGCTGTCTTACCTTAAAACATTTTTTTCCTGACAGGTCTCTGTTCTAAACTACCCACCACTTCATTAAAACCCAGGACTGAGACCTGATCACTACATGCAAATCCCTAATTGCATATTGAGCATTTTTCTCACGTTACTTTTTCATTTTGCGTAACACCTCATGCTGATCCACCCACAAGCTCAGTCCAGGTTGTTATCTCATGATGACGTCATTCAGAATATTCTATTGTCTCAGCTTTCTGCATGTTGTACAATCAGCAAACAATCCTCATTGTGGTGTGTTAGAGAATACTCATTGTATTAGTACGACTGGGCTCTTCTGCCACATACAAGACACTGATTTATTTTTCACTAGGTAAAGGTCGGGAGGTGACTCTGAAGATTCACTGGTTCATCAATATTATGTTTCTTCTTCTTTTAGCAGGGTCATAATAAATTCAGCCGCAGTGCAGAGGGAATGTGTGTATCAAGTGTATTATTTATGGCCAGAAAATTGCTGCCTGTGGTTTACTTTAAAATAAAATTTACATACACACCCTGCAACCAGTCTCAGTCAGCTGCAGTATACTTTAAAAGGTTCACAGCTTACATCTCAGCATGTGAAATGCAGGCTTATTTTTTACCCCCCCAAAAAATTCAAGGCTCCTTCAGAAACTGCAGGCGTAAAGAAACAAATACTGCACTGAGGTGTCTTTCCTGTTCTGTCTCTGATTTAGGTGCTTGTTTTACCATTATTTACAGTGCCCTCTCCCTAATAAATTACTCTACATCTACACTTACATTGATTAAGCTACCAGCCGCAGAATTTTTACTGCCATTGTGCAACAGCTTTCCGCCACGTCCAATTTATTACAGAACCTGCTCGACTTACAATAATAAAATGATAATGTAGGCACGGGAATTGCAATTAGAGATGGAATAAAATGCTCCCTTAAAGAACTAACTTTTTAGACTAGTCATTAGGCAGCTCCTTAAATGGAAACTGCTCTATAACCCCAATCAAAATTAAGCTATTTGAGCAAGTGCATTTCTGTAATTACAGTGATAGAATAAAAGCATGGAGTGCGCCCACGAGAGAGAGGCATTTCTGTGTCCTTTTTAGAATGTGGAAGGAAAGGCTGCAAGAGGAGTTACCGATTTATTTTTCAAGATACACATACATGAGAATGAGCTTCCTGTTCAGCTGCTTTTGTTCCCATGTGGCTGGAAAGTCAGTATTGTTCTAGAATAACAATAGCTGGAGGCTTACCATGTTGCTTATGGAACTCTGTGTGCATGTGTGTGTGTGTGTGTGTGTCTGTGTGTGTGATTATGCATGTGTTGAATGACAGCAGCATTCGGCAGGAGACATCATGATTCGAAATATCCAGCTGAGGCATGCAGGGAAGTACACGTGCGCCGTGCAAACGAAGGTGGACAGCATTTCCATTGCTGTTGACTTGGTTGTCAGAGGTAAGCCACAACGCTGACTGTCCTTTCTACCTTTTGCTTTCACTGAGAATTAACGTCCTTCGATTCAAAATGACTGCTGACCAGATTCTTCGGCTTGCCAGTGTTTAAGGGTTCCACGCAGTGAAATAATTTATCATTCGTCTAGTGCTGAAGGAGGAAGGAATTTGTTAGCGATTAAAGACAGGTTATGCCTCAATGACGGAGAAATAGATGTAGAAAGGATGAAATGAAAAAGATGGCTTTAAAGGAAAATTACCGTGTATTTAGACCAGTTGCTCCCAACAGTGGCACACTGTACTGACTTCGCTACAGTGGCCCGCAGGTGCTAAAACCACTGCAACTCTCCCTACCATTTTTCCATCTCTGTCTGATTTACATCCCCCCCCCCTCCTCCTCCTCCTCCTCCTCCTTCGTCCCTCTGTCCCTATCTTTCTCTCCTCTTCCCTGCCATCTATCAGGTCCCCCGGGCCCCCCCACCAGCATCCATGTAGAAGAAATCACTGATACCACAGCCTCTCTGTCCTGGAGGCCTGGTCCTGATAATCACAGTCCAATTTACGGCATACACCATCCAGGCCAGGACACCGTTCTCCCTCGGGTGGCAGGCTGTCACCACAGGTAAGCTCTCTCCAACCAGCCGTGGCCTCCTCCAATCACACGGAGGGGGCCGCTCTTCATTCTGCCTCGCCTGTGAGAATATTGGAGAGGTAATTTCCCCCCCCCCTGCACCAAATGGTACGCAATTGTAGCATGACTATTGAGCGCCATTTTATTAGACTCATGGGAATCATGAGAGACAGATCTCATCCTGATGATGAAGCTTGTTGCCAGGGCTGTAATTTGATAGTGTAGCTAAGTGATAGCACCGGTGTAATTTTTCCCCACATCCTCTTTAATGGGGCCCTTAGAATTCACGCATGACTGGAGTAATGTGCATTTATCCTGTACTGTATACCTTGTTCTATTGATATTTTTGTGAATTAAGGACACTTTGAGCAAAGATAGTTTTACTGCCCTCATTGATTTAACACATCAGAATCATATATTTGATTCAGAACTGCATTATGACCTTGCAGAGCTCTTCATTCAATGGACGAAAGTGGCTTTTTGTCATTTCTAGTATAATGTTTCTATATTTTAGGGTGCTTTTCCATACACCAGAGAGCAAAATAATAAGTTAATAGTCTGTGTGTTTCTTTATATATGATTCTTCAATATTGTTTTCTTGTTTTTGTGAGTTAGTGTGTGCATTATGTGCCCTTGAAAGGGATTACATCTGTCCAATGTACCTGTGGTGGAGTCCTACCAAGCCTGTCAGCTTGGAGGACAGTCTGCTGCTGATGCTAAGCTGACACGCACGCAAATAAAACACATTCACACACACAAAGTGTCTTGATACTGAAGGGGTCACTGTGTGTTTTATGCCAGTTCCGGAGGTGGTAGGGGGCCACCGGCTGACAGCTATAGTAATAGACCTGAGCCCTTGGGTGGAGTATGAGTTTCGAGTCCTGGCAAGCAACACCATCGGGACCGGCGAGCCCAGCAAGCCATCTAAACAAGCAAGGACAAAGGGGACCTGTATGTACTGCACGAGCAGAAAGAAACTTTCCCTATGCCTCTTTCAAAAATGTGTGTCATGTTTGTTTGTTCTTCCCTTCGAAGACAAACGTAATTTACTTTTGTTGTCAGTTTTCTTGCCAAGAAGATCGATACCGCTCTCATGGCTGTCTTTTAAATGTGAGGATACAGTCGGGAGATGTTAGCTCAGCTTGGAGACTGGAAACATGGGCAAACAGCCAGCCTGACACAAAATCCCCCAGCAGCCCAACCACAGCACCGCTAAGATTTAAGTTATTTTAATCTGAACCAAAAAATGTATAAAATGAAAACTATTTCTAGCACATAACCCCCATAAAACCAATCACAACATGTCATTTTTACACTTTGGTTGCTCTACTGATTGAACGAACAAAGATAACAAGGTCATCAGTGAGCTTAAGAGGTGCTGCTAGGTAGATTTTATAATCTCTGGACAGAGCTGTGCTAGCTGAATCACCCTGTTTACAGTTTTCATGCTAAGCTAAGCTAACAGACTTTAGCTTCATATTTAATGTACAAAAGCAAATAAGTGTATATCCCAAAACATCAAACAAGATTTGAAGATGTGGTGTTGGCAGTGGTTAGTTCTATGAAACTGGAATTCTATTCAGATTGATACTAAGAAAGAAACACAAACCAGCAGCAATCAACAATTTAGCCGGAGAGAATTGGATTCACTAAGGTTAGATTTTCTGTTTGTTTTGTTCGTATGGATTCTTTCGGTTTAAAAAACATCAAAGGCTGGCCACCTCTGAAAACAAGACTCAGCTGTGAGAAGTTTGCTGATGTCTTACGGGATTTCTGGATGTTGAAGTTTAAATTTGTGAAAAGTTTACCGTTCTCTTCTGTTTGGGAGTAGCAACATGGAAACTGATTACATGTGCCTTCGCAGCGCCTTGTAAAGTCAACAGGGCTAAGCTGATCTGTCTTCTTCCTCCAGCTCCGAAGGTCACACCGGCTAATGTGAGTGGAGGCGGTGGCAGTCGCTCCGAATTAGTCATCACATGGGAGGTAAGCAGCCTTGCTCCGGACCCTCTCACCCATGGAGGAGGGAGCCAGACGTCATTATTCTCTGTGGATCCGGGCCTCTGTTTCATTAATAACAGCTGAATGGCTTAATGTATGGCATTTCATTTTTAAGAACAGAGAGGCTATAACTGCTGCTGTCACCCTAGGGGAGAGAAAAATGCTTTTGAGGTTTCAATAAGATAATTAAACACAATGGTTCCTTCGAAGTCACAGTGTTTTCTCTTTCTATTCTTTCTTTCTTTCCTACAAAGCCCCGCATATCAGTCCAGCTCCAAAAGCTTATTTATCCAGGCTGCTCAAAATAATCAGCTCCCGCTGTGGAACATTTCACAGAGCCAGTGTTGATGTTTCAATAAGCAAGAGTTCAATTAAAACTTCGGCTTAACAAAGTCACTCTTTTGCCTCAGCCCTGAAAGTTTCTGAGACATTTTCCTTTTGACATAAGGGTAGGGACTGAGTGTTGCTGGCAATTCAATTCTTAGTTCTCCGGCTCCCTCACAGCAATACTCATACAGTATGTAGTAAAGATGGAAAGATATAACTTTAAGATATAAAGAAGGTGCAGGTGTGGGTAAAAAATACTGTAGCAAAGCTGATACACGTTGCAAAGAACCAGATTTTATCACATTACTGCAACCTACATGAAAAAGATTTTTCTGTTAAAACGTTTCATCAAGGAAAAAAAGCATTGTTTTTGGCAGTAAAAATGAAATGAAACATCTAAAGAAAGTTTATTCAATTTAAACTATTTAGAAACAAGTGTGGAGAAAATGTTTATGGGAAAGAAACACACTAGCATCCTCAGTAAAAATGGAATCATAGATGAAGATGCAGTGATGAGGTCTGGACAACAGCTGCTGGTACGGTAGCATGCTGAGAGCCCTGTAGGGTGTAATGGATGTATGTAGTAATACTTTTTGTGTGTATAGCATGTTATATTTGTGGCAAAGCATTGCCTGAAACATTGAAACCTGTCTTTCATTTTGTTGTTTAGTTTTCAAAATGTATTGTACTTGCACTCCAAAGTTACTTAAATGACCAAGTGATGAATTAAGAGCTTTAAATGATAATAAATAAAACGAGAAATTGATTTTATGCGCAAATTAGCATTGAATCAGGTATTTCTTGTGCTTACACCGTGTTTCTTCCGCCAGCCGGTTCCAGAGGAGCTGCAGAATGGGCCGGGTTTCGGCTATGTCGTGGCTTTCCGACCCCACGGTGCCACGGGATGGATGCAGGCCGCAGTACCGTCCCCTGAAGCATCCAGATACGTCTTTAAAAACGAGAGCATCCAGCCCTTCTCGCCCTTCCACGTGAAGGTCGGCGTTTACAACAACGAGGGGGAAGGGCCATTTGGACCTGTTACCACTATCTACTCCGCTGAGGAAGGTGCGTATCATCTCATGTCACGCACCACATGTTATGGAGTAGCTCTACTTGCTCAGCCACTATTAATTCATAAGTACAAGACTAGATCCTCTCAGGGTCTGAGCAGTGGCAGCAGGGATCTTGCAGCCAACATTCTTCTATCAGCACTCACAGCGGTCTTCCCCATACCTTCTTCCCTCTGTTGTTCAGATGAGATATGTAGCTTTGAAACAGTCTTGATGTTACCCCTTTGATGGGTCATTAAAGCTCAGTGTTACTTCTAAAATCATTCAGAGTCTTTATACATTACAACTCCAGAGCCTGGCCGAGCGCCCACCAGAGTCCGTGCCAGGAGCCTTTCTGCTTACGACATTGAAGTTTCGTGGAAAGCGCTGCCCTGGAATGCCAGCAAGAAACGAGTGCTGGGCTACGAGGTGAGCTGCACTGAAATACCTTGCTTGTGTGTTCTTCAGTTGGGCGAAAATGCGTTTGTGTGTGTGTTGTGCACAAGTACACGGCGACTACTCCTATTGAATCTTGTTCTCTTCTATTATTGATGAGTGTTTCAGGCTCATCCACCTTGGGCATAGAAGATAATAGCTTGCTGCATGCATAATGGTCCAGCCTAGTCCCATGCCTGTGGGTTTAGTTGTGTTCCTCTTGTTGTTTACCTAAGTACTGTAACCACCGTGATTAGTGTACTGATGCAATACTCGAAGGAATAGAACATTTAGCTCCTAATCCACACAACAAAGCTCTGCTAATTCTTGTCATTTTAATTCCACTCAGTATTGACATCCAAGATGTGAACAAAGGCGCTGTTGTCATCCACGGATTGCATAAAGTGCCAGAATTATAAATTGTTGACCACTCAAAGTCAACAGAGGAGCAGGGCTGGAGCAAGCCATTCCTGTGAGGAAAGACAAATTATATTTGTGCTGTCAAGCGTGCCAGCTATTTCAGCCCTGACAAGCGGGGTGACAAAGAAAATCTGTTATCAGTGGAAGTTGATGGCAGGGGATTTTTGAGGATTTTTTTCTTCTTCTTCTTTGTGTTTTCTTTTTTTCTCTCTCTTTTCCATATTTGACCTCACTCCTTACCACATAACTTACATGCTTTTACATTGCTTATTTACTGTGCAGCTGTTGGGATCCTTCCCCAAGAAAATGTGAATGTTTTTGACTTCAAAGTATGCAATTTCAAATCATTTTGGACCATCATTATACTATAAATGAAGACAAAACTTGCTGTAGTTAAATAATTATTAAATTATTTACATGTCACAGCCTTCCTCACTTAGTGTGGTGGAATGACTGGTATATAATTTGCTCTTATCTGTGATATTATGCTGCTTTCTACTTGTGGGGATGGTATACTTTCTAGTCAACTGATTTATTTCGAATTCAATGGGATTTACACTATTTAACCAGTGCGTACAATGACTAGTTCAAGCCAACTTTTGGCTGGCTGACAAAAGTTCACTCATCCAGAGGGCTCGGCTGCTTCTCTGTGGTGACATATGCTAGCAAGCTAGCACAATAATATGCTTCTGTGGAGCCTGACGATATTAGAGATATACCAACAACAGATGTTCTCCACATTGTTTTTACACTCATACGGCTTAGACGTTGCACCTAACCTGTTCGATGGCAGGAAAACACTCAGTTAAATATGACACATGTCTGATAAACACAACTGAGGCCTGTAGCTCACGGTGAGCAAAAGGTACATGAGGTGAAATGCTGCTAAAAGTGGTTTTCACATCTTCCATCCAGTCAGGTTCACATGTTTGTGTTTCTAGTTTGCACTTCATTGACAGTGTGTAACAGAAAGCTTTTAAGGTGCCTGTGTGTGTTCTGCGTTCACGCCTGTGGTGCTGCCCTGTTGATTTTCAGCTGAGGTACTGGAGTAGAAGTGAAAGGGAAGACACGGCCAGTGTGCAAAGGACTATCGGAAATCAAACATCTACTATAATCCGTGGGGTGAAAGGCAGCACCACATATTACATCTCAGTGAGGGCATACAACACTGCTGGAACGGGGCCTCCCAGCACCACTGTCAACGTTACCACCAAAAAACCACGTAAGCAGCATGTCTTATTATAACTACTGGTCACTGTGTGCCACAGTTCACTTTTTGTTTGAGGTGAAAAATGTGTTTTTCCCCTCTCAGCACCCAGCCAGCCACCGGTTAAAGTGATGTGGAACACATCAGACTCTAAGATTATATTGAACTGGGAGCACGTCAAAGCCCTGGAGAACGAGTCAGAGGTCACTGGTTACAAAGTAAGCACCCAGTCGCTTGGTTTTATCAGAAAATTGTATTTGTTGTCATGGCTGCGGTGCCTGACTCTTGACCTGACTTTCGCCATTCGTCGTTAGGTGCTGTACAAAAAGAATCGACACAGCCGCCCCAGCGTCATGGAAACCAACACCACCTCTGTGGAGCTTGCCCTCCCCACTGATGAGGATTATATCATCCAGATAAAGCCATTTGGAGAGGGAGGAGAAGGTAGCAGTAGCAGGCAGATCACCATCCCAAAGATACCAGGTGAGTGGAGAGCTGCTTAGTTCCTCCCGTTGTGGCTAAGCTAATCTCCTCCCTTGCTGCTGGCTTGCCAGAACAGTGTTGCTACCATCACATCCAAAAGAGCAGAGAGAGTGGGTTGAAAATGTGCTACATGAAGGCTTTGTGTTGTTATGGCCTCTGCGTGACACTAGTTGAGCATTTTTTTTTGAATATTTTTCAATGGAATGAGGCCGCTGCTTAAGTAATAACTGTGAAGTATATGTGGAAATGAATGTTTTCAGTTTGTAATTACCAGAGCAGGCTGGAGAGAAAGAAATGAAATGTCAAAATGTCTCTGTGTGTTATTTTTCCGCAGCGACCACAGACTAACAGCCTCGTTCTTTTCAATACCTTTTCAGGCCCCAACGCAGTCGGCTCCGCATCCAAGGTCTCCACTCTGTCAGCCCTCAGTACAATAGCACTGTCTTTCACAGCGCGGACATCTTTATGACAAACGGCTCCCAGCAGACGTCGCATCTATGGCGGAACGCAAACACAGCCCACTCCGGTGTAACTAGATCCATTCATTTAGGTTTTAGAGGCAGAAAGAAGATGCTGACGAAGAAACAACAACAACAACAACAAAAAAAAACGCCATTGAGATGACAAGGAAGGAGTACGCTCCAGCACCCAGGCTACGTGAAGGAGATTGACCGATGTCGTGACTATGTTGTTACCAAAGCAGCTTTCATAAGAAAAAAAAATAGAGAATAATGTCTTATATGCATCTTTTTGTATGACATATTGAGCTTTTATAGATTTTTATTTCTTAATCATTTTGAAGTTGGTCTGGGCTTACTGGGGCGAGAACAATTGAGTGCATGGCAAATAACATCAATTAATGTTGACAGCGCACCTTTTGTCTTCTAAAATGCGATAATGCTTTGGTTCTAACAAGCCAGAGTAGTTTTGAAGTGAATTAACTACTACTGCTACTATTAACTGTTATAACCTGTTACAGCTCTGCATTTCTGCTTCAGTAATATTTCAAAAAATATTTCACAAAGGACTGCATAGACATGCTGGGTGTTTGTCACTATCGGTCATCTTACAAAGAGCTGGATAGGTGAAAAGAGGATCAAGATCAGCACATTCAAATGCTTTACTATACTGGTGAAGTGTTAGCATTAGCAACTTCGACAAAGTAAGTTGACTCAAAATGGATTTCACGTATGAGGGGGACTACGATTTTTCATTTTGTATATGTCATATATATTATTTGTATATGAATCTGCAGTACATGTAGAATAAAGACCAATATTTAAAAAAAAAAAAACTTCATTACTTTCATCTCCTCCAACATAAGATAATGCTGACTGGCAGTAATTACATAAAGGATAGGTTGGGATTTCTGTCTGCAATACTCACATATGTATATCGGTTATGAGTTGTCATAATTATTCTTCCTGTGACCCTTCAAGAGATGGCGGATAAATTCCCAAGTCTTTGTTCTTCTAAAAGTTCAGTTGGAACTTACATGAGGTTGTAGCAGTCTGAGTTAGCTAAACCAAGTCGCTGTCTCCCAAAGTTCTGCTGTTTTTCACATAACAATCCCCTCTTTGTGTCTCTCCAAATGCTCCTCAGGAGAACTGCCAAGGACTGTGGATCACATTATAATTGCATCTCTTCAGGGCCAGAATCGACAGACGGAATTATTACAGCAACCAATAACTCAGCATACGTATGCCATGAAACAAAAAAGAAAAAAATCCTGCAAACCTTAATATGCAGGATGCCTTAGCATGCCATGTTTTAGTTGCCAGTCCTCTCGGGGAAGGAGACCAAGAACTCCCATTAAGTCAGTGGAGCCCTTAAAGCCATTCATGTGATAGTTATTGAGTTTATTACCAGAAATAGCAGCATGCTGTTTTGGAGAGCGCCTCCCCTGGGTTCCTCCAGACCCTTGTGGCTGTCTCATGCTCCTCATTCTTTTCGGTTAGCCCTGTGTCTAGAGCCTTCTGTGTGCCTCATCATATGTTCAAAATCCTCAGGTCCTCAAAGAGCCTTAACTTATCATATGTATATTTAAAAAAAAAAACATTAGAAACATAGAACTATGAAGCAGCCTTGGTGATGTTTACATGCTGCTGTGTTTGATAGTTACTGTATGTGATGGGGATTGGGGGGAGGGGGGGGGCAGCATCCTTTGTGGAATGCTGAGGTTACTAATGTTAGTTTGAATGGCATTCTGCTGTTTCGCATGGGATATTGGCAATATATGAGGCCTGGTGCATTTTTATAGGTGTGTGTTCTTAAAAGACGATGCTGCTGATCTTTTCCGTTTCCCATAGTCTCCTGATGCCATGTGGGAGTGCTGTGCTACAGAGGTACAGTGCAGTCTGTATGTAGCTTGTAATCCAGTTAAGTAGTTTGTACTTCGAAGGGACGTGTGCTCTAGGCTGCTGGGTCTTGCTCAGAATCATGCATCAAGAAATGTGTAATATACCGTTTTGTACACTTCAAATCATTTATATAAAAGAACCTTTCTAAAGAGATGATTTACTTGGTTTTTATGTAAGAACTCTGTTTTCATACTGTAGCTAACTTGCTCAGCATGATTGTACTTTGTCCTCTCTCTTCTGTCCCTCTGCAAACCAACTGAATGGCTTTAGGAACATGTAAGTTTCACGCTTTTTATAGGTTTGTGTATACTTTATGTGTACCATGGAATCAGTCCCTGTGTCTATGCTTCTGCCTCAGTCAGGGGTTTACTGTCCATATACGCTCTACGTTGCTGTTTGTTGTTTATACTGTGTTAATAAAGATTATTGATTTATAGAACAATGTCACGCTCTGTTGGTCCATCCGTCAATATACATGACTTGTGTGGGTACTGAATATTCTTTCTCTGGCCTTATAGAATACACTGACGCAAAATATTTGAATTTAATAGTCATTAGGACAGGACACAGCTCCCCCAGAGTCACAGAAGACACTATACAAATGTTTCCATAGGCTTTGTGGTACTGAATGCTCTGTATTTTTTTTTTTTCTCCCGAACATTCATTTAAAATCTATGGCATGTTCTATGCATGTGTGTAAAGTCTTTTCATGCAGCAAAGTTGGTTGGTTGCTGAATGTTCACTAGATGACGCTACAAGCGCACAAATGACTTTAGGTCTGCGCCTCTGTTGTAGTTGCTGAATTTGTCCACAAGATGGCAATCTAAAACAAGGTAAGTTTCCTTTTGTTTCACTACAATAATTCCATCCATTCTTCTTATGTTGCAAAAAACATCCTTTCATTACATATAGAGACTTCTTAATGAATGAAAGCCTATATATAAATAAGTAGTTTCACTTTAACTCAGAATCAGAGACAGGCTTTGAATCATACTGAGACATTTATTTATGCATGTATGTTTTCCATTTAGACTGAATGCAAATACAGCAAAATACACACCACCAAGCACTAAGGGAATGTAGAGCAAAAGGCAGTGGAGAATTGAAGGTGGAGGCTAAACAGCGGGGCAGTTTGACGCTCTTCTCAGGAAAAGAGAGGTTCATATCCACAATCTGGACTATGATGGTTATCTACGTTAATGGGGGCCAATAAATGTTTCCATCACGCTGAGGACAGTTCAGCTTCTGCGAGACTTACTGAGAGTCACCACGCTCAATGTCACATTCTTCACAGACAGTAATTCACTTTCATGACAGCTCTTCCTCAACCTTGGGCCGAGAGGTCGTTTCTGCATCTGCCTCGTGGTGATTAACAGCGCTTTCAGCTGAGCGCTGATCACCTGCTCACATAACCATGACTCCAAACATAAGGGACCCAATCATGTGATATTTCTGTTGCACTGCTGACCTTCGGATTATTCTTGCCCACCCGTCTCTTGAACCTAAAAAGAAACCCCTGCTCCTGTCGATTTCTACATAGTTTACAGGATAATAAACAGGAGTGTGGATATTTATATATCTATAAATACAGGCCTTCCATCCTTCAACTCACCACCTTGTCCACAGCACACAGCTTCTCTCCCGATGCTTACAGTCGTTTCTCCTCCGTCAGTAGTGTGTCCAATTCTACAGCTCAGACCTTTTTCCAGCAATTTACAGTATATGTGCTGCGATCACCGCAAGCAAGTGCCTTCACAACAGTCCAGTGTCATATCAACAGAAAAATAATAGAACAGAGCAAAATAGAATATACAAACAATCAGGTTGGGAATTTCTTGTTTCCTCAGACACATTAACAGCAGGTTGACAGTTTCAAGTCAGGGGATGGGAGGATTAGACGACAAGGGCGACAAAGCCATGGTCACAAGTGTTGTTGAAAAGCTTCTTTGAATATCACTTACTCGGTGTTATAGGTTTTGGTTACGCTTCGGTACGCACGAGAGTTCACAGTTTTCTCCCTTTAGAGGACAGAAGATAAGAATAATGGCTGCTTATTGCAAATCTCACAAGCCGTGCGCATCACTGCTTCGGTTGACAGTAGCACAAAGTTAACAATGACGACAACGCGGCTTACATGGGTCAGGTTCCATCAGAGGGATTCTTATGTAGGCTATGATAAGTGATGCATAGTATAGTTTTAATGATCATTCAGGATATATGTCCTGTGACAGCCAACAGGTTCACACTACCAATCTGGGCTTTGTCTGGAAGGGGAACAGGGACGGAAAAGCACAGGCCTCACATTCACCACTCCCTATAAATACAAGTGCAAACTCATACACCATAACTTTTAATCCAACAGGAAACAAAAAAAAAAAAAAAACCATGTTAATCTTGTGGTTTTGAACTTTTCAGGCAGGTTTGTCAACATGCACATGTGATTAAAAACTCTATTTCTTTACATTGCTTTTGAAGTTACTGATATGATCAGTGTTTTTATACTACAAATGAATCGAAGGAAATATATGTGATGTAAAAGCTGTTGCTGACAGTAAAAAGCCCACATAGAATTATCACCCAACTGTGCCAACCCAACTTCGCTCCTCTGTATTAAGAGCGTGTATTGTACTTTCATTCACCAGGTGGACATGATGACTCCAAGAGAATGCAAATGTTGTTCCTTGTAAGCGGGAAGAGACAACTGTTTGCTAACACCCAGCTGTTCTGTCAATGCTGTGTTTGCAGCTTGTTGCACCGCTCTACAAATGGCGAAAAAATCAATTACAGCAGGTTCAAAGAATTTATATGATGCTGATATTGATTACTAACAGGTGCATCTGTTAAGATTCTAAATGTGGAATGAACTGCATAAAGACGGCCTCAGCAGCATCGGGCAAAGTCACAGCACAAACGCTCTTGTCCACACGTGAAGACTGAAACGTCCAAAATCACAAGAATAACCGACAAACTCTGTGTCCTGATGGAAGTTAGTAAAATCAAGTTTAAAAAAAATAAAAAGTCAAACATTATCATCACATTTCTGAAACATATTAGACAAAACATTATTTATATTAAAATTTCTCTAAAAAAATCTCATAACTGTGCCCGTAACGTGTGACCAGCATTTCTTTGTGTAGACGGCAAGTTGACACCAAAATGAAAACAGTAACCGTGAGTGGGGGAAATGGGACGAGGACAGTGATGTTTTCTGTGTTAGAGACCAAAGCAGAGTTCCAGCTGAAGTGTTACTTCTTCGTCAGTAGAGTCCATCGTGATCACTGTGTGTCCACATGTAGCATTTCACCTCAGGTGCTCAGTCCCGTCATCTCAGAGCTTCTTATAGATTTCAAATGTGGACATTTCTGTGTATTTTCCATTCTCTTGGCTATTGTGTAACTGAATCATGCACATTATAATCATCTGATATAATACATATTTCATAAACAAGCGAACACTGGACATAAATTAGATCCTCTATAGATAAAAATGTAAAAAGCTAATAAGACAGCAGTTGATTATACTGAAGGTGTCACAGCCAGGAGGTGGCAACAACGAGCAAAAGGCCGCCTCTTGCCACTTGGCACCAACCTCCCCACCACCCCACCACCAGCATTGTCTCCATCCTTTCACTCAGCCCTCCTCTGCTCTTATATCTTATTCATTTCATATGTGACAGTAAGACGGGGTAAATGTTTGAGACCTTGAAAGAAAAAAAAGGAATGTGTGAGGGAAGGCTATTGGGGCTGGGGGGGGGTTGAAAACTCGTTGAATCAAATGACCCTCGGGATTAAAAGAAGACAAAACGTATTAGATTAATTCAGACGCAAGTAAAGTTTCAGACAAATTAGTCTTATAGAGGTGAATTCCAATAGTAACAGCTGTGATGGGGTTTTACATTACATCCCTCCAGTTGATTAAATCAGGTGTGAAATCACCCAGAAGGAGACGTTTCCTGATCCAAGGACATGGAGAGCTGAGAAGGGCCGGGACAGAACCGGAGGCCTGGTTGGGTCAAAAGCCAAGTCACAGTTGCTTTGTCTAAAGGGACAGGAGTGGAGGCCTACTGCTTCATGAATTGCAGTCCGTTCTCATGTCGGTGTATACACAGACCGGGGTAGAAAGTCCTCATATCTGGTTGGTGGCTGTGCTGCAGGGCGGGGCAGGAGACACACAGCTGGAAGATCTTCTCCTGTCCCCGTGTCTCAGGAGCCACCATGACGGATCAGGACTGCAAAGAGACAATGACACACAGATCTGTCGGTCACACATGAGACATGAGCCCTGAACCGGCTCTGTGGTTATGCTGCTATAGGCTTAGAGTGGAGTAGCTTGCCGCCCCCATGTTCCTGCTCATGACCCGCTACTACAATTAGTATTATTATTAGTCCTATTGTTATTACCATTAATTTATTTTAATTTATTTTAAAATTTAAATAAATTATTAATTTATTTCATTTTAAATTAATTCATTACTATAATTATCAGCACAATTATTCATTTTCTTTACCACAGCTACTTTTACTGTATGTATTTCTATGTGGATATTGTGCTGGCTGCTCCCCCTACGCCGCCCTCTCTCTTGCTCTCTCTTCCTTCCCAACCTGTCGGGGCAGGTGGGCTGCCATCCGGCGGTTCAAAGTTTCTCTACCTCCTAAAAAGGTAGAGAAAGCTTTTCCTTGCCTCTGTCACCAAGTGCTTGCTCGTGGTGGGAACTGTTGCGTCTCTGTAAATAATATCACAAAGAGTGCGGTCTAGACCTGCTCTATGAAAAGTGCAATGAGATAATCTTTGTTATGTTATCGGCGCTATATAAATAAAATTGAACTGAAGTGAACTGAATTGGCCCCCTGGGGACAAAAATGTGGTAGTTTTGAGTCTTTGCAGTCATTTTGCGTCTCACTTTTTGTCTCCCTTGGACTGTCTTTGTGGTGGTTTTGCATCTCCTTGTAGTCACTTGATCGGCAATCTAACAAGAAACAGTCACTTTAAATAGAAGTGCTGGCCCGGGGGCCCCTTGACTCCTCGTGTCCCTTGGGCTGTGCCCAGTAATTGTTCCATGTGCACGAAGTGTAGGAATCTTGTCACCTGCTAGCTGATCCTATGACCAGACAACACTTTAAGAGTCACATACTGTACCTCTGCTTTCTGCTGCAGCTCCTCAGTGGGAGACTCTGTTTCCCTGATCACCACTGCTTTTGTCACCAGCATGTCGGGGTGCTGCTGCTTGGCCTCTTGGATCGCCATGGCAAGAGCCTGGGGACATGGACCTCACAATATTAGCTTCCTGTTCCTGTCTGTTCCTATTACTATTACTTATTACTTAATGAACAATGAGTGAGAGTGTTGCAGTGTTTCTGTAATCCTTCTCCTCACCTGATGTTGGTCCACATCATCATCTCCTGTGATTATAATCCTTTTCTCGATTCTTGTCTCTGAGTAGCCTCCTTTCACAGTCTGCAGAGCTCAAGCGGAAAGAAATGCATTCAATAAATAATAAGCTCATTACCAACAATAAAAATTCAGAAGTGGCAATCAAAGCTACTGTTGTTTTTATTCCAAGTTCCAAATAACTTGTCACTCTGGTGTTTCTGTACAAGTTCTTTGTCTTCAGAAACATTCAGTCCCTCTTTTGTGTAACATGTTGACGAGGAGGCATATTTAAGTATACCATAAGAAACTGAATATACAGGGCTGACTCCAAGCTTTTCATTAAATTGTAACCATGGGAACAGATACGGTGTTACCTTGGTAACTTGAGTTGTGGTTGCTGAGGTGACGCTCTCAGCTGTGATTGTCAGCGGGGACACAACAGACTCCCTCTCCTGGGTGGCAGCTTTTACCTGCAGCACATTCATAAGAGGGGAGTCATACAGACACGGAGGCACACACTGCAGACACACACACACACACACACAGCGGCACACACACACGCTCATAACGCAACCCAGGGTCTCAAACTCCAAATCTGAAAATGTGTGTGTAAGCACAGCTCTTTAATCTGAGTGAGTGCGAAACAAGCAGAGAGTATTATTTCTTTGTCTGGCTGCTTTCCTGGAGAACAAGCTCATTTTACACTTTTACACTCGTTTTACAATCAATATTTTTTGAAGGTTTTCAGATTCTGATTGAATGCAGACCACAAACACACAGCAGTGGAGGGCCAACGGTGATGATGCGCATTGGCCCTTTAATAGATGTTTTATTTAGAACAGCGCAGGTTAGTAACAGCCTAGTTTGGAGCCTTCGGACACAGCACTTAAGCGATGAGGTGGCTGTGGCTCAGGGCGTCTGCTAATCGGAGAGTCACTGGTTCGATTCCTGGCTCCCCCCCAACATGCTGAACCCCATCTTGTGATGTGTGACTGAAACTTCCCTCCTAAAGCTGTTCCAAACTGAAGCTTCAGAGCCCCATGCATCCTGACTTTTAGTCTACTACATTTCACAGAATTTGTCAGAATCTCATGTCTCCCTTGGCAGCCTCGACCCTTACTTCATATCCGTCTGAATATTGTGTATTGTGGTACTCGATGTCATGACATTGTGTCGCGAGTATTGTGGCATAAATGTGGCTCACACTTATTGGGAAGGATACTGTATGAAGTAAAGGTCAAGGCTACCAAAGGAGACAGCAACAGCACAATTGCTGGAGGTTTTTTTACTCTGCCACTGTCACACTGAGCTGGTTCTTCTGTAAAGATACTTACTGGAGATCCATTTTCCTTAAGGGCAGCAGGAGCCTCCCGCGGGCTGACGACTCCATAGTTCTGAAGGAGAGAGAGAAGCAGTGTAAGTTGCACTAATAGACTCTTTATTAATTCCATATTATGAGGTAAGTCCAGCTACATCAAAGAAATACAATTGGTGATATCACAAAGAAGCATTACTTCAGTCATAGTCATATTGATAATGAAGCCACACAGAATAGCATCCTATCTACTTGAAACAACATCAGCAGATTTTTTTTTTGGCCACTTGAGATGCTGACGCATGACACTTTGTGCTACTGTGCGTTCTCTTCCACCCACCGTGTCTGTCTGCCGCTGCTTAGCAGGTAGCGTGCAGTGGTTTTTGAAGATAATTTCGCTGAAAACAGAAAGAGTGAACCGACACAGTAAAGTTGTGGGTCGGACAGCTAAAAAATGAGCTGAAACTCAATATAAAAAAACAAACAAACAGTAGACGAGTAAAATACAAATAGTACGCAAAAATATCCAAATACAGTTTTTATCGTTTTATACTAACAGGAAATTAGATATTGTCTGTGACACAGGAAGTCGGATTAATACTTATCTTTTGCTTTGATTTTCACCTCCATAATTTATTACACGTTTCCAGCTGTATGAGCTTCTGTGGTTGTCCTTTACTTTGTCACTTTTTAAGTGTTCAGTGTTCTAGCAGGAAAATAGTATTCGTATTTAATAACCTTAAAGAATGCACCTCAGTTAGTCGTTACAACTCCGGGGCCCTGGTATAGACATTTTCCACAGCAGACATTTTGGCATGCCATTGCAGGAAAAGGACAGGTTAAAGTGATAACATAACTAACAAGTGTATTATATTTAGATAGTTCAAGGGTCCTCACACGGTGCATGCTTACTGGAACTGAGCCAAATGTCTGTTGTGAAAAAGGTTCTGTTCTTAAAGGGGACCTATTATGCTCATTTTCAGCTTGTTACAATCAAATGTTCCACTCTTGTCAGATTTCACTGTCGTTTTCTCAAAAATGGATTGGGAAGGGTTTGGAATTGACAACATATTTCAACAGCAGCAGGCATGGATGATATGGTTGACGAATTGTTTGTGAAGGCAATCCTACAGCTGAACAAATTCTTTTCACTACAACATTGTGGCAATGCTACCCAAACCAAAGCCTGCCACTGCCATGCAGACAGCTGGCAGCAGCCAGGCCTTTGTGCTGTTGCTGAGAAACTCGTCAGATATTTCATGGCGCCCTCTGCTGGCTGAACAATGTTGGTGCTGGAGATTTCTAGCCTGCCTGTTGATGACATCATCCTCCATTTGCTGCACACACACATATAAAAACTACTGTGTCTAACTGTGACATTTAAGAAAGTTTGACTCAGCACTGATCTGGCACATCTAAGGCTCTCTCTCTCTCTCTCACCCACACCATTAGCTAAATGGCTAAAAAGCCCAGCAGTGATAACATTATAATAAGCCACCTGTGGGTCAAACCTCAAGTCTTTGCCTCTAGAAATGAAATGGGATTCGCACCTGCTTTCATCATCCTCATTAATACACTGTCAACACTTTAATGGCTCTGTAATGATGCTATTATGCCATCGCTGTCTGAGGAATACGGCTTCACGTCACCAAAGCCCAAAGAAAATGCTTCCTCTTCTCATCAAGACTAATTCTGCATGAATATTAAATACTTCACTGCAAGTCTATTTGTTGAGTGACCGATGGGATTGAGAATATGATGAGAAACATCCTCATTTGCCCTTTCTACCAATACTCTCGCTTAGAATGTATAAACATTGATGTATAAAATGTGTGCAAAAAATGAATTTAAAAATACATAAAGAAATTGTTGGGCCTTTGGGTAACTACGCTTTGCCAAGAGTTAGACGAGTAGCTAAATACCAGTCTCAGCCAGTTAGCTTAGATTAGCGTAAAGACTGGAAACAGGGGGAATTAGCTAGCCTGGCTTTGTCTAATGGTAACAAAGTCTGCATACTAGCACCTCTAAAGCTCACTAACTAAATGTTATATTTTGTGGGGTGTTCCCGCTTCTGTTGCCAGCAGTTGTCTGTGTGATGTGTTATTTTGAGGGGACAGCAAATTCACACTGTTATACAAGCTGTACACTCACTACTTTGTAGCAAAGAGCCATTTCTTCAGTGTTGTCGCATGAAAAGATATAATCAAATATTTACAAAAATGTAAAGGGTGTATTCACTTCTGTGAGATACTGTATATTCATATATCTTCACTGGTGAGTTTTAGAGGTCCAGCTTCCACCTGTTTTCAGTCTTTACTCACAGCTAAGCTAACTGGTTGCTGGCTGTAGCTTTATATATAGTTTTATATGTAGCAATATATATATTGTAGCTTTAAAAGAGTTATATCAATCTTATCTGACTGAGTAAGAAAGGGAATATGTTTATTCCCCAAATGTTACTATTCCCTAAACAAATGTTAGTTCTGAATAAAAAATATGTGGCTAACTTTAAGTACGCTTAAAGTGGTAAAGATAGTTCACTTAAATAATGTTTGCAAAAGAGTTTACAGTCATTTACAATGTTGCTGGCTGGGGTCGAGTATCACTATGCATGCAGCACATAACAATGAAAGGGACATTAAACAAACAAAGACAGAAACATACTGCCCATGACAGCAGAGTAAGGTGTGTTTAAACAGATGCTTATATTTGAATGGTTGCTTTACCTGCGGTGAGACATTCATGATGTTGGGGTGGATCTCTGATCCATTCGTGTGTGTTTCCGTCTTGCTGTCAGACCTCTTCAGCAAATGCGCCACACTCACAGCACTGGGGTCTTTCTTCGCCACGGGAGGCTGTGTGAAAAACAATACAGTACAATAAAGTCAAGCAACGTCAAGCAATTTCTTCACAGCACTTCAGACCTCTGAAGAACTTTAAAAATGATGCTTTGCTTACAAGCTGTATATTTTTCCCAGCAAAGCATGTAAACATTGTTAACTTAAAGCAGCAAACACTGAAATACAATTTTTTGGATTGTTTGCCATGAGGACGACATGCAAATGATGATGCAGTAGCAGAGAAAGTCATAGAAACACTGATGCATCAGACAAAAATAATGAGTGAAAATTTAATAGATGGGTGTAAACATTTAATAAATAAATACATCAACAAAAAGAATAAACATGTAGAATTTTTAACAAATCAAACATGAACAAAATATGACAAAAATTCAAACAATCGGAACTGATCCAGAATCAAAAAATAAATAAAACTCTGGGTAGTGATGAGACGATGTCCAGCCAGGCAGGGTGAATCCAGTGGATGATGATGATGATGATGAAGGATGAATACATTAATTTGTCTACCTCATGATGCGTTCTCTCCTCAGGAAGCTTCTCCTCTATGGGAGACTTGTCCCGACAGCCCATTAGACGGGCAGAGTAGAACCTGGAGGTCTCCTCAAAGTCCTCTCGGCCCACCTCGAGCTGTTGTTCCCTCTCCCCCAGCTCCGACATGCCCTTGGAGAAGTCCTCCACGCCAGAGTGGAGGTCAGTGATGACAGTGAAGTCGACCTCGGCCTCCAGGCTGGACGTGGAGCTGACCGTCATGCTGGAGCACTTGCGCTCGATGCCCAGGTGGGTTTCCCTCATGCAGGCCACTGTGTCCCGCTCCTGTTCCTCCTCTGAGGCTACGCTCGGCTGGGGCCTCCTGTCCCCAAGTTCCTTCTGGGCGGGTAAAGACACAGGATCACGACTCTGAGGTTACATAACTGCAGACAGATGGGTGATCAAGATGACATGGAATGGGATGGGGGAGGTGCAGTCTCACCCTGATGGGATTCATGGAGGATCCAAATCAAAACCACTGTACATGCAATGTATCCTCATTTATACCATAAAAAAAATCACGGACATGCAATCATGTCAGAAATGAAGTTAAATGATTGCGGAATGATGGATAGGGTTTAAATTACAACAGAAATTAGAGTTGGGAGTTGGGACACCACAAGGGGGCGCAAGATAAAAAGAAAAAGAAAAGGAAATGTTTCTACAACACAAAATGATATTTCAGACTTTTTTTCTATTCTTTGATTTTCTTTGTGATAACTGGAGCCTACAAAGGCTAAATGTAGTAACTCCATACAGTATGTGGTCAAGACTGAGTTAAGACCAGTATCTGAACTTTGATGTGTGCTTTATTATTAAAAAAATATTATGCCATAGAAATGTATGTTTTGTTTTGTTTTTTTAAATACAAAAGGATCAAAACAAGCCAGCCAGAGAGAATTTGCAATGCAACAGCGAGAGCAGGGAACGGGGCTTATTTGTTATGATGTGGTAGCGAGTTAAAGACACGGAGTTAGAGACAGCATGCAGGTTTGATATATGTTAGAAACTAATGTGCTGAAAGAGTTTTATGGTTTATTTTAAGTTCTAAGGAAGCGCTGAATGTCTATAAGTATCTCCGCCATTGTCATGTTGTTTTATTGTTATTAATGCAGAGGACCAGAGGGCAGCAAATAAGATTGGCATCAGGGCCAATTTTAATAAAGCCATTAAATGGCGGGCCAATTACCAAATCACAATTAAAAAAGCAGTGTTTGGTTCCCGTTTCATTCAGTCAGTAGTGCACAGGCCTCTTCAAATTAACTCTGAACAGATATTTTACATGCTCACAATAAAGCATGTGCTGGAGCGTGTGTGTCCCAGTGATTTTTTTCCACATCCATCAACCTGTGGACGCTTATTTCATTTCCCCAGCATCCCCAGGCAGAGGAAAGTCCAGCACTTCTCATTCAGGTGAATCCAATCTCACCTTTCCTCATTATTTCAGAGGTGTGTTAAAGCAAGCCACATACTCTTTAGTAAAGTAAAGCTCTCAAATCAACTCAAAAGAAAGCATTGCTGCAAAAAACCTTCTTGCGCTCTTATTTTGTAGGCAAATCACTTAAGAGGAAGTGATTATGTGAGTAACTGCTGCTGTCATGACTGAGATCTATTTCAGCACCGTTTGTTTATTTACTTATGTATTTATTCGACTGCTTCTGTACCAAAGTGAGACGGATATTTTGAACAAAAACTGCAGAAGGTGTCACATCGCACTGAACTGACATGCCGCCTGTCAGAAGCAAAACAGCTCTTTTTTAAAGGGGTCACGAGCCAAAAAGGTTGGGAAACAGTGTTTTATAATACATTTAAAGTAATTTATATATAATAAATAAATAAATAATGTCACTTACATTATTTATGCATATTAGCTAATTAGATGACAGTACAAACTAGATCATATCAGGGGTTCTGTTCATAACACACACACACACACAGACGTTCAAACTCTGATCATAGTTGATGAAAGCAGCTGAGCCGCCAGTGAGAGTACATTGCATCTTTTGTAGCATTTGGTGATGCAGAGGAAAACAGATTATGGGGGGAGTGTAAGAAGGTAAAACCCAAAGGAATAACCTTGAAATCAGAAAACGGCTCTTCATAAATGGCAGGAGTAGAGACAGGCTCCTGCAGGGGGAAGCAGAGGAAAGAACAGACAGAGCATCTGAAGGTTAGCGCAAGCTGAAGTGGTCAGTGGAAATACAGGCCACCACACAAACAAAAAAATCCTAACAGCAGAGCTTGACTGGAGCCTGAAAATATGAGCTCAGTGTTTTCTGAGCACAAAATATTTCACTCCAAACCTAAACTGGGATCCTGGGGTACTGCTAAAGGAGACTCCCAATCTGAATATAGCCACACATTTCATTGTAGCTGATAACTCTGTTTTCATGTAATTTTAAATGACTCAAACCCAAGTTTAGGTGAGAAATTCAGCCAGACCCAATCTAAGCCCACTGGGTCTGTTCAGATCCAGGCAGGTCCAAATGGATTCAGGCACAAATTTCAAGCCCTACTCTACGGTAACACGGCGTACAGTTTAGAGGACAGAAAAGAGGTGAGCTTACTGCGACAAAACAACATCTACAGCCAGGTTTATTTGTCAGAATTAGCGGAGGCAGGGAAAGAGAATCATGCAGTTTGTATCATGAGCAGGTTCAGTATTAGCAGCAGCCACTCATTGACCAACCACGCTATGCACCTTGAATTTCAACAAGTATTTAAATGTTCTCAAAACACATTGTTAAATGTCCAATAAAAAAGGTGCATTTTCAAAGCCTGTCAAAATGACGAGCGGGCCCACGTGCGTGGAGGAGCACCTGTTTTTTTCCCCACACTCGCCAGTGAGAGCTACGCAACACCTCTTCTCATGCCTATTCACTCCAGTATATGCAAGAGCTTGACTCAGATGCAAAGGTGGGAAATGATGAAAGCCGTCATGTCTATTCACCTCAAACTCCTTTCATTCCAGTGCCAAACGCGTGCAAGCTCCTAATGATACCAACAGTGAAATGAAAGCAGCAAATCTGACTGTGTCAGGCACTGAGCTGTGGTGTCTGGCTGCTCACTGCCTGCTGGGGTTTCACAGTTGGAGGAACCAATGTGTTTATAACACCGCTTAGCTTTCTATCCACATGGGGTAGAGTAGAATAATGCGTCTGATTTGAGACTTATTATCACCAATCTGGAGGATCAAGGGACATTTAGTAAATTCCGTTGATGCAAGTTTGATGATTTGTGCAAAAACCAATTCTATACTCCATTTATCTCTAATTTTGGGAGATAACAGCTGTCTGTAACAAAGTAAAGGATGGCAGTACATTTCACCCGTTCCTCCGCAAATGAGGGAATTAATTTTGTAACGTCAATGTGAAATAAATCGTCTGTTTAGTATTTCCAGTTTGAAAATGCACAATGATGTGCAAACTCATCAGAGCGATGATAAGTATGCTTTTCTCTCCTTGCCACCCTCTGACAGAGAACAACGTGAGCTGGAAAGAAATTTGAGGCTCACACGTTAGAGAAGGCGAAGACAGACCAACAACCAAAACATGAGATATTGATTTTTGCCTTTTTGAAACTTCCACAGCCAGTGGTGAGCTGTACAGATTTGCCAAACAGTGTGGTGCATGTTGCGGTTTAATGGGAAGGGAGAAATTGGGTTGCCATATGGGGAAAATGTCCAAACTTTTTTTTTTTTTGATTGGTTTTTGCCACAAGACAGAGCAAAAGTAGCGCTCCACCTGCTCTTCATACAGGCAACGAACAGGTAAGATGGATGAGTGTTTCAAGTCACGGAAAACGCAGAAAAAAAGAAAAATGGCGTGCGAGTCTGTCAGAAGCTCATGCGATGCTTTATTTCCAATGACTGAATAGCAGATGCCAAGCAGAGTTACCGAGTGTCTCTTCTTGGCTGCGTCCAGGCTCGGCTCCCTGCCGGCATTTCGGCTGTTCCGCAGTATTAGTCCAGACTCCCTGGCCTTCTGTGTTTTCACTGGCGGGGCTGGGGGAGCCATTTTGGGAAGCGCTGAAATCTTAGAGCCGAACGACTGACTGTCTGTAGGTCCTCTGCCGGGCTGAGAGCTATCATCGGGATGTTCTGTTTTAGCGATACCCTCCAGATCTGCAGCGAATGCTGAATGGAAGGTGGAGACATCAACCCAGTTGAGGTCTGAGGGTCCCTCCGGAGAGCCGACCGACCAGCGGTATTCTCTTCTGAAGGCCCGCGTGGCCTCCTCCTGTCCTGTCCGGTCCCTTTCATCCTTACAGGCTATGCTCTTTGACCGCTCTGGCTTAAGAGGAACAATCCTGGTGATTTCCGACTGGTAGCTGCTGCCTGACAGTCGGTGGAGAGATGTCCTCTGACCTCTGTCTCCCATGAAACCCTCAATATCCTCTGACCCAGAACTACTGATCTTCCTCTCATGTGTCCTGACCTGTCGCAGCTTTACCTCAGCTAGCTCTTTGTTGTCAATGAGACCCTTCCCTCGCACCTTCATCACGCACTCCCCTTTAACGCCCGGTATCGAACTATCATGTTCTATCTTTCCGGGTCCGTTCACAGAGCCTAAATCGATATCTGCTGGCCCAATCTGACTCACTTTTCTCTTTACCTGCTGTGTTTCTTGAGCAGAGACCTCCCTGCTTTCTCCTGGTGATATATCCTCATGTTTGTTCTCTCTATGGACCCTGACAAACTGATCCTTTCCTGAACCTTGATCATTTTTCATTAACGCCGCCGGCGATGATTCACAATGATTTCCCGTTTGAGAGTTTATTTCTGGACTGTTGTCAGAGTCTGAGCCCTCGTTTTCTTCTCCAGTAGAATCACTGCCTCCTTGCTCGTAGATGAGCTCCGCGGGCATGCCCAGGTTTAAGCTCTGGGGTCTCCTCTTTTTGTTCGATTTAGAAGCTTTGCGTTCCTTTATCTGGCGCGAGCCTGGGGCCACATCATTGTTTGCCTCAGGGTCTGAGGCTTGAGACGGTTTACTTTGAGAGTTGTCTTGAAACAAGTCTGCATTCTCAGATAATTGAATCACAAAACGACTTTTGTTAGTTGGCCGTGGCTCAGAGCATATATCTGCCTCTCTGGACGATTTCGTTGATGGGAAATCATCAACGTGGATTTTCATTTCTTTCCTGTCATACCCTGTTACCTCTTGATGTATCATCTTGGTAATGTCTATCTCTTTTTCCAGCTCCTTTTTCTCCCATGAGCAATCAGATGTGAGAGATTTGTTCTCTTCTTCTGCCTTCCAGTCATGGTCCTGTTGATAAGTTTCCTGTTTTTCAATCAATACCCACTCCTCAGAACCCTACATGTTGGTATAGATTAAACACAGTTAGACACGCTAAGCACAGCTGCTGGAAATAAAGAAAACTATACAATCATTTGAATCACAGAACAGGGAACAAAATGTAGTGAAGGTTTGGTAAACGTTTGCATTTTAGGGATTCATTGCACAATTTGCGGTAGTATTTTCTAGTAACAATGCATGGTATGCAGTGCATTTCACCAAACCAGAAATGCTATGAATAGTAAACTGTATCATGAAAGAGAAAGAGTGAGAGATGTGCAACCTCAGGTGAAGTCACCAGAGTCTTCTGGACGAAACCCTCAACAGACAGGCTGTTAACAGGGTCCTTTCCCACTGCTCGGCCCACCAACTGGCCACGACACAAGACAGAGGAGATCGTTTAAAAGAGAAGGAAGAATTAGCCGTTAAAGCTCCAAATGAGGAAGTAAATTAGTAAGATGCACAACTGGCCATTTCATGCAAAAGGGTGAAAATGAGAAAGGCAGGAAGAATCCGTGCTAAAAAGGATTCAACAAAGTTATTCTGTAGAAACATTTTAATGAACTTCAAACTAAAAACATTCAATCCCCCCGTACCTGACAGCCACCAAATCCACATTACCGAATGAGCAGACATTTGCAATGCAAATATTTTTTCTCAGACTACATCAAAGAGTTGAGTTCGACTGAATCTCTTGGAAACAGTCAAGATCAGAGAGACTTTCCCAGTCTTCCACTGTCAGTCAATCAGAATAATTACACCGGACACACACCTTATTTTTACCTGGAATGGGACACACAGCAGATTCAATTTTCTAACACAGACAAAGTTTGACATTCTGTGGACATACTTGCCCCAGACAGCAGATGAGAGAACCCCCTCCCCCGCAAAGACAGAACTATCCTTTCTGGAGGCTACACTCTACGTGCGCTGTTTTCAAAAGCCTAATTAGCAAAATGTGATCAAAGCTCCAGAACGTTTGTGATCTGGCACAAAGAAACGTGTGCAACTATTAGGCAATCAAGGAGATGACTGATAAGTATTTCTCAAGTGCCTCATATTGAGTAAATCTCAACAACATCTTGAAACTAATCTCACCAAGATGCTTCCTTCTGAGATACTTGTCAGTCATCTTCAAGTACCTCTAAGTTATTGTCAGAATTATTCTGGTACACCAGAGAGGCAGAGTGCACTTCATTATAAAGATCTTAAAATAAACAGCAGATTTTTATGTTTGTTGCTATGAGCAGTTGTTTGCGCATGTTTGAACTGCTTAGAATGATCCATTTTATAACCATAACTACCTTTACTAATCATACGTGTGTGCTTTATTTGTTACAACTATACTAGTACAGTATATCTTCAGGCCTGAAGTATTAAAAACAATGAAAAGAAGGATTTAAAATCGTCCCGGGGGGGGCGGCACAGCCTACTCACAGCCTTCTTCTCTGGTGTGCCGGTTGGGGAGGTGACTGACAGACGCTTCTCGCGGTTCATCAGCTTGCTGTTTGGCTCCCTCAGGGTTTTCTTCAGCTCGTTGATGCTGGCCTGGTGCTTCAGCAAGAAGTCCTGTGACTTATCCAGAAACTGGAATGGAGAATGTGTGGAGGAAGAAAAACAAGACATAAAAAGGGAAGAGGGCATGCATTAGGAGGATGTCAACATTCTTTTCAACAGCAGTACTCACATAAACACATCTGATATGCATGAGTGAATGCAATGTGAGACAATACTGCAAACGCACAGTAGAAGATGCGATGCTTACACTAATGTTAAGTAAAGAATATTCTAATGTTTTGGATATTTGGGGGAAAGAGAAATTACATTTAAGATGCAGGTAAAGGTCACAGAAAACATAAACAATTATAGTTACAACTTAAATCATTTTAAGACACTCACTGAAAAGTAGATTCATGAAAAAAATGAATATGTAACATCCATTAACCTTGTTGGATATTGAAAATTATGAAATATAAAAATGATTGTACCAAACAAAGACATTTTCTAAAATCTGTTTTGACGAATAATGCACCTACCGAGATTTGAAAATTGCAGCAGACCATATTTAGGCAGTGAAAATTCATTATTCATTATTCAGCCCTAGATAAAACATTTTCAAGTCCGCCTCAAAACAGTCTTCACATGGCCATATAACCATTCATACAGGTTTTGCTAACTGGAATCCTTCCTTCTGTTCATACTGGCCATACAGAGGCTCCCTACCTAATGCACTTTCAAAGTGATAAGGGACACAAGACCACAATCCTCCTTCTGTGTCAAGTTCCCTGGTAATAATAATTTCCATAATGTTGTCAGACACTTATAATAACAATCTGAGCCTGCCGGTGGCAAAAAAAACAAGCTCTTTAGTGGACGTACTTGACGGTGCGCAGCTGCCCGCAAGGATTATATTGCCCTGCTGCTGCTGCTGCATACATCGCGTTTGCTCAGTACTAGACCAATTTCAAAAAATGTTTGTCCCAATTAGTCACGTAGACATAAAAACATGGGGAAAAATCCAGGTTGAAAAATAACAAACTTTGCCTTTAAGGAAGAAGGACTCATTTCTATCTATAACACTAGAGACATTCAAAGCTACAACTTAAAAGTATTCTGTGCTTGTGGCTGTCAGATTTTTAAAATCTCTATGACATGACAAAAGAAATATAAAAATATCCTTTGATCCAGGGCAAAAGCTGGCAAATCTCAATATGTTAAAAAAAAAAAAAAATTAAAAAAGGTTGAGGTTCAGAGGAACAGCGGCACACACGACAAAAACTACAAGGGCTGAAGACAGGAACCTGTACCTCCTGCTTGTGCCGAGGAGTGGCCTCCTGGTCCAACTGAGAGAGCTGAGTTGGGGCAGGAGAATGGGCAAGCACAAGAGCGGTCAGAGGTGAGCAGAGTGCAGGGTCAGAGAGTGCAGGAACAAGGTGAGATGCAGAGACAGGATGGTAGAAGGTAACATAAGTCAGTCAGAGGACAGGCAGACAGACTGGAGGCTCAATTTGGCCACTTGTTGCATCCCAGTAGACATTTTGGAATTTAATAGATAGTGATGCGGCTTGCAAATAAGCCATCAGTATAAATGTGGAGATTTTTGTAGCTACCTAGCTGCTCTTATGGACTGCAAAATCGAGACAAAATCTGTTCAAACTGGTTTCCAAAGCTTTTGAAACTTCTCTCTGTTGTACCAATCGCTCTGTCAAATGTTTGCTCGGATGCAAAGCTTTGGCAAATAAGTCCAGACACAACGTTTGCGGCATCCCTTGCTTACACGGTGCAATGCAGCTCAGTTTTGCTATGATAACAGTGTTGACTGCCACAGATAGACATTGGAAGACACGCAGAGAGAGAATGAGATACAGTCGGACAGATATACTTGGAAAAAGGAAATAATGATGGATGAACAAAGACAGGTTCACAGACAGACAGAGACCAAATCACCAGGCACCAAATACCTCCTGTTTACTGTCAACTGGTGAGCCAGCCTCCTCCTTCTCGCCAGCAAGAGTTTTAAAAAAAAAGAAACAGCATGTTAGCAACAGAGGGCGAGGCCGGAGTTAGCATTTTTCAGCATAATGAGTAAGGGTTAAAAACTGTAAAGCTGTCAGCGGGATTTATGAGCAGTGCAGTGTAGGCATATAAGCCGGAGCGAAGAGAAGCGGAAGGAGAAGAGTTAGTAAATGCTAAATCCGCTAAAGCCACCACAGCGTTATGCCCCTGCTGGATAAGCCTTTTTACATCAGCACCCCTGCAGTCCATGCCATTTCCCTGCACCAAGGCCGTGGTTGTCTTCAAGTTGACTAAAGCTCTATACATTTGGACCTCCCGTGATTTTAACATGAAAAAAAATCTACTTAAGCAACAATGGAAATTTATAAAAAGTCACAGTTTGTCAGGAAATCTTTACTACCATGATCTCTTTCTTTTTGCTCGGAGTGACATTGCCCTCATGGTCCTTGTCCTGCTCCATCTGCTGGCCCCGCTCTCGGTCCTTGTCCTCCTCGTCCTGCTCCAAGCTGGGCTCCAGCTCCGTCTCCTGCTCGTCCACAGAGGGGCTGCGGAGGCGACGCTGTTCACTGACGCTGCGGTGGGATAGACCATCATGGTTCTCGCACATGGCTGACACTGGCCGTGAGAACTCTGCTGGTAACAAGAGTTGAATTGTTACAAGAGACGAGGCGGGGCTCAATCTGAAATTAGGTTTTTAAGCATTCGTTTGACATTTCGTTGGAACGCGCTTAGGGTGTTTTCGCTGCTGTAGTTTGATCATTTTGATATGAACCAAGGGGAAAATGATAGTGTTGCATTTTAGCTCCGGTACAGTTCCTGTTTTTGTTTTTTTTTACTTTTTACAAATGGAGTAAAAATAAAGACAACATGAAGGCTTCATGATGCGCTGATGATATTCCGAACCCAAGTGCAGGCAATCAAATTCAGTTCACAAGTGACAGCAAGTTATGCAACATTATAAGCATAATCAGTATTATTAAACTATAAATTTTGCATGTTGTGCAAAATGACAAACAAGTTGAGACAGGAGATAGTAGTACACAGTGTAGGATAAAGTGTAGGATGTACCAGGGAAAATCTCAGTCTCATGTGCAGACACGCATACATGTTACCATGGTTCCCAGATTATTTGTATAAATATATAAGTTGCTTTTAGAGATTATTTATTTTAAGATCACAAACTGTTAGATGGATTTAATAGCAAAGTGCCGCCTGCATCCGGGCATATTATAAAGTATCAAAGGAAGCTGGTCAAATTCAGATATTCTCTTTACTGTCTTCTACTCTATTTTTTGCCCGTCAATGCCTGCTAACAATGCAGCAGCAGTGAAATTAAGAGTGTGTTATTTTGAAATGATCTGGGCCCACCGGACGAATGTTGCTAAATCTGCAACTTTGGAACCAAACAGATGTTCATATACGCTTTAGATCACCCATGCAGTGTTTTATTGGGGAGCTACTGTGGCTCTCACCTCCGTCCAAGCTCCTGGAGAGCAGGTACCTCTTGCTGGTGGAACGTTCAAAGTGCGGAGCAGGCCGGTCTATAAGAGAGCTGGCCTGTCTGGTTTGGGCCTGTGTCCTTCCGCTGTATCGGAACTTTGAACCCATCACCAAGAAGCCCTTAGGAGGAGGCTCTGGAGACACCAGCCTGTCGAAAACAAAAACGGTGATCAGTGAATATGCCTGAACACATGTTGTACCATGTAACAAAAAGCAGCTGCTGGAGTTTCAGCTGTTACATCGAAAGCGGATGTCAAGCTAACTTCCCACGTATGTTTTGTATCTGACCAAAAGGAAGCCATCACGTTAGGCCCATCTTTGACCAGCTGTTTCTTGGTCTGTGATCAAGATTTCCTCTGTGGTTTGCTGCAGCCATGTTCATCGTCTTTCATTTTGACCTTCAGGCTAAAGCTGAATCTCCTTTTAACATAGTATAATATTGTACTAGCATCAGTGCCTTTTGCATGCTGGCTACATAGCGACCTATATTATTTGGTCCTTGTACGCGTGAATTGTTTCATCGTTCCGCCTGCACACTCACTGTAAAAGAGAATCAGCATTCATCAGATTGCCAGTAATACTGCGGTGGCCATGAAAGTAATATGAGTTGAAGAGAGGCTACGGTATGTTTAACAAAGCACTGCGGAATGAACTGAATGTGGTAGAATTGGATGAAGCTGTACACTTGGAAGTGTTTTGTTTTCCTTGATAGGGCATTTAACGGGAACCTCCTAACCATGAAACAAGATCGATTCTTACCGGAAGAAGGTGTGATGCTCAATGCAGACCTTCCACAGCTTCTTGGCAGCTCTGTGGTTGGGAAGCTTAAAACCAATTGTACTTTCAAACTGTTCATACTGGAAGGGAGAAAAGAGAGAGGACAGGGAGACGGAGAGAAATGTGAAGAAAGGTGCATCAGGTGCGTTCACTCTTGTTTTGCTGAAGGCCACCTCTGTACTTTTCGGTGGACTAAACTTTGGGCAAGCTAATACATTAATTTAAATAGAAATAAACTAAAACAGTACCACTGTATAAGCACAGGACAGAAAGGAGCAGATGAAGGCAGAGGAGGGATAATATCCAATGTTCAGACACTGGGAGCAAATGGGAGGAAAACTATTTCATGGCTCTATATTTACACTCTTTATCCCTCTATTATAGCTGTGGCTGCAGCTGCAGCAGCTCTTCTGAAGAGGCTCTTTATTTGGCTCGATCACAGGCTCACTGTGCGGCTCTGTCACTTGACTGGGTCTGGCCCAGACAGCCTGTCACACGGAGGCTCAGCATGGAGGATAAGCTGCAGCACTGCAAAGCACAATAAGGAAGGCCGGAATATAGACCTTGACCGTGCAGAGGAGCAAAACTGGATGTATAAAGCGGATGATTTTACAGCTTTCTGCTCAGTATCATTGACCATACATTTATTTCTGCAGTGGCTTTCAACAGTAAGAGCTGTGACAGAACGTCAGCTATACCAAAAGGAATAGTTCGACATTTTAGGAAATAGGCTTATTCGCTTCCCAAACAGCTAGTCTGGCTCTATCCAAAAGTAAAAAAGCCTACCGGCACCTCTTCAGATCACTATTTAAAACATTAAATCTCATTTGAAAAACCAAAGTGTGAAAACAAGCGAATTCCAGGAGTCTTGCCATCACCAGGCAACCAGCCGCATTGAGATATAACGTGTTCATGAGCGACCTTAAGAGGAGCTGGTAGGTGGATTTTTTTTAAACTTTTGGTAAGGCTAGCTGTTCCCCTTGCTTCCACTCTTTATGCTAAGATAGACTAACAGGCTGCAACTTCAGATTTAACAGACATGAGAGGGGTATAAATCAATCTAACTTTACACAAGAAAGATGGGACGCATATTCCCCAAAATATCTAACTATACCTTTAAAGAAGTAATCCAGTGATGTAGTATTGCAAATCAACAAAGCTTCTGAGAGACACTTCTTTTTTTTTTTTTAAATAGAAACTCAAACAGTAGATGCCTTTTTAGTTATGGGTCAAGCTCGAGAAACACTAGGTGCTACACTTCCCATAATGCAATTCAATAGAATCTCTTGGTAAAAACCTCTGCTGTTGTTAATACTCACTCCTTTCCAATTCCACACCCACAGTTTGTAACGCTTTCTGTTATAAATTTGCATTCTCTAGGCCCAACCCGGATGAAATCACGTGGTTAATTCCTCAATCTGACAAAAAAATCCTTCAATGCGACAGAAGATTTGACACAGCTGTGTTTGTTGAGTAGCACAAACCACGATTTCTTTTGAACTTTAATGTGCAAAATGGATCGTGTACCCCTTTAATCATCCTTGACCATGATGCATACCTCTCCAGGTCGGATCTTGATGTAGAAGTTGCTCCTCTTGTACGAGATCTTAAGGATCTTCGGCCAGGCAAAGCGGTTGATCCTCAGCCTGTCACGGTAAATGAGCAGGCCGTTGGCACAGACACCCAACATTATTTCAATCCCTTCAGAATCCTACAGCGAACGAGGGACGGCAAAAGAGGCAGAGATTATTTAAGAACAACCCTTTCATGCAGATGCAACTAACTTTGGAAACAGCCAACCTTAGCGTGATGCAGGTCCACCCCGTACATGGAGAGTTTCTTCGCATTCTCCAAGAAGTTAATTTCAGCCTCTGCTGGAGTCATCCCCCTGTGGGCGTAATAAACGGTAATATCTGTAACCAACAACAACAGGACTTCTTGAATAATAAACACATAATCTTGCGCAGTGGGATCAGAATTATCTTGGTAATATCCTTGATATTTTCAGTTCTGAATTCCTCCCACCCATGCCCCCAAGCATTCTATTTGGGCAAATGCCAATCAACGATGCCAAATCAGTGTGATGAAGACCCGCTAACTGAGAAAGTGTTCTTGCACGGGCAGGACTTGCACTTTGTACATCGCAATGGCAGGTGGTGCAGTGATAACATCTACCAGCCACGGAGTGTTTCGACACAGTGGAAAAGTCATCGGCCGATCAAGAGATCTGTGGATAGATAAAAGACTGATTCAAACAGTACTTGTAGTTTCGATGGAGCTCCATCACCCTCTCCTCCAGCTCGCGAGTCTGATTTGGGGCAAAGCGGAAATCGCTGACGTAGTCGGAGCCATGGTCGTCCTGGTCATAGTCCCCCAGCTCAGCTTGAACAGTGTAGGAGCCCAGGAGGGCGTGAGTGACGAACGAGCACGGCAAACGGCCTGACAGCATGTCATCCCTCAGCTGCAGACACAGGTAGTATCTGTCAGATGAGACAAAAGGGGAGGGGAGGACAGGAGGGGTGTTGGCAGTCAAACAAGCCTGAGCCAAGGCAAGCTCTAACAAGTATTCAGCCTAGTTAATCCACGGCAGTTAGT
The DNA here is from genome assembly GCA_024633595.2 of Lepomis macrochirus. Classification (NCBI taxonomy): domain Eukaryota; kingdom Metazoa; phylum Chordata; class Actinopteri; order Centrarchiformes; family Centrarchidae; genus Lepomis; species Lepomis macrochirus. The sequence continues at coordinate 36,335,885 of JALXJV020000004.1, forward strand.
GGCATTCCAGGTCTAATCCTCAGAAAGGAGTGAGGGATTTGGGCTGCTTTGACACCAGGGCAAATAAGCCATGAAAATTGTAACAAAACTTTAATGTAAACGCACATCTTCATGAAAATTAAAAAAAAGGCATGTATAAGCAATTTCTCCTCTGATCTGAAGAGCCCCTGACAGCACAGCCCCGTGGAGTTACAACTGTTGATACTGTAAGAGCGCGTTACGGTAAAGCCGTATTGTACCTGGTAATATCTTCAGTGAGCTGGGAGGGGTCCGGAGGGTAGAACTTGACAGCGAACGCGAAGTGCCATGGAGAGTCTGATGAGAAATTACAATGAGAGACGGAAGGTAACTATAGTCTGGCTAAGGAAAATGTCGCTAAATTGCAATTACAAGTCAACGATGGAATTGTAACAGATTAGCACACAACTTTTCCTCACTTGCAAAATTTAACGACTTGACTAATTGTATATTAAAACATTTATCAGCTCAGTTACTTGGAAAAGACACTCACTGCGCATCTGCTTTTTAATCTCCTTTGAGGGGTCCAACCAGTTCTGAAAGACAGAAGGCAGAATTCACACAGGGCATCCTGGAAACATGGCTAATACACAACACAGTGTCACATTCTGCTCTAATTGCCATCAGTGTTCCTAATGAAAGCCTTTCCATATGGTTAAATTAAGAAACTTAAGTCCTCCCCTGCTGAGCCATTCAAATGCGCAGGGAGCAGATTTAATTCAAGCACCTGTTTCTTCATTGTGTTACGAAATCCAGCCAGCCAGTCACCTATCAGATCTCATCACATCCGAACGAGCAGCGAACTGCCTCGCCTATGGGGGCACCATTTAGGATATGGTTGCTAGAGCATCACATCAGTGGTGCAGTGCAAATCATGCTGTTTAGAGGCACAACAGCAGCAGAGACAAGAGAGTAAAGAAATACCTAGGTAAGAATTACACTAACCCTGCTAAAACAGTTTGCAACAGAAAAACGTGGATGGAAAAAATTGACTTTTTGTCTGAGTTTTTTGTTTACAAGAGAACCTTTATACATATTGAAGTTCGAATGGGGTTTTATGGAGTTTTCAATCTTAAATTTTACCAGGTTCATCTCTTTTACATCTCTGAGGGTTTATGGAGTTCTATGGACTCGCCCTTTGCATTGTTTCCCTCCCTCGGCCTTCCACCTGTAATATACTCTAGGTTGATTTCTTTAAAAAAGATAAGCCTTCCTTTAAACCCTTGTCATCAGCTTATTACATATACAATTAATAAATGAATCCATAGATTTGAAGTCAGAGGTAAAATTCTGAGGTTAGAAGCTCATATATGCTCACATTGCAGTGGTCTATATTCGCCTTGCTTTTAACCAGCTAGTTGTACTTTATTTAATCTGTAATTTGCACCTATTAAAGGGATTTCACACCATAAGAGGGGGCATCTTACCCCATGTGGAAAATGTCTTTTCCCTAAAAAAATACATTTGATTAAATACAAATTAAGGATCAATCAGGATCTAATGTTAATCTGCGTTCAGTATTCTTCAGCACATCCAAAAGCTCTCACACAGTCCAGGTTCATTCAGTGAAACTCTTAGGAGTAAACCAACTGTCCTCCCGTTTAATCTGGAGCTCCATCAGAGCTTCTAAATTATTTCAGAACCTAAAAGTTAAATCATGTTTCCTCTGGAGAGTTTCCTCCGTCCTGTCATGTCTCGTTTATGACTACAGTTGTTTTTTTTTGTTAAGCTGCTTAAATGCCCTACAGTATTTGTTGTGACTTTATTGCACACATGGAAATGACTGACAGCAGCCTCTCTAATCATGAAAGTAATTGAAAATCCTGCAGAATAAAACACAAAATAAAGAAAAAGAGATGTGACCCACAAACAGTTTATCATAGTTTATAATAACGCAGCGCAGTGAGGATCCAGACGTTTCATAGAGGAGACAGAGGCAGACTCCAGTCTGCAGTGGAGTTCAGACACTTAACTGACAAACCACAGAGCTGCAGGGTGACATTAGGCTTCATGATCAGAGAGGGTTTTTATATCACGTCCACACTTCTGTCCATATCTCCCCTCTGCTGTGAGTCTGCAATTCAATCAATCAATTGATGTTTTTAATAAGGTGCCATTATAATAGCAATGCACCACTAACCGCAAATGGTTTTTGAGGGAATACAAGATGACGCTCTGATTGGTGTATTGTATGTCATTCCCAAAACACACCCGTGACTAATTCACAGTACAACCCTTTTGAACCATGCTCCCGGCGTAATGACCATAATTATTCCGCCGTTACGCTAGCAAAATTGGAGTTGGACACGCCCCAGACGCCACGCGCTTCACGCCGTGTACTTTCATTAAAATAGGGCCTTTAGAATTAATCGTGAGGGGGATGCTGCTAGCATGGCTAAAATCTTTTTAAAAAATCAGTTAAACTAAAAAGAGGATATAGTAATTCTAAAAGAATAGAAGTCTAATCAATCGGTGTTAATATATTGTTTTACTTTGATACTTACGCACACAAACACACAGTTGTTTGTAGTTCTGTGCTGCCTGTGGTAGGGACAGCTGATCAGTTGGTCTTCACCAACCTGAACACCACGCAGCAGCTGCTTATTAATGCTCACAGTCTTTTTGGTGGAATCATCAGCATGACAGGTTGATACGGCAGAGTGCAATCCTGTGGACATGTTGGGAAAAACTGCAAGCCTCTCTGGCAGCTCGAACTGTGCCTTCATTTACACGCACACTCACATGAACAGGCGCAAACACACATACTCCTCCGATGTTTAATCAACCTGCTAAAGGCTTTAATGAGCCGAAGGCATTTATCGTCCCCCTGAATCTATCTTATATTAGCCAAGGCCAGAGAGCACTCAATTAGTAAGGCGCTCACTGCCGCTTTGCTTTTCTCCTGCAGAAAAGCAGGAACAACTTTTAATCACTGACTGTTCAAGGCTTCAGTCTTGCTTTTGCAACCTTAGTTCATAAAGCAATCGCATGGAATAAATGTTCTCCAGTAGGGCAAAAATTAAATCCTCGTTCATACCAGCTGAGACAGAGAAAGGGCATCTGGAATGACCAGGCTTGTTCGGGCTACCAATCAGCATTGACCCCAGACAGTAGGCTCAAGCTGCTCTCTGATGAGCCTGTCTTTGATGAGAATGTCATACTGATCTAAGCCGTAGCATTACCTACACTCAAAGAGAGGAAAATATTTGAACTTCAAGTGTTTACCTCTAACACCCCCGTTTAACCAGTCCGCATGGGCCGAGATCACGCTCCATCCAAATCCTCAGCCGTCAGACGCGCATCAAGTCACAACATGACGGCTGACAAAGAATGTACAAGCTAATTATGGTGACAGAGGATACACTCCAGATGTTAAAAGGGACTTTGTCTTGTCATTTCGGCCAATCTTCAAAAGGCAGGAGGTTCCTCTGTAGCTTGTTGTGTAATGACATACGCACCCTTAGGGAGGCTCACATCCATCAAAACCCAAACCCCACACCTGACAAAGAGCTCTCATGTGAGCCGACAGCTAGGACCCATCGTTTCATTGTCAATTTCTTGATTATATGATAATAAGCCTGGTCTGTGCAGCCTAACAAGTCGACAAAGATCAGAGGGAAACACAGACTGAAATGTCAAAATGATTTGTGGGCTGATTGAGGTTTAATGTATGTACACATTTATCAGATGCAGAAATAATGAAACCTCAGAGGGCAGAACAAATAGTCACAGCATTTCTGACAAAATAAAGTCATAAACTATGTCACTAGGAAGAAGAAGGAACACAATCTAACCCAAATAAAAAGTTTCTTATGAATTACGTTGAGCAGTAAAACTCCCCTTTGCTGAATTCAGTGGGGTTTTGCTGCTACAACATTACTTGGTGTGGTTTCGGTAGCTACTGTCATGTACAGTAACATTAACTGACATTACTGGGCTTTTTTATGACTCTCTATAGACCTACTTGTGCTATTGTTAAACTGTGTTTTAGCACGTACCTTGTAATTTTCACTTGCCACAGTGGCTGCTGTTCAGTTATTGTGCTACATTATATTGCCTGCTTTAAAGTTAAAACTTGCTTATAGCTATAGGCTAAATGCAAGCTAATAAGCTAGCCTTCTGATACTCCAATGTGCCATGGTTATGTAAGAGAGAAAAAAAGCCAATGAAGTCATTTTGTCCAAGCTTCTTACATATTCAATTTGCCTGATAAACTGTGGCTCTTGGCTTCAGTCAATGGACGCTTACTCAAACTGACATAATTTATACCACCAGAGCAGCTCTGCCTCTGAAAAATATCTGTATAACTAAATTTCATACATCTTTCAAACAGTAGATGAGGCCTTTTATCATATTTTATCCAACTGCACACGTTTTTCAATTGCCTGTTGTCCAGACCCAGACAGATCATGGAAATTTCCATTTCCCATTCATCGTTGAATGATGGATGGTGCACCCCTGAGAGAGGCGACCCAGCCAACGAGTGAGAGGAATACAGATTTTTCTGCGAGCAACGTGTTTACGCACTGAAAACATCCCACAAGGTTATAGTGGCACACAATCACTGACCTTCTGGGTGTCTGTGTCGGCAAAGGTCAGGCCGAAGTAGTCCTTCTCCAGCAAGTTCAGGTGCTCACACACCATGTCCATCAGGGCCTGTCCTTTGGAGTGTTTCTGCCAAGATAAACATACATGACACAGCAGTGACAATGCAGAAGGATTCTGTACTTCTGAATTTCTGAAATACCAGATGTGTATGAGAGTTTACTACTGGTATAGCTCAGTTTTATTGGGAAGAATTGTGGCTCACCAATCTCAGACCCCATTAGACATCTGTGCTTTTCAAGATTGCTTTCCTGTTCTCTGGTTCTGCGCTCAATAAAACAGCTTAACCATTTGGTGTTGTGTCACAGTCCGTGTGCATCAAACACTTGACGGTGAAAATGGACTGTGAATTACTGGGGGAAATTGGTCTTTGTACTGTACTGCAGATATTTCTTATTTTCACATTCATTGTGGATTTCTTTTATGCAGGATGCATAAATAAACCCTTTTTTCATAGTACTGAAGGAGCCTTGGACCTGTTTTGGCAGACATCAGCCTTTGTATAAAGCCTGGGTGCCATAAGTATACCAAAACAGAAAGGTGGAATAAAGAATTCAGCCTGAGAATTACGGCCAATGGTGTCTAATATTTAGCACATTTTCAGCTGTAATTGTAACTTTTAAAGATATATTAGTTATACTTATTTGAGCATAGTGAGTTATAGTTATAGTGGTCGATCTGACATTTCTACAGTGCTTATTTTATGCAGCGGGTTGCTGTGCTATAGTCGTTGACATACAAAATCTACTCACACCAACATCTCACTACCGGTCAGACTAGTTTTAGCTTGTCTTGTTACGAAGTAGCTAAAACATGCAATTAAGTAATCATGAAAACAGTCAACCTGTTGTTGCCACGTAAGTGACAACAACACACATGATTGGTTCTATAGTCTCAGAATAATCATCACAACTAACATCTTTCAGGTGGAAAAAATATTAACCGTAGCACATATTGTCTGTAGCAATCAGAGATGTGCTGGGCACTGACAAAATAATATAGACATTTATGAAAAAAACCTCTGAATTAACTCCATCATTTCTGGTCAAATGTGTCATCAAAAGTGATACTTTCACACCGTTCAGTGTTAATGAACAAGACCAAGAGTACAGCCGCACTAGCAACCCTGTGAAGCTAAAATGCTCGCAGTGACAACGCTGATGATTAGGTTGATCCATCTTTAGCATGCTAACATTTGGCTGTTAGTAACACAAATTGCTATGAACGCCGGTGGGAATGTCATTATTTTTGCAGATATTTGTTCAAAAGCAAAATTGCTGGACAAGTATAAATGTTGACTTGATGATCACGCTTGATGAAAACCCAGGGGACCACCAAAGCTATTAAGATGAATCTCCTAGGGACCATGAATGTATTAAAATTTCATGGCGATGCTTCCTATAGCTGGCAAAACAATTCACTCAAAACCATAAAAGTCAGCCTCATAGTGGTACAAAATGAAAGGTCACCAAAGCACACATGCCACGCATGCACGCATTTCAGCCAGTAGCCACTGAAATCTATGCAGTTTTTAGATTGCAACCAGGGATGTGCTAAAAATTATTCAGCAGAAACAGGGATATATAAACCAAAAAGAGGGAAATCTCACATATCCTTTGTGCAGTTATGTATTTTCACAGTCTAATACTTCAACAATTTTACATCAAACTGCAACTTTTTTTGACTTTTAAATGTATATTTTAAATTTACCATCATCTGTCCTAAAAGTCATTGCCTAATTTGCATAATTGGCCATGTGCATGTAATTGTGATGGAGGCTGTAGGATAAAGGAATAACATTGTGGGAGAGAAAAAGACCCCTAAATATGTTTAAAACTACAAATGAACTTTCTTTTGCTAATTCTTGCTTTGTTTTTTATTTCACAATCCCAACCCTCCTCCTTTATCCTTGGGCTTGGCACCGGCAAAGAACATTTTACATTTACATCCTGCCCTGAATTTAAGCCTGGGTGGGATCAGCCAGTGGGAGCTTCACGTCTGAGTCTCCAAATGTCTCCAATAACACCAGAAAAGGTCGCTGGATTTGTTGCTAGTCGATTTTTTGAAAAAAAGTTGCTAGAGGGTTCTGAATGCTTGCTAAATATACAGTATAAGTTGATAACACTGCAGCTGCTAGCTGTCTGGAAAGCTAGCATGTTTTCTGAAAACACTGACGTGAAAGACTAAATACGCAAAGTAAACTTTATCAGTATGTAAAAAGCTAAATGTGAAAAGTGGCTAAAATAAGGATGAAACAGCAATGTCAGGAGATTGGCGGTGAAGTTAACGGTACTGTTGAGGTGACAGTCAGCTGACGTACAAGTAGTCAATTGTAACATTACACACACACAAGACATTTTATACATTTGCATTTATTTATGACGTTACAGTATTTATTTAATCCTACAAAAGGACAAAAAAATTAAGACCTTTGTAAACAAAATTCAATACTTTTAAGGCTTATTTTGAGAATATTAAATACAATACTTTTTTAATACTTTTAAGACCCCACAGGTACCCTGGTTTAGCTGTCCAACAGGATGAAAGCCAACTGTCAGTTTTGTCGGTTTGTTTGGCCTGAAGCATGTACAACTTTGTTGATGGCTCTTATCCTTACGTGGAGTCTGTGTTGTTCTGGGAGCCGGTCTATTCGCTCTCTGTTCTGGAGCTATTAAATATTCAAGTGTGTTAAAACGATGCCAGCGTTGCTGCCTGAATGACCATCCAAGAATCTTGGAAGTGTAGAAAGACAACTGACCAACATAAAACTCTCAGTTCTACCCAAAATCGCCATGTCCTACACATTGGCCCAGGCAGGCTTGACCGTGCATAGTCAGGCAGATTACATCGCAGTGTGCAGAGGTGCATGAGATGGTGGGTAGGGTTTGGTGCCTGCTCTCCTGTGTGAAGACCACGTTAAGACTCCATCGTGGATCCATGACAAGAGACTTAATCAACCCTTGAATGCGGCACCTCCTCCAGGGAGAGCACTCCCAAAGTGTGGCTTGCCTTCTCGCAACGCTGTTATTACCAACTCCTGAAAGCAAGTGGGAGGTTCAGATATGGCAGGCGTGATGTTCCACCCCAGCAATTAAAGACAGGAAACGAGAACAAGCCTGCCAATGACCTGGCGGTCTGAGGCTCTCACAGAATTAAAAAAAAATCTGGGTTGACAAGAAGCTGCTTTGTATATCCTTCTCTGGCAATGATTGGCAGTGATGCTAGGGCAGACAAATGTTCACAAAGAGGAGTTCAGACACAGAAGGTTTCATAACTATAATGCAAACTATTGTTGTAGTGTGGAAAAGGCCCAAAGGTATTTCTGAATGTTTTCACAGTGCTGAGAGAGAGGTTGGTGCAAGCATAGCATTCCTGATGTTCTTACCTCACACACAGTGGCACAAAAAAAGGAGCCCTCCCCCCAACACCACAACACACACACACAATGTTTCATGCAATTGTGTATAAGTATCCTGAGTTCATAATGACATGCTCTTCTATTTCCTCCTTGGCTGCACCTGGCTTGCAACCATGTAATAACTCTAGATTTTCCTAACCCTGTCTGTGACCTGTGCGTAAGTCTTTTAATGGACAAAAGGGACATCCAGTGACCTCAGCATCTACCTTCATTATGTTTTTTATATCACTATAATGCATATCAGAGCTATAACCCTAACATTATCGGATTATCTCAGATTTGACTTGAGAAACAGAAAGGTAGTGTTAAGAATTTGGAAGGTAGATTTTGAAAAATTTGCTTTGGATTAGAGGTTCTAACAAAAGACAGCGTCGAGATGTATTATATATTAAAATTTAGTTTTTAAAACTCGGGACTGTGCTTCTTAGATTTTGACCATATTTTGAATCGGTCTCTATGACTATCCCATTTTAGTATAAGTGCAAATAGGGCTGGACAATAAAACAATAACAATAATTATCGCGATTTGTTTTTCAATAACAATATAACAAATGTTCAATAAATATTCAATAAATGTTGGATTTTATTCACTTGAAACATACACAAATTAGGAATTATTTTTTATTAAGATGGGGTTTTTTGTTGAGGAAAAAAGGACAGAAAAAAATCTTTTACTTGTGTTTTTTTACTTATGTTTGCTTGTGCATATTTGTTGACAAAGATTTTATCCTAATTTTGAATTTGTTCTACCTCAGATTTGTGAAGTTATCCAATGTTTGGCCTCAAGTGTTGCCCATAAAGAAGAGTTTAAACCACAATAAACCATCTGGTTTCTTCAACTAACTCACTTTGAAGCAAAAATCAGCCTTTAAACTCGAAAGAAATAACAATTTGATACTTATCGTGATAATTATCGATATCGAAAGATATGAAACTTTTTATTGTGATAACTTTTTTTGGCCCCATCGTCCAGCCCTAAGTGCAATGCTAAATCGCTGGAATGCTCAGCAGACTAGCTTAGTTTAGCATCGTCCAGAGGTTCCAAAATCTCATTACCAGCAACTCTAAAGTTCACTAATTAGCATGTTGGATCTTGGTTGTAGAAAAACTAAAGTGTAAAAGCAATAAGTTGTGGGGTTTTTTTGGAGGATTATTTATTAGACAAGACTGCAGGAAGTTGAACTATTCCTTTAAAACAGATAACGCAGACAATGACAGCACAAGTAGCATGACGTTGTTACAGTATAATACCATAAAACTTCTGTCCACTGTTTGCATCTATGTAGATTTCATTAACCCTCTCCTAACCATAAATACAACCAAATCTTAACCATTAAAGTGGCCGATAAGAAAATGAATAATAATTCTTCAATTGATCACTTTCACATCACGATTTGCAAGGTACTGACAAACACTTTTCCTACTGATAAGGACGCCAGTTACCCAATACTGATGCCCAACATGTATAGTGTGTCTCCAGTCCCAGTCCAAGCTAGACAGAAGTCTTGCTGAAGAAATGCAGAGGCAGGTTACTGGACTGTGACACAGGCAGGCTGTCACCAACTGGCCCAGATAAAAGCCTGATTTAACTCTCATCTCAGGTACAGAGGCAGTGGAGTGCCAGAAAGATGCACCATCACAGTCTCCACAGTCAAGTAAATGGATATTAATTCTTTGCATCACAATCCTGCAAAAGATATTTTTTGAAGGAAAGACCTATTCTGCCAGCCATAAAATCTGCCATAAAAGCTCCAAAATCTCTATGTATGCATTCAGATTCCTTTCCTAGCGAGCGGGAAAATGTCCTATTTCACAATGTTGGAGTAATAACAACAGAGACAGTGCATCCAGAAAGTATTTAGAGCGCTTCAATTTATTAAAAATGAAAAAAGCACATAAGTACACATAAGTATTCATAGCCTTCGCTCAATACTTTGTTGAAGCATCTTTGGGACCAATTACAGCCTCACGTCTTTTTGAGTATGATGCTACAAGCTTGGCGCAACTATTTTTGGGCAGTTTTCCCCTTTCTACTTTGCAGGACCTCTCAAGCTCCATCAGGATCAGGCTGTTATAGGGAGCATTGTTGCACAGCCATTTTCAGATCTCTCCAGAGATGTTCAATCAGGTTTAATTCTGGGCCCCTGATGGGCTGCTCAAGTACATTCACAGAGTTGTCCTGTAGCCATTCTTTTTTTTTTATCTTGGCTGTGTGCTTATTGTCCTGTTGGAAGAACTTCTTTCACGTTTGAGGAAAATAATGAATTTCATCCATTTTGGAATAAGGTAACATAACATATCAAAATGTAAAAAAAGGAAAGCGCTGTGAATACTTTCCAGATGCACTGTCTCTTCTGTTGAATGAAGACTTTCATGCTGCACTACACATTTTTTGTGCCACTGTGTGTATTACAGAATAGTGAAACATTGCTCCGGCTTTGGCCCCCTGGTGAGCTCTCAGCATGGCACCTTTTCTGTTATTCTCTCTAGTTTTATCCGCTCCGGGCAGCACATTACAACACAGACAACTGCCCACAGAGAAAATTAAAAACAAAGGAAAGGAAGAATGGGACTTTTCAACAGTTTGTTCAAAGCGTGTTATGGCTAATTCCAGAAAAGGTGTTACCACAGATTGTTTTCCATCATGCATACCTCAATTTCTGCTTCAATTTCGGAGGAGTCCAGCAGAGTCACTTTGAAGGGGACAGTTTTATGCCGTTTGGAGCCTTTCTGGGGAGATCTGAGGTTCTTGTTCGGGGACGTCTTCTCAGACATGTCGTCTGTTTCTTTGTGTTCATCCACATACTTGGAGTTCTGTTCCTTAACAATTAAGCACAAAAAAGGCAGTTAAATGACACAGTTTTAGATTTCATCTGTCATCCCTCTATGGAACAAATACTTTAAAGATTTTGCTTTCTGATGTGAAGAACTGTGAAGATTTTAAAATACATTTGACAAAAATAATATAATACACAGTCCTTTCCAAAGTATTGGAACGGTAAAGCAAATTCCTTTGTTTTTGTGGTTCAGTGAAGACATTTGGGTTTAAGATCAAAAGATGAGTATAAGACAAGAGTTCAGAATTTCAGCTCTCATTTCCTGGTATTCACATCTAGATGTGTTAAACAACTTAGGAAAATATCACCGTTTGTATTAGACCACAGCATTGTTAGGTGAGCAAAAGTAATGGAACAAATAATCTTAAAGTAAATAACATTTAATATTTGGTGGTATAACCCTTGCTTGCAGTAACTGCCTCAAGCCTGCGACCCATCGACATCACCAAACTATTGCATTATTCATTTGTGATGCTATTCCGGGCTTTTACCGCAGCTTCTTTCAGTTCTTGTTTGTTTCGGGGTGTTTCTCCCTTAAGTCTCCTCTTAAGAAAGTGAAATGCAAGGGTTATTGGGTTAAGGTCAGCCGATTGACTTGGCCAGTCTAAAACCTTCCACTTTTTTCCCCTGATGAAGACCTTTGTTTTATTGGCAGTGTACGCTTTGGGTCATTGTCCTGCTGCACGATAAACTTCCTCCTGATTAGTTTCCATGCATTTCTCCGTAGATGGGCAGACAAAATCTTTCTGTCCACTTGTGAATTCATTCTGCTGCCACCATCATCAGTTCCATCATCAATAAATATTAATGAGCCTGTTCCAGAAGCAGCCATGCACGCCCAAGCCATGACATTACCTCTATGCTTCGGATCATAAGCATTTCCTGTCTTTCTCCACACTTTGGCCTTTCCATCACTTTGGTAGAGATTAATCTCGGCCTCATCAGTCCATTAGAGTCACACCATATTTCTGTCATCAACTACAGTTGTTTTCCTTGGCCGACCTGTTGGACGTCTGTTCCTCAGTAAACTAGTAGTTTCTTTCTTTTTCAGAACATTCCAAATTGTTGTGCTTGCTATGCCCAATGTTTATATCGATCTTCCTTATTTTCTCAGCTTGACAATGGCTTGCTTTTCTCCCATAGACAGCTCTCTGGTCTTCATGTTGGTTTATCCTCTTTAACAGGAAATGCAGTCTTTATAGGTTTGAACCAAGAATGAAAACTTAGACTAGTCATGCAGAGCTATTTAATGTTTGGACAATCAACCTAAAAGGCAACACCTGGGCAACAAGAAACATCTGTCAGTCACATGTTCCAATTGTTTTGCCCACTTGAAAAATGGTTGGGTTCAAACAAAGGGTGATATGTACTGAGCTGTTTAACAAATCTAGATGTGAATACCAGATAATGAGAGCTGAAATTCTGAACTCTTGTCTCATACTGGTCTTTTGATCTTAAACTCAAATGTCTTCAATGAACAACAAAAACAAAGGAATTTGCTTTACTGTTTCAATACTTTTGGAGGGGACTGTACCTTAAAATGCTGTCTTAACAACATCAGATCAAATTACTAAATAGCGTAGATCAGGTTAGCACGCTAAACTGCATGAATACTAACTAACTCTGAAGCACACAAAAATATGGGCATGTTTGTCACATCATGCACTTCTTCTCCCGGATCTTGGCTTCCTCAGAAAAGTTTTGGCAAAACTACAATCTGTCTTTTTTCTGTTTGTGTCTCAGCAGCAGGTTCCTTCTGGGTCCTCCCTTTTCATTCAGACGGCGACGGATGGTGCGAGCTGACAGTGTTGTACCCTGTGTCTGCAGGTCAGCCTGAATTTTAATGGAAGCTGATGATGTCCTTTAGCCATTATTTGAACAATCCTTCGTTGCAGTCTTTCATCAACTTTGCTGTTGGGTCCACTACTGGGGAAATTAGTTACAGTGCCATGGGCTGTAAATTTGTGACAATTTTCTGGGAGAAGTAGTGCATTATGTGACAGACATGCGGGGGTGCCCATATTTTTGTCCATGACTGCAGATATATACATGAAACAAAGTCAGACTTATATTTACAAAGTTTTAACAGATAAGACTAATGTATCGTTTGACCCCCTCAAATTGTTATTTTTGGCAGTTGTGTTACAGCTTGTGATGCTACATTGACTTCCTGTTTACAAAGTTGAGTCATTTGTTGAAAGTATTTCTCACGTTTCTCACTTGGTTGACTACTTGGACTTTTACCTTTTAATTAGGGCTGGACGATATGGCCAAAAATGTTGTCACTATAAAAAGAGTTATACCGTTTGGTATCGATAATTATCACGATAAATATCACATCGTTATTTCTTTCGAGTTTTAAGGCAGATTTTTGCTCCTGGGTGATAATTGCAAGAAACCCGATGGTTAATTGTGGTTTAAACTCTTCTTTATGGTCAACACTTTATGCCAAACAGTGGATCACTTCAAAAATCTGAGGTGGAACATTCAAAACAATGAGGATAAAATCTTTGTCAACATATATGCCTGAGTAAAATCATGCACAAGTTTTTTTCAATCCTTTTTCCTCAACAAAATAAACATCTTAATAAAAACATTAAGCCCTAATTTGAGTATGAATTAAGTGAAAAAAATAAAACAGTTATTGAATATTTATTGAACATTTGTTATATATTTATTGAAAAAATATATATTGTGATAATTATTGTTATTGTTTTACTGTCCAGCCCTACTTTTAATCTATTTACAAATAGCTGGTGCAGTCCACCCAAGTGGCACTTTAGAATCCCATTCCAGGTCCTAACTGATACCATTTCCTGTCTTTCCACTTAGAAGTCCGTGGCTTCAGTAATCCATAAGTGCAATTATGGCTGTGCTGACCTGTTTGGCCATCTTGCTGTCCGAAGCCGAGTCCTGCATGTCTGCTGCTGCTCCCTGTTGTCCGAGAGGAGTCCTATCTTGCTCTCTTCCTTGTGACTCAAGGCCTGATCCTTCAGCAATATAACACCAACCTGAGAAGAAACAACACAGCAAACATTTTCAAATATTGTCTTAACTGAGTAGAGACTTCTCTTCAAAATGCCATGTCAAAAGAATAATGCATGCTTTCTTTCAGAACCAAAATAGCCGATATGACAGCGGTAGCTGCAGCTGGAGACTGTGGAAAATTCCAAAGACAAATGCATTTACCCAAAACAATAAAGCCACTAGCGCCAGGATCACACCTTCATTACAGATTCTGAAAGCTGTGGATTTTTGATACAATCCGACTTCCACAGACATAATTCACCTTGCCATCAAGGACATTTACTTTAATTATAAAATTCCCCACTCAGCCAGATAATGATCATCTATTTAAACAAGACAAGCTCCAGATCACGATAACCAAAAAAAAAATGAATTAGTGAATTAGGCCATGAGCGCCACCGTCGGTCCTCATGACTATCAACTGCGCATTCCTCCACTCACAAAGGTGCTAAACCAAAAAAACTGATAAGAGAACTATCACTCATCCATGAGTGGGTATGAATGTTGTTAACGCTCCACGGTTCAATGGACTATTTAACTGCCTAAAATGGTACAGTAGTATGTAGGTTCACATCATAGTGTTGTCTTTAATTTGTCTAATAAAAATCATATTCAGGCACAAGACAAAGATGCACACAGTGTAATGTGTCAATACAGAGGAGCTAAAGCTTGTATATATGTTCTGTGTGTGTAGTAAAGGGGCTACAACCTTAATTTTAATGTGCAGCCCTGTGTTGTAGAATGACAAATAAATGAACCTTGAATATTGAGGTAGTGAGGTCAGTTAAGAAAGGTGGGAATTGTGTTTTACCTACTTGGAAGATACAGTATGTTAAAGTTGTATATTTTTAGGGGGGAAAAAATTGAGTTGGATGAGAATCTTGATAAGCCCCATTGTGAGGAAGTCCAATATCCAGTTGCCGAGTGTGGTACTCAAGCCCAGAGTGCTAGGTTTGCTAATCAGCTTCATGGTTGTGTTGAGTGCTGAGTTTTTCTCAAGGAAGACTGAGTGGAGCGCAGTGGAGATCTGTGGATCTGTTGGTTCTCAATGCCAACTTGTGACGGTCCGGCTGCTGGCTGGGATGTTGTTCTTCATGTGCCCGAGAACCAGTTTCTCAAAGCAATGATGAATGAGAAATGATGAGAAATGAAAGTGGTAAATAAAAATGAAGCCTTTGCTCTGGGATTTTGAAGACACAAAAACTTGACATTCATGGGAATGGTAGGGATGGCTGGAAGAGGTCCTGCTCCATTGTGATATTGTCCGTATTTGGTCACTTGCTCAAGTAGAAAAAGAAGCTGCCCATCAACCCCCAAAATAAATGTTGCTTTATAACCACTCAGTGGATTCTCCACCAGATGCCCCATGTGCAGCAAATCACATCAACATAATGCAACTCAGTGGATTGCTGACTGAGGATGACGCATGTAGCAGCAACTGATCCACATCAGACAGAGACAATGACACCTCCGAGAGTCAGGAACGTCTTAACATATTGCACATGGTTAGAGGAATGTATCGTCCTCCTCTGCTGGAACGTCCTCTTACTTACAATCCCAGTGATTTGATAAAAATGGACTCTTCTTCTTCTTCTCCTTGGGGAAAAAAGTGAAAAGTGGATTGGTATGTCCACTCAGGGCCTCGTTTGACTCTCGCTGTCTGATCCAGATGTGCACTGAGCTACAAGTTGCTTAGTCGATTTTCCCTCACTCACTGAATCGTGGATATGACTGCCAAGTTAACTCCCTGCCTGGAGCGGAAAAACTCTGTCGGGTATGATGTTTTGATGGCGAAGGAAGCAAATAGTGAGCGCCACCACGTCTTTCTGTTATCGCCTCCCAGTCTGATTCAGTCAAGTTGAAAATAACAAGCGTCTCCCCTGTGTACATTGCAGGTGCACACTTTCTCATTCTGCCCAAGTCAAACAGAAGCTGCCATCCCCCCTTCACTTAACATCCACCTGGGCGGCATGACACAACGCATTCATCTACAGCCGTCTGTGTAAATAAACCTGTCTGAGCTGCGCTGTGCTCACAGCAACAAATAATCTGAAAACAGCTCCGGTCCGACCATTTCTGATCCCCACTGTGGACATTTTTCACTTCTGTTCTGAACACATTAATGAGCACATAGCCAACCATGACAAGTTTTCTAATCATACCCAAATTGATAGTTACTCTTGCTTTGAAGGGGCCATTAAAAATTTGTATGAAACACGTCAAACGATAATGAAAAAACCCTTCGAGCACACACGCACACAAAATTGGGAATACAAATCACGTAATCCAAAGTTAGTTTGTGGTGAATGGGGTCTCTCATTGAGACATCTCCTCATGTAATCAGATTAATTGCCAAATGAATGCAGATTGATGTCATGGAGCGAGGCAGCACAGCCCTGCGAATGCTTTCATTTCCTGCAACAGACCATTACCCACAACTGCTTCTGTCAGCCGAACGACCGAGACCTCTTTAGAAAGCCCCTTACAGAGCAGAAATACACTGCCTCTTTCCTTTTGTTGCACATTGAGGGCAGTTCACTGACAATGTCTGTCTTTGATATCTGTATATCAGTAATAATGACTCATCACAGAGAAAAGAACATTGTTTCCTTAGGGGGTTATGAAATTCCACTCTTCTCTAAAAAGTGTAGCCTTTTTCCCTTGTCCCTCTTCAGTCTTTCTCTTCATTCTCATCAGAGGTAAGCTTTAATCTAAGTAAGGCAAGTGGAGAGAGAATAGAGAGGGAGCTCGCATGTCTGTGGAAGAGTACTGGCTCAGCTCCTAGATGCAGTTGCCATGGTAACAGCATAGAGTACTCTTCTTTTTTCCCCCACTCCCGGTCGTCTCTCACCTCAGAGGAGTGACAGAAAACAGAAAGATAAAACCAAACATGGAGGGAAGATGAGAGGCCAAAAGACGAGGCGGCCCAGAAAGACAAAGGGATCAAGGATAAACTGACGAGATAAGAAGAGACGAGAGGGAGGAAATAAGCTGATGTGGCGTCGCGACTCACAGGAAATGTCAAACAGCCTCCCCTCTGGTTGGCCGTGGAGGAGCCGCACACGAGGACGGATGGGGAGTTTGAAGTAGAGACGCAGGCCGGTGTTGCTAACCTCCCTCCGCCGGCCACCAGCAAAACACAACCTACTCCTCATCTGAACCCTGACAAAGCACATCACTATTTGGACAATACACTAATTACTTTGTATAATCCATGGCTCTGCTTGGTGGTCTTAATCACAATCAATTAACCGCATGCACTGGCGCACAATACAGTCATGTATGACAAAGAGCACTGCACTGGCAAAAAAGACAGGCAATAAAATAGCGACTGCCATGCATCCCCTTACAAGCTTGTGAACTGTTTTCATATTCAGTTATTACTATATAGTCATGTGAATGAACACAGATCTGCAGCTACAGATATCAGAATGTGTTCATCGTACTGAATGTACACACATTTTACTTTGAAAGACAGTCCAAAGTGCACCTCCTGAGTGCTTTCACTGAGAGGAATATTCAAATGTTACTTTTGAGGTCACATTCATGTAAGTAGGGTCAGGTGGAGCAGAAGCTCTCTGGACAACTGCTTTCAAATGATGTTAGGGGAAAAGAGGAACGTGGTCAGAGCAAAACCGCATTATTGATGAGTAAAAGTAGAAAGAATTTACAGTATCACTGTTGGATGGTGAAGAGATGTCTCGGATTCCAGACACACAGAGCTATAATCCTGTCCTGCTTTGGGTTTCAAATACAGGTGCAAAGTGGAAGAAGTTATTTGAATTGTCCGGAGGTAAAACTCCTGTTTATTTTCTACAAACACAATGTTAGGTGACTGATAGGGCTTGGACGGATATGAAACTTCTGCTTCAATCATCAGTCGAAAGATGAGCCACTGCCTTAATATAATGCCAGGTTGTTTTTTTTATAAAGTGGTAAAAAAAAATCTGCCCACTAAGCTTAGAATCCTGTTATGTGCACTGCTATCTGTAAAGTTAAGCTAACGGTTGCTGTTTGTAGAAACGTGATAATTAATTCAACTTGTATCAGTTCAGTTTTAGATTCTGGATCAATTTTGGAAGAATTCCGCAATGTGGTGCTGGGTTTTGTTTCCTATTCCAAAAATGATTTGCTATATTTTTCATTTGTTCCAACTCTTATATGTGTCTAAGATGTGAGTTACTTTCATCAGTCCATCCAATAGTAACATTTCACTCAAAACCACAATTACCTCTTTTCCACCAACAAATAACTGAACTGGTTCGGAACTGGTGCTGGTTCAAAGTTGGTTCACAGCTGGTTCAACTTGCGAACCTTCTCAGAACCTGTTTGTTTCTCCACTGACTAGAGAGCCCAGCGAACGACGTCATTACGTCACTGTGTACGTGGTAAAAAAACGGTTCTAGTCCAGCAAAGAGTTGGTGCCGCTTTGGAACCAGTTTTCCTGGACGAGAACCGGTTCTTTGGCTGTCGAAACACAAAGAACTGGTTCGCGAGTAGGCACCAGCTCCGAACCAGCTCTCAAAGTGCTTTAGTGGAAAAGGGGCTAATGGGACATGTTCAGTGGGAAAAAAATACTCCCACTTGGCCTCACGTGTTTTTCCATGAAGTGTTTCTTTCTAAAAAATGTGATACTGAAGTTTTAATGGGCATCTGCTACTGTACCAGGCAGTAAAATTTGAACACCTAAACTCCGGCTCTTCCACCTAGAAAGCAACAGTGCTTTTGTCTGGCGTGTCTGTGTCCCACTAATCCACGGCACACTGCAATATGTCAGTGACAGTTCGTGCAGTAACTCAGAGAGAGGCATGATGGGATCAAGGACACCGCTCTCATTCACCAACATCACACATACGGCCTGTCATACGCGCTGACAGCATCAGTGTAACACTGATGGAAGCTACTCAGGCATTGCCTAGAGCACTGTTTTACAAGGCGCCGTGCGTTAAGAGATACAGTTTTTTTCCACTCTTGTGGTATTCTCTTCCTAAGACAACGATGCAGCCCAAGCACCTCTCCTAGCTGGAGTGCCCCCTCATTACTCTGCTTAGTTTCCTGGGTGAGTGCTGTCAATCGAACGGATGATGACAGACGAGGCCTGAGTGGAAAGACTGAGGCTGAAGTAAAGTAAAGACACAACAACTTCACATTCCTGCAATACGTCTGGAATCACCCCAAGAGGAACGACTCCACACGGCTGTTGTAATATTACATGCTTGCCTTACCTCTCGGCAGAGATGTCTGAACACAAAGCCGCAAACTGTTTAGTACTAGGCTATTTTAAATCGCTAGTTCACGGACGAATGTCAACACACACAGTCAAAGATAGAGAGCAGAATAACCAAGAGCCAGCTCCCGGGCTCGATATAAACTGCTGCTGAGACGTCATTCTGTCACAGTGTGTCTAATGGAAGCTGACCTTTCTCATGCTGCGCTGAAGACCACTGGTGCATGCACGAGGAGGGACACCGCTGACGGATCTGTACCTGAGGCTGCCAGACGCCATGCACCGCAGGGATTACAAAAGCTAGCCCCCCCCCCCCTCACACGTCTTCTATCATCTGCCCTCTCCTCAACTGATAAATGGGCAAAAGCAGCATAGCTACAGGAAGAAAATGCAGTTTGAGAGCATACTAATGGGAGTTTAGAGCATGGAAATGAGGCCACGGGTGTTGGAGCACATGGGTGGTTGTACGGGCATCATCATGAACCTCGGGGGCAGGGAGACACATGGCGGCAAGGCGAAGCTTGTTGGCTTGTCAAAGCCTCAGACCCATAAATGACATTCTCTGTCATAATCTCTGCTTCTTTAAAGGCATTTACACTTCAAACGCTTGATTTTGAGATATTCTCTTTGTCTCATGTGAGTGCTCAGGCTACAACTGTTAAAGTATCTTCCAAAACAAGTCTTCCAGCAGCTTTTGTTTCTTCTCACCGCCTACTTTATGCCCGAGTAATTATTATTTCATGGCGAGGGCTCAATTTTTTTTTTTTACACCAAATGGAAATAATTTGAGGATTATGTTTTACTAATTATGAAAAAAATACACTCTTGTATCCCTCCAGATGCATACTTGTTGTTGCCACTTGCACGTTGCATGAAAATGTATCTTGAGTCTGACACCGCACATGTCTCCTGTTTCATCGTTTCCTGTCAAAAAGTCCTGTGACAATCTCAAAGGCTAGTGTGTAATTGTCTCAGCATGAAGCCTCCGCTGTGCTCCAGTTAATGAGAGACTGTCACAATGGTTGCACATCCCAGACCAGATTCTCCACCACTATAATCCATGAGCGGGAAAATTATTTCCTGTAGTTTAGAACCACATTTACAGGCGGTTTTTGGCTTTAGTAAAGTGCTCATGACAAAACAGCAAACAGGTCAGTGCGGTTTCAGTAATGTTGAATGAAACTGTACTAGCAAGCCTTCTTACTGTTTAGTGTAGCATTACGCATTGTTAAGATGCTGACAATATTAACATACCACTTTTTAACCCGGCGACTGTCAGCAGGCAGATTGACAGTGTTATTTATGAGTACATACATTAGTCGAAGTCACTTCCCTTATCACTTTAAAGCATACTTTCTATTCAGTTTCAAACCTGTAATACAAGACACTCCAGAGGACTAAAACTCAACAAAATCCCAAACATCACTTTGTTCTCCATTAGATGAGATGATCTTAAATGTGCCGCAGTTCAAATCAAGCTGTCAGTAAGTCCACATCTCTCAACAATTTCAACCGGGGATCGTCTGATGACCCAAAGTGCTTGAAGTTAGTCCTCATTTTCCCTTCCCTTTGAAGAAATACACAAACGCCATCCCACACAACACGCTCTCGCTTTCCCTTTGATTTCCCTTTATGCATTAGGCCTACATTAATTTAGTTTTCTTTTTGTTCTTATGTATATATTTCATATTTATTACATTTTCTGCAGTTGTCTTTTTTACTTCAACTGTGATGTGTTTACAAAGCACTCTTGTTCTTACTCCTTCAATGTTTTGCACTGTTCACTGCACTTTGTCATTATGCACATTTTTATGCAGAAATGAATCAACTTGCAATCAATTTGAAAGTACACAATGATTCCAGTCGGCCATTTTAGCCCCTTTCAGACATGTAACTTTTGACCGTTTGAAATGTTGGCTAAATAATGTCTTTTTGTCTTGATTTACTTTTATGTGAAAGTCACAACTGCAATCTTTCTAGGACGGGAAAATTTCCAACACTGCATAAAAACTGCTGCATTAATTATACTGAATAAGTCAAACAAAACATACCAGGTTTTACTCTTAATGTGTGTGCTTAACTTTGTGCTCCTGCAGCCATCACATTAAAGCTGAGTTAACTTTTTTTTGGTGACTTGAGGTAAATGCAACAAGCTGTTAACAAGTTGTGTTTCTCCACCAACACCCGAGGGAAAATATCTGGCTCTTTAGCTGCAAAATGCTGCTCAACAGCTACGTTGTTTTGGTGCTGGGCAACATACACTGCGTTCATCTTAAAACAACTTCACTGAAAACAGCTGCTTGCTGCTGCTGGAAGCGGATTAGAGCTGCAAGAGTGAACCAAATAATTAAAGTCAGGCTTAAAATAACGAGCTGAGAGACACTAAAAAAGGCCTGACATAAGCGGAGGTGGCGTGGGTGCGAGGGCCCCAAATGTTTTGTCAGTTGCTTGTATATACAAGAGAACTTTGAACAGTTAGGTGACAACCAACGTGAAAACCGCTCAGTTTTGCTGTTCTTATCAAATGAAACAGGCACTTCACTGCAGTGGACTTTCGGAGTGAGTCCGGTGTCATGTAAACTTAAATGACTTGGAAGCAGGTGGGCCCCGTGATGAAGCTCCGCTCCCACTGTGCTGAGAGTCTACCTCCGCCCCCGGCTGACAGGAACTGTTGAGTCGGGTAATTCTGTGTGGATTTGTCTCTGTGAGCAACCTTTCCCTTTACACATAACACAAGAGTTTAACCTTTTGTTAAAATGTGACAGATCCAGCTTTAATGCGACAGCATTCAATTGAGAACAACTTTTTCCTTATTCCCCAACACACCTCTGCTCTTCAGAGTTGATGCCAAATATTGAGCAAGCATTGGCCTTTTCTCTAAGTTGTGTCATGTTCGAATAAAGCCATTTATGTAAGAGACACCTTCAGAATGCCAAAAAGCTATCACTTTAACAGACTAATGACGGACTTCAGTCTTAGTTCTACCTTCCTTTATTTAATGTTTGGTAAATTTACTGAGTTGGTGTAATCAACTGATTACAATTGTATATATTTATGTCAGTAATCACTTACACAGCATTCATGTCATTACACTGTCCCTGGATCCCTGTGCACTCTATAAACATCCATTTGCATCTCTTCAGTCTATAGTTACAGTGAGATAAAGTCTGTTGTGACCTCCATCCCTTCGAAGTGCCTCATGACCCGGTTGCAATCGTGACACAATACCTACTTTGTTTCCTGTTTGCGTGGCAAGCGCAAGGCTCGGATTAGTTTTCCTTTTTAGTGGAAAACGGACACGTTTCTTTAAAATGTACTCTGCTTCAAACCAGAGTCTCATTTTGGTCAGTTTCCAGAGACAAGGTGTGTGTTTCAGCACAAAGTGTTAAAAAAAACATTTTTTTCTTTTGTGATTTTTGTCTGCACTTTTACACTTTTGATGGATTCAAGGTCAATCAACAGTACTTCTGACTTCTTTTACTCAAAGCACAAATATTGCTTTTTTCAGTGAAGATTTTAATGCTGCGTCTGTCCCACACTAAAAAATGACAATGAAGTCTTGTGTCGTTTGCATCCTAATTGTCTTTACTCAACGGTGTTTTGCAAGCACATGCCCTTCTTCAGAAATGGCTGTCGAATAAATCCAGAGAAAACAACACAGCCACAAGCCTTGGATATCTACGGTAGGAAGGACGCAACTAACTGCCTCCTAACACTGAGCGGTCATTTATATACACGGCAGTAACCTCGAAGGTGGTTTTTCCAATTTCCTTTCACCTTTAGAAGTCATACAGAGCGCCATAAATCAACAGGAAAATGGTGGGTGTCAGAGAGCCCTCACAGCAGGACTCATCTCTTCACAGGTCGCCTTGAGTTATAGTCACACCACACACACACACTCTTTCATTTCAGGGGATCACGATGGATCAACTGCCAATACACAGGAAACATTGCTGGGATTCCCATGAGCAAGCCTGAGCATCGGCGCAGAATGTCTCGGAATTTGTCAAAACTACACTAAACTACAGAATAAAAGTATAAAATAAAAGCAGTTGTTTTTGTCTTTGGAACATATTTTTATAGATTTAATGGCAGCAGATCATAAAAATCAGAACGACATTACAGTGTGCTCCGATGGGAAGAACTCAAGAAAACTTAAGAGGGTTGCTGGACGTGAGCTATTTTGGCACAAATGGGCCTCCTGCTAGCTCCCAGCAGCAGCACTCTCTGCCAGCTGAACACATCCTGCTGCTACCCAGCTAGCTAGAGCAGCACTCAGCTGTTGTTGGCTAATGGACTGCTTAAAGTGAGAGGAGGGCACAGCAACTGCGGGCCTGTGCACACATCATGGCTGGCGTGCTGCAGGTGCAGACCGTTGCCACACAAAGAGTTAGCGGCTGGAGTGCATGAGTCAGTGTGTTAATGTTTATTTGCTTGCCTGCGTTCCTCAAAACCTGTTCTTCACACACACACACACACACACACACACACACACACACACCCCAGTCATAAGCTTTTCCAAGGAGAGCGGCGCACACTCCAAAATATTTTGGCTATGGGCCAATTCACATCCTCCATGCCAGGATGCACAGAATGAAGCTGTGGCCTGGCTAAGGCTAATGCTATCTATGGCTCTTCCACATGCAAGTGAAATACCGCAGTCCCACAACAGAGTGAGGAGAGGGCACACAGGAAAGAGGGAAGAAGAGATGACGTGTGCGGTGTCTCTGTAACAAATTGCCAGACTGATCCACAACCAAGAGATTATTTCACACAAAACACTATGGCAACAGAGCCTGCAGCATCACCCATTGTGGCGGTCATGGCCCATTTGAAGCTCATTCCCCCAGTGCCTATGGGAGAAGGTGGAACAAGGCCACACCATATGGTATTCTATGTGGCAGGCTGCAGCACTCTGCGGGAGAGCTTAGCTGTGAAAGGAAGGATTCTGTCTATTGGACTAATTAATGTCTCTGTGATCCGATCATAACCGGGCTGGAGGCCCTTTGCCAGACAGCACCTTTGCCAGGCCACAAAAACAAAGCAAGCAAAAAAGGCATCCCGCTTTCCATTTTAAACAGACGATGGTTCTTGATCTTGACTGCAGATGAACCCACAAGGTCAAGAAGGAGGCGTGTTTTAAGGCAGTTACATTTTATCTCTGCCTTTCTTTCTCTGTCTCTTTATGTTTCTCCCCCGATGCCCTTTGCGATCTGGAATAATAAGTAGTTAGCGTCTTATCTGCTAACAGCTCCATTACAGCGCACAGATGAAGCTGCATAGATCTCAGCAGGTGCAATCCAGCAACAGTGCTCTGTAATAACAGTGGATTCCACCACAGTGACATGTAATTATCATGTCCTGAGGTTGAAACTGTTTTTAAAAAATCATCAGAGTCAGGTCCTAATAATGGCTTCAGCATGCTTTGCATTTATATTAAGGTTGTATTGATAGGCGTTCAGTGGGTGGTATGTGCTCTGTTGTCAACTGGTCATACTGGAGGTAGATTTCTCTCTCACACAGACACAGTAAAGGACATAAACTACAATTTTTTTTTTTATGTCTTACATTATGTAACGAAGCCAACCAGGAATGAAGCTGCTAGGCCAGTGGTTCTTAACCTGGGGGCTGGGATTTGCTACTAAAGACACAAAAAAAACCCTTAAAACTAACTAGACAGATTATAGTTGTGAATGGAATCACTTTGGGTGGACACTAAATTTTTGCACTGTTTAATCCTGTAGGTCGCGGTAATGCCAACCGCTATAAAATGCCAAAAAAAAATAAGAATTTAAAAAGAGTTCTCTTTTTGAGGGTTTAAATAAGCCTTTACAGTGAACTACGAGGCATACAGGCCTCCTAATATTCAGTTATATTTGAATTACAAAAGTAAAGAAATATCTTAATCTTGAAATGTATCTGTGTTCATTTTATTGATTATAAAATGTGTGAAAGGCAGACATATGACACATTTTATACTACTTTCCCCCCCCAGAAATCTAAATGTCAGCAGACAAAGAGTGCTCACACATGACCTGAATCAGTTCACTAATAAAAGATTGAAGAAAAAACAGCAAATGCCAACACTTTATTTAAATTTTTCATTAAAAAAACAATTAGGTTCACAGACTTATGGTTTGTGTTCATCTAAACATAACGTGATGTTCAGTGAACTGTGAAACCACTACAGGCTGTGACTGCAATCTAAAGATAAGACATTTACAGTTTGCATTGGGCTACATTTACCTCTAGTGAGGCATCCGCCGTAACAATAACATCTCCACCCTCCACCTGCTCTGATCTGAGCAGTCAGCTGTAGTGGTTATTATCGTTCCTTTCTTCTTTTTGTTTTTTTAAAGTTAGCGTTTTTTAAGATTATTTTTCTGGCTTTTTGCTTATATTTGATAGGAAAAACTGAGGAGCAAGACAGGAAATGTGGGAGAGAGAGGGAACGACATGCAGCAAAGGGCTTAGACTTGTGCATTGTACGCATGCTCTACCAGGGGAGCTAACGGGTACCCGGAAGTTATAATTTTTCTGTAATATCTATTCAATGTATCCACATTCAGTAATTAGTCGACGTAATCAACGTCGTCGACTATAAAAAGTCGGTAACGTGAAATTTCATTGAAAACACGTCATTACAGAGAGGCTGTTTAAGGGAGAGATAGCAATCTTCTTATGCAATGCATTACACGAAGTGGTGGGGGTGGTATCTGACTCCTTGATTATAAGACTATTCGCGAAGAACAAGTAATCATGCGAGAATGAGTAGTATGTAGCTGCAGTACCAAAGGCTGCAGTTTCAGGAACGCAATCCTAGGACCGGAACAGCTTTTGTAGGGGTCCTTGTTTACTTTGATACTGCCAGCTAGCTGGCTGGCTAGCTAGCTAGCTAGCTATGTTATTCTTGACAGTCATCCAAAGCCAGTTAACGTTACCCTTATCCTAACCATCACAAGTTGTGTGCCTAAATCTAAGCTAGTGATTATATGCATGTCGACAGGTTAACCCTACAGCTGCTAGCAGACACATAGGCTCGTGATGAGGCCTACATAACATTCTCCACTTATACCCGTTTCCTCTCACTCACTGCTGCCTTCTCGTCTCATTCTCTCTGGTTGATTCCAGACTGGAATTCAACTGGAATTTCCAGTTGAATCGAACTATTGTTAATCCTGTCAGGTTCGACAAGTCCTTCCCCTACTGTGATTGGCTAATACTCCTCACTTGTGATTGGATGCTGACACAGGATAACAATAAGCCCAAATTCAAGCGATGCTACCATGGATGCTACAGAGCTGCTAATGAAATGTGCAAACACTACCAATTGAGCAAAGCACCTGTAGGACCAACACTCAGACCTCTATAAAAGAAGCAAAAAACTTGCGTCGATGCTTCGTTTAATCCATATAACTATACAGCATACTGTTTCTGGCGAACATTTATTACTGTCGGACATCGCACTTACGCTGTGAACACAATGTGATTATGATGGCGCAGTTTACAAAGTTGAAGAAGAGAGAGACAATAGAGACGAACAAAGAAGAAAGTGTCCAGAGTATGAGATTATTTCAAGAAAACAACAAATCTGTAATGTTACAGTCTGTCCACCGTAAAACAAAACTTATGTCGCTGCCAAGCAAAAAGTACTTCTCAACGACTTAATCGTTGAAATAATCTTTGAACTTTGAATCCTAAAATCATCGTTACCTGCATAGCTTACTGGCTAGTTGGCAAACGTTCACTGAGAGGGCTCAGCTGCCTCACCATGGTGAATTATGCTAGCTACTGTAACTAGCATAATAGCTAACAGTCACAATCTTAAAATGATAGGTATATTTGATATAATTATCGATATATCCTCCAGGCTGTATGTCGAAGTGTCCTTGGGCAAGATACTGAACTGAACTAATTGCCCACCAGTGTATGAATGGTGAATGCAGATGTAGTGTAAAAGCACTTTGAGTGGTTGAAAGAGTAGAAAGGTGCTATACAAATACGGAGCATTTACATTTACATTTACAATACACCAACCATGCCCTGCAATGGGTGCTAGGAAACCCCCTAGTGTAATGTAAAATACTTTGTTTTCCCAGTGTGTTTTTAACAGTGCAGCGGTGTACAGGCAACAAGTGAACATTGTATCAATAAATTACAGCATTCTCAAACTTTAACTATTGATGACGGTTTAGCCTCTTGATGCTTTACCCAATTTCGTTTTTCACTGCACTACTTCACTGTCACAACCACCTCAAGACCCAGTGAAACAACAAGCAGCTGCTCAACATGAAAGCACATCATCTACAGCAGAGGTTTTCAAAATGGGAGGCGGGCCCCCGGAGGGCTCCTAACTGTTTTAGGTGAGGCTCAGTGAATGGAAGCGCAATAATATGACATTACTTACTACACTGTTATTAGTTATCAAAAGGAGATCACATAGACTAGCCTAAACATGTGGGATTCGGTTAAAGAGATAGTTTAGAGATACAGCAGTTTTGGGAAATGTTGCTGTTTTTCCCCACTTACCCAAAATCAGAAAATATTAAATGCCTCAGGACAGACCTTTTTATGTATTTATTGTGATGTGATCATATAACATAATGATGATCCCATAGGCATCCAGGGGACCTATACTTTGAAACACGTTCAACATACCCAGGATATCTTTTCGTCATCTGGCTTCAGAAAACCTAACAATCAAAATCAGGCTAAGCGGTCACACGAAGCTGATTATCAACTCAGTATTTCAACCCAGGGTTTCCCAGTCCAGCAATGAGTGCGTTCACAGAAAAAGGGCCAACGTTTGCAAACATGGACACGTCTACTGGTAGCAGAGTGGTATATTTTACAAGAAGAGCAAACTATAATATTAGACAAATTAGAAAAAGTTCAACAGATAATCCAGGCCAAAAGCAACACAGCTGCAGCTGCCATGTGCAGAAAGACAGAAAAGCTCAGATTTTGAAATGAATGAATGAAACTCCGTCAGGCTCTCTACCAAAATCTTTTGTTCAGTGTTGATATACATAAATATGCTACCAGACATGCTTGTGCAAACAAATGTATTTTACCAGAAGTAGTCACCAATTACAGAAAGAGAACATTCAGTTTTAGAGCAATGCAGGAATGGAACCTACTTCCCAAACAAATAACACTAATAGAAAATCATCCTAAATTTAAGATTCAATTATAAAATTTCATTTTACATTTGTGTAACAGCAACTTTTTGTGCTTTTTTATTGTAACATTCACTGTATATTAAATTTATTTGAGATGGTGGTTTAACCCTCATGTACTCATGAGGGTTAACCCTCATGCAATTCATGCAAACCTCTTTCTGGACCCTAGGAAGAATAGTTCAGCTTTTTCTGTGCTAATGGGGATCCAAATAAATAAATAAACAAATAAATAAAATAAATAAAAATGTATTGCTATGATGTGTTCTTATGCCGTGTATGACAATTTTAGCCTTCCTCTTTCAACTCACTTTGAAGAACTTCTTGTCACTTCAAAAATCAGATTCATTTATTTAACAAATTCGAAGATGTTCCAAACATTGTTTTACATTAACTTCATTAAGTGATGAAACGAGAAATCCATTCACGCCATAGAAAGTGCTCAGACTTTGGTCAGAAAACTGTATCTCAACATTTACTGAACTCTCACCCACATTACCTGCGTTTAAATAGCAAAAGGTAGGGTGCTACATGATCAGTCAAATGCGACCTTAAGTCATAATAAACAAATTCATTGGGAATTTGTTTGTTTGGGAAAATAAGAAAAGAAAGAAAAGTGAAACCATTTCTTTGGCATGCTGTTTGAAACAAGCTGGGGAGCAAATTAAAAATATATAATTCAAAGCAGTAAGTATGGTTTGGTGTCATATATTAAAAACCCAACAAGTAGCCTAGAAGGCTTCAGTGCTTCAGTGAATCTCCATTGCAGGTGATGTCAGCGAGATCTCCACATCTCCCACAGTTGCCTATAAAACAGTCTATAGGGTTTTCTCCAGATGTTTACGTCATTTTCCAAGAAAATTGATTGGTCAGCGGACTGTGTTTAAATAGCATGGATCTGTTATCTTTATCACAGCCTTCTATGGAGCAGGTTAGCCGTTCAGCATAAATTACCATGGGTTACACAGAGTTAAATCTGATGTTACTTCAATAATGTCAAATCCTGCTTCGTAGTACAGACCCCAGAAATTGACATAATCAAAGGAAGTAAACTAATGGAGGTGAGGGGGTACCTTTTATCAACTCAAATAGTATCTAACTACTCATGGATCTTTAGCAATCTGTACATCTTAACTCTATCCATAGGAAACAACGGATGAAATAACGCACAGATAAATTTTCTCTTTTTTACAAAAAGAGAGCAAAACGTTACGCTCTGTGTACAATATACAAGGAGCCACTCAAGTACAGACATATGTTTTTCTGCCTCTCGATGAAGAAAGCATCGTAGTTCACTTGTTTTCTCTGTTGTGTTTTCACCAGAGATACCCACAATATTCTGTGATACAAAACGCTTTTGACCTTGACTTTGAAATTACATTTTCTAAAAGTGATCTTTAAAGATGTATTTTTACATTTAGGAATCATAATCGGTTTGAATGTAGAAGACATTGCACAGAAATATTTTGAATACATTATTTCTAAGGAAGCAACAGGGCCTTTTAAATTACGTGGCCTTTAGCCACTAACTCTACTTTAAGGGTGCAAGTGTTGTTTCCAAAGTCGAATTATAATCTTTTTAGTATTTTGAAAAAGTAAAAATCCTCCTGTTTGAAGAACAGTCAAGCAGTAAATATTTGGCATTTTGCTTGATGACAAAACAACTTAAACATTAATCGATTAGCAAATTTGTCATTCAATTAATTTTCTGCTGCTGCAGGCATAGAGCAGACGAGGTTCTGTTGTGTTTCATGGCTGACTAACTCTGCATTTTGGGATTTTCTCAACACAGCCTCTGAGGTGCAAAACAAAGGGTATTGTATAAAAGGGGAGACTGTTCCACATCTCATTGAGATGCTTCCTCGCATCTCTTTTGGCTTCACCACTGAAAAATCAAATTTTCTTCTGCAAATGTGCAGAGGAAGACTTTCAATTCAAAGTAAAGCCAGTATTGCTGCTTCTACTTACTAATGTATTTGAATCAACATTAGAAAAACTAAAGTCTCACTTTGCCTTAGCTGCCTGAATAAGTTCTCAAATAAAGTTTAAATGTCTACGTTTTTACATCAAGACAAACGGACATAACAGTATAGTGGTCTCAAGTATTAAAACTTAGAATGTTATTGGAACTGTATACAAAGACCTGACATTTAAAGACAGTTTGCTTCCACGCACATTTCTTTAGGAAGTGGACCCCTAACAGGTTTTCTCTTGTGCATTAAAGGGGTATTTATCAGGACAGTGTTAAACACAAGCTGCTCCTGAAGTTTCTAGCTTTAAGATTTTAACATCTCAGCTTCAGATTTACGACCACAGTGACCACAGAGCAGGTACTTTGATAATAATAATAATAATAATAATAATAATAATAATAATAGTATGTAAAGTAGTTAAAAGCACACAAAACTCCAAAGACAGGTGTTAAATGTGCTGGATTAAAAAAAACAAAACAATTATACGCCAATGTTGGTGAAAGAACAACATGTTTCTTCATGGTTAGTGAGTTTTGAATCTGACCCTCACATAACCCAGCATTTTGAAATTTCAGTTTAATATTGTTCTGATGAAATATTGAAATCAAACCACCTGTGACTCAAACAGACTTCTTCAAATACATTTCATGCACCAACTGAACCCCTGCAAATGAACCACAACACTATGCCCGAATTAAATTGCAGAATCAATGCAAGTTAACACCTTAGCTGGCACTTGAATTATTTTTTGTTCTGCTTTAAGCCAGAGGCATCCTTGTTTCCACAAATAGAATTTTAAAAAAGCTGCTATTACTGCAGAAAATTTGAGAGAGAGAGTCGTCCTTGGGCAAGCGGCGGGACATTTACTAAGATTAGTGATTGTGTTTTTATTCACTGTTGTGATCTGCAGTTTTAGACTTTCAAACACCGAACTCTACAGCCTGACAAGTTCAGACAGAACGGGCAGAATTCAAGTCAAATCCCAGTCCCTTTACTGAGAATTTTAGAGCCCGCTTAAGTAGCCTACCTGCACTCACCACCGAGACAGGCATAGCATGCTCTTCTGACCAAGAGCCAAACAGCTTCTTTCCAAATAATCCTGGCCTATTCAGATCATATTTTACTCTGCCATTGCCTCGTCTTGTTGTTGTGTCACACATTATGACCTCAGGATGAGACAACTTTCCGAACGTAAACCCAGAGGACAAAATAGTCCAGTGGCTGACACAGTTCTGCAGTTATGTTTAGTTACTCTGGAATATGACTTCCCACTGGGACACCCAGCACACTCCTGACTGCCTACATGGCTTCCTACTGGGAAATTACACATGGGAGTTTTTCAAGCACACACACACACACACACACACACACATACACACAGAAAACTTAATTTGTTCACTTGGGAACACACATCAATGAAAGCCCACACACTTGGAGTGACATGACCTTGTTCCTGCAAATTACACACACACGCAAACACACTCACACATCATCTATTGCATTGTGTTTTTATGAAGGCACAAATGCTCATCAAACCTCTGCTATCCTCCCACTATGTGCATGCCAAGAGCTATTTGTGTGTGTATATGTGGGCGTGTGTGTGTGTGTGTGTGTGTGTGTGTGTGTGTGTTGGAAGGTTGGGGAGTGCACTTCTTTGTTAAGCAGCCCAGTCTTCCTTCCTGATGTGCTTTGCAATGAGTGACAAGCCCCGTATGAAAAAGCCAATAATTAAAATAACGCTGTTCACTGTACTCCAGCTTTTGGCCATTAACACTTATAAACAACGAGTTAGCTGCTAGCTAGCTGTCTGGAAATGATATGATGCAAGGAGCTAATGCTAGGCAGTTTATCTTGAAAAAAGACACACCCATCTGTGTCATTTTGAACAACAAAACACACAGTCCACTCTATCTTTTAAAGCATCTAAATGAAACATGCTACTTTCTCTATAAAACCATCTTTAGTAGGTAAATACTACAGACACCAGCACACATGGCGCATAAACTGAAAGTTTCATTTTGTTGTTTAGTAAACTCACAGAAGAAGTCATGCTAATTAGCCACAGCTGACTACATTTGCTGGCCACACTATCAGCTCGTTGAGACATTGCTGGTAATGTATGTGAGGTCTAATTAAATTGTGGCTCTTGCTTCAAATTGCAATTTAAATAAAATCAATAAAACGCTCAACCTTACTACTTACACGACTTCAGTGTGACAGCTTGCAACAGCTATAATCCATAACAATGCATACCAACATTACCCTTTATCCGGGATTCTCCCACACGTCAAGGCCACCTTAGTTTGAATAATCGTATTAAACGCATTCAAGTTTTGGATGTTTGTCTGACGTCACCTAAGTCGCCACATTGTAAGAAAAACCATCTACACACACAATCGACAAATTGAATCTGAAGCTAACCTCCGCTTTCAGGAGCTTTATAGAGAGTTTCAGCTCACTGTTTAGCTGCCCTTCACTGTTTTGGGTTATCTCAACGCTCTCACAGTGTAGTTTTCTGCTCAGCACCAAATGGCAGACAGACACGGTTAGAGACTGGCTGGTGAACATAGTGGAGCTGAAGGAGACCTATAGACCTAAAGGAGAGTGCATATAGGACATTACCAGGTGGACAGAAACACAACTAAAATTGAAAGTTAATGTTGCTCTGTAACTGCTGGATGGTTAAGCAACTATTTGCTAAGAACTTATAAGGTGACGGTCAATGCTGTGTTCTCAACATGTTTCCAAAGCCCCCCGAGTGGCCAAAAAAAAAAAATCAATGAACCTAGGTTTAAGATCCTCAAATAAGGCAACACAAACATCACACACAAAAATGGTAAACTTAACATTCTAAATTCTTGATAGTAGGAGAAAAGTCTGAACAAACTTTCTAACATGCAGCTCAGGGATTATTTTGACAAAGATCATTTCTGGACTCTAAGCTCTACAGCTGAGCACACAGCTCTGCTGCTGCTCTGTAAAAAAAGCCCAAAAACACACGTTTTGGGCTGCTGCCTACTGAAGCCAAAAAACACACTCTGTTCAATTAGGCTGTCCTGAATATGGGTGTTAGGTGGGCGCTCTGTCTCTAAATCACCACAAACCTCAGTCTGACATTGTGTGTGTGTGTGTGTGTGTGTGTGTGTGTGTATGGTTCACCCTGTTCTTTTCTTGTACTGTCACCTCAGAGACCGCCCCCCTCACTCCCCCAGATCAATGGCAGAAAGCATTACACGTAATCTCCTGTTTAATATGCTTGTCATTAGCCCTGGGTATAATTGAAACCTTTAGAGAAAACGTGCCAGTTATAAAATCTATCAATCTGTGCCAAACAAGGGCTGACCTGGAACCTGAGTGGATGAATAATTGAGGAGGAGTGGAGGATCCGCGTGCTGCAAGCATGCTACTCATAATTCCTCTCCATTACCAAACCATCTGAATTATCTACAACAATACTCGCCGACTAAAGCGGCTACTTATCATGTGATGCGACTATTTCAATGTTTAAGTCCCTTATGTGTGCAGTGATGTTTTATATTCATACTAGTGTTTGCCTCTGCTTATTAGGAGCTATCAGAGGGTATTCAGACAAGCAGCTTCTTTGCTGGTAAGGATTCCCCTGAGTAGGATGCAACTCATATCAGATGAACCGATTCACCAATTGACGCATCTTGCACTCACTATGTTTCCAAGATTTCTAGCCGCCATGGAAAGGTTTCCAGTATGGGCCTTTGTGGAAGGACACTCACTTGAGTCACCCTTTATAAGGAATTTGTAAATATCAAATGTTAATTAGTCAATTATAATGGATAATATACACACGTTCTGCAGTTATAGAACTGCTGCAGGGCATTTGAACAGCAAATGCTCTGCAGCAGTTTTCCAGAAGGTCATATGTCAAATGGAGGCGTCTATCTGATGAATAGAGGTGTTTAGTAAATGTATAAACTAATCCCTTGCCACAAATTTTTAAAGTGAATAATTAGCTTTTAGCGATGAAGCTCCACTTACTGGTGACTGAGAGTGCAGCCGTGAGCTCAGCCGGGATAAAAAGCATGTTAATAAAAAGGGCACTGCACCAGTACAACTGACTTGTAGTAGTGCTGAACGTCATGGCCATACGAATGGCGATGCGTTACCTTACTGTCGTGCGTTCCGGAAGTGCATTTGAACGGCGATGCCACCACTTAGCTCAGGAAAGAAAGTGAATGAACTACATAGCGAGTGATCACAAATCTTTGAGCTGAATGAAGTGATTAGAACCAGCAGAGAGATTTGTGTTTTCCAACTCTACGCATGAACTAAGGAGTTTAAAAAGCCAAAGTGTCCTGCTAGAACCTAAAACATATTCTCAATACTGCCTTATAACTAAAGTTAACAAACTGAGCTTATAAACACTTTATTAAGGTGTCTTGTAAAAACCTGCCTTCAGCTCTCGGGTAAGCCAGCAACGACTGATCACTAAATGATGGCATGAGCAAGAAACAGAAAGTTGGTGGCGACAACAATATTATTTAACTTATTGAGGTTATCGATTGTAGGCATGTCTTTCATCACAAACATGTGGCTCTTGAACCATGGCTGTTTGCCATGGGTGCCAAAACCGAAAGCTGTTCAGACACAGAAATAAACAGACCTACTGTATGTAGCATCAGGGTCATAATGAGAATTTAGACACTGTGTGGGCTGGCTTTTGAAGCAACTGAAAAAAAATTGGCTCTTTAGTCACTGAAGGAAAGATGGCCATGAGCCCCCAGGCTCCACCTTCAGTTGACGTTTTCAAAAAAACTGAGCTGAAAAACGTACATCTGCAAGACAATTAAAGGGTAGCCTTGCTAATTTACAGTTAGCGTGAATAGTTAATAATATTAATATTGCTCTACTAGGCGTACGGTCGTATTAAAGTTTGCATGACTGCAGATTCTTTTTTAAAGACATTTACGACACAAGATGAAAGTGTGTCCAACAAGCAGAATCAGTGTGCTGCTCGCTTGTATGCTGGCTCAGTCCATGACCTTGTGTTCATGCTCATCTCTATCCGACAATTTAACACAGCAGCAGGCAGGACACCAGCGAACAAAAGCCGAGTGTAAGTCAGTTGGACATAGTAGAAATCGTACAGTGAGGAGAGGCAGCAGCACACCAAAACAAAAACACCTTTCAGTTCTCCCCTTCTTCCTTTCAGGGGATAGCTGGCAGCCAGCCACCTTGAAATAAGAGAGGCTGAATGTGCTGACCCAGCACCCTGTAGGTAAATGGCCTTGCGGAGAGTATTGAGTGTTAGTGGATGCTCTCATTCTCTCTTACACATACACAAACACGCTCTCCTTTGCAAACAAAACAATGCTCAATAACAGGTCCTTGAGTATTTGCCATGGATTACTGAGACTGGCTGAGAGACGCAAATATAATCAAGTAGACATTTTTACCCTAATCATGTTTTTTGCCAGCCCTCTCCACTGTGATGGAAAAAGAGTCTAAGCTGCATGACTAGTATATAAATTAGGGTTAGACCAATACAACAGTGTGTCAATGTGATGGGTCTTTAAAAAGAGTTCAGTCAGGACCACTTCAGTAAAAGAAACTTTTATCCATCTGCAGTAGTTATGTTTGGTGGTATGGCTGTGTTCTGGGACTTCCCTGCCCTTCCACATGCCCACATGGAAACCACAAAGCAGGGAGAGCCCCCACCCTAGGGTACAGAACAAAGCAGGCATCAATGAAAACAGAAATGGCAATGATTAGTCAGACACAGCATGAAAGGAGTAGCTGAGGTGGAGGTGGGTTGCAAGGGTAGGCAGGCAAAGAGGGAAACAGCTGAGCCACCAGCTGATTGGCTGCTATCAGCTGATATAGCTGGGGTTGTGAGCTAAGCTTGATGGCTTGAACGTGATACGTTTCGATGTTGAAAAAGATTTTGCTCTGTTTTTCTGAATTCTGAGAGCAGAATCTTTTCTTCAGTATAAAAACGTATCTTGTAATTCTGAGATAATTAACTTGGTAATTCAGAAAAACAGATGCATGTGGATGCATTAAGCTTCCGTAGAGTTTAAACCTGGGGAAAGACTTGCAGTCTTTAAAACATGCAAAGAAACTTGCCTTAATCCAACTTAAAGGACTGCCTACCCATTGTTCCAGTATTATTACTGTTAGTGTCACAAGAGTTCCTGTAAGACCAGAACGGCAGCATGCATTCAATACACAATCCTTGTTATATAATAACAAGAATTTCAATACTACTTTGATGGCAAAGTGAAACACTCAATGCAATACTGACTTTCAAGTCTAACATTTTACAGATAGTGCTCCACAAGTTCAAGTTTCATTTCAAAGTCACACCCCGAGGCTTCAAGGTGAATATGTAAAGACTGGAAGAGGTAAAGATGATTTCATTCAGGCTCTGGACAGAGGATTCCAATACTGTGTGCAAAAATCCAAGAAGGCAAGGAGCTAAAAACATGAAATCAATAACTGTCCAGCACATCTTGAACTAAATTCCAGTAGTTCAAAGCTGGTTTACTGAAGTAAAGTAATTTAAGGGGCCAACAAAGATGTACAACAACCATGACTGAATGTTAAGGCGGTTAAAGGAGACCTATTATACTGCTTTTTCAGTCCCATATTGTAGTTCTGTGACTCCTGTATGGCAACTTTCCACGATTTAAAGTTCAAAAAAATAATTTTCTATCTTATGCTGACTCATCATGTAGGCCTTCATTTCAGCCTATGTCTGAAACAAGCTGTAGATGCCCCTGTCTCTTTAAGGCCCCCCCACTCAAAGCCCACTGTCAGCTGATTGGCCAAGACCTGAAGCATGTTACGAGGCTGTTGTTGTCGCTGAGCGATACAGACGGACTGAGCGTTGCTGTGCAAATGACCATATTTACATTTACATTTACTCATTTGGCAGACGCTTTTATCCAAAGCGACTTACATTTGAGGAACTTACAAGTATCAACAGAGCATCAAATATAGATCTACAACTGACAATGCATACTAGTAAGAGTGGCAATAAATACTAGTAAGAGCTCATTGTACATATCACATCAATGGGTGAATACCTAGGGAAGGAAGTGAGAATATTTGCAACACTGGCTCCGTCTAGCGCCTTAGATCGTATGACGGAGACGTTGGTAGAAAAAAAAAAAAAGAGTTCAAAACAGAGCGTTCAGAACAGGAGGAAATCTGAAGTTTTGGCTCACAGTTATTTCTTTTAAATACTTTAACCTCATTATTTGAAGTGTTGGCCATGTTTAACATCCAACATTGTAACATTGTAGATAATAAAATATGGAAAAGCATAATAGATCTCCTTTAAGATGGAGTTCCTCCATTAGTACAAGTACAAAAATGCCTTGACTGCACTGAAATCAATTGCAAACCCCTATATTACCCTTTATTCAATGATGTTTCACTGAGAGCCTCTGAACAAAAGCCTCTCTTTTTACAGGAACGTGCTCTGGTCACATTCGCACAGTTACACACATTCACACCTGGAAGCTGCGACGTGGAATCAGTCTGATCTGCTGGCACCTGTGCAGCTCCACTGGAGCATTTGGGGTTACAGGTCTTGGTGAAGTGCAGCTCATGGTGGTAATGAGGGAAAGGCAGGCGCTGGTTTTTCACTTTCCCAGCCCAGATTTATCCTGCCGGTCTGGGGACTCACTTGCTATGTAGCACAGTAGAGTAGCATTTGCCCTGCAAACAATTGCTTATTTACACATCCAGCATACACGGACAATCATTTGCATTAATTTGGAGTCATGTTTATGGTCACCTGGTGAATCTAAATCCAATATTCACTCTCCCCTCAGCTCTTTATTGGTTCACAGAATAAACTGCTTAGTCGCTTCACTCAGTTCACCAGCTAGACGCTTACTTTGTATGTCTGCTCTTTGGTGCTAAGCAGGCAGCATACAGTGGGTTTATCGGAGCATTTTAGCTTAAAACAGGTTGCTGTTACTAAAAAAAACTAAGTTTATGAGCAGTGACACTGAACCAAAACAGTAAATTTGCAAGCTTTAAAACGAAAAAACAGTGACTTAAGAGATGCTAAAACACTACATAGAGCTAAGTGGAAAAGCAACCCCTTTTACATTACACATGATATATTGATTGATGCAGATTAAATTTTTTTTATTGACCTGTGAGTCTGGCTATCACATTCCACCAAGCCTCACTGATCTAATTCTGGCTTTCTGGCTCCAATATTTCCCATCAGAAACTTACATGAGAGCTGAAACAAAGAATGTCCAAGTATATCTTGTGTCCATGCTGGCCCTTGAATAACATTAGGTATCGTGGAGATGCTTACAGCAACATCAAATCTATCAGGCAGTATTTCCTTGCTCCTTTGCGGTATCACATAAAAACATAGATCTCATATTTTCTGCTTTTATCAGTGTCAAAATGATGGTATGACATCTCCTTGCATCATCCCTGTCATCTTTAGGCGTGGAAATTGTTAAACTCAGAGACAGTGATAATAAATATATTAACTTGGCAGCATGTGGGTTTAGTGGTTGGCTTTTTGAAGGCTCTGGGTTAAGATCAGCCCTGCTCCCATCTGGATTGGCGTGATCTGGCTGAGTCTGTGCGGGTTTCCTCTGGCTGCCCTGGATTCCTCCCACACCAAAAGTCATACATGTTTGGTATTAAAAATACTCCTGACATTGCTATTGGCTTACGCATTGAATTGGACTCCATGCTCTGGCCCTGGAGAATGGCTGACCTCTGCACCTAAGAAATAAGAGTGGGTCAAATGCAGAGGACGAACCCACCCACAGGGGTCACGGAAGAATAAGTTAACTTTATTTAACTGGCAAACAACATCGGCTACCAGCCTTCAGCTCAGTCTGACCTTAACAAAAAGCTCTGACGTATAAATGATGGCTTCACCGACAATTTGATGCAAATGAGAAGCTTGCACACTCCTGGCTGTTGAAGAGGTATTGTAATAACCTTGAGAAGATGTTTAAATTGAGATTCTATCAAATGAGTATGAAGGATGACTCAGTGGCAGACATCTGTGATTGATGCAGCGTGATAAAAAGCCTTGCTCTGAATCTGACATTGATCTCGCCTCTGCTTCTAGCTCTCGACTGCTGCTGAAGTCTGTTCAGCTGGGTAAACAAAAAGAGATGGCTAATAACCTGGCGCCCTGTTTGTCCCCTCCAAGTCTGACAAAGATACCCACGTCACATCAAAGCAAGAATCACGGAAGGTTAGAGGGGTGAAAGAAGTGCAATACTGCCCAGAGAGGGCATGGAGTGGAAAGAAAGGAGGAAGGGCGGGATGAATACTGAGAGACAAAAAGTGGCTAGATTAAGTATTCTCCTGAAAAATGGAGTGCAACTTTCCTGGTCCCCTTCAAATGGAGTATGTGATCTTTGGGTAGTAGCTGTTATTCTAGGGATATAATCTTGATTTTAGGTGGTATTTTAATATTCAGCATTCATTTATATGGTATTTTATTTTATTTTTTATTTAGTAGCATAAGAGACAAATAAAAATATAAAAATACACTGTATGAATTATGCGAGGTATGAAACCACTGAGGGCTTATAGTGAAACCTCCCCTCTGGGGAGAGTAAGTTATGAAATACTTTTGGTAGGCTATGATTTTGACCATATATTTATACATAAAGATACGTTTGATAGATATGGATGTTGAAAATGGATAAAATATTAAATTTCTTGAACAGGGGAACTGTTGGTTCATACCGATTTGATGCAGTTGCCAATCTTAAAACCCTTTTTTGGATTAAAATGATTTTTGAAGTGAAGGATAATTACTGGCCCAAACAATGTTACAGTATGATATGTATTTGCATTCATCTGTATGATATATGCATTCATTTGATCTAGCTCCAGTAGACAGCTTATGTGCTTTTATTTTGTAGACAGCAAGGTAACGAAAACAACAACAGGGTGCAGGATGAGAGAAGTGTGGCATAACTTAGCAGACAGAGAGGGATGGACTTCCCATGACAGGATTCACAACATAGATTAATTTTTATGAAAAGTTGTTTTGACTCTTTCGATCTGTGAACCTTTGCAGAGTAATGGAATATAAATAATCAAGGAATGGACACATTCAGACTTAACAACCGACTTAACGAACGCTTCAAAGGTAACGTAAGTCTGCACTTTTCCTTTTCATCTTGTATCACGCAGGTTACACTGCTAAATCTATCAGAATTAGACTTTGGGGCTCATTGTTTCTGATGAACTGAACGATTGAATTGGGCAGAATTTAACCGATTTAACGATGGTGTAGCATGTCCATACTGACATTAATCATACATTTAAACATTAGCTTAGAAGCAGCTAAAGCAGCTAAACCCAGACCAGGTGTTTAATGGAGACCTGCGTTACCAACTTTTTGGTACATGTTGTAATGATCTGGTTTCCAGATAATTATATGAATTAGATGAATGGCTCGTCCTTAATTCTGTGCCGCTCAAAGGCAAAAAACAGAACAAATCAACATTAATAAAGTGCTGTGATTTCCCTCATTCACTAATCATATGAATGACAAGATTTAAATGTTCTAAAGCCATGTACTTTCCATCTCCGAACATTAAATATTCATACAAACACAACTAACCAACACTGGACAGGAATTGTTGAAAAATAGAACCATGAAATATGAAAAATATGAAAGTATAATAAGCATGAATTATGAATGTGGGCATGACAAGCAATGATAAAGGAATAAAACAGAGAGAGGTGGATGCCCTGCTGAGCTCATTCCATGTTCCACAAGAAAACAGTCCACGGGCCCGTGGCCACAGTGACGCTGCACTGATGCAAGTGAAATGTCACATAGCCTATCCAGACTGAATTGTTCACCTATTGAAAAATCCAGGTGAGCATTTGTTGCCATCTTAGCTTAGGCCAGGACTATGTGAAAGTTACATTTACGAGCCAAAGTCTGCAGAAAGGCATCAGCACAAACCTTGTTGAATCCCTAGAAGCAACCGAGCTGCAAACTGTATTGTGCTGACCACGGACAGCGAAATACAGTTACTGTGGGAACAAACACAGATTAGCATTCAAAATAATAATATTTCATTCCACTTAAGCAAATATGATTTACTTGAATGTTGTGTAAATGGTACACTGTACTAAGAAGGAAGGAAGATCACAACATGCATAGAGGGTGCAATGGAGCTATAGTCCCACCAAGAATTACAATGGCTCCACCGTAGCCCCACCAAGAAATTACCAGAGGTTTGACATACAAAATCCCATCAGATTTCTTTTATTCAGCTACTGTTTTTAACTTTCTCCAGCTCATTCAGTCCAGCAGCGCCACCACTTGCCATAGCAACCATTTCTCCGTGAGATGAAGAATTTAGAAAGTTGCATGGCGCTGCGGAGAGCCCCCAGCTGCAGGAGTGCATGGATCACGTGTGAAATTCAACCAGCCAAAGGGAACGATCACCAGCTGTTACCAGCGCCCCGGGCGCCACAGCCCACTGTAGGTATCAGAGAGGGAATGGGCCGTTGGGTCGTACAGGGCCATGGACAGGAGACGTCTGGGTCATTCCAGCATACTGTAGCTGTTTTTCAGGTGTGCTGTCCCAAGTACTTAGTGCAATCTCATGCAGGTACATGCGATATCAACATACTTGGGAATGAAAGGTTTTTACGCAGTGGCTTCTTTCCCTCCCGCCTCTCCATGTCGGAAACCATTAAAACACGCAAAACCCTCATTTAAATACTCCCCACTGTGTTTGCACCTGTTGTCATCTACGCAATAATTCTTAGTTGATCACCCATAACAGGCACTACAATTACGTGTGCAATATTTTAGAATGCACATGCAATTTAGTACTCTTTTTTCAGGTGTTAAACAGTAAACAGTAAAAACAGAGTTCAGCACTAGCTGCTAAAAAGTCAGATATTGCCAGAAGTTGAATGAAACCGAGCTAAAAGAGAGTAAAAAATGGACATGAATCATCAACGCTAACGTTATTCAGAATTTGCTAAATCTTTAAATAAGGAACTGTTTGCAAACACGTTCGCCATATCAACTTCATCGTGTTAATGCAGGTTCAAGTAAACAGTGATTCAGTTTGCTAGCAGAGAGATCGAAAATGCATTATTTCATCACAAAACGACTGCATCAGGAGGAAACTAGTGAAAATGAGAAAGTGGAGGCAATTTCTGTCGTGAATCTGACATGAGCAGCGACAGGTAGTCAGCAGCACCACAGTGTGACATGGCAGGGTCTGTGGGAGCTTAAGGTAAGCACACAATACAAGATGATAGCAGTTGGACTGAATGTTCTATTGGTAGTCTGCTTGCTTCTCATTCTCTGAAGTTGTGTGTCTGTTTCAAGTCTACAGTCCAGCCTGACGATATGATGTGAATATGAAATACTTTTACATAAAAATCCTGATGAAATCCATCTCTGTGTTTTACCCAGCATCACTAATAGGACATATTTTATGTTTGAAGACGCAGAGAAGCTAAATATGAATCATTCAAATTAAGAAGGATTTCTTCAATAAAAACAAACATGAAATATTACGATATAAATGTAATAAATATGAGTTACAAATGTAGTTTTCATGGTGTTAGAGGATTGAGACAAAGCAACACAGAGAAGTGAATGATGATGGCCCTGCCTTGCTTCGCCATTCCATGTACATTTGTTATTGTGTTCATGGGCGTATCGATCCCAGTGAAATGTCAGATGTGTCTTTGAAACAGTGTTGGAGTTATCTAATTTGCTTTGTTTGTTTATCTGATTGTAATAGCAGCACGCAGCTCATCTTGGCTGAGACTATGCGGAGGAAGGGCAACTCTGTATAGTCTGCAGATTACTGACGAGATCCTTGTTTTGCAAAAATAAACATTTGCCCATATTCACATCTGTCAGGTGTTCTTAAAGAAAGTCCTCATTTCAATGAAAGTGCAAAAGTGTTTCTGGTGAAACTGCACAGATATGGAAACACAAATATCATCTGAAAGAAAATTAATAAGCATATTTCCAA
This sequence comes from Lepomis macrochirus, assembly GCA_024633595.2. Classification (NCBI taxonomy): domain Eukaryota; kingdom Metazoa; phylum Chordata; class Actinopteri; order Centrarchiformes; family Centrarchidae; genus Lepomis; species Lepomis macrochirus. The sequence continues at coordinate 36,379,176 of JALXJV020000004.1, forward strand.
AATTGAGAATTTTTTTTTAACCTCCAGTGCTCCAGTGAAACACATTCTGCCCTTCAGTTTTCAGTCTTAATCCAGATGGCAGACATCCCTGCCAGCAGTATGAGTGGCTGTGCATAGCTAAAAGTCAGACCGGCCATGAAAATAATCAGTAAATCTAAGACTCCCAGAAGCTAAAATACATGTGGTGTCAAAAACACACTTTCTAAACAAAATTAAAATGGTGAGAAGCAATGATTCAGGTGTGGAGACACAATTAAATTTAAATTAAAACAGTAAAGTGACCAGGAGCACTGACTTATCCATCCTTAAACACAGTCCATCTCAATCACCAAACATTAGCCTGGGCTGCTTTTGTTAAGTGTGAAAGACGCTGCAAATAGGAAGCTGCCAAACTAAATTAAACACTTGAATTAGGTGTTTTTGTTTTTTTTTAACACACTGGTATTGGTATCAGTACTCGGTATCGGCCGATGCCCACAACATGAGTATCTGACTCAGTATCGGGAGGGAAAAAATGGTATCGGAACATCTCTAGTTGTATCCCAACTTAGCTCCAATGTGTTTCATTTTGTGTAAACCCTGTCAAGTGTGAAGGAGTTATTCTATTTTTTGGGGGGTTCAATTCACACATAACTTATTCTATTTACGTACAATTAAAGGTTCAGTGTGTAAGATTTAGTGGCATCTAGTGGTGAGGGCTGTGAATCGCAACCAACCGTCCAGTCTACCACTGCCCCCTACCCTTTAAAGAACGTAGGACAGCTGCGGTGGCTGACACAGCACAAAATGTGTCTCTTCTGAGACAGCAGAGTGGTCTCAAGAAATGAGGTTTCTTTAGGTAGATTTATTAAGAAATTATTACTTTATTATTCAGTGAAACCATATGTTATTGTGACTTGGCCACTGACAGACAACATGGAAAATGTAAGCCAAGAGTGTGATACGCTGTCACTGTTTTTGCACCACATTCCATTATAAACCACAAATTAGATAAAGTTTATACAAACATTGACAAGAGAAACATGTTGATTCTCTCTGTGATTATGTACCCTCGCCAAAACTGCCCGCCAACAATAATATCTGGCTTGCTGCCAGATTATGGTGCTTTGATAGCGGCGAATAATATAAATAAATAAATACTTTGATGGCGGTGCTGAAATAGATCTGTCATGACAGCAACAGTTACTGACATAATCACTTCCTCTTTAGTGGTTTAGCCTGCAAAATAAAAGCACCAGAAACTTGTTTTCTGTAATGCAGTATTGAACTGAACTGAGCTTTTACTTTGAACAATTTTGAACAACATTAAAAGAGTCTGGAGCCTGCTTGACACACCTCTGATAGAGCTGTCAGAGAATGCGATTCCCCTAATGTCCTCTGCCTGCAGATATTGGGGAAATGTCGTGATCTGAGCCTGAAAAACATTTGCTGCAGAATCCACTTGTTGAAGAGAGAGGTGGGCTCAAACCCTCAACCCTAGGGTTGCAAGTCCTGCACTTTAGTATTATGGCTTATATCCTCATCCACCATCTAATAGTTGAAAATATTGCTCCGATGCAAAACTTATTTGCAGACGCCCAAAGTATGTTATTACTACTTCTTCTTCTTCTTCTAACGTACATATTCAACATAGTGATGAGTGTCTGCACTGCCTGAATTCTACCAGAAGTACAACAAGAAGAACGTAGTGACGAAACAAGCTCTGTAGCAGCTACAGTAGAAACATGACAACGCAACGTTGCAACGTCCATGGTTATGTAGATATAAATGGCTCATTCTAAAGTAATAAGAACACACTGGATCTTTAAAGCACAAACTGTAAAAAGAGCTCCTGCCTGGTACCAAGGAACAACAGAATATATACATAATTCCAGCGATGTTGTGACAGTGCACCATTTCACGCCCACATTTTCCTATCTGTTATGCAACATGTGCAAATGCAAACCACTTTACTGTGAGAGCTTCCCACTGTGCTGAGAGAAATAAATAAGGGAGAAAACAATAACTTGAAGAATTCGGAGACTTTTATTGTTCACGGGCTTCATATTTTTGTACAGAAATTGTTTTCTACAATGGTCTGTAGTCATCTTGTCAAGCAAGTGCAAGGTCAGACTAAAACACCTGCAAACCACTACAAGAAACTGAAAAGGGGTGGATGCTCTTTTCCTGCGCAGTTCATCTTAAAATATTTACATTTTTATTAGTATCCTATACTAAAAAAAATTATCCAATGCCAGAAAGAGCTGAAACGGTGCCATCATTCCATAAAATCAGCAAATCTGTATCATTACTGCATGACTTCTTTCCATTTCTCATTGTAGCCTTTTTTCTAAGGTTGCCACAGTGCTCTGGCCAGCTGGTACCTTATCCTAGATGCATGTATCATAGGAAGTGAGGGTCGCACTGAGAAGTATATGATTGTTTATGTTAATTTAGGCCTGAAATGTACTTGAGGACAGCAATGCCGTGGGTGTGAAGGCCCTCTGCTGATTATTTTGAAAAAAATAATCATTTCTTACAGTCTTGCCTTCCTCCATGTGTGTTATTCCCCTTAATAGCATTTGTAAAGCTCCAATCCACCATTGGCTCCTCATACCTTATCCACATGTTCTGCATTCCTCTGGTGGCACACATCGGAGAGATCCCCTATCCAATAAATTGGCAATTTAATACAAACTGTGTTTTCTTTGGGCAAATATTTTTGACCAGCAGTGCAACCTGAGTACTGTACAACATAGAAAATATATTTTTCAGGTTCTTATCATGTGTCTTGTTTGTCAGTCTCTGTGTATTCAAAAATGTATTTACTCATATTCTTTGTTTTATGCTGCAGATCAGTGTTTATTTTCTTTCGCCACACAATTTTAAGGTATATTCTCATCAGGGTTGGGAGGATTACTTACTCCAGTACAATTACTAATTACATGTTAAAAAAAATATAATCAGTAACTTAGTCCAAGTACCACAACATAAAAGTAACTTACTTTTGGATTACTTCAATTATACGCAAATAAAGACGAGAGAGTATCAAAGATGCGTTGTCTGCTCTGTGGATTTTTAGAGAAACCTAATTATAAAATATCCCATTACCCTGAAATCAAAATCGATATTTAAATGTTTTTATATGCCTTGCACTGGGCCTACACATTATATGGCAGGATCTGGCCCATCAATGACACAAAATGTTGTTTTGTGGGTATTCTTGTTGACATATTATTATGCGTCATTTGCTGGAAAAGGATTTTAAAATGTTGCACTGGGAGCCTGTATTAATTTAGTGTCCAATGAAAAGCTTTCTTAATTTTTAAGACGCTGCTGAAAAATAGTGTTTCTGGGACCGGGCAGCACTGATTACTGCATAAAAGCACAACTTCATTCACTGATTTTACTGAAACTGGATCATATTTAAAGGAAAATATTATCTGGTTTTCTCTCTGATGTTCCCACGCTGTGTGTGATTTACGAGTTCCCTGATGGACAGATAGCTTTATTTGTTGCTGTAGCAAGTCAGCTAACTGCTGCTAACTAGCTGCCATTATCCAATTAGCTCAGGTAGCCTGCAGCTGCTGGTCAAATTAGCTTACTCTGCCTGTACTGGGAACCTTGGAGCACCGGGTGTGTCTTTAGGTTTAAACCTTTACTCAAACACTGGAGGTTTTCAGGTCAGGGGCGAGGGTACCCAGCGGGGAATGATTGCGGGAAGCAGCGCCAGGCGAGCGGGCAACGAAACTGCAATCAGCAGCCTCCAAGTGAACACGGCATGAACAGGACTGGAAACGGCCTCATTAGTATCAGCCCCGGGGTGACAAGAGCCAAACTGGCAAGACAATCACCTTCGTCCTGTATTCCCTATCGTCAAACTGGCCTCCATCGATCTCGGAGGCCGTGCTCGGTCCCGGGTCCAGCTGCCGTTTTCCCTCACTGGCAGTTTGCATTTTGTGTGTTTTCTGAACTAGGAATTAAAAATATAGACCTGCTTTGCATGTAAAGTAGCAGTTAAGCAATGAAGCTAGCATTCAGAGTTCTAACTGTTTACATCAGCGACACACTTGAACTTAAAATTAAAGGCAAACGTCTCGGTTCTTTCTGAATCTGGGAACATCGCAAAGATCTGAAATCTGAAACGGCGGCCATTGTTATAGCTTCAGAGGTGTTAGGTAGGGAAGGTGATGTGGCACAGAAACGCTGTCTCTGTCCTATGGCAAGTTTGTGGTTAGCACTTAGCATGTGGGACCGGACAGCATTGATCCCCACTGAAGGTTACAGTTCGATGGATGGTTATTCAGCCATGGTCACGTCTAGCAGGAGGAAGTAAACTAAACACAGAATCACAGGATGATTCAATTCCTGGAAACTTTGGACAAACATACATGGAAATAACTTTAAAAAGCATTTAAGACTTTAAAATACTTTTTAAAGGCCTAAATTGATTTATCAACTTTTAATACTTTTTAAGACTTTAACTACACAAACAAACAAGACCTTACATTAGACAGGGAAAAGTGCCATTTTAAATGTTTCTATACGGCTAATTTAAAATGTCAACTAAATTGGGGGGTGTAGATGAGAATTCTATTGTAGTTACTGACAGTCACTGAACCGTACCGCCTTCCTCTAGCTCCTCACTCCACTGGAGTTATTCACCTGCAGTGGTGATTTTGCAGTAAGGTCACCAGTGTGGATTTTTGTAATACTGCCACTCAATACTGAAACAGGCGTTTCACCCTCAGCAGACCCAGAAAGAGAGAAAGAGAGAGGCAGTGGGCATAGATCCAGTCCCCAGCTTCACTCTACTGTTTGTATAGAGCCATTCATCTCCTTATTAGGATCAGTGCTGGAGCTGAAAGGAAGCTACAGGAGCTCTCTGTGTTATGGGTGTCAGTGTCAAAGGATTTGAAAAGATGCTGAACAAGGAGCTCAATGCTATTTGTTTAAGTATAGACAGCGACAGGCACAGAGAGAGTGAGGCTGAAAAAGCACGTCAGTAGCGCTTAAGAACATTTTAGAGTTTTCTTGTTAACTTTTCTGGGCAGAATGAGTCATTTGCCGGGCAAAACTACTATGCGGACAGCACAGTGTGGTTTGCTAAATGGCAGCTGAAAGCCAACACTAGGCATCTTAATCTGCGGACTGGAGTGTTTGGCAAGCGGTACGTGCTGTTGCCGTAAAAGTGCCTGCTGACATTGCAGCATGAAAACTGCTACCATAGGGACATCAATCACGCCATGAATTATGAAAGGAGCCTCTCATAATCGCTGCCAGCATAAAAATAAAAGAGGGGGGGGAAAAAATCGATGCATGACAGAATCCATGAATGATACAGTACATGACGAGTGAAACATTTTCTGTTGGCCAAATCAAAAAAAGGCGTGGAGAGAAAACAGTAAGAGTGAAGCCTGTGATTGAAAAAAACATCGCAGAGGAGCTGCTGATGCCAAAACAACGTGGTTTTCCGTTACTGAGGAGTGGCATTTCAACTCATGAGTGCAGGTGGGGAAGAGATGTGAGAGTGCTGTGCAGGGTGTGAACAACACAAACACAAGTGATCAACAGCAAGCAAACAGCAGTGTCAAGCAGGAGTGGACAACCCCCTTAAAATATATCACTCTGCAGACGCCTGCTGCTCGCTGAACAGCATGACTTTGGGATCTCTTGTAAACAGTATTCTAGGTTTCGTATTGACACGCTCCCAACGCGGCTACTGCAACACTGCTGCAGCAAAATCAGTGTCAGATTTCACAGAAGCCCGCTGCAGATGAGAGCGCCTTCTCTGATTATGAATCAACAACCTTATTAATGAGGTGAGAGTATGCTTATTGGCACACTGAGGAACAAAGCAGTGAAGAGAAAAGCGAGCATGCAGCGGATTCAGCTACGGTGCGTGTACTGTATGTGCAGCAGTAGAAGGAAGGATCTCATTCTTATGAATTAAAAGGATTAAACCAGAGCTTGTGTTATTTTTCTTCCATTTAAAACAAAACATGTAGCTCACCCTACACGTAACGCTTTGAATTGTATTGTAAATGCTTTTCTATTTTATTTTGGATGTGTTTTTTCAGGACAGTAATGTCTAGGCTTGCTTGAGAAAAGAAAATTAGTTACGGTTAAATTCTTATTTCTTTTTCTGTTCTGTTATGGTTGCATGAAAATCCAGTTGAAATGGTGGTAAGCCCTGATATCTGGACTGAGAGCCAAATCCCAAATGAAGTGAACTACAGCTGAACTATCCAGCAATGCTGCCAGATGACAAAACATAAAAAAAACAATCATTTTAAATAAAAGGTTTTTGTTTGGCAGTCAACTCTCAAAAATCAAATTAGAACTTCCGTACCGTATGTGAACCCACAATAGACTTTTTGAATCAATTCTTTATTACACCTGCACAACCAAATGATATGCAAATAGTGTTTGATTAATCAGTTAATCTATTGACCAGAAATGAATCGCCAACAATTCTGATAATTGATTAATAATTCAAGTCAATTTATGAGGCAAAAAATTACAAATATATTTCGTTCTCAGCTTTTCAGATGGTAGGACTTGCTATTTTTCAAATATTGAGTTTTGGATTGTTAGTCAAACAAAATAATTATCTCTGGGATCTTTTTGGGAGAAATTTTTCACCAGTTTCTGACATTTGACATTTTTTCTGTTACCTCTGATGGTCAGTCTGCCTAATCCTAAGTAAAGACTCCGGGTCAGATTTTCCAGGAAATCCACTGGCTGTTGCGTGCATGCGCACTCCCCAGCCTCTCGCCTGCTGATTCTGAGCTGTACACACTGCAACAACACTGCAGCAAAAAAACATGGAGTCCACTTAACACCATTAAACGACCGGCTCAAAGCCCAACACAAACTCCACCTAAGGATAAAAACCAACAACAAAGTTTTATGTGCTGGAGCCCATCAGTCCAAATTGAGATCAGGTGAAAACAGTCAACCTCAGAAATACAGAGAGACCTCTGCTTTGTTTTGCAACCAACAAAACTGACTTAGATTTAGCTTTTATCCAATTGGACTGGTAAACTAACATTACTGCAAAGCATGTGAAATATATTATGATGTTGTGCTTTAGTTGGCTGATGTTAGATAATGTTAGCTCGCCGGCTAACGGCAAGCAGAAACGCCTAGTTGAAATCCAGTTAAAATTCTGCTGACTCACCCAAGTATGAAATGGTCAACATAACTAATAACATTAATATTACACAAACTACACTGCATTACATAAACAATGTATGTTTTTGTCATATAGTCGACACCAGCTGCGTGTGTGTGTGTGTGTGTGTGTGTGTGTGTGTGTGTGTGTGTGTGTGTGTGTGTGTATACATATTAGGGCTTGACGCATTATTATAGCGTTTCCGCATTAATTCATTAACCCTGACAATTGTTTTATCTCACATTAACGCAGTTTTTTATTATTATTATTATTTTGAAAGTCGTTCACACTGTATTTGTATTCAGAGCTGTTGATCACTGGCTCTGAATACACATACAGTTAAACCATGGGTCACATGGGAGGGCTGGGATGTTGATCAGCTTGCAAATCACCCACCCAAACAAGCAACAGAAGGAGGCTTCGGCAGACTATGCTGGATGCAGCGTCTGGGAGAAGTAGGTAGAACAAAAGCAAGAGAAGTGATCAAATGCCACAGTGAAGTGGATAGCTACACATTGCATGCTGGTTAGTATTGGGGAAGATGTTGGTCTTAATTGCAGAAAATCATTAGGGGTGGGGGGAAAAATCGATACAGCATAGTATCGTGATATTTGCCATGGCAATACTGTATCGATACACAGAAGCCAAGTATCAATACTATTATTATATGAATTGCAGATGGGAGTTTTAACTTCTTGGTACTACAATAATAAAATCTTTTGCTTTTTTAGTCCACTAGAAAACTTAACAGGACCATACAGAGGACTGAAAAAGTGATGAACAAGCAGAGAAATGTACCTTTTTAAATAAACAGACGTTGATAAAGTTTGACTTTAGGGACCTAATGGGAAGTTGGAAAAAGGTAATAAATTGCAATATATCTCAGTATATTTAAAATTGCAATAAAATCGAATCGCAACATAAATATCGTGATAATATCGTATCGTGGGGCCTCTGGTGATTCCCACCCCTAAAAATCATGTGATCAATCGTGCTTAAACATTTTAATCGCTACCCAGCACGTATACAGTACACTTCAATAGACTCCAAACAGAAACAAGCAAGTTGGCACAACAAACGGAAAACACAGACGTGTGTCATGTGAGTGCACAGATTAAAACGGAGAACTGTAAACACACACACACACACACACACACTAAGCGTGAGTGTACAAAGAGTGGAGTAATGACTGAGGCTGTGCCTGGATCTGCCTTCTAACCTGTCTGACCAGTTTAGAAGCCACACGACAGGCCCAAAGGGACTGGGAGTAGTCTGTGTATCCACTCCTCCACAGACCACTGCAACAAACAAAGCCAACGCGACCCTCAACAAGCACATTTGTCATTGTCATCACTGAGGAAAAATTAGCACTATCCAACAAGCAGACAGTCCGCCACCGTCTGCATGCAGACTGCACTCTCATGCTTCCCTGGGCATTTGGTGCACAATCATCTTTTAGTCTAATTACCACTGGAATATAATGCGGAGGTCAGAGTGTACCCATCTTCCTCAGTCCTGTCAACCACACAGCGGCGGCGACACTTACACTACAGCTACCATGGGACCATCATCTGCAGAAGACAAATTCAGCTTAAGCAACTTCACTATTCTACAACCTGCAACATGCAACTTCAATATGTAGTAAAAATACATTTGCGCAATGACCTCTGGATTTCACAGCAGTAAGCATTGTATTGTTATACTTTTTTCTCTAATCTTTCCTAATCCTAATAGGTCTTGTTTTATGTATTAATAAATAGTTTGCACTAAGATCGACCCTGAGTAATGACTATTTTTTCTCAATCAGCAGCTTTCTACAATGTGCAGGACTCCAGCAAACACACAGCGTAATCACTGGGGAAATGGACACAGATCAACAATGGAATTAGCCTTTCTCCATAACTGGTGAATGCAAAGGTTTTAATTAATGATTGCCAAGTGTGAAGTGGCCAAAAGAAAACAATGGCTGTTGCCTTGGTTTGTTGGAAGAGGCCAAAATAGCTTTAGGAAAAAAAAAAATCCACGGCACACCACAAAGAAGGCAGAATAAACAGCCCTGAAAGAAGTGGCAAGTGTTCTCTTTCCCACCATGAACCAACGTTGCCTGAAATATGAATTGTGCTTTACTGTGGGGAGGCAAACACGAGCAACATTATGGGCCTCGCTCAACTAGATCAAAGCCAGACAACAACATGATGAGTCTCATTCTGGAGAGGCAGGGGATTTGTTCAAAGAAGGCGGCAGTCGAGTGGAGGCAAGGGAGACGAGTGTAGGTATGCAAAGGAAGAGGGGAAAAAGAAAAAAAAACACTGGCGAACCTGCTGACTCACTGAGGCAAGCTGTGCTGCTGCTGCTGCTGCTGCTGCTCGGGGTAAAGCTCACTGCCTCCCCTTCAGAAGGACAAAGTGATGCTTCCCATCAACTATGAAGAGCTATATGACTGAAGGTGGAAAATAGAATGGTGAAATAAAACTGCCTTATGGCATGAAATAGCTTCTCTTACACTGTTACACTTGAGAGCAAACAGAATGATGCAATCTGATGAAGGCAATGAATTGCCCATAGCTGTGCGAGCAAAAACCAAAGCTAAAAATAAAGTCCTGATCAGACAGATTGTAACAGGATTTGGAACTGGCTTGGGAACAGACCCTTAGAGGGAGGAAGAGGGGATCTGACTACTGCAATAACTGTGGAGATTGTTGCGGGAAACCCCAAACATATCTTTTAAGATCACAATATGATGTTCAAGTCCGCACCGTGACAAGATTTTGACACGACTGCAGTGGATGCAGCATCCTGATGAGGCTTCTTAATTCAATTCCCATAAAACTAAAACTATGCAGCCTCTGTGATTACTGTTGCTGGATTCAGCTGCGGTAATGTTGTGTTATCCTCTTTTGGTTATTCCAGACAAAGCTGATAAAAGAGCATGTAAAACAGAGATTTGGGTATAAGATTAGGTCTCTCTGCATGCCGGATACACTAACACAAAGCCGCAGTACACTGTAGTACTGCAATTATAGCTATATCAAACAATAATCAATAAGACAGCGCTGCTCATCACTTTTCAGGTATCAAGTATTAGTTACATGATGTGTAAACAATGCCTGATTTGCATTTTGAAAGTTGGAAATATTATTTGAACACAGAATTGGACATTTAACTAATTAAGGTAATGTGTAAAGATGTTGATGAATTCCCTGTCAAAACCTCTGAACGTGTTCTTGTACTTCTATGTACACATACATTAACATGTATGTCCTCTTAAACATACTTGTATCTTTAAGAGGACACAAACATACATGTATCTTTAAGAGGACCGATCAGGGAAGGACATGTTGGCTTCACTTCTTCCAGGGCAATTTTGACCATTCATGTTTAAATGTGTTGTCCCCCAACTTTATGGTTTTGGAACAGTAAATCACAGCCTTAAATTTGGTTAATTCAGCAAGCCCTTTGTTTACTAGTGGTAACAGCAAGTGCGTTTTCATAAAACAGGATCATTTTTAAAATGTCATGTGTAAACATATGAGCTTTTAACATTTAATCATACCAGCTTTTATCTTCCGCATCAAATCTAGTACATGTATTTACTGCTTCCTGTGAATACCTTGTGTCTGGTCCGCAATGTCAATACGGTTATGGCAGAGTCTGATAAGAGATAAATTGTTATTAAATATAAAGAGTAATAAACAAGGGGCTGATATACTGACAATCCTAAGGACTAAAACTGAATCATCTGTTAAGGTTAGGAACTAGGGAATGCATGCAAGTCAGTGAGGTAAAAGTATAGAAGCAGAAACGTGTGTCTCTTTGGATGAACGCGCGATCGGTCAGTGCTGTTAAGCAGGCAGGAAGACACATGACCACACTCACCAAGCTACAAAAACACGGCAGGTCAAAGAATATTGAGCTGTGCCCTTCAAGCACAGGACACACATACACGCATAGACATATTGCATGCCTTTGCATCCTCATCGGTAACATCAAGGTGACTCCACACAAGGAAGCAGCATTCCATGCCTGTGCCAAGAACTACATTATATACAAAATAATCTATGACTCAACTCATGGCCACCTAAGAAGATTCTTCCTTTGTGATACTGTTTCATACAGCGAAGCCCAACTGCTCACTTTTCCTAACGGAGAAGTCAACAGGAAATGGTTGAGTTGACTTGCAAGTGCGAGGAATGATTGCCTCCAATGAGACAGGGAGAAGAGGAGGGCCGCTTCAGCATCACTGGATGCCTCATACATGCTCATTTGAATTGCAAATGTTGGTAGGCAGCATGCTGGGCTGTGAAATCCCAGCAGCACCCTGGGGCCATCTGAACTCACGCACAAACGCTGACACACTAGTATACTAGTTACAGTACACTATGGTAAAAAGAAAACAACATGAAATCTTGATTCACTTTGATGTGTCTGAACTCTGTATGATTAGAAATTCTCGTTGAAGTACCGGCGAGCAAACGGTGGATAAACTGGTGCTGGTGCTGCTCCCGGGCAATTGTGTGGGGGTGGGGGGGCGCGGGGGGGGGGGGGGCACCATGTGAGGCTGCATGGCAGGCTGACTAGGCAAGGCTGACACAGCGGGCACACGTGTGTCCGATGTTACCGCCATGGATGCTGTGTGACAGCAGGTCTCCTAGCTGAGGCTGACAGTGTGCGTGGCCTGAAGGACGAGAGGGACAAAATATCACAAGCCCACCTGAGCGGCGACAAGGGAGCGGGGAGGAACACTGCAGAGCAACTGAGCCAAAGATGGGCTGACTTCAACAAATGCGAGGACATGACAAACCAATACAAACAAAATAATAACAATGATGTAATAAGCCATCTTAAGAGTCAGTCAGAGTTTTTATGGGTAACACTTTCCTGGGAAACCCAATATAGAAGTAGAAATATAATCCTAGCCAGAGTAGCATAGAGAACAGTCCGAGCAAAGCATCCTGAATCCAAAGCCAACCTGTTCAGTGCTGAAATACACCTCTTCAATACTGCATGTAGTCTAACTCCACAAAACCGGTAAAAGCCAGGGGGCCAAAGGTGAGGCAGTTTCCATACATGGACCTGCCTGAGCATGTTACCAAACAACTCCAAAGTATTCAGGTGAAATCTGTATTTTACATCATGTACACATCCCTGACAAATTATTGCATTGTCAGTAGAAAGAGCCAAAATCTATTAACTACAAATTCCATTTTTAAGTTCTTAAAGCAAACTCAACCACTGTGTGGGCAATCCAGGGGGGTTGATGGGAGTGTGTGACACTCGGTAGGTCCCCGGAGTGTATAAATGCATTTGTCAGTGTGGCAGTTCCATAATTAGTGATGGGTGTGTTGGAGAATGGGCTGACTAAGCCAATTGGAGATCCAGTTCGCCCAGACAGGCTGAGACACAAACTGATCTCTGAGCGCAACTCCCAAGGACATGAAAAATCCTAAAATGAAAACCAAGGCCTGGTGAGACCAGATCGTGTGCAGATTGGCTGTCCCGCCAGCAAAGAGGGGGACACTGGAGGAGTCTAACTGCCCTTGTGGTAGGTGTGCAGGTTGGATGTAAACATTAAGAGCCAGTGGGCACAAAACGAACTTGCCTCTGCTTCAATCCCACAATAATATTCCTCCTCCGGTAGAGGACAGGCAAGCGAGCGGGCAAAGTCCATGCGCGTTATGAAATGATGGTCTTTAAAACAGCTGCAGCTTGAATAAAAGCCTATCACTGCAGCAGATGAAGCGCAAATAGAGTCTATAACAAAGCGCCGTAATCACTGACGAACTGAGCGCTAAAAGGCACAAATAGCATAGCCTGCATGGGAACGATCTCGGGAAACGTTAAAGCCCGACATTCAACAAATCGTTAAACACAACCAAGCCTGGGCTTATAACGACATGAGCAAAACTGGCAGTGCAAAAAAATATGAACACTTCTAAACATACCCTCCTGTCAGACAGACATCCAGGGGAGGACCATGAATGGTGCGCACCGGGGGAAGTCAGCCCTGACCGCCGCCGTTCCGTGTTTATTTCCCGGGTTAAGGGAAAGGGAGTGTGTCGGTGTTTTGCCGGTGATACGCCTAATGAGAGAGAAGGAGGCGAGAGAAAGAGGGAGGGACACTGTCAGATGCAGGGAGGCAGGAGGGAGGAGGGAGGAAGACACTCGCACGAATACAGTCAGGCTGTGTGTTCAAGGGGAATGCGTAAAGCCAAACAACGCTTGTGTAATCCCTGCGAAAATATCCCTCTCTGTCAACAAGTAGGCGACTCAAATCCCCAAAAAACATGCGGAAGTACGCCGACACGGCGATAATTATCCCATGCTGTTTCCGCAGCAGCTGCATTCATGTAGCTACGTGTCAGATTTTGTCATGAGTGAGGCAACAGGATGAGAGAGACAGGCTACACGCGCAAAACATGTATTTGGCTTGTTAGTGAGCAGGTCAGGATCGTTCATTTTAGGCAGATTGAGTCTCTTTGCCTTTAATAAAATATTTAAGGCCCCGGCACTACATCAGAGGAGTTGCTGTTATTTCTTGCAGTGTCGTCAGGATGGCGCAATCCCTTAGATTTCATCACTTTTAGTCCGCTGCTAACAACACACCGCTTTAACTCCCTCACCTTTGCATACAGAGATGATGGAATTTATTAGGAGAAAGGGCAGCGGGCCCTGAGTCACCCGCTCTGCAAACAAAAATAATGGGGCCTCGCCCGTGAATTAGGGAGGAATCAGTTCCCTATTGTGCCTGGTAAATTAACAAGGAATTTATTTTGAAAGGCAAGCTTCAGTATAGCCTAATTAATTAGAGAAGGGTTTATGTTGCTGATTTGATCAATCATTGTCAGTCCCTGACAGGCTATAATTCTTCAGAGGGTGAGGTAAGGTAAGGTAAGGTGTACTTTTTGTCACATACACACACACATGTTCATTCTCTGCATTTAACCCATCCCTCAAGTGTGCAACCACTGTGTAGCACTTTTACCATAGACTCACGTACAAAACATTCAAGCATAATTAGACATTAAGCACTCCACTGTAGGGCAGTACAATTTCATTTATATGTCTCAATGGCCAGGGCTGGATTAACCTGAACTCCAGGGGCCCCAAAAGCTCCAGGTTTAATTGGCTATGTGTTAGGTGATTTGTAAAAATCTGATTCAAGAAGTGTCTCGGGATATATACCACTGAAGCACAACATGAGTTGACACAAATGTCAGACTCACAGTGGAGTTTTTGATAAAAATCTAAATTGATGCAGCAGAAGATAGTATTATTATTAGCTCTGTTGTCTTTTTTTTATTCCACACATATTTCCATGTTTTATTGCCCACAATTCAACATTGCCGTCTGAGATTCTGGTGTGTTATGCTAGTCTGAGAGTATGCGCAGCTCCCTCTGGAGCCGCATAAGGCTTTATACAACTTTTTCACACACAAGCAGTATTACTTCCCCAGAACCCAGAACACACTTTGATGTGTAAAATCCTTTCTCTTATCATATTTTTTAAAATGGTCTTGTTACTTTGTCTCGAGGCTTTGTCTTGAGTCTGTGTCAAAATTTTGATTCTCAGTTGCAAAATTCATGTGTTTTAGCAGGTATAATCAATAATGGACCACACTGACCGCACGACAATTTCTTTGGGAAGAGGGTGGCTTGTAGTGACAAACCCACAGAGAATTATAAACTGACCTTTAGCTCCCATCGGCGCTTTGGTGTCAGCTGATTGTTTCTTATTATGGCTTAAATCTTTACTATCTTGATATTATTTCCCACAGCAGCAGGCAGTTGTTTTTAATTAAAATAAGTTCTATTATTGTACCCTATGTGCCCTGCAAACAGCAGATTGGCAAAGTTAGTGTCCAGCAGATACACTGGAACATTTAGCAGCTAAATAGACAGATAATAACAGGGGCCCAGCCATGTTTATTACTCTTTCTAATTTCTGATCTATAGATAAGAGACAAATTAAAAGGCAAACCAGCATACAGTGTCTTAGCAAAAATCTTGGTGGCCTAGTTGAGATTGATATGTCGCCACATCCTCGTTTCCGTTACAGGCAAACCCATAGGTGTTCAGTTAAAGCATATGATTCACGTTACTTTCATACTTCTTAAACCATTCAGTGAGCTCCCTTGCTCTGCATGAAAGCATCTGCATCTATGTGTTCCTCCGCTCATTTCTTCAGGTTTCTCCTTTCATGCGCAATTGTTTCCATTTTTTCCCCCACGGTTGCATCATTAAAAATATTTCACTGACAGAGATGCATAGATGAAATGGTGTTTGAGCCTAATAGCCCATGAGATATAAGAGTGTCATTGTCATTTAAAAAAGAGAAACCCAGATTTCAAATCTCAACATGAAAACATACTGCATATGGCACAATTTTGAGGTTTCTCACCATATATAATGGTCTATTCTATCCTTTGTTCCTTGGCAGACTGTCTGGTGTGCATTGCCTAGGTTTCCAGCCTTCTGTTTGCCTGGCCTGCCTGTTTTGGACCTGGCTGTGAAAGCCAACAAATGAAAATACTTAAAAGTATTTACCCATTGATCTGTGCTTTGAAGCTCTTCCTAATACACAGAAGACTGTAGACAAATCACTCATAACTACCTCAAAGCGAATCTGTTTTCTAATGAAGATCTCAATAGGAAACAACAGTGCAACTGACTCTTCAAAACAGCACAAATGAGGTGTAAAGAGATGGTGACCAGACCTTGGAGGAAAGTGAGGCAGGCAACATACATGGACACAAATAAATATTTGCGCAGAGCACATTGCATATCCCTGGTCAATCAAACATGTTCTTAAATGAGCTGATGCTGGGTGCCAGTCCTCTGGTCACAAATGAATTATCCAAACAATGGCAGAGGAAGAGACGTGACTCAGTGCTGTTGGTTTGTGTGTGGCCAGCGCTTCAAACATCTCAGGATGCATCCTGGATGCTGTTTGAAATGTGAGGTTGCTGTTATACTTTTATATAGCCTCATTTACACATTTCCATCTCTACGTCTTGGCATATACTGTTAAGTAACAACACAGAGAACACCTTTTAGCAGAACACTGAAAACATGTTAAGACGATGTTTTACTCAGATCTAGACCCAAGTTAAGGCCATGGTGAGTTTTATGTAATTCAAATTAATCAAATAAATTTGGAATTACATGTCCTCTATGACGGGTGTACACCTCCTTTCGCCCAGTGTCGGCTGGGATTGGCTCCAGCCCCCCCTGCGACCCTGGTACGCAGGATAAGCGGTTCACGATGGATGGACGTCCTCTGTGACTACTATAAACTAATGCCATCAGGAACACGTTTAAGATTACGTAAAACAAATAAAAGGACACTTAGTTTTATTCCAGAAGCCAACAAATTTATGAACAACTTTTATGTACATTGTTTATGGACTGACACATGCACTTCAACTTTTCACACGTTCCGATAGCTTAGGTGAAAAATGTAATTGACAATTTGGTGAAAATAGTGTGTTATTTTTTTTACTATTATTATTAAGATGTAATGTACCATTGGGGAAAATTCATCTGCAGACATATTTAATAGCCTCCTTCATTCGTATATCAAAATAATTTTTTAAAAGCCAATGCGGGTACATTCAGTAATAAAAGCAACAAGACAATGAAATTGATACCGGAATATTGCTCATTATACACATTGCAGCAGAATAACACCCAGTATGACTGTTTTCAGTCTCTAAACTGTCTGCCTGAAGGTGAGTAAGTGATTGTTTCTGCCTGCCACAGTGGATATTTGGATTTTTCCACTGGGTGGTGCCGAGTTGGGAAATTACAAATTCTACTCTTAGTGTATTAAGTATTTATTGTTTTTGCTGGGCTAGATGCAGAAACCAAACATATCATGAGTATACATCATCTACCTTTAATCCAACTCCCTCAGCACATCTTCAGGGCATCATGGGCCAATGTGCCCCAAAAATGAGAGCTGATACATAATCTATGGGAGATCCATCAGACAGGCTTTTAGACCGCTACATCTGCTATTAGCTGCAGGTTGTTAATCAAAGACAGGATAAATAATTGATGTGAAGCTGTGATGCTGCATGTTTTTATGTTTTTAAATAGGACAGAACATCATAATTATTTCATTCACTTCACCCTTTTCACGTTTTTGCACTTGGTGGAAACACTGAAACACAAGTAGGTAGTCCACCACACAACTATGAAGAGACAGATGCTCACATTCACACTAACGGACAGTGGAGAGTCTTTTTTTAAATAGTGTCTAAAATATCTGAACATGGAATTAACTTTAAAGGGCTGGCGAACGATAGCATGCTTTAGCTGTTCCTCCAGCCAGCGCTGTGAGATAGTGACAGTCTTTTTCCACATGAGGAGAATTTATCAACAAGCTTGGTTGGCTGTAATCTGTAAGTCCTCGGGGACCACCCCAAATATGGAAGGGGTTGGGATCAATAACTGTGGCTCTCACATTTGAGAAAAGTATTAAAAACCTCTGTCCAAAAATCCTCAAGAGAGTGACAACTCCAAAAAAGATGGCTGTGGGTGCCCGTGGTCACACCTAAGGCAATTATCATCGACTTCTAAAAAAGGCAGTAAATAATAAAATAAAATCATTCTCAGATTTGTTCATATTATTATTCATTTCACATAGTCTTTTAGTACAATATTGAACACTTTGGGGTTCCATGCACCTCTAGGCCTTAGTGAAGCTAGCCTGAGATCACATCACTTTCCCCTCGACCAGTTCTTCCCTTCCTCCCTGAACCGTCTCTCTGACCAGTTAGTAAGTTAGTAAATTGAACAGAAAGCACTATATTTAGTTATGCATAACCAAAAAAAGCTGTGTGAAAATATACCTAGTTTTTCTAATATTGTCGCTGCTACCATTTAGTGATCGGCCCTGTTTATGTAAAACAGTCAGGTCCCACGCAATTTTCCTCCCTATGTGACGAAGTCTGCCGTGAAATGATAAAGTTGCCCGTCCGAGTGATTTGCTGTGTTTTTGAAAAGACTCAGGAGAGCCGCAGCATCCTGTCGCTTCCCTGTCTGATCCCTTTTCCCCGCCGCCCCCCTGCTATCTGAAGGCCAGGACACGGCTATTTCCTTCTCTTGATTTGTTCCACCACCACGTGACCTTTTCTGTGGAGGCAGAAGGTACTGTGGCTAAACTTTAAAGGTTACATTTCAAGTGCAGTCTCTGTCAGATGAAAAGGAAGGGAAAACAAACAAGCCATTAGGTGTGGACAAAAAGTTTTTTTTTTTGGTGGATGAGTTCATGCTTTTACAGGTTTGAAGGGTTTCAAATATCCAACAAAACTTTACCACTATACTTTGTCAAAATGATTGTTGGCATAACATTAAAAGTGAAAGATTTTTTTAGCACTTCAAAGGAAGCCATTGACTGATGAGAATGATAATACGCAGAATCTCCTCTGAATTTCACAGATAATAAAACATGACCTTCAAGACATTTTTAAACAGACCTAGAACACTTTGAAATTCTTAATAATTTTTAAGGAAATTAGCATTTAACCTTGGCATGGATTGTCCAAAACCAGGACACTGTAGTTTTCCCACGTTTGCTCATTTAAACACCGAGATGCTAGATTCCTATTTAAACTTGCTGTATTTGTATTTCTGTGCCATCTGCAGTCTCCCCCCCTGCACGTATCTGTGCAGCATCTGGGGTCAGAGGGGAACACGGCTGTCACGCTCCACTACGCATGTGTGTCCAGACAGGTCCGATTATTGTAGATGGCGGCAATGCTCCTTCGCAATCACACAGGAAATCCAGCTGCGGCCTTCTGAACCTCGCGACCCCTGCCCACATGTGGTCATCACAACAATAATAACGTCAGCCTGCTGGCACAGGCTCCAACAGCCTCTTCACCCTCCAGGGACAGTAGGAGGCACCAAAAAGACTCTTCACAGATTTATCAGAGGTAGAGCGTAGTTTGAGAGAAAAGCAGAGTGATTTGGTTTGGTTTTATTCTGTAGTCACAAAAAAGACAGATTTCAATTTAAAACATTTCCATGCTGAAACCAAAAACAAACATAAATAAAATAAACTATAAACAGCAGTTCTACGAAATGTACATTTTCGTAGAACTGCTGTTTGTAGTTTATAGAACTGCTGGTGTTACACCTGTTTTAAAAACTGCTATGGGCTCTGAAGACGTCACATTATCTGGTAGGCTGTGACGAATTGTTTCCCCCACACAGTGAAAGGATTTAGCTGCAGAAGTTCCATATCCTTTGACCGAATTTTGACCATTCCTTGTATGATACCAATACTGATTTCTAGTACGCTCAAACTCCTGTAAACAGTCAGGTTTCCTGCGATTTAGGCATTTATACTCACGCGACTTACCGCAAGATACCAAACCCTGTTAGCAATGTTAGAAATTAAAATGTCTATTTATACTTATCTTTTTTATTATTACTTTAATTATTTTGTACAATCTATAAGCAGGCCAGTTGTTGTTTGAAACGTCCATGATAACAGAACCTGCATAGTCGATTCTGTATCTTATCACAGCCGTACACTGAATTTTCTTGCCAACATTGAGCAACTTTTTTTTAATTTAAAAATTTTTTGAAACCTTGGCGTTACCAGATAAGTTATGATCTAGTTACCTAATCCACAACTGTGGTATTTTATCGTAACACCAGCAGGTTAAGATTTAAACTACCTAACTACTAGATTATGACACCCAATGGCCTCCAATGTATTGCATAAAACTGAATGATATTTATTGTACTTTTGAACAGAGTTTACATGCAAACTGTATGGCGTACAGTTTGCATGTAAACTTCGCCGGTACAATGAAAATATCACGTTATAATATCTGAAACCATTTACATCTGAAATTAGATTACCAAGTTAAAGTCATTTGTAGTACAACTAAAATATAACATCAATAAATGCAGACCTAATTAAAACTGTCACAACAAAATGTAGTCTTTCATAGTTGTTGTAGTTTAAACATTACAGTCCATATGGCATCATACAAGAACAAAGAGACTGTGTAATGTGAATGAACAATAAAGTGTGTGCTGAGAAACAGTTTATAATAATAGGTAAATCTTTTCTGTATAGTTCATACTGTACACTTGAGAATACTGTCGACCCTACTGGCTAAATATTAGTCGTCTGATGATTCATGTATTGGCCAAAATCCCAAATGCAGCGCAATCCAAGTCCATTACATTTAGTCATTCGATCCATCCTGGAAACATCTTTTTTTAATCTGTCTCTTGTGAGTCCACAACTATATTAAAGTGCAATGCTAAATGTTTGGAGTACCCCTTTAAGGGCCGAAAAAATCCAGTTTGCCCAAGGGTTTTCCTTTAATGGGATAGACTAGCAGAAATGCTAGATATAGATAGCAGCTGGATTTGACCTCAGACTAGCCCTGACCATGTTTGTATTTATCTTTTGTTTACATCTGTGTCAGTGTCTTTTAAAATGTTTCCACCCCATTGCACCACCACAGCAGATAAAGATCAAACATCTAAGATCATACTGTACATGTGTCAGACCTAGGACTAAAGAGGCCTCATTGTGTGTGCTATCGGGCATGAAGCCCTGTGGTCACGTGAAAGCCCCTGCTCTGCCTCACATTCTACAAAAACACAAACAGATGTCAGGTATCATTGAACTTTCAAACTCACCATAAATAGATGAAATAACTGTAAAAATCCTAAATGCAAAAATACATCTCCCACTGTCCTCGTGCTGCTTCACTGGGCTCATGTAGCACAGGTTAGAAGTTACTGACTCATGAGCTGACACATGTCATTTGCTCTCCAAACTCTGCTCACTCCTCTTAAAAAGAATGTGTAACACCTCATACAGCAGTTATTTAGATTTTAAAACACCATACACACATTTTAAAATGATGTATACAATTGCATTGCAGTGGGGGATGTGTTTCCAGTGCACTCCTCCATGGAATTAATTTTACAGCTTGCAGTGTTTTGGCCACAGAGGGAGGACTAACAGTGTATGCAGCAGAGGGCATGGATGAGTGCCCGGGTCCCACAGCTGCGTGGCACCGGGGCACAGACAGCCCTTCTCTCTGGGGCACATTGCCCCTTTTGTGCCCAACACACTGAACCATTGATCTGAGGCACCCTCATGTCCGCTGCACCAGCACAGCTCAGGTCAGCACAGACTCCAGCAGGGTTCAGTGAACACAATATCTGACAACATCTTGCATGCAAACATTCATTTGCTTAACGGCCCTGTTTAAAAAGAGTTACTGGGGAAGTGAAAGCTTAAAATGTTTTTAATGGAACTTCCAAGATTTCATGAATTCAAGCGGTATTTTAGTGACCACACATAAATTAGGGAACATTAATCTCAATGTTAAATTTATGAGCTTGAGAAGATTCGTTATCATATGAAAATATAAAATCTTTGAGAAATTCAGGGAGATTCATGAATAGATAAATCAACTCGGCCTTGGATTTGCAAACCTCTGAATGGGATGATTACAGCTCTATTATTAAGAGATGAAAATACACCTCTTAAGGTGTACTCAGACTGAATACAGAGCAAATCTGCCTCATGCGTTATTCCCAAGAATTTAGCAGTGTGTATTTTTTAACTCTAAACACCCAGTGTAATGAAGGTCCAGACACTCCCCGTAGAGAACCAACCACGTGTGTGTTTGTGTGACAGCTCAGACTTTAAAGCTGTTAATATTAGTGTTTTATATTAACAATGTTATCACATGACTACTTGTATGTGAAGATAAGCACAACCCGACTCTGCAATTCCCCTCAGCTCTTTTCACAACCCACAACTTGGTTTAAACAACTTACTGTCTGGTTCAGTCTCATCAACCCACGTGTCCAGCAGCAGTAGGCATTTGTTTTCAGTAAAAACAAAAAACCCCAGAAGTGCTCGGAAGTGCTGTAAACACACTGCAGTTAGACAAAGTTAGTTAACCTTAGTGAAGCATTTAGCAGTCAGGGAGCCAGATATTTCTCTTTAGGAGTCCAACAGTGAGCTAGAGTCAATACCCAGGTGGCTAATGTTGCTTCGTTATCTGCTGGATGTGTAAATAAGCCTGTGTGCACTTTTTAAGGTGATTTTTTTGCGTCAGTACTGTGTTAGCTGTCTCCAAGTCACCAAAAAAGTTGATAGCTGCTTTAAGTGAGATATAAGCTATAATTTGGATATTTCAGGGCTCTCAACTGAATTGCATTACAGTGAAAGTGAACAGGCATTTTATGGACATTTTTACGGGCTTGTTTTCATCGCCCCCGAGTGGCCAAAAAATGGCAGATTTAATGGATCTCATAAATCAACATGAATTCCTGTTCTACCTGTTATTTAAGTTTATGTCCTTTTTCCTCTTGTGTTTGCTTATGTATGAATTGGAGTCACACCGCCTCAGGATAAGCACAAAGTTTAAACATTTTCTACACATGCTGTTGTGTCTTCACTTCCATGCACATGCCAGGGATAGGGTGAATCCCATAGATGTGGTTCAAACATGTAGTTTTGATTGAAATGGCTCGGCAACCATCAAATGGATTACCATGAAATCTGTTCCACACATTTATGTGCCCCTGGGGGTGAATTGTAATAAATCTGGTGATCCTCTGACTTCTAGGGCCGACAAGTCTTTTTTTTTTTTGTCCAACACTTTCATTTAATATCCAAATAACTACGAAACCAATGACATTTCCATAAGCCACAGCTGCACTTTGTGTTTGGTGTTAATTTACAACCGTCACCATGCTAACACTCTAAACTACCAGGGCGAACACGGTAAACATTATACTGACTAAACATTGGCATGTGTAACATTATCATGATGATTTTACTGAAAGTACCACTGTGCCTAAGTACAGCCTCACAGAGCTGCTAGCAGGACTGAAGCCTTGTTATGAAAGAATATACTGGTTTCATCAGGCTGCTTCATAAATTGAGGCTGGAAGCAGAGAAAATGTTCCAACATCTGTCTCGTCAGTGATAGATACTCTCTGACACAAACAGGAAATGAAGATTTGAAATATGAAATATCAATCCAAACGGTCTCCTCTGCCATTCAGGGATGACCCCTGCAAACTTTTCTTCTCTGTTTAAACTCTTTAGACCAATTCCTCTTTTCCTGTTAACGGCCTCCTTTCAACACGTTTGAATGTGTTGGTGTATAGAACTCTCCCTCTGCCTGTCCCTCCGCCTATCACTCTTGTGCACAACCACTAACCAAGATCCACACCACTGTGTTTTCCATTTACAGAGCCAAAGCTGTGAAGGAAAAGTGGATTTTTTTTCAGGGCACACACAAAACAGAGAGTTAGCAAACCATGAGGAAATAATCTCTGAATTAACAAAAAGTGAATTGAACTGACTATAAACACTCAACACAGACATGCTGATTGTTTTGCTACTTCTGTTTAGAAGAAGAAATTAATGTTTTGTTTTGTTTTTTTTTTGCGGTTTTGAAATAAAGAGGTGTCCTCGAGGCTCTTCCATCCTGAAGAAGAGAGTAATGAATTTGCCCACAGTGTGACCACAGGGTGTTTAGGCCATCTGTGTCATCCCATAATTTGACTGCCAGAGCATTTGTAAATTACCATGCCCTTGGTTTACCTTTAAAATACATTAGTCAATTTAAATAAATGCAAGAATAGGTTTGTGTGACACAATTTACAATTTTAAGTTATTTTTATTTTGGGCAAACAGCTCATTTAAAATGAGGAGAAGCTGTTGTCAAAGTTTCCTTTTTATAAATCCCAGAAAACACAGCAGCAAATCACAAACAGGTAAAAAAAAATATTATCCACTCTACAAACATGGGTGTTTACTCATTTCAATATGCTGATTTCTGATATCATTGTTTGAGGTCTGTGGGGTTTTTTTCCAGTTGTGATGTCAAATATTTTATTGAAGACATTAGTAAGAGTCCAAATTTGGAACTGAGTCTCTGCTTATAACTAATGTAAATAATAAACAACAGAAACCCCATCAAACAAAAAAAGGGTTTCCCCGTCATCAATATTAAAACGTCTGTGTGTCTGACAACAAAATTAACTGAGTCACAAACCATTTGACCAAATCATCTCAACTTGATAAACAATAGAAATGCCAATGCTCCCACCCTGCTAAATGTATCTGTAGAAAAGAATGCGGAAAAAAAACTATAACTAACAGTTATACAATAAAAAAAATGGAAAACTGAAAAATCTGGGAACACAATCACATGGGAGTTAAACAGATGGAGGAACTCCTGTTCTCTTACCGTATTCTTATCATTTTCTGAAATGAGGTTGGCAGGGCACGTCTCAGTTGTTTTCATAGTTGTGGCACAAATAGTATTTGCTCCCATCTGTGCATTCGTCATGATCCCAGGAGCGGCATGAAACATGGATAATTCAAAACTCCCTTGATCTGGAGTTAGCTCTCCAGGCAGACCATGCAGAATACCTCCTCTTCACTTTCCTCCTCATCTTCTGTTCTGTTAGTTACTTTGTTTCTCTTTGGTTTGGGTTTGGATTCAGTGAAATTCGTCTTCCTCTTGCAGTGTCTCTTTCCAGCTGCAGAGTGTTTCGGACTGTTGTATCAGTTAAGACTGCTGTGGTTCCTTCTCTTGACACTCACTTTGCATGGAGATGCTTTTAGATGAGGTCTGATTGGGACAAGTGAGAAGACAACCTGAGATGATTGCCCTGGTGCTGAAGTGAAAGGAGCACAAAGGCCTTCAGATGAAGAGGTTAGCTCTACAGGCAGAAACAGAGGAGTCTGGGGCCGAGGAGCATGAGATGGTGGAGCCTGAGCCAGAGGTGCAGATTGTGAGGCGGAGGTGGAGTGCTGTGGTGGGCATGGATGGTCGTGAGGGGGGCATATTCCTGGTTGGAGAAAATATCCCTGTTTAAAGGTCAGATCCAGCATTTGTGGTGGTGGCAGCCAGTGGCAAGGCATCCTTCACTTTTCCATGGAGGTCATAGAGGCCCATGGTGTGCCCAGGGTGTGTCTTCATCCATCTGTCTTGAAAATGGCTGATGTATTTCTTCAGTAGGCCATAAACTCTGCGGCCCAGAGACTAAAGTTCATGTAAACAATGAGGAGGGAAAGATAAGAGCACGATGCCATGTCTCTTACAAAGTCAATCCCCTCCGCAGACAGATGCGAGGCACGGTTGTCCAGAATTAGCAGACTTTGTCTTTAGAAATCTGGCTCTTGCTTCCAGCCTGATCCATTCATTGCCTTAACACATCCAGGTTGTTCATCTCTGACAAAGTGAACACGGAAGTTTGTACTTGGGAAGATGAAGCGGGGGAGGACTGGTGTTGCCCAAGCCATGCTTCCCAGAGGTCACAGCACCTGTTTAGCAACCATCTTGCCAGTAGTACCCTGCCGGGGTTCTGAACTGTAGTTATACCAGTTTCATCTGCATTTCATATGTGTTTTGCATTGAAAACATACCACTCCACAACCTCTTCCACATTACTGAAGGACCTCACATATGTTTGGTTAAAGCTTGTGGCTCTGGCAAGGCTTGTAGCCTGGGGACTGCATATAGAAAGTGTAGGGTGCCTCAGAAGAAAGCCAGTACTCATTGGCACTCTATGAAGCTGGGAACTTGAAATCACATGACACAGCCAGTTGGTAGGCA
The DNA here is from genome assembly GCA_024633595.2 of Lepomis macrochirus. NCBI lineage: Eukaryota > Metazoa > Chordata > Actinopteri > Centrarchiformes > Centrarchidae > Lepomis > Lepomis macrochirus. Next base: position 36,404,964 of record JALXJV020000004.1, read on the forward strand.
AGCTTGCATGTCTGGGGAAGGGGAAAGGTTGTATGTTAAGCACGTTTTCTGGTGTATGAATAAAAGCTACTAAATTAATTTACTGTGTGTGTGTTTGTGTGTGTTTGTGTGTGTGTGTGTGTGTGTGTGTGTGTGTGTGTGTGTGTGTGTGTGTGTGTGTGTGTGTGTGCATGTGTGTGCACACACACACACACACTGCTCTATTTTATGGGACTGCATTGTTGTTTTCGATTGTGAGTGTGTGATTCAGTGCAGCGGTGACGCGCTTGTACAAACTGAGTAGGCTGGTGTCACCCTAAAGATTCTTGAAAGTCTTCAGCATATTCTGATTCTCTTTATACCACAAATACACTATTACTATTTATTTATTAGTATGTTTTTGCTGCAGCCCAAAGGGCACACATGCATGGCCTCTCTGTCTCAGTCTAAGGCTGAATTTAGGTCCCAGTACATGATCATAAGATAGCGTATGAGGTATTTATAATATGTTAATATGTCATTGTCATTTATTGTATTTGACCACTGACTATTATCACTATACATAGATAATAGAGTTAGAGAAGCTTTGAAGTTTGTAAATAGGTCCTAGCTCTGTATTTTTCTGCTTTAGAATTAGTGAATCCAGGCTACAAATGCACAGCAGCTGTGTTTAGCATATAATTTAATTATGCATCTTGCTAATTGTATTCATTTATTTACGTTCTTCGGGTTTCACTCTTTCTCACGCAGTACACAAGGGTGCCGCCCAATAAAGCACCAGGAATTATGATTGGCTGTTGTAAAGTTAATTTTGAATTCAAATGAAATGAGAACGCACATTGCAACACCTAGATCCTGGTCTCAACTCAGCGATATGTACTTACAATACTGAGAAATTTGTAATACTTTATTGGCAAACACTAGTGTCATTTTGGAGGTGAAAAAAGAACGTTAAAAGCACTCATTGCAAGGCTTAGCAACATGAAAAGGATCTTTGTTGTAAGAAAAGTGTGGAGGCCCTGAGGGACACAAACAAAATATTAGGGGTTTTTTCACAGCAGATCCTGGAAAAGAAGACAGCAGTTGTGACACTGTATTTGAAACAGTATGATATTGATCGGTCCTTCCTCTGCCGAGTCAAGCAGTGCAGCTAAAGTGTTGTAGTGGTGCTGCAAATCAAGCAAGTTTGAGGTCCTGGATTTGCATCGACACAATATGAAGCCATACTGCCTTCAGCCCTCAAGGGGGCAGGAGTGCACCACCAGTGTCTGTTTCATAAACGTGCTCAAAACAGCCTGAGAGGGAACATCAGACTGATCATATGTGGCATAAAGATGTAAACCCTTCAAGCCATGTTAGTAACACTTTTAACACATGAAAATAACAGCAGTAGCTTCTCACCAGGGAGATGTGGATCCACATGCTGTGAAAAAATCAGCATAGTTTATAAAGATGTCCTGCACAGGGCATGCATTTAAAAACATTCTGATTAGTTTGTAACACAACATTGAATTTCAGGGACCGTACAAACTCAGTACCCATAATCAAAATTAAGATGTTGGCTGCCATAAACCTCACAGTCTGTCCTCCATAGTGCAGGCGGGCAGGATTAGTTAAAGTCACTTGTTAAGACAAAAAGGAAAAAGGTTCTCTGCTGTAGGTCTGGCACAGCCTGGAGGCCAGTAACAGAGGACAACATGACGATGAACTGAACTCTGCGTGTACTCCTCCTCAAACTACACTTCCTCCTCTACACTTCCTCTGTAGTGAGCTGCACAGCATCTTCAGCCTCTGTTTCACGCCCCCCACTCCCTAAGGAGTACAGAATGCACTTTTTGTGTCGACACACATCCTGCTTTGCGTGTCCAAATGGCCCCAACAAGTAAAAGAGATCTCAGGAACAAAGTTGATGTGTTGGAAACAGGAAGAGTGGGTAAGCGTATAAAGGTTTGTGCGACTTTGGCAGGGGCCATAATGTGATGGCTTGGTGACTGGGTCAGAGCAGTTCCATTACTGCAGCTGTTGTAGGGTGTTCCCGGTCTGTAGTGGTCAGTATCTATCAAAAGTGGTTTAAGGAAGTCTGTGAACTCGTCACAGAGTCAGGGGCCGTCAAGGCTCATTGATGCACTGTAGGTCAAATTGCTGAAAAAGTAATGCTGAAGATGTACACACTTTTTAATGGAAACGCTATTCCTTTGCTGGCAGTGGCCTCTTTCAGCAGAATAATCCACCCTGCCGCAAAGCAAAAATGGTTCAGGAATAGTTTGAGAACAAAACAAGTGCGAGGTGTTGACTTGGCCTCCAAATTCCCCAGATCTCAATCCAATCGAGCATGTACGGGATGTGCTGGACAAATCCAACAATCTGACCACTTACAGGACTTAAACGACGCTAACTTCTTGGTGCCAGTTACTACTATACACCTTCAGAGGTCTAGTGGAGTCCCTGTCGTGAAGGGTTAGGGCTGTTTTGGCAGCAAAAGGGGGACCTGCATTGCATTAGGCAAGTAGTCATAATGTTATGGTTGATCGGGGTGTGACAGATCTAGGTCCCTGTCCTGATGAAATGTGAACAGAGAAATAATGTTATACATTTTTAAGCAGCCTTTTATTCTGGCCAGCCTAAGGCACACCTGTGAGGTGGATGGATTATCTCTGCAAAGGAGAAGTGCTCACTAACACATTTTGACAGATTTGTGAAGAATATTTGAAAGAAATAGGCCTTTTGTGTTCATAGAGAAAGTCTTAGATCTTTGAGTTCAGCTCATGATGAATGGGGGCAAAAACAAAAGTGTTTATATTTATATTTATAATTTTGTTCAGTGTATGTCTGTTTATTGTATTGGTTCCTTTGGCATGATTATATTGCACTGGCTCTTGCCAAACTCTATTGCTGAAACAGTATTATTTCACTGAGGAATTATCAAATGTGTTCTAATGTCATCCTTACTATTTTAATTCCATTCAGTTTGTTCTACCTTGTCTTGGCAACTCACTCTGTTACATAATCCACTGTGAAATTAGCATAATCATTTTTACACTTCAGATGTTGTAGGAATTAAACAAACAGTATGATGTTTTCATTAGTGAGCATTAGAGGTGCCCATTACACTGTTGCACAAAGCCAAAGTAGCTATTTCCCCTTTACCAGTTTCCATTTTATTTTCTATTACCAGTTTGTTTCACGCATCATGACTGCAAACACTTAAAGAGGCGGTTTAATCTCAGTACAAGAAAGATAATTTTGGTCTGCTACAAAGTTAAATATCTGAAGCAGAATAGAATGTTAAACACAGTTTAGTGCTCCTAGCTCCTTTTAAATAATAATGACTAACATTTGCTAATTTTAAGTTTGGTGTTATTTTGCAGGTTTAGCAAAACTGGCTAAGGATCAGTGTGCGCTGTCACACCAGCAACAGGACAGATATGCAAAGACAAAAAACTTGTTCAAAACTATGTCAAGCTTTTAAAACTGTAGTTTCAGAGTTTACTTCTTGCGCAAACAAAACTCAGATAACACTGTTAGCGTTTGGGATTTAGAGAAGATTACAAGAGAGCAGTGAAGATATAACGTACCAATTATGCTTACTGTTGCTTTAGCTGGGGTAGTCCCTTTGCTAACTTCACTTCCTGATTCAGTAAGTGAATTAAATGCCGTGTGCCTCCCTTCCTCTTTCACTCTGCCTTGTTGGTACTCAGAAACAGCCTGGTCCTGACAAACTGCTGCTTCAGGTAAGAGTCGGTGTGTATTTACTGTATGGGGCCAAAGTGACAAATCTATTTTTGGAGATTGTCTTAGGTTTGTTCTCCCAGCTTAGTCTTTCTGACAATGGTCCAAATATTTACTATTTTAACCTCAATGTGTTAAGGAACCTTAAATTGTAGTATCTGAAATTGTGTTGAGAGACAGCAGTGCCGATTAAGAAAGATGATTTGTGCAGTGTCAGTGTATATTTTGCTATTTTGGGATGTACATTTAAATTAAATATCACCACTTTTGGAGAAGTTAAGTGCTGATGTCTTATGGTATGTTTAGTCAGAAATGATGGTATCCATTAGTAATTGTGGTTTCTCTTTGATGAGCAGCTCTTTTACACCATTGTTTGTACAGTTTTACATTCTTTAAGAGAAATTTCTACTTATAGTCACATGTTTTAGATTTTGTTAGTTCAGTCTGCGTGCTTTTCAGTCTGTTACGCACATTCGGAGCCTAAATCTATAAGTCAAACATGCAACATACTAAAGTTCAAGCAACATCACCAGCAAAAAAAAAAGCACAAGATAGAATTGCTTAGATTTTTTTTTCATTCCTGAACGACCAATTGAGCGCTTGATTGTGGAAAAACATCACATGACAGCCGTACCATTTGCGGACACTGAAATATTGCAATTGTGCCGTGAAGGGTAATGACTTGAATGTTCCAAAAAGTGCATTTTACTTCTGTAAAATCTTGATGATTTCCACATTGATTCAAATAACCATATTCAAAATGGACAAAAGGGGCAGACTGGGCCTTCAGTCTCAGCCTGATTTAATTAAACTCTAGCTCGCCGGCTGACTTATCAGCGGTCATGTGGTTTCATCTGCAGCACTGACAGTCAGCTCTTTCACAAGCCTCCTCTGAAGCAGAAACCCTAAACACAAGGCCAAGGAGGAAAGTACATTTACTCCAGTACTTTACAATTTAAGTACAATTTTGAGGTTTGTACTTTACCTGAGTAAGTCAATTTCATGCCAGCTTATATTTCTGCTTCTTCTCCGCTACATTTTAGAGGGAGATATTATACATTTTACTCCACTTACATCTGAAGCAGACTTCCTTTACAGATTAAGTTTTTAGATTTAAAAAACAAAACATTGTTAAGGGTCAAATCAGTGGTTTACAAACATTTTGGCTTGTCATCCCTTGGAAAGAAGCTGTGTCTGGTTGGGGCCCCTTGGCATATTTCAGATGTCTATGAATACATGTGTATATGCGTCACAGGGCTAATTTCTTTGCGGGATGAGTGCATTTACTTTTGAGCTGTATACAACATTCAATAAATGTCTCACTAGAGCACCAGCATCTCAGACCAAAACAAAGTGGCACCGAGGCTCACCAGACTCCTCATTTTACCTTGCAGATCATCATAAAACACACTTTAAACAAAATTAAAACTCACCAAAACTGTGTTTGTTAGTCTTTCCACTGAGCCAACAACGAAATAAACCCTTAACTAGTGCTTGTTTTGGCGCTGACAGGCTTAGATTGTCATTCTGAGAGAGAGAGCAGTAGGAAAGAGAACACACAATGCAAGTTCCACATAGAGATTGAATGGTAGTGGCTTCAATAATAATTATGGTTACCATAGCAAAAATAATTATATCAATAATAATAATGATAGGACTAATAATGATAATTGTAGAAGCGGGTGTTGAGCAGGAACATGGGGGCAGTAAGTAGCTTGCAATCACAGATCCAGGCTCCACATCTCCAGAGGCAGAAACACCTGCAGAAAGCAACAGGAGAGAGGAGAGGGACGAGAAAGCTCAAGACTTGGAGTCTCTAGGAACCAGTAACTTGTAACAGAAAGAAAGAACACCAAAAAGAGGAACACTTGTTTTATTGCTTTGAACATTCCCAAATCTTCCTTGCAGAAAAAAGAAAAAAATGTCACCCACACAAAAGCAGAAACTTTGCCCGGTACATGGTGTCATGTTCCTAAAAACGAGCAGATTTTTTTTCTGATGCTGCCCTTTTATGTCCCAGCAGTCAAGATGTTCCCGTGCTGTTGGCTGGCTCTGGTGGCTTTGATCCCCATGACCTTAAGCACTAATCCTGGGGTAAAGGTCAAACTAACAGAAAAAGGCCTTGAATATGGTATGGTTTGCAGCACGTTTCCTCTTTCAGTTGAAAAGCAACCAGCGCTCCGCAGTTTCATTATGAAATTTTCTTGTCTTTTTCTAGGCAGACAACTGGGGATGGCTGCAATCCAGCAGAAACTCAAATCCATCAAAGTCCCAGATATTTCAGGGAAAGAGTCGTTGTCTCCCATTGGTGATGTTGAGTACAGCCTGTCAAAGTAAGGCCCCCATTTGTCCTCAACATTCTGTTGGTTGATACTTAAACTGCCTTCACAAACAAACACACTGTTCTTCCAGTATGCAAATAGTGGATGTGGGATTGACAACGTCTGCAGTGGACCTGGTGCCGGGGACAGGTTTGAGACTGTCCGTCGACAACGCCTTCATCAGTCTGCAGGGAAACTGGAGGGTCAAATACTTCCGCATAATGTGAGAGACAAAAGATTACTTCCATATATAGCACAGTTAAATCTATTGTGTGACATTTCTGCTGCAGCAGGGACTTCTCTCTCTCAACAGAAAGGATAGCGGCTCTTTTGATTTGAATGTGAATGGACTCACTATCACGATCAGCATTACCATCAAGAGTGATGAGACAGGCCGACCTGCAGTCAGCACTGTGGACTGCGGAGCCTCTGTCGGCAGTGCGACTGTCAAGTTCCATGGTGGAGCCAGGTAAAAAAAAACAGCTATGCTTTGCATTATGTGGGAACCCATGTTAGTGTATTTTTAATTTTAAATTTTTATTTTTTTTTAATCTTTTGTAACACACACATACACACACACACTTACTGTTTTATTTATTTATTTTAATTTAATATATTATTTTCATTTTCTAACATACACACACACCTATTGTTTTACTTATTTATTTTTTTTAATATTTATTTTTAATAATACATTTAATTTGTATTGCACTTTATATTTGCGCAAATCCCAAAGAGCTACATGATAAAACAGGTAAGTTTTACAGAATTTAATATTTTTTTATTATTATTATTTTATTTTCTAGTAACACACACAAACACAACTTTTGCTGTTTTATTTCCTCATCTAATGAAATGTATGAAATTAATTGTCCTTGTGTTCTTTATATGTAGCTTTGGCAATATCGTTTTTATACATTCATGCCAATAAAGCTAATTTGAATTTTAGTGGATTGGGAATTTTCTGTTTAAACCTGTCATACTTGAGAGGCTGCATACTCATAATTCCTGTGCTTGGCTTTTGTTCCAGCTGGCTGTACAATCTCTTTGAAAGCTTCATTGACAGGGCTTTGCAAAATGCACTGCAGAAACAGGTGAGGAGCAACCAGCTTTACACCCACTGTTTTTGATGACTCTCCTTCCTCTTTATCATTGTATCCACATAGTATCTTATTTCACGATGAGGAATCCTCCTAAATGCAGCAAAAAGTTCCTAACTAGGAGTTTCTTCTTAAGACGTGTTTACAAGGCTAATGAGAACACATTTAACTAAGGATTTGAGAGCCGCCATGGAGGAAGTATTCACATCCTCTCCTTAAGTAAAATACCTATACAACAATGTTAAATCTATTTCAAGTTAAACTACTTTCATTCAAATTCATACTTAAAAGTACATACGTATTATCAGCTAAATGTACTGTACTAAGAAGTAAAGGTACTGGTTTATTAGGGTTTTTATTTTGAAATGTTTTCATTACTCCGTAACATGAATGAACACATATAATAATGTCATGCACAGTGACACAATACATTCTTCAGAACTGTCGAGGATTACACAAAAAAAGTTTAAAAAAACATTTCTATTATGGTCCTCATTGTATTGTAATAAAGACTGCAAGGCTACAGATGACTTAAGGTACCCTGTAAAACCCTTACAATATAAATAACCTAAAACATCCTGAAAAAACCCAGATACGTTCTTGTAAACCAATACATGCATATACACCTGGGGTCCCCTCACAAGGTTTCACACGTTATTATACAAAATGTACAAAAAGGTGTTTTGCCCAGAACAGGCCTTGAATCTACAAGGTACAATGTCAGTGGCACTGCATCTAGTTGAGTAGCTATGAGAGTTCCTAACAAGCTTGAAATATTTTTTTGATCTACCATGGCATAGTCCTATCCAAAACCTTTGGTGTTAATGTCAGTGTCTGCTGCTTCAATCTATTTTCACCCATCAACCATTCAGAAGAGCTGACACAAGTCCTGTTGTTGAGGTTCAAGATCACCCTGACTAGTTTATTTTGTGCCGTTACATTATAACATTGTTCATACTGATGTGTAAGCAGCATTTTGCTGTTGTAGCTGGTCGAATTGGAGCAAGTTCTATACTTTATATACGGCTTGGTACTTTAGTTCAGGGGTTCCCCACCAAGGGATCGGGCCCCTCCAAAGGGTCACAAGATAAATCGGAAGGGTAATGGGAGAGGAAATAAGAAAGACCAAAGTTTTTTGTGTGAATTGGACACATAAAACATGTGACAAGGAGCCCTAACTTGACACAGTTTTATACAAGGGGTCACAAGCCAAAAAGGTTGGATGCCACTAATCTAATCTTTAACAATATGTTGTATTTCATGAGCTTATTGAGTGTGTTTTTTATGTTATGTGTTATTTTATGAAGTAACTAGTAACTGTACATGTCAAACAAATGTAATGGGAAATGGAAATGCAGAAGTAAAGTTCAGCTACTTCAAAATTGTGCTTGACCAAATGTGCTTTCCACCACCAGGTCTAAAGAGCGCATTCTTGGTTTGATCAATAATTCTGACAGACAGTTGAGATCTTCTAAATACAACTGCCAACTCCATCTGCGTTTTTCCAGAGTTGTGCGAAAAATCAATTCTGGTGTTACTGAATCGTTTCAGTTTTTTAGTGATCCTTGTTAATTCACTCGCCGTGGGAGAATTTGCCAAAGTGTGCTTTTAAAAGCACATTGTCATTGTTCTCAGAAAGCTCTGACACAGAGAGACACATTACCTGCAGCACATTACTGACATGAGCAGGTCTTGGTGACTTGGGGCCTTGTGAATTACTCTTTAGACCAGACCGGTCTTAAAGTCAGGACTAACGTGCCCCTTGTTATTTTACACTTACTTTTTGTCTTTTCTCTGAACTCAGTTAGTTGGGAGTCAACTTTTACTCTTAGGATGTTTTGTGAATAAAGTCACTTCAGAAGTTTAAATTTAATAACACTAAATAAAGTTAGACATCATCACAAAATAGTGTTAATTGAGGATGAAACATTATTTTAAATGAAGTTATTCATCTGCTGTTGGTTTATAACAGTTTGTTTCTAAAGTGCTCTGTATTCATGTTGAGGGGTCAGTGTGTCAATGCCGAGCTTCTTTTGGAGTCTGGGAATCGATTTTTCCTGTTCTCTATTGTTGCAGATCTGCCCTCTGGTGGCTGATGCAGTGTCTGATTTGAACCCTCACTTGAAAACTCTCAATGGTAAAACATTATTTTTGTGTCAAATATTTGGACGTTTCATTGATGCTGAATGTATGACGGACTTTCTACCTTACTGCAGTTGTAGCCCAAGTGGACCAGTACGCAGAGATTGAATATTCTATGGTGTCATCGCCCACAGTTTCAAATTCTTCCATAGACTTGAGCTTGAAGGTAAAGAAACGTGCACCATTATACTGTCCATTTTATAGATCTGAAGCCTCAGTTTGGTTATAAAGAACTAGACGGTCATGTCATACGTTTTCTGTCTCTGCTGTGTCTTTGCCATTTAGGGTGAATTTTACAACATTGGGGAGCATCAGGAGCCTCCATTCAGCCCCACGGCCTTTTACCTGCCACCTCAGGACAACAACATGCTGTACATCGGCATGTCTGCATTCACCGCCAACTCTGCAGCCTTCGTCTACAACAAAGCTGGAGCCCTCAGCCTGTACATTACCGATGACATGGTGAGCTGCATCCTCCTGACTCCCAACTGAAATTACTTTCCTGATGTCACACTGACGTACGACTTTTCTGGTTCCGTCACAACAGATCCCACCAGCCTCTCCCATCCGACTCAACACCAGAACGTTTGGAGCCTTCATCCCGCAGGTGACGACACATTCCGCTGATTTTATGACAAGCGTAAACCTCTGTTTTGCGGTTTAGAAGCTACCTATATGCATTTTCAGATTGCCCAACGCTTTCCAGGGCTGATGATGAAACTGCTGGTGAAGACAGTGGACAATCCCACCATCACTTTTGATCCCAACAATGTGACAGTTCAGGCCAACGGCACAGTGACGGCCTACGCGATCCAGCCAAACACCACTCTTACCCCTCTCTTTGTCCTAAACTTGGTAGGTTCCACAGCTGGCGTGATGGAAAACCATTTGTGTGGTCTATAAAAACACCTTCTCACCAAATTGTCTTTACAGGAGACCAGTGTCAGCGCCAAAGTGTTTGTCAGCTCGATGAGGGTAGCTGGAGCTGTCACCCTAAACAAGTGAGTCACTAAAAAACAAACTACTTGTTCAAAGGAGAGAAAAATGGAGCCAAAAGGTGAATGAACAATGAACATCACGATTTCATTTTGCCTAATTTGCACAGAATGGGTCTGACCCTGGGGACAAGTTATGTGGGAGAGTTTCAGGTGAGAGCTGCATTGTAACACAAGTCACGGCGTGTACCATCCGTGCAGACCTAACAAACTAACCCTCACCCTAACCTGCAGGTCAAATCCCTCGACAACATCTTCCAAATGGTCCTCAAAGTGGTGGTGATACCTAAAGTGAATGGTAAGTATTCAGTTTGTACGCTCACTCGGTGCCCTGTCGTGTATTCACGCTGTTGCATGCAGATCAAACCCCAAGCACACAGGTATTTTATTAGGTTACTAAAACAGTATTCTTCCTCTTGAGACAGATTACCATTTCGACCCTTCATGAGAATGCAGAAAAGCTAAATCCTGCCTTCCTTCCAAGCAAATTTTAGCATGCATTTCAGACTCATGACTTTGTATCCATGAAGTATCCTGTTCCGGTTTAGCTGCTCCTGAACAAACAGAGCGGACTCTGAGCCGGTCGGAGCTCTGTTTCCGCCTGAACGATCCAAACTTATTTTCCGCTCGTCACATTTTCACTCTTACTGTCTTTATATGCGAACGAGCCGTCAGCAACATGCTTTATTTCTCCTCTGCCAACACATCGGCCTCACGCACACAACAGCATTGTGTCATCAGGACATCTGATTAGTTATTCATTCAAGGAGTAGAATACCACACTAATATTAATACTATGCACATTACTCAGTGACATTTATCTATCTCACTGTTTCAACCCAATGAGAACATTCAAGCAAGTAAAATCAGGTAACGCTATCCCGTCTCTGTCCGCTCAAATAGTTATGACTGATACTCACTCGAACCTTTTCTTCTAATTATGATCCGGATCTTGTAATTTTCTCTAAGGACCTCTAGTAGGGAATCACTGGATTAGTATACTGTAATGCATTAATAGGCCTTCCTAAAGGATCTGTTGGTGATTGATTGATAAATGCCCTCTGACAGATTCATATTGCAGACTTTATCATTAATGTCACATCATACGCTCCCTGATCATCCTCTGCTAATTCTAGATGTCCTTACAACCGGCAACAAAGGGGTCAATCATAGCTGATTCATCAGCTGAATCTGCAGCTCCCCTCAGCTTTATAGAGCTTTAAAGTGATTTTCAGCCCGGTTAACTGGACTGACCTCCACTTAAAGGTTCACCCTCACAGTTTTAATAACATCGTTTTTAGAGGGCAGCATGCAGCGGGTCTTCAGAGAAAAAGCTCTAAAAACTCGCTGTCCACTACCTGTTCATCATCAAACGGCAGACAGACACAGTTAGAGACTGGATGGTGAACACAGTTGAGTTGCTAGAGACCAAACACAGAGCTAAAAGAGAGGGAATGCGGGCCTTATAAAAAACCAGGTGGCCAGAAACACGACTCTAAATGAATCCAAATGTTGCTCTGAAACTGCTGAATGTGTTAAAAAGCAGCTTCAAGGTTATGATGTGCCAGTGCTGTGTCCGCAACCGTCAACACATCACTGGTGTGTAAAGACCTTACACAAGCCATTTCTATCTACATACACCGCAGGTCCTCCTATCGCCATGATTCGCCGCCATGTCTCTGCAGCAGCCCAAATTATAAAAATAGTAAATAAATTGTTAGTAGTAGAAGTAGTTGTTGTCTGGTTTATTAGAAGTAAGAAAATAAGTGAAATTTGAACAAATGGGGGACCACGTGTGTTATTTAGCACAAGGGCTGACACAGCACGTTGGCCGCTGTAGCTTCTCCTGCTGGCTTGGTAAGGGAGGGCTGAGCGCCAAGCGGTGACTGAAGGTGCATTCATATGGTGTCGGAATAATCAGAATAATTTTTTTCCTCCTTAAATCTTTATTGTAAATAGAGAAATAATGTGTACATGGGACATAAAGGAAACACACAACTTGCTTCTCAGTGCAATTCGCAACCCTCACCACTAGATGCCACTGAAACTGACACACTGAACCTTTAAACTTGTGTGCTGTAGGCCTGCTGCGTCCTATTTATTTTTATTTATTCTTTCATTATCTTTCTGTGTAAAGCACGTTGAGCTGCATTGAATGCATGAATTGTGCTATATAATTAATATATAATAAATACATACAGGTGCATCTCAGAAAATTAGAATATTGCGGAAAAGTTCATTTCTTTCCGCAATTTAAAGCAAAAAGCAAAGCTTTCATATATTCTAGATTCATTACATATAAAGTGAAATATTTCAGACCTTTTTTGTTTTAATCTTGATAATTATGGCTTACAGCTCATGGGAATCAAACATGCATCTCAAAATATGAGAATATTCAAATAAAGTCAACCTGAGAAGAGCCTTTAATCTCTGGTTCGGCACACACAACCACAATCACGGGGAAGACTTCTGACTTGACAGTTGTTCAGAAGACACTCACAAGGAGGGTAAGCTACAGAAGGTCACTGCTGAAAGGGCTGGCTGTTCACAGAGTGCTGTATCAAAGCGTGTTCATGGAAAGTCGAATGGAAGGTTAAAGTGTGGTAGGAAAAGGTGCAAAGCAACAGGGATGACCGCAGCCTTGAGAGGACTGTCAAGCAGAGCCGAATCAAGAACTTCACAGGAGCTTCACATGGAGTGGACTGAGGCAGGAGTCAGTGTCACATTCCTAGTGTCAAGCTACTCCTGAGCCAGATACAATGTCAGAAGCGTCCTGTGTTAAGGAGAAAAAGAACTGGACTGTTGCTCTTGTGGTCCAACGTCCCCTTTTCAGATGAGTAACAGTAAATTTTGGATTTCCTTTGGAAATCAAGGTCTCAGAGTCTGGAGGACGAGTGGAGAGGCACAGAATCCAGGTTGCTTGAAGTCCAGAGTGGAGTTCCCACAGTCAGCGATGACTTTGGGTGCCATCTGCCGGTGTTGGTCCACTGTGTTTTATCAAGTCCAGAGTCAACGCAGCGTCTACCAGGAGATTTTAGAGCACTCCACGTTCCAAACCTGCTGACGAGCTTCATGGATATGCTGATATCCTTTTCCAGCAGGACTTGACACCTGCCCACAGTGACAAAATCACTAGCAGCTGTTTGCTGACCATGGTGTTACTGTGCTTGATTGGCCAGCCAACTCGCCTGACCTGAACGCCATAGAGAAATAATGGGGTATTGTCAAGAGAAGTATAGAAGACATCAGACTCAACAATACAGACGAGCTGAAGGCTGCCATCAAAGCAACCAGGGCTACATATCACCTCAGCAGCGCCACAGGCTGATTGCCTCCATGCCACGCTGCATCGATGCAGTAATTCGTGCAAAAGGAGCCCGACCGAGTGCTGAGTACATAAATTAACCTTTTTCAGAACTTTTCAGAAGGTCGACATCATCTGTATTATAAATTCCTTATTCTAATATTTTGAGATATATATTTTTGATCCCCATGTAAGCTGCAATCATCAAGATTAAAACATAAAATGGTCACTTTGTGCAATGCATCTAGAATATAAGTTTCACTTTTTGAATAAAATTTGGGAGAAAAAAAAAAAAGACCTTTTCCACGACATTCTAATTTTATGAGATGCACCCGTTTAAAACCCACTGCTACTAATACCACAATTGCTTTTCTTGACTACATGTCTGATTTTTGGTTCATAGTTGAACTTGCAAAAGGATACCCACTTCCTACACTTGGAAAGATGAACCTGGTGAACACTCAGCTTCAGGTCCTGAAGGTCAGAGACTGGATGTTTTCTCTAACACTGCATGTTTTTGAGTGAGCTGCATTGATTACATGAGAGGGATAAATGAGGGCTAAGAACTTGGTAGAAAACACGTGAATGTCAAATTTGTTATTAACTGTTGTTGCTGTGCTTTTTTTCCCCCCTCTAGGACTATATGCTGATTGGGACAGACGTTCAATTCACGGGTTGAATGGCATTTCTGGAAACTTCCGGAATTCATCTCTACACTAGGACATGCCACCATAAAGACACAAACAGCCAATACTTCTACATGACAGACAAATTTCAAAGAAACAATTAATGACACCAGTATTACTCCTATGAGCCTGAGAAATGCAGATCTCCAGTTCGCGTTTGATTACCACCTCAGATTTGAGGTTTTTCTACATATAAAATATAGATGAGGGCAGTTTTCCACAACAGAAAATGCAGTCTTGTCATCACAGGACAAAGTCTGCAGCACAGGGTTTGCTTTTCATTCCCACAATCATCTTTTTGAAATAACATGCTCCATCCAAAGCAGATCACAGATCACTGTCTGCTGCTGACTTTCTGAGAGATTCTTTCTCAGACTTTGTAGCTCACAGAGTGATTCTGCAAATGTAATGATATGTGACAAGTTTGCTGCCGTTTGGAGAGTCCCATAAAAGATGCCATAACATTAATCACACGCCACTGCTTCAGACAAAACAAATCAGTCACAGTTTATTACAAACGGAATAATTTACCTCATCTTGAACAGGTTTCAGTGCCTTCAGCAGGTCAAAATGTACACACACGTACTTACTGTAGAAATAACACATTGCAGTTCTCACAGTTCATCTCTGTAGTACTGTAGTATGATCAAAAACTCCACCAAAACCCATCCACGTGTCTTCAAAGTCATTCGAGAGAAGAAGGCAGGGTGCTAGTTTTCCGCTCATCAAGCTGGTGCCTGGGCAGAGTCTCAGAGTGCTTCACCGTGCCTCTCAGGGAGCTGTGACCGAGGGCCCGCCCTCTCAGGCTCTGGGAGTTGGCCGACAATATCTACATCACAGACACAAAACATCAAAAAAATCAATGAGCGAATGAAGAAATCTGAAGGGAGTAGATGATGCCTTTAAGTTCCTGATTGTGATGATTGTTGAAATGATGTCCTCCTACCGCTGACCGGCAGGCGGTAGTTTTTTAATGCTATAATCTTTTAACCTTGCCCTTTTTGTTTGATGGCTGGTGTGGCACAGCTAGACATGACTTATACGTGACTTTATTAAAGGTGTGCGTTCATTTGAACACGTGCAATGGATTTCTCATTTTAGGATGATTCTAAACACTTGCAACCTTTTTTTTTTTTTTTTTTAAATCTCTGTCTTAAACTGATGAAAAATGTAAATAAAAGTATCCAATATTTGAAGTATAGTCTGACTATTACTGGATTTTTGAGGACAATTAATATTTGAGTTAAAAAAGCATCTCCTGTGAAATAATATAAACTGTTCCACCTTTGGCAGAAAATAGTGTGTCCATGTAGGATCCCAACACATATATATTATAGGCTAATAATAAGATAATAAGTAAAAATAAGAGTCCAGGAAATGTGGTTTTTTAAATAATTTGGGACTATTTACATTTGCTGATAAAATTGAAAGTGCTCTCTGGTGGAAAAACTATGTACCAGCGAACACTGTTTTTTAATAAGGTTAAACATATCTTTGGAATTTCAGTACTGCAATTGTTGGTTAATTATCTGGATGGATGGATGGATGGATGGATGGATGGATGGATGGATGGATGGATGGATGGATGGATGGATGGATGGATGGATGGATGGATGGATGGATGGATGGATGGAACAAAAACTCTACCTTCACCAACACATAGTCTCCAGCATTGACCTGTGCAGTGTTGGATTCTGCAGGCTGAACAGCAACATCCTCTTTGGGGAAAACCACTTTCACATTGCCATCAGTTCTCCCACACAGGTCCTTGACAGATCTTTTACTTTCCTGCATAAAAATGGAAACCACAGATGAGCAGTGTTGCCCGGTAACCTGGTAACCAATCAGTCCTCTCCCTCACATATTGGAATGAGGCTTTAACAAGACTAAAAGTCTCCAGCCATGTTAGTGGTTCTATGAGGCTTTGAGCTAAATGCTCAAAGCCATGGATATTTGTATTCATGGCAGTCCATCTAATATTCGAGTCTGAACCAAAGTGGTGGACTGACAAATCGACCCACTGAGCGAGCCATCGCTAGAGAGGAAAATTAATAAAATATGTTTGACCAAAATTCATATACTCATGTGTAGGGTAATGACCCTACACTCCCATTTTCTAAATCAGATATCCTTTGAGGGATGTGCGAGTCATGCATGCAATACTTACTCCCTCCACCAGGACAAGCTGTGTGCTGCCGATAAGTGCAGCGTTGACCCTCGCAGCTTCCTCTCTGAATACACTGATACACTCCTCCAGCCTCCGCTGCTTCACCTCGGCTGACACGTCATCTTGTAGCCGATGGGACGCATAGGTTTTCTGTGTAAGGGAATCACAAGTGCAGTGCCAAAAGAATTTAAAACTGGATAAGTTATGGGGCAACTGAAAAGAACACTTTTGAAAATAAGCACAGCTCGGATTTAATTCTCAAATACACAGCACTTTTATGGTGTAACTTCAATTGCAAACCCACAAGAACTTACCTTTCTCATACTGTAGGCAAACAGGAATCCCACATTGTAGCCCACGTGTTTGATCAGAGACAGAGTCTGATGGTGGTCATCCTCTGTTTCACCACAGAAGCCTGAGATGAAGTCACTGCTGAGACTCACCTCTGAAACACAGACATGTCACTAATAATATCAAAGCAAATGCCCAGCATGCAATGGAAGGGTCCTTACTTTTGCAAGTGCAAGTTAGTGTTATCTAATCATAAACTATTAATCAGTGTAACCTACAAACAGGTGCCAAATTACATCTACTTACTTTTTTTGAGTAGTTTTTGCACACAGTGCTCATCATTTTACTTTTACTTCAGTATTTTTTTATTTCATGTATTTACACCACCTCGCTGGGGCTGATCATTCGCTCACATGGCTTCTCTTACCACTGCTATGCAGACGATACGCAATTTTACCTATCCTTCCCACCAGGAGACCCCAACGTCTCAGCGCGGATCATGGACTGTCTCTCGGGTAAGTCTGCATGAAAAAAGGCTTGCCACCTTCAACTAAACCTCTCTAAGACTGAACTCTTGGTCATTAAGGTCAGCCGAGCAATCTATCCACCATCACATCAAACTACAAACTGCAATGTCCTCCTAGCGGGTCTTCTAGCTTGTGCGGTGAAACCCGTACAAATGGTTCAGAACGCAGCAGCGCGTCTGGATTCTGATCAGCCCGAAATGTCACTCCATTACTCAGCGACCTCCGCTGGCCACCTTTTTTGTTAACTCTTACTTCATTCCCTAGGTATTTACCCCACTGATGCCATACATGCTACTAACTCTAACAAGTATTTAATGCTGTCCTTACTAGAATGTATTGTCAGCTGTAGATCTCATATTATAACTTTGTTGATGCTTGGATGTTGTTCCTCAAATGTAATTTGCTTTGGATAAAAGCATCTACCAGCTGAGTTAATGTACTGTACTTCCGTACTTTGCATCCTTTACCGAATAAAGACAAAAGTGATGAAAAGTTTAAGAATGAGGTCATTACGCGTCATGGTTAAGGTTAGGTTACAAACTCAGTGACGGATGAATCTCACACCCCAGAGAGCATCAAAAACCACTGTGTAACACAGTAACATAGCATGTTGTGTGTGAAAAAAAAAACGTTTTTGTGGCTGTAGCTGCTATGGAGTTCATGTTGTCTATACATGTCCATATTGCCTGCTGCCATAGTGAAGTTTTATTGTACTCCTGATTCTATGAGAAGTGGCAGGCAGTGTTCATAGCCATTTTGTTTAGTTTTGTCCTTCAGTTCTTTGTGTTTTTCTAGTGCGGCTTAACTGAAAAAGGCGGTTTATTTATGTTAATTGAAAATCAGTTGTATGCACAGGCTGCAAGGTGCCGTCTGTAGAAAACAATTGTTTTGTTGGGTTGGACAAAAGAGCCTGCTCACACATGCACACACCCTTGTAAAAATGTAACAGCATACATTTTATTTGACCTATTTTTTACTTTTATTTAAGAACCTTTTTACACAAGATTTTTACTTGAGTAAAATGTTCTAGAACTCTATCAAATTTAACCTGATTTTGGGAGCTTACCTGGGATTATTCTCTTGATGTTCTTCACAAGATCGAGGTAGGTTTCTCTTGTGTAGCTGTATATTTTATTAGAGAAATAAAAGTTATTAGAACATTAGAATATTGCAGGAGACTTCTCAAACTAAACAGCTTTGACGATTTCATTGGGAGGAATGAGCAGTGGTCTCTTACCCACGGCGCATTGCTTTTAGGACCTTACTGCTCCCACTCTGGGCTGGAAGGTGGATCTGCTTACAGATGTTCCCTCGCTCCGCAATCAGATGCAAAACCTGTAAACATCAGCAGACAGACCAGGGGCCTCATGTAAAAACAGTGCCTACGCACAAAAAGGTTACGTACGCTGGTTTTCGCACACACGTCGGATGTATCAAAATGAAGAATGTGTGGACCCTCCACAAACTTTTGTCCGGCCCTGTCAGTAAACTCCAAAGTACTGAAACTCAGCAAATGTTTTAAAATAACATTTCCACTCCAGTTTCTTTGTTTATGCCTATGTAGTCTATGAAAAACACACTTCTGTTCGCTGATACAGCATAAAAGTTTGATCTTGTATGTGGATGTTTAATATCAAAATAAAATTAAATGAGAAAGGAATAGATAATGATGCCTCTCACACATTTAATTTTACTTCCCTTTATCATTTAAACATTGAAACCACTTGTGTTATTTGTGCACGCGCTAGTGAGCCATAACTATTCCACTTTGCACCTTTCATTGTAAAAGATATAAGCCGAAATCAGCGCAGAGGAGCGGGCCGGACTGAGCCCCCCAGCAGCATGAAGTCAGTATAATGTCAGGTGGCAGGATGCAGGCTCACCTTTCCCTGATATTGGATGTGAATTTAGCTACTGAGTCCTTTTCAGACAGATAACATAAAATAGTATTAATGAATTGCAGTACAGAGCGTCAACTTGACTCATCTTCAACACCTGCACATATGGACTGTGTAAATGAACAAAGTCTGGAAATAAATCCAGTGACAGCTCTCACACAATCCCAACACTCCATCCTCTTCATCAGTCCTTAGCCAGACATAAGAAAACCAACTGAAAAGAAAATGTCACCTCTCGACCTGAAATGTTTACCTGCCTGTATTTGGCAGGTGCTAATTAAATTCCCTGGTTGGAAATCAACACTGGGTTGTCATGATGCACAGATTGCATTTTTTCTGGCTGATTCCGATAACTGATTTTTTTAAAAAGGTCTGACCCGCAGAACCCGATTTTCTTTCTCTCTAACAACCATCATTGACAGCACACACAACCGACTTTCCTCTTTATCAGGACCCCCATTAGCATTGGCTGTTCTGACTGGGGTCCAATCAACTGTATGTTCATTATAAAACACTTAAACAACTTTTACATTTCTCCAAAACTGCAGCATGTTAGAGGAGCTTCTCTCACTCAGACACATCTCAAAATATAAAAACGCTCGAAAAGTTAGGCTGCTAGACAGAGATTCCTGTACAAACAATATCTAACTGAAAACAAAACGCAGTGGAACCCGGCTCAGGGTTTCCCACAGAATGACAGTGTTACTGTAGTCGTGGAGATAATGTTTGCATTTTTATTCTAAATTATTTTAAAGAACTACATTACCCTATCTCTAGTCGCCTCTTATTTTGTTGTTTACTGACATACTGATCAACTGGCTTTTCCCTTCAGACACACACGACAACACCCCTCTCTCTCTCTCTCTCTCTCTCTCTCTGTCTACATGTGACCGGTTGAATATCAGCTGATCGATCGGGGCATCTCCAGTACTGAGATTAAGCGCTGTTAAAAGTGTGTATTCAGCGGCTGCTCTCCTAGCAGAATTAAAAGTGAGTGTATTACGCACCTCATCAGGAAAATCCTTGGGATGAGGGGACGTGAATCTGACCCTCATGTCGGGATCGATGCGTGACACTCGGTCTAGCAGGTCGGAGAAGCGCAGACCTCCCTGTTTAGTTCTGTAGATGGTCTTAAACCCCCGGCTGAGCTTGGTCAGGTCCGTGCCACAGAACTGTTCTTCTGATGTGTCTCTGTAGCTGTTCACGTTCTGACCCAGCAAGGTCACCTCCTTCACACCCTGAAGGAAAAACATCCACCACACACAGACTAGTATGGGAGAGCTGGACACAACAAAAAATGGATTTGGGCAGTGTGAACAAGGCCAGAGTCAAATATTTTGCCCTTTCTAATAAACCAACGATGTACTAGCCTTTCTTGCTCTTCCGGTATTGCTATCAGTGCGTGTCTACTTATTTCAAACAAGTGTAGGAGTTTAGTGTTGAGGTTCGAACTTGCCTGGTCAGAGAGCATCCGAACTTCCTCAAGAATGGAGCTAACAGGTCGGCTCCTCTCTCTCCCTCGGGTGAAGGGAACAATGCAGTAACTACACATGTTGTCGCAGCCTCGCATGATGGAACTGCCAGCACAAAGGACACACACACACACACACAAGGTCATCAGAGGTTAAAATATAAAGGAGGAGGAGTAGGAGGAGTTGGAACTATAGTTGCTGGGTAAACACACTCACACAAAAGCACTGTATCCCTGAGGAGCAAGCTGGACAGGCATGATGTCGGCATAGGTTTCCTCTAACGACAGGAGCACGTTGCTTGCCTGATGACCTCCGTCGGCGACCGTCAAGAGGCGGGGGAGGTCCCGGTAGGCGTCCGGGCCGGCGAGAACATCTACCAGCTTCTCCCGCTCCAAAAGTTCTGTCTTTAGCCTCTCTGCCATGCACCCTGGACACACACGGGCATTCATTCTTGCGTCCTCTGTATGACAATCAAATGTGTACCCTTAGTGAACTAACTTACCCAAAATCCCAATCTTCATCGGTGCGTGGGTCTTTAATCGTCTCTTCTTCATGGCTGTTAGTTGTTGTAGTCTGTTCCAAATGGTTTGTTCAGCCTTTTCTCTGTTAAGAGAAGAGACCACCGGTTTGGTGCGTCTCATAAAAAGCTTGTAATTCCAATTTGTCAAAACAGCTAGTTCCTGAGAATGTAAGACTTTTCTTTAAAGGTTGTAACATCTTACCTTATGGAGCATGTTACCAGAAGGACAACATCTGCCTGTCAGCACAATGATATTTTGAAATGAACTGTTTTGTCATAAATGATGTTGAGATTACATAAAGACAGAGCTCTCCTAAAAGTTACCTCAGTTATGTCAGCCGTGCGCTGATACCCTTTCCTCTGTAGTATGGACCAGGCTATCTCTGTGTCGTTCACATTCATTTGACACCCGTAGGTTTCAAAATACACTGCAATATTAAGACAAAACACCAGTTTGGCATTCGTCCCGAACAATCACATTAAACTTGGATGGTTTTCAGTGATGCAGACTAACCTTTCCGTGAGTTCCCCATGTCCAAGTCCTCAGAAAGATAACTGTGTTTGTCAAAGTGCTCTCCATCCGCATCATAGGTCTTATTAACTGAAACCTCTTTGATGAAATCCTGAAAACTTGGACCAGAGGATATCTGACTCTTGAATTTGTCTACAGTTACATTCCTCTCTTTTGAAGTAACACTGGCGTTAGCTAATTTAGAACAATATCTGGGTTGGATACACTTGCTCGGTCTCCAGTGTTGGTGGACTGTGATGTTAAACAAGCATCTTAAAGTCCTGGAGTACTCCATGTTAAGTTAGCAAGCCCCAAGAGCAAACTCTGAAGCTAAAGTTACCATATATTGTAGTTAGCGAAGTTAGTTTTAGAGCGACTTAGCTGACATTTTGTACATTGTATTTTCTACTGAAGAGATTAGTGTGCGTGCTAGGCACATCGGGTAAATGACATTGGCGCTTGTGTCATGTGGAGCCAAAGATGTCTGAAATATCAAGAGCATGACCTGCCCATTCCAAAGTAACGTTATAGAAACCAGGAAGAAGCGCTAAACTGGTAAAATTTTGAATGTTAATAGGTGAAAATAATAGTTTTGTGACGATGGCAGAAACTTAATCTTATGGCAGCTATTGTATAACTACCACAACTATCATGAAGAATATTTGTGTTTGCCATTAGCCCGAATTCCGTAAGCTATCTCTTATGTTTATGAATTTACAGAAATGGCGTAGTGTGGGGAGCCATGTTCGGACGTTTTTATTACTACATGGAAATTCGAAAGGCCATGGTGGAGAAAAACAATGGTTAAGTAGCTAACGTTGTCCTGCTCAGCTAAAACAGGAGTAGGAATGTTTTAGACAACTAGTATCTAGCCATGTCGGGGTTTTTTTTGATAGGGAATGCTCTTGCATCCTGAGAGTCCGTTAGACAAAACTGTCCCTCGGTACGTCCAACTTCACGGTCCGTATAAATTCGTTCCGGACGGCGGCAACAGCTTCGATGTGACCTTTTAACAAATCGCCAAAATCTTGAATCTTTCTTAAAAGCTGAACACTTATTGTTGAGAGATACAGTTCACGCTTATTTTCCACGATACGGTTCCAAACTCGAGCCCAAGGAAGCAGTGGGGGGAGTGCAATGGGATGGGGAGGGTAGCATAAAAATAAAAATAAGTTATATTTGATCCATTTCTCGTAGAAATTGTCCACGGGACAGAATGTAAAAATGTATGTTTATCAGCAGAAACACAGTTCTTGTGTTTGTGATCACCCAGGCTGTTAAA
Source organism: Lepomis macrochirus (assembly GCA_024633595.2). NCBI lineage: Eukaryota > Metazoa > Chordata > Actinopteri > Centrarchiformes > Centrarchidae > Lepomis > Lepomis macrochirus. Next base: position 36,427,888 of record JALXJV020000004.1, read on the forward strand.
TACAAGGTGTGCACTATTTAAACCTTTGAAACAATAACGCACGTAGCCCTGTAATAAATAATAACCAATGAAACAACAATGTAAAGTTTTATATGTGTGCAAAGTTTATTATTTAAATATATCAACAGTTAACGGGGAAAGCAATGTGCTCTTGTGTTGAGCAAGCACTCAACTGAAACGAGTATTCCTTAGAGATAATGTACTTTTAACAAGTATCATCAGAGTAAAATGTGTAATATGTGTTTTCTTATAAACAATACATATATGAACATTCATAAAATTACTGAAAAACTTGTTTTCTTATGAGTTCAATGCTCTGAAGCTCAATTCAGAACACACATCCTTTGATCAACCTGTATAAATATAAGGCTGAAATTAATTGGACACGCCCATATACCACGCCCATTTCGAAATTGAGATGCTTGAACACATGCACTGATAGCCTAATGGTGTACTCACTCATCACTAGTTCAAACCAAACTAGTTTCCTATTTTAAGGAACAGTTTGCATAATGGGTGTATAAGACAGACGTGGTAATGTAATAGATCTCAAAATGACCATTACATTTAATTAAACTATAAACCAAATCATACCGTTTTTGATGTGTTTTCATGTATGTGTTTGCAAAAATTTGTTTTTTTTATCTTTCATTATAGCATGTAAGTAACAGTAATGTGCCAGCAGAGAGAGAGAGAGAGAGAGAGAAAGGGAGTCAGCATGTGTGATGTGGGAGTGACTGGGAGCTACAGGTTGCGTATAAAGTGACCATGGCTGCAGGGATCACAAACAGTACTGTTCCAGTGTTTCTTTTGTTCAGTCTTTGAGAGGATGAGAGATGAGACAGAAGGGCACCAAATAAAGAGGAACTGCAGGGACTCTCAGAATTCACACCAGATCTCTAGGTACCTCTTCCACCACACGTGTGAATGTCCTGTGCATATTATACATTTCATGTTTGTGCTTTGACAATTTTCAACATTTCAAATGAAAAGCTAATGTTTTCCACTGTAGTCTACATCTCTGCCTGCTGCAACTTCAGTGCCTTCTGCAGAGCGATGAGGCTGGTTGAGGGGAACTGTGGTTTCAGCGTTTTTTTTTTCTAATGTAATTTCTACTCCTGTCATTTTTTTTCTAGCTGTCCATTCTTCTCCACGACTAGCTGGGAGGATGGAGAAAGCTGCACTGCTGCTGTTTTGTTGCCTGGTCATGTCTTTATCAGGCTCCCCGCTCTACCCATCCATCAGGTAAGTCCTGACAGATTTACTGGGATTCTGATATTTAGTGTTTCCTTGTTCGGTGTATTTTTAAAGTTATTCAAATTTTTCATGACTAGTCAACTCTTGTGCATTTGTAGACGCCTATCAATGGAAGCAGAAATACTGAAAAGTGGCAGAAGATTATTAAAAATTGAATTGTGACAAATTACACTGCAAAATATACTTTATAGATTCCCTGTACCATTAACTGAAGCCTCAGGGAAAAGCTGTAATGATTAGAAAGCTTTACCAAAAGACGATATGAAGCTTGATGGACACGGACTTGATCCCAGTGTCAGAGCTGAAAGAATGCTCATATTCATGCACGTAGTGTATGAGGTTTTAAACCTGTCACCCGGTTACTTTGCATGTCATAGCTGTGCCCTCTGCACTTGTTATGCTAAAACGGGTCAAGATGTCTGGATTAGTCACCATGCTACATTTACACTGCACCTTATTCACAGTGTCCTGTGCTAAAGAAGCAGAATGTATCATTTTATATGAGCATTTTGCCGTAAGATTGAGGATCTTCTTCTTTGTTTAAAGTCTATCCTGAAATCTATGTTTAAGATTTTTTATTTACATAGCAGTATGGTAAAATGTGTGTAGAGATATTTGGATACAATGTTCTACATTCATTTGGTTAACGGGGATATTTCTCAGGTTCGGCCAGAGGGATACGTCCATCCTGATGACATCTTCTATAAAGTATCCAGCAGAGCAGCTGGAGGAAGGCAGTCCTCCCAGGGAGCGAGCAGAGTTACGGTCAGTTTGTTAATGTGGACTGAGTGCTGAAGTTAAAGTGTCAGGTTACCAAAAATATTTTTTTTAAAACATATTTATTCTCATTTATCCGCCTGGTGCCAAGTGGTATCTGCCTGTGCAGATCGGAACTAGATTTTAAATGGGACAAATTTGGACAAATACAACCCAAACTATCTGCATGTGTAGACCATTACTGAAGAAATGTGCTTTTTTGGAATTTAGGATGATCTCACCCTGTAAGTTAAAATAGACTGCAACATGTCCAGACAGATAAATCCTAAACATTTTGCACTGCAATCTCCTTTTATTCTGAAAGGTATTCAAGAACATTGTTATGTAATAGGTGAAGTGATGTAAATTGTCCACTCTCTGATTTTAGCTCAGGACGCCACGCTGATGCCATCTTCACCAACAGTTACAGGAAGGTCCTGGGCCAAATCTCTGCCAGGAAGTTCCTTCAGACAATCATGGGCAAACGGCTGGGGTAGGTAGCACAAGAGGAATGACGTCTTCTCAACCGGCGTGTGTTGCCAGGTTTTTGTACCTTGTTACCAACAGAAATACTCAATGAGACATGAATTGCTGATGTTCCCCCCACAGAGATGAAAGTGAGAGCTATATGAAACGTCAATCAGACATCTATGAAGGCACCTATAAAGAAGATCTTACATCCATTCAGAGCAATCAGAGATACAGAGAAGTGCACGGGCATGTGATGAGGCCAAGGTAAATACCATAATGCCCAACACTCGGGAGCTCAGAGCTCCGATGAAAATATTCAGAAACTCTAATCTGACTTTTTTAAGCGTAATGACATTTTGGTCTTTTACTAACCCAAGTCTTTCCTCCTTACAGACTGCTGAGTTGAGATTGGTGGATAAAGACAAACTGAAGGCTGCCAGCGCTCCTGGCCACTGCACTTTTCATAACCATCACTGCTTGCTTTCTTAAACTTCCTCTAGCTCGTTCTTTACAGATGAAAATGATACTGTCATTTTTTTATTTCCATTAAACCTCTGAAGAAAAGCAACAGCCCAGCT